>FWPY01000071.1:2400000-3600000 GCA_900174645.1 Sonneratia alba
TCTAAATGCAGCGGGATTGGAACCCCCACAGTGTCCATAATTGAAGGTCTGCCTGGCTAATACAAAATAAGCCGAGAGATTATGCTGTTTGTGATTTGCATGTCGAGATATCTTATAGCTACTAATCCTTTTAGGTTTCTCGAAGACACCCAAGTTCTGGGATTTGGATGGGATTGTTTGTTCTCTGGGAACCAAGTAAACATGGACAGATTTAAGTAGTACGGTACATCGTCATCCATAAAACTCCATAAATTAATTAAATTGAAATAATCAGCATGACAACTGGCCTTGGAAGAAGTCAGAGTAATCGAGTTGAGCCCCAAGAAGCCTCAGCTTCTTCTTGAGATTCCGGCACATATAAGCCGTATTTCTCTTCATCCAAATTTGTTTGACCCATCTGATTTCTGCGTCGGTATGCGACCCTGGTCGCTCCAGCAGTACGTTGTATCGATCTTGCTGTATGTGCAGTTGCGAAGTTATATAAACTTGAATGTACGTTAAACTAATTTCAGCTGCACTGCTGAATAAGGGGAAGGAATAAAGAAGGTTGACGTGACCGTGGAGCGACGGTGAGCACCGTTAGCGGTGGGACGTTGAAGGCAGGCAAGCAGGCGCAGAAACAGGGGGCAGAGCAGGCGGTAGTCGACACGTATATGATGATTGTATGGGCCGACTCTGCATGAAGTGGTGCGGTGTGGCAATTGCAGCCTTTCATCAGCCATCACTTCCCAGAGAAGAAGCAGAAATTCTCTGATCTCTGATCGATGCCACTCAGCCTCCCAACCCCTTCTTAGCCAAACGAAGTTAAAGAGCACGACATTGCCTCGTCCGTGTTCATCCAAATTTGGCAAAAGAAGGTAAAAAAAGAAAAGGGGTGGCCTCGATCTATTGTAATTATAGATAGATAAGTATTGAACGTCACTCAAACGAGTCATATGTCATGCATGAACTAACTCAGACTGGATTTAAATTTTTTTTTTTTTGGGTAGGAGGATGAAGAGAGTAAGATGAACAGGTGGGGATGGAGGATTCCAGAGGAGAAGACTACGCATTACATGGATTCCAACGAGCATATCAAAGCAGATAGATAGACGAGGCCTCTCTTTTAAGTGGCATATCCCGACCCAGTGGCCAGATCAGACGGTTCAGGCATCGGCAGAAGGTGGATAGCAATAAATAGTATATATGCTGATGGCCTAAAAATGGTGCCAGTTTCTCATTTTTCATCACAAAGGAAATAATGAGTTATTGATCGAATATAAGTTCTGATTTTTTTGGATGAATTACGCACACAAGTCCGGCGATCTGACGAGAGTCCCATGCATGTTTTTACAAATAAAAAGGGACATCTTCCTGCGGATAGATGTAAATCAGTCCGGTGACTGCATCCTAAAGAGCCCGTAGGAGAGGATGATGATGAGCCAGGGGAGGGGGAGAGGTTGGTGGTCGGGACCACCGCGTCGGGGGGGGGGGGGGGATAAGAGAATCTATGCAACGTGGCGGAATCACATGGCGGTGGTGCAAATTTGAAGGCAGAGCTGTCAGTGCATGCCTTTCATCCCCCTCCACCACCCATCCACCGCTCCCCGTCAAGCTGCTGCTGTCCTACCGTGCTTTGCTGGTAAATTGATCATAGCTACAGGCTTATTTACCTCTGCTTGTTTTAAACTCTTTCCGAGAATTACTCATTTACTGTAGTAATCCAAGAAGAGCACTCAGGGCAGATGTCCAGCCATCCAATGAGCTCACTACAAGTGGCAACGGGCAGGGCTCTCCGGAGCAAGTCGGCGCAGGCTAGTTTGTGCTGCTTCCAGCGAGGTGGATCAGAGCCCCTCCTCGGCCTCCGTTCACAGACGCTGTTAGGAATTTAACGGCGTTGGGGTCCCCCCACCCAACCCTCCCCTTCTTCTTCCCGTAACTTTCACCGGTTCATTCGTGTTGGCGGCCTCCCACTCTCTGATCGTCCTAAAGGCGAAGTTGACGTCTGAATATCCGGCTGTCATCGCCATCTCCCTCGGGGGCCCGCAGGGGGAACATTACAACCCGAGGTGGCGACGTTGCCTCCCCCACGATCCGACTCTCTCGGGTATGCCGATTGGTCCGCACGCGCTGGGAGAGGTGGTGCCAGCAGACGGAAACGGGCCTCCCTCTCGTTCGTCCGTGATTTCACGCGCCCGCCAATCGCGTCATCGCTGGGGTTGACCCCCCCATCCCCATTCCCATGTGGATTCACGTTATTGTACACCGTTTCGCTGGGCTGCCTGGGGCCGTTCCTCTGCCCACGCTCGACCGGTTCAATCAGTGAGGCCCCGCTCGCCACCCCGTTATGACCATCACATTATTAAATAAACCCGTCATTTCAAATCAGAGTAAGCTCAGTGCAAGACGTTTAGGGGATCCAAGCGGACGCGTGCACACGCGCGGAAGATGAGCCCCGTGAGCGTTTGTCGAGGATCAGACCGAGGCTGAGACAGAACGGGATGGGTCCTGTAGAGTTTTCGCTCACAAGTGGGCGATTGATTGATGGAGATTAAGGGCACCTGATTGGTCCCATAGTGATGGTCTTTGCATACACTAGCTGTACATTATCACCGCCGGCGTCTTCTCTTCAGCATTGCGGTGCTGTCACGGCTCTCTTCTGCAGTTGCCGCCGGAGCAAATTTCGCTATACATCCCGATCTTCATCATCATCATCATCATCATCATTATTATAATACTCTGGAAAATAAATTTCATGGAGAGAGAAGCATCGTACAGTTTGTATCCCTCGTATCATGAAATGGCTTGAGTTGATCTATTGTTGTTCAGCTTTATTTACCTTTTTTTTTCTCATATTATTTTTTATTTTATGTTATCTTTTTATGCACTTGAAAATTTTGAATTTTCTAAAAAAAAAAAGAGATTAATGGAAATATATAAAGATAAATAAAATGAAAATAAACAGGTTGCCAACTATTATAATTGCTATAGCTCTCTCTCTAAGGGTTCCTTATCTCTTCGACCTCTGAGCCTTCTCCCTCCCTTTCTTCAGTGAACCTCTCACCTCTCTCTCTGCTTCCCATCATTTCATCTGCAGCCCCAATAAGGGAAAGAGAGAGAGAGAGAGAGAGAGCAAGAAAAGAAAAAGAAATGAGATGAAATTCCTCCCCTAAGCAGGAGTAAGGGAGCCCCCCACCCTTCAACTCACTAGGCTCCATGAGAGAGATCTGATCAGCCACTTCCAATTCCAAGGAGAGCTTTTCTTTCTGAAACCCACACCCCGTTACCAGTCATCTCAGGGAAGGGCAGGATGAAGAAGAGGGATCATCAAGACAGCTGTAGCAGCTCCTATGGCGGCGACAGCGGCGCTTCTTCCTATGGTGCTAAAGCCAAGGTATGGGAGGATGAGCAAGACCCCAGCGGCGGGATGGACGAATTGCTGGCCGTCTTGGGGTACAAGGTCCGGTCTTCCGACATGGCGGATGTGGCTCTCAAGCTCGAACAGCTCGAGATGGTCATGGGCCAGGAGGACGGCACCTCCTTGTCCCAGCTCCAAAACGACACCGTGCACTACAACCCCTCTGACCTCTCCGCCTGGGTCCAGACTATGCTCTCCGAGCTCAACGCGCCTCTCCCGGACCCCGTTCAGTCCCTCCAAACTGACCCCGTCTTCTCCGGACTGCAGAACCAAGCCAGCCCCGGGTCGACTCAGACACAGGTCGGAAAAAAGACACAGGTCGGCTTTTCCGACGATTCAGAGTATGACCTCAGCGCCATCCCCGGAATCGCCGCCTACCCTCCTCGGCCGCCCCAACAGCAGCCCGAGCCCACACGCAACAAGCGGGTGAAGACAACGATTGGCCCCTCATATCCTAATCCAAATCTTTCTTCCTCCTCTTCGTCCTCCTCTTCGGTGGTCGGTGCTCCAGAGTCAACCCGGCCGGTAGTGCTCGTTGACACGCAGGAAACTGGCGTTCAGCTCGTTCACATGCTTATGGCTTGCGCGGAGGCGGTTCAGCAGGAAAATCTGAAGCTTGCGGAGGCGCTGGTCAAGCACGTGGGAGTGCTCGCCGTATCCCAGGCAGGGGCCATGAGAAAGGTAGCTACTTGCTTCGCGGAGGCGCTCTTCCGCCGGATTTACAGGATCTACCTGCAGGACTCTCTGGAAGCGATCTCCTACAATGACATCCTTCAGATGCACTTCTACGAGACCTGCCCGTACCTCAAGTTCGCCCACTTCACGGCCAACCAGGCCATTCTCGAGGCCGTAGGCACGGCCAACCGGGTCCATGTCATTGACTTCAGCCTCAAGCAGGGGATGCAGTGGCCGGCCCTTATGCAGGCCCTTGCTCTTCGTCCTGGCGGTCCGCCAGCATTCCGGCTCACTGGTATCGGCCCTCCTCAGCCCGACAACACTGACGCTCTCCGGCAGGTCGGGTGGAAGCTGGCCCAGCTGGCGGAGACTATAGGGGTCGAGTTCGAGTTCAGAGGCTTTGTGGCCACGAGTCTGGCCGATCTTGAGCCTACCAAACTCAACGTCGGCCCTCCAGAGGTGGAGGCTGTCGTGGTCAACTCGGTCTTCGAGCTCCACCGCCTACTAGCCTGCCCGGGCGCAATCGAAAAGGTTCTCAGCTCCATCAAGGCCATGAAGCCCAAGATTGTGACCATTGTTGAGCAAGAGGCGAACCACAATGGCCCGGTATTCCTGGACCGATTCACGGAGGCCCTGCACTACTATTCGAGCCTATTTGACTCGCTGGAGGGCTCTGGCCCGAGCCTGGATAGTCAGGACCTGAGGATGTCGGAGGCCTACCTCGGGAGGCAGATTTGCAATGTGGTGGCCTGTGAGGGGCCAGACCGGTTCGAGAGGCATGAGACGCTGGCCCAGTGGCGGTCCAGGATGGGATCCTCTGGCTTCGATCCTGTTCACCTTGGTTCGAATGCGTTCAAGCAGGCGAGCATGCTGCTGGCCCTGTTTGCAGGTGGAGACGGGTACCGGGTGGAGGAAAACAACGGGTGCCTCATGCTCGGGTGGCACACTCGGCCGCTCATCGCCACATCAGCCTGGCAACTTGCCCCTGCTGTTGGGACTCAGTGAATCAGGGATGATTCTGACTCAAGTTAAAAGGGAAGATTTTGAGCATGAGCTGCGCAGATGGGGTGTTGGGTATTTAGACTGAGTGACGCTGAGCAAGCGAGAATTAGAGGCTAATCCAATTGATCCCAAAACCAATCCGATCCGATTCCATCCGATCAAAATCCAAATCCGGACGGTTCCGAAACGAGCGTGTAGTTATTTTTTTTTTCCTCCTTCTTTTTTGCCTCCCTTGCTCATGTTTCTAAGTTGGTTAGAAGACATCTTTTTTATCTTTCTTGCTGGAGGGAGATTCAAGATCAAGAATGTGTAGTCTTCTTGCATTTTAACTTCTGGAATAACGATTTTCTCTCACCAGCTTCTGTTAGCCCATCAGTTCATCGTACTCTCTCTCTCTCTCTCTCTCGTATGCATCTGTTCTTAGAAGCAGAAGGTTGCCGGTTTCTATTGAATGTCTAAAGCCAGGCTCCTAGCTTATCGTCCTAAGTTTCACCCCTTGGATTTGCCTCAAGTGTTTGGGAAACTATCGAATTAATATAGTTACATTGAGATGCCTAATTGGAGTTTGGATGAGATGTTTATGGAACTATAATTTTTACCTAATTGATCTTCTTCTGTCTTATGTTCACCTAATTGTATGAACTATGGGGATAGATTGCTTATAAGCTAAACAAAACTGGTTTGAGGTTTTACACTTTGATTATGATGATTGATCAAAGTTGCAAAGGCTCCGGTTGATTGCAGATTGGCAAAGGGTAATTAATAGAAAAAGGATTTAAGGTTATAGTGACTAGGGTTTTTGTGCAATTATGAAGTTAGGTAGCGAAAGATAAGAGAGTGAAAATTTGATCTTTACTTCTTTTTTCTTTCTCCTGTCTTTCGTGCTGTAGATTGTATAAAATGCATGCAGTTGAAATGCATGATTACTGATTCCTTCTGGCCTTTTGGAGGTAGGGGCCCTGTAAAGAGAAACCAATTGTGAGGAGGCTAACGAGTATCAATGTGATCGCCGGAGGGTACATTGCAGTTTCAGATAAGCTCATGCTCTTCCCTTTCTCTGAGGGAGTTCTTCATCCATGCTTCAATGCCAAGGTTCCACATCAGTAATACTATTGTTTTCATGGAAAAGAAGAAAGAAAAAGCCTCCACTAAGCTGACCACTCAGCCAAGGGGTAAAAAAAAAAAAAAATCTGATCAGCTGTTATAATTGGGATTGCTGTTGATGTTCCCTGAAGGGCTGCTACGGTGTGTTGATTATCTACTTATTTTGACTTGAGAACAGACGTTGGAATCAATTTTTGCAGTTTGGGTAGATTCATCAGATACGGTTGATCTTATGACCTTCTGTGGGTCGAAATCAATTTCAGATGAGAATTCTCTGCATGAATCACTAAGACCCGGCCAGCGGTTATTAACAGTTGTTTCCAGGAAAGTGCTCGGTAACTCATTTAGTTCTCTGGTAAAATAGTATACTCTCTTCACTGTTTCTTCATGTGTGTTCGTCCCTCTCATCTCCAAATTAATCAGAGTCCCCAGTTACTGTTCAGCTGTTGTCACAAAATTCACTACCTTCTATGTCCCTCCCTCCCGACTACAAACTTGTCAAAATATGGATGACCCATTAACACGGATTACTCGGGATGATTCGGCACCTCAATGACACGAAGTGGAGAGTGTCATGAGAACAAATTCTGTAGTTGTCAGGGCACCGCAGAAAGTTGACAGGTCCTCTCGATAATATCCTCGAGGATGTTGAGGCGGCACTGTCGAGCTGACTATTAGTAGTGCGAATCGTGAGAACTGGGGCAGCGAGGGGTAACTGATGATCGACGCCGCACAACAGTTGGTGCGTTGGGGTCAAAGTGATTAGGACATGTAAGACCTTAAACACAGCCCCGAGTCATCAACAGGCACAGCCGACACCCATGACACGGCACCATGGAATATCCTAGGTGGGCGAGACTCTCGTCCGAGATCCGGTCAACGGTCCAATCAATTCATCCACCCGAAACTCAAGATGCTTGGACAAATAAATATGGAACCGTCACAATTAAATCATTTTGGATTGTGAAAATGTGTTCTCATAATGTTTTCCGAAGAAATAGCTGTGCTAATAAATGAGTGGAAGCCGTGACGATCGGTGAGTCTTCTCGGGATCGCCAGGAAGAGAAAGTGCAAGATTCACTATCCGAAAGAAAGAGCATCTAATCTTAAATTCCAATTGTCTATACCAACATAATTTCATCAGGATGGTTTGGTACTTGTTCTCATTGAGCAAGTCTTGGTATTCGAATCTTGTAAAGGAAAGATTCACTATTATAAAGAAATGGGATATGATCTTAAAATCCAATTGTCCATACCTACATAATTTTATAAAGGGAAAGAATTCGTATGGAGAGAGATTTAATTCATTTAATGGACCAGTTCCGATGAGTAAGAGCCCAATACTTCCTGAATACCGATCAATTTATGAAAGAAATCCGCACCTTTGATTAGCTTGGAGGGTCAATTTCACCTTTGAGTGCGGGAAATCCCTATCGATGTACCTTAAAGTTATGTCGTACTATAATTAAATACATTGACCTATGCCACCTTTGATTTCACCTATGTGAATCATATACTAATTGCACTTTTAGTTAGGTTTCGTTCCATCCTCCGGACCACGATTGGACAAGAGAAAAAAAAAAATTTATCGCGCACAAAGCTTAATCCAAAAGGGCTTCAATCTTTCACTTGGTGGCTCGCCCTTAATAGTCGACACGCAGCAGCACTCCATGGGCATGGAGAGAAAGTTCAGCCCATTTAAATAATCGGGTGCAACAAATTAAACACTTTCATTATGATCTCAGGGAAGTGGCGGGGGTGGGGATCTGTTCAATGGATGATCGTTTCTTTGGTTCAATCAAAGGGGAGGATTGTGTTATGACGATAATGTTGGAAGTGGTTGGTGCTGGGATGGCGATTTTGAATGGTGGCTCCATTGACGTTGACAGCCTCCACCAGTACGCAATGGCACTCTCTTCCCCCCACCCCTTTCTTATTCACCTTACTTTGGATTGACAGGGGTGAGGCCCCACCACCAACATTTGTTTGTGATGCCTCTTCTTCTTCAAAACTACAATGAATCGATTCGATATATCTCCTCCCTGTTTATATAATATCATACGTTCGAGTATTGTAAATTAATAGAATTCGTGTTGGAAGGGTTCCATCCCTTGATGAGCACGACATGCATGAATATGAATTGGTCAAGATTATGACAGTTCTAAATACCGGCCGGTGCACACTTAGAGTTGATCTAATCCTTAAATTTTCTTTGAACCCTTCTTCAAATGTGATTGATTAGAGGCTACATTGCATGTGTGTGGATCTCCACCAGCTTCAATCTCCGCATAGAGAGCCTTTATTTCCAGTCTACTACCCTTCTTGGCTAAATTTCTGATGACGAGAGATCGGTTTCTTGCACCGTTCGTGAGTTGGATTTTGTTGGAGTCTACATCTCGAAGTGCAGTTCTTCTTTAATGAGAGAGAGAGAGAGAGAGAGAGAAAGGCTAGTAGTTCTTCTTATGAAATGCAGAGTCTAATGCATATGTTTTTAAAATCGCATCAAACCGATTAGTTCAATCGGTTTGATCAAGAACTGGGTACCGGTCCGATCAATTCTATCAGAGTTTTGCTCGACTCGGCAGTTCACAAGTTCTGGCTGAGCTAACCCAATCGATTCTTGGTGTGTACTGCAAAACCGAATTTTCTACGAACTGCACTGCAACAGACAGATCGTACTCACATTATGTTCGAGGTGTTGAGCTGCACTGAGCACATTTTCCACTTCCAAGCTTTTCACATCCCATGCCCACCAATTCTCCTATCGATATATGCCACAGTGCAGAAAAAGCGGAAGGCCACTTTCCTCAAATGGTGAAAGCCCGATCACTTTAGCCAAAAGGAAAAGCTTTCAATTATGCTACATTATTTCATGTATGTGCTCAACCCCATCATGGCATGAAACTGTGATCCCATTGAACTCTACAGTTTGCAAGCTTTTCATATATAAAATGTGTACATACTGACTGCACCGGAGATTGAACCCAGTTGTCTCCAGAAAAGACATGATGCCATGATGCAGCATATGCTGCTCCTCAGTACCTCAATAAAGTGCCTCTTCTTGTCTGATGGACGCACAGTGATGTGGTAAAAGTGAGCTGAGAGAGCCCTTTTCCAGCTGCATGATTTTGGTTACGTTGCACTGTTAGGCAGAGGCTATCTCAGCTATAATTACCCCGCATCTTCATAATGAAATATTTATCCACGTGTTCCACAGCCGTGCCATACCCCGAAGATCATACCCACCTAGATAACCGTCCGGGTCAGGCGAGGTGTCAAGCAACCACTACATCAGGGCCGGGTTCGATTTATTCGGGTTCCCATCTGTCAATCCTCTGCTGTTAGAGTTGGCGCTTTAGAGTTGATAGAAGGGAAGCTTGTTTCAAGTTAAAAATCGTAATGGAAAAGGACCAAACGAAAAGGGGAAGAATTTTTCTACTAGTATGGGCCTTGAGTATTGGGCCTACGAGATTGGTGGGCTGAGACAAGCCCAGCCCAGTTGTTTTGCATTTTCAATTTTCATACATCATCCCTCCTCTGCCGTTTTTCAAAACTAAGCAAAAATGGTTCTTCTCCATCCAGTAAAAGCCTCTTATGTTGCATTATGATCCAAGTCTCTGAATCATGCAAAGTATTGTCAGACGTTCCTGCATGGACTGGCCAATTACCATGCGAAGGACCCAGTTGGTTCTCGAGAGATCTACCCGGATCTCAAAACTTGATACGGCTCAGGAAATACCAGACTTCTCTATTTAAGAGAGTGAAAGTTGAGGCGGATAACTGTGTACATGATGGGAGGTCCACAGCTGTTTTGATTCGTTGACTCTAACTGGATGGCTCGTCGATTCATTAGGCCATGATGTTCGTCCGAAAACATATCAGGTGTATCCCAACACTGTCCTAGTAACACAAGGCACAACGACATCATAGGTGAGACTCTGCTTTGTTTTACGTGTGGAAGCTAATGGGATGGCACTTTGAAACTGAAGCTCTTCCTGAGCCAAGCCTTCCGACTGCCGCCATTGCTAACAGCCTTCTCAGCCATCGTCTCCACTCTATCTTCTGTCACCTGTGGTTGAATCTCCTTCCTGCAAAGCACAAAGCTCCTTCCACCTCTTGACCCGATAGCTTCCACCGGACTCATTGCTCCGGATTTTAAGCAAGGAGAGTGGTAGACTGTAGTTCAAGTTAGATACAACATACATCCACTCTTAACTCTGTAAAGGAAATGTCCAATGATAATAAGATGTGCCTTGCCTGATAAATCTAATCGATGGATTGATGAGTAAATGCAGACTTGTGGATACCTCGAAAATCAGTTCTGCAGCAGAGGAAGAAATGAGCAGTGTTGAACACAAGAACAGGGAGTCGGCCTTCTTGGGCATATGATTTCAGGGTGGCATTAATGACCCGACAAACTGGATCATCCTCATTGACCATGAACCTTATCGGTCCTGCGCTTCCAAGAACAGTTACCATGATCAGGATTCTATTGTCCTTCTTCTTCTTCGGCCTCGTACTCTCCGTATGACTGCACTTTTTAATCTTCTGGAGTAGCAACATCTTGTCTGGCACATCTCTGTCCATCTCCTCCTTGCTTGTTTTCTTTACTGATAGTCTGGATACAATGGTCATGGAAAACCAAAGTGGACACACTAAGGAGCTGCAACACTGGACCTGCTTGCAGGAGCCGAAGGTGTAGAGGACACTGAAGATCACACACAGCTTCTTGTGCATTAAGTTTCGACCGGCAATTTAGAGGCTTTCGAACTTATCCAGCTGGCTCTTGTTCTGCTCTGTGGATATCGTGCTACCTTCCTGCAATGAGGAATCATGAACGGCTGAGATTAGAAACAAACACACGTCAATTCCCTCAGCTTTCACTCAGACAGAAAGGAGAGAGCCAACAAAATTGTGCTGAAAGGATACTAACAGGGAAAATAAGGAAGCTGAGCAGATGAAGGCAACTGCTTTGTGGAAAATCATGAGCCTAAGCTGTCGGGTGACTGATTGATTTGGCAACGGCACAAAAGAACTCCTTTCTGACCCAGGATCTTTCAACAGTGACAGATAAGGGGAGCCAACCTTTTAACTTTCTTCCATCAAGCGAATTGACAACATCTAGAACTTCCCCAAGTTTGACGCAATCTGGGCCATGCTCTGCAGCTTTGCAGCCTGCACCAGGTCGTGTTCCCCTAAATGCTCCCTCCTGCATACATTTATATCAGCAGCACCACCTAACTAATGGCGTATATTCCATGCTTGCCTTCCTTTATGTTTGTCTCTTTCTTATTGAGCCCCACAAACTGGTTCCAAGATATGTTATCTTTTTGGTAAGTGAGGTATGTCGTACATATGTTTAGTTGCAGTGCCATCTGGATTGTTAAAATAAAAGAGTCCTCCAAAAGGGCCAAGAGAAAAGGTAACACAGCAGAAACAGAAAGTGGGTGATCATGTTCATTTGAATGACGTATCATTACATCTCTGGGAATACCAGTTTTACAATTTCTGCAGGCTAGAGAAGAAGTATACAAGTATGTTCCTGCCAGAGCATCCCTGTAGTTGAGAACTTCGTGGAAGAACGTACAGTTGTACTGAAAATGACCCATCTAATTATAAATAAGTATGTTCATTATTTGTACATTAGTACCATATTGAAATAATTGTGATAACGATCATTTAAAAGCAGTGAGAACTGAACTAGAATTTCCAAAGTACACAGTGAATCAAGTCTTTTGTGCTTGACTTTGATAATCGGATCCGTGATGTGCCCGGACGCTAAATGATAAATCAATTGCATTCTGGACACGGTAGAGACAGGTTCAGATTCGACAATAAAGTGGTCGATTCAGAGTCCGCAGTCTGTCCATTCCTCGATGTGTTGTCAGGATAAAATCCTCCTGAATTTGGCAGCTGGGTGGTCCAGAAGATTCATAGAACTCTTTGCGATCTAGCAATGGAACATGCTGTAAAGCTGAAGTCTGCTTCTTCCTCCAGCTTAATCGAACAAATGCAGACGTTCTAGAAGAGGGGAGCTGACAACTGCAGCAAGAATGACCCGCATCATCTTCGTTTATGCCCAACAAAATGACTGGTGCGTTTTAGTCTGACTGACTAGATACATCAAAGTTTCAAACTGCATCGATGGTGTTGGGGCCGGCTAGTCTGGGTAAAAGTTGGGGGAAAACTACTATATATACTTCATTATCACAGTCAGAGAAATTCTTTTAACTCGATTAGCTGCAACCATTGATGGGTCTCTTCTTCTTAGTTCATAAGGTTGCGCTGGTGACTGCAATTCATCAGTTCTTGTCGCTTGGTAATTCCTTCAGCAATGGATCAAGGATGATCGCAGACTTTCTGACTTCCTCTGCCAATAAAGTCAACTTTACAAACAAATAAATGTGTAAAATACAACAAAAATACTCATCTCATTCCATTCTGCGACACCTAGTAAACACATGGAAAGTTACCCTGGGCAGACAAGTAAATAGTTGTCATCTAGAAACTTTCCCCGATAGGCAATCCACAGTCAAGGAACGGGTAGCCTCGCCATCAATTAACATGCTGAGGTGGCGGGTTGCGAAGAGCTGGCCTTTCCTTAGATCGGTTTGGGCCATCCGGTATCTGGAGGTCCAATGGACAACTGATTCGGAAATGGAAAATGATCGGCTCGTTTAGCGGCTGTGCTATCTTTTTCAATCACATGAATCAAACCCAAACAATTTGTTTTTTATTGCACAGGTTTAATGTGGGTACTCAAGACAATGCATGCCAGTTGAAGTTAGCGTTGCTTATAAAAGAGGGGCTTAGGTTTCACACAAAATCTACGCCGGGATCAATTAGAAGCTCTTGGAAATGAAGGAAGAGGGAGCTTCTTTTGGAGGAGTGAGGAAAGGCGCATGGACGGAGGAAGAAGACGACCTTCTTCGAGATTGCATTGATAAATGCGGACTAGGTGAATGGCACAAAGTCCCTCTCAGAGCAGGTATAATTCCAACTAAGCTCTTGTCCACGGATAAATATATATGCTGGAACAAGAGGTTTGCTGTCTATATATATATAACTTGCAGCTGCTCCTAACTAAATTGTTTCTGCAAGTGCAACCCATGCTACTTCATCTTGAAAAATCACCCAAACCAAAGGAAAAGCTTGTGACCTTAATCTGTGGTCGGTCTCCAGTTTGGATCGAATTAGACAGGTAAAAGGATGCACGCTAATGGACAGATACCTCTAAGTGGCTAGTGCACATCAACCTGAAGTAGGTTTTACGGCATGATCAAGAAACTGAAGCAGTTCCGGAAATCAGCCAAACTCATCGCTTTTGCTTCTTTCCATTCTATATGTCTATTTTGCTCTGGGATTTTTAGACAAGTTGCATGTCAAGAAACCGAGAGAGATATGTAGTATGAGCATGTACTGGGATGCAAGTCGACATGATTGATTAGACCATGATGTCGAGGCTTGGCCTAACACTGATATCATGTCAAATATTCAATGCGACGTACAGAAGATCTGAACCCAGATCCATCCAAAAACTCTGGTAAACTAGTGTGATTTCTTGTCCGCAACTAACGTGATATCACTCCATTCTTAACTGTTGCCGCCAGTGCTTCAAAATGTTCTCAACAAACTACGTTATGTGAAGGGCTGAAGAGATGCAGGAAGAGCTGTCGTTTGAGGTGGTTGAACTATTTAGATCCAAGTATAAAGAGAGGAGAGTTTACTGAAGATGAGATTGACATGATCGACCGGCTTCGCAAGCTTGTAGGGAACAGGCAAGTAAGAGCACGCTAGTGGCTTTCATTGATTATGGTCAGGCTAGTGTCGGGTTTATTTTATGTCGACCAAGTTGTCAGGAATTCACGACAAGAACATATGCTTAATTGCTATTCTTTTGCTTTGCGCTTCTTTGTTGTTGGTTGGATCTCACCGTCAAATGGACAATGATCGCTGGAAGGCTCCCCGGAAGAACCGCGAATGATGTCAACAACTTCTGGGACACCCGTATGGCCCGGAAGATCAAAACGAGAACCAACATTATTGAGTATCAGCCTCGGACAATTTCAAGAGAGTTAACCACATTAAAACACGCGGAACCTGCAGATCCGATCCCACAAGCTGCTACGCCTGATAAGCGATATCCTCCTCTGATGTCTCCCCTGAGTATGCACCAGATGGAGGGATAGCATGATAGCTGAGGAGGGCGTAGCAAGCCCCAGGTCCAGAGGTGGGTTCTACGGAGAGCAACCTGAGAAATCATGGAGTCGAGGCGGAGCAGATGGTTGGGACGGTGAGACGGCCTTCGATATTCAACTCTGGAACATTCTTTGCGCTGATCAAGAGGAGAGTGCGGCGATATGATACTAGCGCCGTTGTTTTGAGCGTAGACGAATGGCTTGTCATAATCGAATCAAATGAATTCCATCCATCACAGTAATTTCCAGGGAAACAAAGGGGAATTCAATCGCTGCAATCTCGATCAAGTGCTCGACTTCAAATATTGGAGACAATATTTATTTTGTAATAATACATTACATAATGTCTTCTACAATGTCAAGAGATTGATTCAAAGACAGGAACCTCGGGACGCTTTGGTGAGCCCTGCTGCTGTGTGGGCATTTGCTTGCCCAAGAGGACGGAAAATTTCTCATGAAGCAAAGAAGTTTCCTCCTACTTCTCGATCGGCGGTACTGTGAGGAGGTTGCATTTCGGTCGATTCCGAGATAAGACACCATGGAACATCTGGTCGCCAACATAATTCGACACTTCATCTGCTCAAACAACATTTATGATTATAAGAATCCTATTCATTGATAGACCAAGTCAGCTTGATACTGGATTGACTAGCTGGACTAGTAAAAACTTCTAGATATGCCGTCGAGAAGGAAAAAAATGGAAACGGAGGACATTTGCACTGAACAGGGATCAGGTCTTCCGCAGCAAAATGAGGAGGAAGTCAAAAGGAGAAGAACAGTATTGGGAAAAGCCGCAAGGGTTGACTGGACTTTCCAAAATTGGGGGGAAGGGGGTGGGGAATGTGACTCTCATCTGAAGCGAATAAAGCGGAGATCACTCTGTTATCTCTCCTGGATTTTCTGTAAAGCAATACACATGTAGAGATATTGGATGTGAGGTTTGGTTCAATTTAAAATGGATATAAAATTATTTGGTCAGATTAGGGTTTAATTTTTTAAGTATAATAAATTGGCTCGATTATGTATTATAGTTTAGGAAAATATTAACTAACCCACTTATGAATGGTAGTAGACCGGTTCATAGTTTAAGCCGATTTGAACTATGCACCGTGACCCTTTCATTAAAAAAAACTTTTTTTAAAAATTATTTAATATGAATATAATATTTTTAAAAATTTTGATTGAACTGACAAAAATTAACCGTTGATTTGCAGTATTTTTTGTTGTTCAAGGTTGGTCTAATGGGATTTGCAATAGTTTCAGGCCAATTACGGTTTTGGGCCGGTTTGATGAGAAAAACATATGAGATTGATTCTAATTCAATTGACCTATTTTTTAGACTCAACCCGTAACTCCTCATCAACTCAATAAGAACAATTTCATGCTAGTTTAGGGCGGTTCAAGCCAATTACAGGTTTTGACTAACTAATTTCGGAACAAATTAGCTCATTTAACACCTTTTCCTATGCATTCCATTTCACGCCCAAAAAAGGGATTAAAAAAAAGCTACAGTAGATAGCAGAAATTACCAGCTTGAGTGTAATTTACATTATTTTTAAAATTTATAATTTAAAAAAGAAAAGAGAAGCAGTATTAAAATCATGTAGGACTGGGAGGGATAAAGGAATCGGAATATTACAGGGATTTCAAAAGATTATGATTCCCTGATGCTTCCTTGCTCATGTCACGTCATTCCTAGCTTCCTAATTCTCATTGATCCTCGCATCACTCCTCCAAAATAAGCATAAGGAGGACTCGGTGAAAAACAAGTTAATACTATCGATTTAAAATAGAATTAATGATTCTTCTCGATCCGCATAACCAATTATACTTGTCAAACTTATATACAATTTGAGAACACAAACATTCCAATCCTTTCTTGTTCTTGTTCTATCCATCCAATAATTGCTAATTATTTTTGCTTTTCTTGAAGAGGGACCCAAATTTGAGATAAAAGAGAGTGAGAGATCTCTGGCAATAACAAATGGAGGAGAGAGTACCCAAAAGAGCAGACGTCTAGAGAATTTGTCAATTCAGTTTTGTGAAGGAAAAAAATTTACGAGTTGAAAGAGGTTAGATCGACACAGAATCCATTAGTCTATCCCTAACCCTAATGGGTCAAGCCGAGAAACCAAAAAATCCACCCATCATCCTACACTAATCATGTGCACCAACCATCTCCTGATCAGCCGGAAGATCGGGTCATCATCTCCTTGAACTCCTCGAAGTTCACGTTCCCATCGCCGTCCCTGTCGACCGAGCTGATCATCCTCCTGCAGTCGCTCAACGAGCACTTCTCGCCCAGCTTCCTCAGCACAGAATGCAACTCGGTCGCCGAGATCAAGCCGTTCCTGTCGAGGTCGTAGTAGTCGAATGCGTCCCTCAGGGACTCGTCCCCACCGTCCGACGGGCCCCCGCCGAAGAACTCCAAGAACTCGTCGAAGTCGATGTGCCCGTCGCCGTCCTTGTCGATCTCGGAGATCATCCGGTCGGCCTCTCGGCTGGACGTAGCTTCCGGGCCGATCGAGTCCATCGCCTCCCGGAGCTCCTGGGAGGAGATCTTCCCGTCGCCGTTCTTGTCGTACCTGTCGAACACGCGCTTCGCTTCTTCGATGCCGCCCAAGGAGCACGCTCCATGGCTCGAACCCGAGGGACGGCTTGACCTCTTGTCCATTCTCCTGCGATGATCAGGGAGACGGCAACCCTCGCTTTCTCGGCTGCTCCATGAAGTATCAAATTGCGTATGGTTAAGGTGGCTTTTATACTGGTGAGGGTGAAGGTCAGATCAGAAGCGTCTAAGCCATTAAAGAGAATAAACGCGTAAAATTTGATACCTGTTCACATGTGGCAGGAAACTATCTTATGACAACAATAAATATCTTCTCTCTCGAGTGAATCACAAGCCAAAGTAGATAAAAATGGTTGATTTAAGAATTGAGTTTCAACTTGAGAGAGTCGACAAGAATTTTATCGGGAATTTTTCACCTAATTATAAACTAATTTTAAAATATGTTTCGATTGATATGAAAATATTATATAATATAAAAAAATTCACCTAAAATTATTATGTGATGTACAAAATCTTTTACTGATTTGGGAGTCGAACGGAAATATGATAATTACCTATTTTACCAATAGTTACCGTATCTGGAAGATCCTAATTTAGAAATATTGAAATTAAGTGTTCTGTTATTGCTTTTCCATTGAGTCAAATTTGCCTATTACAACAAGCTAGTGATCGAAATTCGTGTAATTTTTTTAATTAATTCGGTCCTACCAGTAACTCTTATTAGATACACCATATTTATATATGAGTAAGCATATTGTATTATGTCAATTAGATAAGTTTGTTTATAGTTTTATAATTTTATATAGTAAAATTGATATCGCTTTAGTATTAACAAATAAGTTACTCATATTTAAACTTATAAATAAACTACTCATTTATATAATCAGTGAATTACTTAACCTAATAAGGTGTGGTTTTGATATGTGACCAACCACAATTACCTGTGTCTAATCTCTCTCTCCTATATTATATTTGGATTTTTTTTCAATAGTATTAAAATTCTAGTCAATTCAAGTTGATGTGAAATTGACTAACTAAAAATATAAAATTGAAAAAAAACTGAATTTCCTTTTCCTTTATTTTATTTGGGAATTGCTCATAGGGAATCAGAAAACAAGATCGCAGAGCGAGTAGATGATTATTTTTTCTCTCTTAAACATCTGATTCTCTCATGACTTAGCTGCGATCAACGGTCCTTTTTTATGTCGTTGACTGGCACAATGATGGAAGCATGATGTCGAGCCTGGAACATCCGAATGAATTGTTTTGGCAAGCATATATAGTGGTGAAAGCATGGTGTCGAGCCTGGAATCATCCGAATGAATTGTTTTTGGCCAGTCAACCAAATCGGATCACGCCCCCAGCTACCACTCACTACAGGAAAGCAAAATCGTGTTTTGCTCACCAGACGCAAGAAATTAAAAGATACCCGGAAGAAAAACCTAGTTTTGAATGCATGCTCGCACGTAATTTTCAAAGTAGACGTTCACGTTTTGTCGAGTTTAGATGATTTTATCTTTGTTGTATCGCCCATCGTGACACAGTTTAGTTCACTTGATCATTTCGATGGGTCTCGAGGTTTCGGGCCGAGCCCTTGGGGCGTTGAAAGCGCGTAACCTCAGTGGGGAAGTTATCCCTTCAGCTTCCACCGAAAGCGACACGCTTTTAATTTCCAGGAAAATTTTTTAAAAAAAAACCTGTACGATTTGGTCACGTGCTCGAATTACTTGATCAATCCAAGCCAACTGCTGAGAGGCTACTCCTCATGTTCCGTGCTACCTGTATGGGGAATCGCGAGGGCCGGTGGAAGCATCCTCAACCCGTGTATATTAATTCACCGGAAAGTCTCCGGTTGCCAGCGCCGGATATATTCAGCAAACGGGTGGCATGTCCACACTTTCTAGAATTAAGACTCTCTCGACAAATGAGACCCTTGAAGATGGTTTATCAATGTCACCCACACAAAAATGTCAAATTTAGAAATATAAGGTACATAGATGAATAATCGAGAATGGGTTTTGGTGCAGCGACACCACTTTGGACTTAATAATCAAGAAGTTGTGAGTTCGACTATCATCGTGGAACTTCCCGTACCCCTTTATTTCTTCTCCGCTTCTACTATTCCATTATAAACTCATCACCATTTTATGTAATCGGAAAATAAATTAAAAAAATATAGAATAATGACATGGCATCTAATGTGTTATTATCATATTAGTATGTGATTCAACGGTCTTTATGACAGAAACTTAAATAAGTAACATGAATACAATTTTAAAACTATAATGTTATTTTTAAGGTTTTAGAGTTTAAATTTAAAAAAATCACATAATTTTAAGACTCCTAATGCATTTTTCCCTCATAATATACTAAATATCATCTCTGACAACAAGTTAGTTGTTTGATACGGTAAAACATTTATTCCTCCTAAGTAAGTTCTTATTACAAAGATGGAAACTATTTCAGCCAGCCAATGAATGAATAAATCTCCAAACTTTGCCTAGCCAGGATGCAAGTTCTCCAAAATGATTAATTACTCTTCACGGGCGACACCGTGTCTGCTGCGGGCTAGTGGATTCTGGGAAATGTGGAGTTCACGTGAATGACAGGCACCGGTGAAGCCATCTGCACTTTCCTTCCCCGAGAGCGATGATACCTGGAACACAAGCTGCACATGAACCGCCCGCCATCGAAGGGCGATGGCGATTCCGTACAAGCATCGGTCTCCAATTAAGATCGGATTATTCAAGCGGTTGTTGTTATCGATTCAAATATGAACGGTTGATGCCGTGTTTGATGTGAACACAGGTGCCGTTTAAACTGACGCTTTGTCATTTGTGGTCGATCGGTACGCGAGCCGAGAAAATTGGCTCTCGGTTGATGGTGATGTGCTCAAGAGCTTGATAGATTTCTAACGGCCCATCTGGAAATTTCATGGGCCTCTCATGGTTGGGCCTTAATTGGGCCTCATGTCCTTAAGTGCTTATCGACATCTTCACCGCAGTAAATGGGCTTTCACTAGCCGGGTTCCTCGGGGAGCACCTAGGAATGTCGACGGGCCGGGTCAGAGTGGATTTTTGAAGGCACGGGCCGCCACCCACACGTAGCGGCCCCCCTTGCCTCGATCTGCGACAGGTCGGTCCCACCCCCATTCAGACCCAAATTTCTTTGAACTTAAAAAATAAGATGAATTTCCATGACCAAAATAAGTACATAATATTCTTCGTACAAATATAAATCTTTTCAATCCAAAATAAGTTCAAAGTTACCAATGTAAAATTAGAAATACTAGCTATTGGGGAAGGAAAAATAAAACACATTGCGTAATAAGAAATTATGAATAAGATAAAATGGTAATAAAACAAAACTATATAAGAATGAGCGGGGCAGGGTGGGGCAAGAAGGTGGCCTGTGCCTGACTTGGCCCGCACATGGGTCAGTCCACGACCCAACCTGTCCTTGTCTGGGGTGGGTAAAAACCGGTCCATTGTGGGCGGGTCGGGCATTTTTTGCCATCCCTAGGAGCACTTGCGAGTGTCTGGTCCCTTTCATCGAGTTTTCAGCTTTGTATAATACGTTACCCCTCTTGAAGTTTTCTTCATGTTATCGGAGTGTGAGTATCCACGCATGAGATGCAACCCGACCTCTTCAGTGCCATGTGTTGTCTCTCCTTCAGATCGTTCCTCGGTAAGCCTGAAGTCAGCGTCATAAGTGTGGATGTGCTCAGATTAGCATTTACAATTCTACAGGTCATCCTGGTTTTATGCTGACATCGACGTACCTACTTTCACGGGTGGCCTCTCACCCCATCGTAGACCATCCCCTTATAAGGACACAGTCCATGTTTTCTCCAATCTCTCGTAACTCAAAGGAACACGGAAATGGCTGATGACCCACAGGAAGTGGCTGATCGCGAGCGCATCTTCAAGCGCTTCGACGCGAACGGGGATGGGAAGATCTCATCCTTGGAGCTTGGGGAAGCTCTCAAGACACTGGGCTCGGTTACTGCCGATGAGCTTCAGCGCATGATGGCTGAGATCGATACGGATGGTGATGGGTTCATCTCATTCCAGGAGTTCACCGACTTCGCCCGTGCAAACCGCGGATTGATGAAGGATGTCGCCAAGATATTTTAGCTTCTACTTACTTGACTAGAGCTTCTCCTTTTCCTCCGTGGCGTCCCCATTTTTGTCCTGTATGAGATATGGAAAATCCGTCTGTCTATGAAGAGAAACGTATTTCCCGGCACATAATATTCGTGTGACTTACATCCTTTGATGTTGCAGCATTTGTTGATGAATAAACATGGAACCATTTTCTTTCCAGACTCCAGTGAACAATGGCGTTCACTCATTTTTGGTATATTTCAGCTGCAATATATGTCCATGTCGGCTCGAGATTGTACGGCGTAGGCATAAGATGTGTTCTTGTTGAGCCCCATACTGTGCTAAAAGCCAAGATTTAATGTTGACTGCTGATGATCTTGAAGGCTGTGGATGACTATCCGAATAGCCAGATGTCACAGTTGTGGGAAATCGATTGCGACCCAAAATTCGGGATACTTAGGCGATCGGGTTGAACTCAAGATTTATAAACATTTAAAAATGAATTGAACATAATCTGTTTTCCCATAGAACAGGCAGTGGTGAATATGGAGTAGCGTATGACAGTATGTACAGATAATCAACCTAGAACTCAGCTATACACAGTTGTTATCCATATCCCTCCTTGCATTTCCATTCTGTACTCGGTTCTCTTCCAGATACAGAATCAAAACACCCGGGAAAAGGGTGCAATACTATAGCTTTTACGGGTGAAAGAAGTGCTCAGACTCCTCGAATTCTGAAACTCCCAGCATCGCCAAAGCCAGGTGATTGTTGAACTCGGACTTTCGTTGCGATTGGCTATAACAATCAAGAACATGCCCATTGGCAAAAAATGTGGAACTCTTCCTACTAAAGAAACTGTTCTCCTCTTTATCATCTATTCCTCGCAGAATAGCAATTATTTTATCCATGTTAGGCCTCCGAAAGTCTTCACTGTTCACACACGATTCTGCAGCTTGAATCATACACAGAATTTGGCGAGCATTTCTGAGATGGAATTTAAGACGAGGATCAAGCAAATCTTGAACTGCTTCAGCTCCTTTCTGTAAGAGGGGTTTTGCCTGAGAAATAGAGTAAAAATGATCATTTCTGTTGGTTCAACTCGACATAGACTCAACTTCTAATCACCAAATAATGTTTATAGACTTACCCACTGGACCAAGTTCTCCTCCCCTGCTGGCTTTTTTGCTTCAATCGGCTTTCGCCCAGTTAACAGCTCCAGAAGAACAACTCCAAACGCATAGACGTCAGTTTTGTCAGAAACTTTACCGTGCTGGAAATATTCGGGTGCCAGATAGCTGCATTTTTTTCAGAGTATCCCCAAGTAAGCCGTTACACAGTAGAATGCATTTTCATGGCTATATGATAGCCAGGCAAGTTTCTCGTGTTTCTGGTATAATTTTCTTAGGACATAATCATACCCGAAGGTTCCTTTGACAGTCTTGCAAAGGAGGGGCACTGATGGTGCAGCAGTCCACGCTGCTAACCCAAAATCACATAA
Organism: Sonneratia alba; assembly: GCA_900174645.1. Lineage (NCBI taxonomy): Eukaryota > Viridiplantae > Streptophyta > Magnoliopsida > Myrtales > Lythraceae > Sonneratia > Sonneratia alba. The sequence goes on from FWPY01000071.1 coordinate 2,422,553, forward strand.
CTGCAAAATTCAGGCATATCAGCATCTTAATAAACAGAATAAAATCTCAAGTAGAAGATTAGATGATGAAGAGAGCAATTTTGCTCACCCTGGGCTTTCTCTTGGAGGAAATGAGAATATTCGAAGTCTTAATGTCCCTGTGAACAACACATCTTTCGGTCCCATTATGAAGGTATCTTATTGCCTTGCCAATACCGATAGCAACTTTATATCTCACCGACCATGAAAGTGGTGCACGAATCTTCTTTCCTTTCTCCCTATCTGCAAAAAGGAATATATAAAAGTTAAAACTCAAATTGGCCCAGTGAAGGGACACAAGCTGACCGCATGGAAGTCCTAAAATTACCGTGCAACAGTCGCTCTAAGTTTCCACCAGAAATATACTTGTACACCAAAAGCAGGCCTTCCTCAGGATCTATGCAAAAGCCCAGTAAAGGTACTATATGAGGATTGTAAAGAGAGCTAGCAATCATCAGCTCCCGGCAGAACGATTTTGGAGACTCCTTGTCGTACTTGTCCAACCGCTTTATAGCCACGGCCCTCCTCATTAACCCGACTTTCCCCCTATAAACACAGCTCAGAGCCCCTCTTCCTAGAACTCTGCCTGCGTATATTGAACAAGTCAAATGACTCACCTACATAAATGTAAATTCAGCAACCAATTGGAATTCATATTTGGCTTCATAAATAACAGTCCCAAGCATCCTTTACTTACACGAAGCTATCCAAAGTTCTTCCAAGCAACATGAAACAGTAATCTAACAAAAGGAAGAAGACCGCTGGTCAGTGAAGGAAGCACCTTTGGAGAAATTGCAGGTTGCAGAAAGAATCTCCGAATAGCTGAATCTGATCAAATTGCCGGCAACAGGGGAAATATTCCTTTCCAGGGACTCAATCCTCCTCCACCGGAGCTCCTGGGCACGACACTCATCCAATCCAAAATCCAAGTTCAGCATCAGCACCGTAGCTGAAGCGCCGGAGAGATTCAGGCCAAGGGAGTCCAGTCCGACGAGACTGAACCGGAAGGACGAGTCCACGGACTGCGGCTCAGCACTGTTCAGCGCTGACCCACAGCCACCAGTAGCGGCCGTCTCTGCCAGCAGCCAAGCTCTGTCGTTCTCCAAATGGGTGCTTTCCTTCTCAGTCGTTTGATCTCCGTTCTGCTTGTCATGTGGGAAAAAGCAGGACAGCCCGAAATCCCGGGCCATTTTCCTGAGAATGCGTTTGATCTGGAACTCACTGTGCACGGGACAGTGGTCCACAACCGCAATGGAGGAACCTTGGGGGATGCCCATTTCTTGAAGCAGAGAGGATCAAGATCAGTGAATGCAAAGGAACGCAGAAGAGAAGGATGCAACAGAGGGAGGAGAGGCAGGGAAAGAGAGGTGGGAGAATAAATAAAAGCTGAGAGCTTTGCTTGCTAGGAGTCCTTTTGTCTCTCCTAACGGGTATTTCATTAATTCATCATGCGATTTTCCGTACAATAATCAAATCATACGTGATCTAAACAAATAAAATATAATCATGAAAAAGGAAATGGGAATCCTGAAACAATCTTTAGATCATAAAATTTTGCCAATGGGTATCAAAATTATATACACTAACATACTATAATAAGAAATTTTCTTTACTTGGAGGATGGGAGGAGAACTGAAACGGAGGCTTTCCCATGGATGAGCCTGCTACCAGAGCTTCATCTTTTGATGTTCTAATCGATAAGGTGAAAATGAAGTTCACAGAGGATGGAAATCACAAATGATTTCTCCTGCGGGGTTAATTGGGATGAGGTGAGATTATCAAAGGAGGAAGGTGGACTAGGAATCCCGAAAACAGAGGGAAGGAACTCAGCACTCCTGGGATCTTTAGCCTGGCGGATGAGAGGCGATAATGGGCCACAGGCGAGACTTCCGAGAGACAAAACAGCCGGGAGTAGCAACCTTAGAACACACGGTCATCGGCAATAGAAAGGTTGTTGAAATGGGATTAAATGTCTGTTCTCTAGGTCAGATATGGGTGATAGGAGGAGGCAGGACCATAGACTTGTGGTAAGACAATTAGGTAAGAGGAAATATATAACTCACGGACTTACTTCAGGGACCCATCCCTCTTGAGGGAAGTGATGCCCCTCTAGCAAAAATACTAGATGTTACTGGTGACCGGGAATTCTCAACCTTATCCTTTGAAACTTCTATCTTCAGTCACACAAGCAATTGAGAGCATACCCAGAGGCTGTCTCCATGACCTGGAGGATACCCGAGTCTGGAAAAAGCTACCCCAATGGGAGATGCACAGTGAAGTTTGCGCATGGACTAATATGTGACACGAACCGCTGGGAGGATAGGAGAAATCGGCAATGGATTTGGAGGGTGAGCACTCACCCAAGAATCCAGCACTTTTTATCTAGCGATATGCTCATGAGAGGTTTGCCCACTTCAAACCTATTATCTAGGAGAGCAAATAATATTCAGACCACCCGTGCGCGCTGTGCCGTCACATAATATACATGCTATATAAGGCTTTCTCCCTCGAGGGTGGACCTGAAGGAAGGTATCAAACTTCCGGCAAGAATCGGGCGTTGAAACCTTAATTCTTAGGAGCGATCCTCTTCGCCGCCGGCCATACTAAAATCGAATGAAAGCGAAAGCTCCCAAGCGGTGCATGAATGGGAATCGATATATCTCGTTGGGCTTGTACTGTTCATGAGCGATACAACTGCGAAGGTGCATTGATGTCGAATCCATTAATGACCAACAGACGTACCTTATCATGTGTGGGTCGTCGTACCTAAGACGTGCACGAACTAATTTAATTAGTTTCTCTTGAGTCAATTGATTCACTCAATTACTTAATTATTGTTGATATTCTGCATCTACGCATACGTATAAATATAATATATATATATATTTGGGACACACTAAAACAATGTCTTGAAGCTTCACTCTGTCCAGACTCTGAGTATATTTGTAATACATATCGATGCATATAATTAAACACATATTTACATATACTTACGTACATATTGCCTTTCTAAAATAATTCGTTGATAAACTAATAATATATGGTAGAATATATTTAAAATTTAAAATATTTATAAATTAATAATAGATTACATACTATTCCTCTTACTTGCGTGAGTTCATACCCAATGTAAGGCCCCATAGCTCGAATTTATCGGCCATACAGTCCCCTAACTCCTTATGGACTATTTTCGTAGCCCAGAGTGGACATAACTCATTGCGGGTCTATTACAGACAGAAGGTCCAGTCAACTGTTCAGCTGCAATTTGGGCTTGTGATTGGCGTTCAATTAGCGGAAATGCTATTGTAAATCTTGAATCTCGCAGTTGCTTCCTTTCTTTCTTTCTTTTTTTTTAATTAAGGGTCGGAGTCGGTCATTATGACTGACAATTAATGAAACTGTATGGAAAGACGTTATAACCCCTTCAAGTTTTGAGAGATTTACATTTTCATCCAACATTATCACGTCTCTGTGTTCTCTGTCTCTCCGTATCTTACATAAAATTATATAAAAATTTTAAAATAAATTAAAATAGGTAATAATTAGTTATCCGGAAATGTATAACAACAGTTAGGGTTACACCTGGTGCTCATTCCAGAAGCCAAGCCGCCTCTGCCTCCACCGCCGCCTGCTCATCATTTCTCTGGAAGCTCAAGATCTAGGGCGGGGAGATACCCATAGCAGCTGCTGGAGCTTCAACGATGAGGCCGATTCTGATGAAGGGCCACGAGAGGCCCCTTACGTTCCTGAAGTACAATAGGGAGGGCGATCTTCTCTTCTCCTGCGCCAAGGACCACACCCCCACCGTCTGGTTCGCCGACAACGGCGAGCGCCTCGGCACCTACCGCGGCCACAATGGAGCCGTCTGGTGCTGCGATGTTTCCAGTATGCACCCAACCTCATCCTCTCCCTTATACCTTTCCTCCGTTGGTTTAATTGTTCTCTTAATTGATTGGCATATCGTTCGTAGATATATGCGCCTGTCGATAGTGGTTTTATCAAGAAAAAAAAAAGATTGATTCTTTTTCAGCTGTCACTGCGTATCTGTGTTCCTTTATTCTGCGCTTGAGGAGTTCTTTCTTTCTATTTAATTTCGCCATTCTATCAATTGATTATCTAGTTGTATTTGGTCCCATTATATTGTTACCTGTACTTTGCGCTTGGGAAGAGCTGTTTTTCGGATGAAAGCATACAACTTTGGAAGATTCTTTGGTTTTTGTGAGAATTTTCATATTTTGGCTTCATTACGCTGCTCAGAAACTTGATAATTTATCAACCATTCTGTCCCTGCACCTACTCTTACGTTTGTTCAGTTGAAAAATGTTGCCGTAAAAAGATCATTCTTTACGCTTTATGTGTCTTGTTTTCAGGGCATTCTATGAGGCTGATCACTGGGAGTGCAGACCAGACTGTAAAGCTGTGGAATGTGCAGTCAGGGACACAGTTGTTTACCTTCAATTTCGATTCTCCAGCAAGGTCAGTCGACTTCTCCGTTGGCGATAAGCTCGCTCTGATCACTACTGACCCCTTCATGGGCCTCACTTCTGCTATTAACGTGAAGCGCATTGCGAGAGATCCTGCTGATCGTAAGCTACTTTATCTCTGTAATTTCTTCTATCACATGAAAAGAAATAGGAAAACACAGATTAAATATGGCTACCTAATGTAAAGAGGAAAATAGTATCTTGTCCTTCTTGAGAAGAATGTACTTTTTTTGTTGCTAGTTCATTGAGTTGGATGGCTTCATTTTTTTAACTAGTGGGTAAATAATTTCCTGCATGCAATTCTGATGTTAATCTTTTAATCAGCCCCTCTAGGAAGAGAATATACCAATTGCCCTTGCAAGTAGCTTCTGGCCGTCAACCTGTTGGGTGGTTGTGGGTGATCTCTGATTTATTTCTTTTTTATCTACCATTCTCAGACTGCTTCAGAATTTTCTGAATTGGAAACCACTTGAACCTTCTGAAGTATCAATGTCAGTGATGATAATGAGGTTTTGTAGCTGTCAGATTAGGCTTTCTAATAGTTGTTTTGTACTCATGAGTCGAAAATCTTTCGAATTAGACTTTCTTTTACCGTGCCTTCTGCTTCCAACTTGAATATCTTGTCTCACAGTGCTGATTTTCTTAATCCTTGAACTGATGCTCATAGTGCAATTGCTAGTGCTAAGGATGCTTTCTTCTTTCTGATTTATGAGGATGAGGTCAATGTAGAATCTGTAGGTATAACAAGACATGGTATTTTTGCAGAAACTGCTGAATCCATCCTGGTCCTTAGAGGCCCCCAGGGAAGAATCAACAGAGCAGTATGGGGACCCCTCAATAAGACTATTATCAGTGCTGGTGAAGATTCTATAATCCGTATTTGGGATTCAGAGGTATGTGAAGCTGTTTCATGGTTATAGATTTATACTGTTCTGGAAATGTTCTCAGTAGGAATCTTGCTCACAGAAAACATTACTTCACCTCATTCTTTTGGCTCTTGTCTTTATCTGCAGACAGGAAAGTTGCTGAAAGAATCAGACAGTGAAACTGGGCACAAGAAGGCAATAACATCACTTATAAAATCTGCTGATGGATCACATTTCCTCACTGGTTCTCATGACAAATCTGCAAGGGTCTGATTCTCCACACACTAGTATCTTGCTTTGCCCCTACCTTTAGACTTCAGATTGACCATACTGTTCATTGTACAAATATCAGCTCTGGGACATCAGAACTTTGTCTCTTATCAAGACTTACGTGACTGAGAGGCCAGTGAATGCTGTGACTATGTCCCCACTTCTTGATCATGTATGCTCGCTAACTGAGAAATGCTTCATCTTTCCATCTAGTGTCTCTTTACTTCTATAATAATTCCCTTCCCTTTTTTTTGGTATGCCTGCCCTTTTTTATTTAAGGTTGTTCTTGGTGGGGGCCAAGATGCTTCTGCAGTCACAACAACTGATCACCGTGCAGGGAAGTTCGAGGCAAAGTTCTTTAATAAGGTGACCTCTAGTTTCAATCTTATCCTGATGAGGCTTACGTGTACATATGATATAAACAGTAGCTCTTTCTGATACATAACTAATGATATGCCCCTTGATTTCAGATCCTTCAAGAAGAAATTGGAGGCGTGAAAGGGCACTTTGGGCCTATCAATGCTCTAGCCTTTAACCCTGATGGGAAAAGGTAAGTCATAATTGCTGTTGTAGCCAAATACTATATTTGACCCAAGAGGTAGGCTCTTTAAGTTGTGGGGATATCATATATTTGTGGGGCATGAATGCATCTTTAACGTGGCAAATACTTCTTATGTAGATGAATTTCACTCATGCTCCTGAGTTGGAGCTTGGGGTCATCTCGAAGGACTGTTAGATTTGAATAGACAGATTGTTAATACATGTAATATATTACTTTTTGATCTTGCAGCTTCTCAAGTGGAGGAGAAGACGGTTATGTGAGGTTGCACCATTTTGACCCGGATTACTTCCATATCAAGATTTAGAAGCACATTAACACCAACCTTCTCCTTGATCTCGAAGACCTAAATTGTCCGAAAGTTTTGTAGTCTTCTCTTGATCTATATAACTGCACTCAGCTGTTTGTTCTCCCAAATTTTAATGTCAAATTTCAGGCTGCTTGGTGTCTATGTTTCCTTGTTTCTTACTCCGCCAATGTTTTCGAATCCTGCTCATTGTATCGAGTTTCATACTTTGGTTAGCTATCCAATGCAGTGGCTGGGATCGATCAAACAGCTTCGATTGATCGTTTGTGGCTTGAGCATTCGTGCTCAACGTATGTTTTTTAAAATGACTTGTTGCTGGGTCGATCACAACTATTATTCGTGTACAGTTCATGAAATCATGTGATTGATTACGGTGGACCGGAGGATGAGGTGTGCATAACGACTGGGTTCTTTCTTGCTGACGGTTTCTTATATGATATGACTTCTCCATATGATGCCGTGTATTGCTCGGAGGATTCCAAGCAAAATAACGTTGACATTTTATTCAACAATTGAACTGTCAAGGAATTTAAGACAACAGCAGCGGCTTGATTGTCTAACGTACTGTGTCAGTGTTGCCCTCCCCCGAAGTGAAGTGTAAGAAACGACCACTATGATCTTATCAATGGCTGCACCACCAGGGAAGAGTCCAGCGAAGCACGATCCTCAGGCTGCTCCAGAGATGGGGCCGAGTTGATGGGTTGTACTTATCCCAAAGGAATGCTGGGTTGTACTTATCCCAAAGGAATGCTGATAATGTCGTAGAAAATTATGAATTTTCTTTATTTATAAGATTTTAACTCGGCATCTCACTTGATAAGAGGAGATATAAAATCACTTCAACCAAGCAATATTGGTTCGTGCCAATAAGTTTTCACCGCTACCACGACCGACTAGATAGATTTTTCCATCCTGAATTTTGTCCCGATCGCAACTTGTCGACAAATGCGGTCGGGTCAATGATAAGTTACACCAAGATATAGAAGGAAAAAAAAAACGTGAAGATTGGACCTGCCCAACAAACATTCATCTCGTGACCAAATCAAGAAATTTCGCTCTCCTGCGTTAATTTCATATTGATGAGTGGCCCCGCTCCGACCCACCGACGAGGGTCACTGTGGAAGGGTCCTCCCCACTAGGCAGCTTGAGATCCGGGCAGTCTACATCGACTTATCTTGGTTTTCTTCAAATTGCAAATGTTGCTCTAACATGTGCTATTGGAGAGCAAAAGATTTGTGTTTTGCGCTCCACCCCGACCTATCCAACCTATTCGAGATTTACTTAAATGAGCATAATTACACGGAGTGGATATGATTACCACATCTTATCAGTTTAAACTTTTGTACCAGATATGAACCCATCGTTCTCATAAATCCACTGAAAATTTTAAATGATATCAGAGTAGGTTATCGTGTGAGCTCACAACTCGTCAAGGTTCTAGACCGAAAAAAGGCTTGAGGTCAATTGTCGATAAGCTCGAGACCCAATGAAAAATACTTGGCTCGCGGTAATTATTTGAGATCAGTCATCCAATTAGCTATTGGATTAGTTGACCCCCTCATTCATTCGAGCATGGAAAAGTATGATCGGCGGCTTGTGAACAGTTATTAAGGGTAGATTGTTCATGAATATAATCGCATGTCAAAAAAATAAGTAGAAAGGTTATGACATATAAGTGATTGAGTATCACAATCGTATCATTTGAAACTCTTCGGTTAAAGACAACCCAATGGTTCTTGTAAACCCGGTGTGAGTTGTACGGACGCAATTATGCTTTCCGAGGTTGCTTTGCCGACTGCCTCTTGAGGAGCATGGAATGGAAGAACACATTAAAGAAAAAAAAATATTTCCCTTTTCTTTTCCTTTATTTGGCCAGGGAGAAAACAAAATTGATTCCTTTAACTCATTATTCACAGTATTTCTTGTATTCTTCTCATGAGTTCTTGTCTATTAAAAGAAAATTTTTTCTTGGGGGGGATAATTGTCCTCGTTTGTACTCTTCAGGTAACCCAGCCTGTGCATAATACAACAAAAATCCTCACAATTTCGGCCGACTTTCCCTGCAAATGTGTGGGCGGAGATGACTCTACATGTATTTGTTTATGCCTTACATAAGGGAACGAAAATGGGTTGCGGACTTCATAAAATTAATTTTGTTGGCATATTCATATATATGGTCAAAGCGGCTGCACCCCATGGGGGCATGCATGCTATTATTTCCCAAGGAGAAGATGCACATACAACTCACATTATATATTTATAATAGATTAAATATACATGGCATTAATTATTTTCTCAAGATATATGAATGATTGATCATTTTACAAGTAGACTGGGTCCACTACCCTCCTGAGAGATGAGTCGTACATTTGTTAAGGAGAAGAGGAACAAGCAATCAATCCACTGAAGACTCACAACACTCCCTTCCCTTCGGAAACAATTGGATAATAGTAACCCAAAAGAAAGAAAAGAAAGAAAGAAAGAAATGGAAACTGGATGCACGGCTATTTTATAACTGCTCCCTTCAAGAATCAAGACTATGCTGGTCGACCGTGTCTCCCAACCCTAAGTTCATAGGGTTCTTGCCAGATCGTAGACACCAAAGTTTGTCCATGGTCTCAAGCATCGTGTCTCTGAATCTGGCCGGCCCAGCTGGCTGAATTGTTCTGTCAAAACTCATCCTCTCCCTCGTTTCATCTTCAATTCTCTCTGATCTGGCTTGGAGTCGACTGACATATAGGAATAATACGAATCTATGGAGGTAATACATGGACTTTGTCACCCCGACAATCATCGGGATGCAAGCATATATATGTACACCGATTCCTTGTTGGTACCTCATCGATTTCATGCTGGCCCTTCCCCAAATGGGCCAGATGTTGTGACTGTTCAGATCGGCTCTGTGGTCCCTTGGTTTACAAGGCAATTAATCCTAGAATTTCTCAGGAATCAATATAACTATTTAAGCTAGCTTGTTAAAGCTGGATCAATATCAATAAGGCTCCCGTTGGATCCCTAATTATGATCTGAAGAGAAGAAGGGTGGATGGAGAACCGCCACAATCGATCTCCCTGAAATTTGCCGTCCTCTCTGCACATGTTCCATTCTCCTTGAAGAAGGTGACCCGAGGAGAAGGAAATGAAATTGTGAGATCGAGGTTCAAGTTGTGCCATTCGTGAGACTGACCGGAGGTTTCGTCCTCAAGGCAGCTCGCATTGTCAGAGGGTTTCTGACAAGAGGTCGCCGTGACATAGTTGTCGCCAGAGGGTTTTTGCAGCTTAACATTGTATGCATCGACATCCGCTGAAGAAGAACCAGAAGTTGCATCCGCACGGTTGCCGCAGCTGTTCTTCTGAGGCTGAAGAGGGGCTGTCTGGGATAGCTTATGGTTGCTAGGATCAATTCCCATGGCTATCAACTTCTTCTTGATGTGGGAGTTCCAGTAATTCTTGACCTCATTGTCAGTTCTTCCGGGTAACCTTCCGGCAATCAACGACCACCTGAAAGTCCAACCATGACAAATGGATTTCATTTAACGAGTCAAGCATTTATCGAGAATAGTGCCAATCAAAGCTCAAGCTGAGAGAGGGAGAGAGGATTTACCGATTGCCGAGCAGGGCATGGAGCTTGATTATAAGATCCTCCTCATCCTGATCAATGTTTCCTCTCTTAATGTCGGGCCTCAGGTAATTAATCCATCTCAGTCTGCAGCTCTTCCCGCAACGGTGCAGGCCTATACATAAGTTCCGATGGAAACCCACGAAACAGTCAGTCAGCACCCAGGAACTCCATGAAGCGCAGGATCGAACAATAAGGTGAACATGATGACCAGTAAGACTAAAAAAATTTGATTAATCACCTGCAGCCTTCGGGAGAGAGCGCCAGCTGCCTTCCCCGTGAGCTCGGATGTACTCGATGAGCTTCTGGTCCTCCTGCTTGGACCAAGCTCCCTTGTTGTTCCCTTCCTTGTCACAGCAAGGCTTTCTCATGGCTTCCTCGACTTAAAAGTTCACAGAAATTAGAAAGAAAAACGCAAACCCCACCTCACCACACAGATATTATGTCACGGACAGATGGGAGGATGGGAAGATGAAGGAGGAGAGGATGAGATAGAAGGGAGAGAGGGGAGCCCTAACAAATATAGAAGGTGGGCGTGGATTTATGGAAGGAGGAAGAGTAGGTTGTTAATGTGGTGGCCTATGATCTTGTTGTGATGAGAAAGACGGGGTCAGGTCAGTGACGGTTAAGTGTGCATATGCGATGGAGGGAGGTTTTGACCTTGACTGGTGGTTTTCTTTTAGGTAGGGTACGCACAAGGTTTTTCATAAACTAAAAGCGACCAACAAAAGGAATTTACACACCATCGAGATAAGTGCAGAATTTGTTCATTTTCTTCAGGATTATATTAAGTTCATGAAACTAACAGTGGATTACCTAAACGACATTGTTTTTTCAATTAAAATTTGTTCTTTCTTTAGTTCCCAAAAGGGGTGAGGAATTAGACCTCACTTTTCAAAGTTCGGGGAGTGACTAGTGAGAGTTGCCAAAGACAAAAAGTTTAGGGACTCCATGTGATGATGCTTAACTCACACCAACACACAGACTTAAAATTCTCCATCTATACCCCCACCTACCATCCAAAAGTTTATGAGCACCGATCAATTCAAATTCAAATCATATCGATGCACTTACGATTGAAACCCTTGTAATTATAGGTCTTCTAAATGCATGTGAAACCAGAATTGCATACCTCTTTGAAGGCTAGAACTAATTAGAGCCGTGACTCCACCCACCTGTTTGTATTCTAACTGCAGTCAACCGTTCTCCCCTCACTATCATTATGTATAACGAGAGTATTACTTGTTCACAATTATTGAGTGATATTCGATTAAAATTTACCCAAATTAGAGTAAGTTGAGTTATGGTAGTAGAATTAGTGCTCACTTAAACTAATTTTAATCAACCTTTTCCCCCCCTCCCCTTTCCACTTACCTACCGGTTCCCTCTCCAGTCAAGACATGAATGATTGCATTATCCAGTGCATATCCTTTCCACTGCTAAATATATAAATCAATACAACTACTTCGATACAATTTTAATTCTTTTGGGTCTATTTTTCGGATTGTCAGCATTCACCCGCTACATCCTTATCTTTTCCAACGGTCACCCAATTATTAAACTCGTCGAAATTGCCATCGTTTCTCTGGCAGCAAAGAAGAAAATCAAGGTCGTCGACGGAGTAGACCATTGTCGATTCGAAGAGATCGAGCAATTTTATGTGCAGCCAGCTAGAATTTACAGCATGGTGCGCCGAGCCTGACTTACACTACGAAATATAAGAAATTTCCTGCATCTGTATCGTACATATAGTGATCAACTTACACAGGGCTGAACCATTCCTTCCATGGACGAGAGTGATTTTTTTTTCCCTCCCTCCCTCATACAATTATGTGCATATGCATACATGGAATATCAGCTTTTCCCCAGGGTTCCCAATAATAGTCATATACATCATCCCTTCCAGTACCCAACTCTCATGCAGCTGAGAAGTACTACTGACAGTCTCCCACAGAACGAAAAGAAACAAGAAACGCCTGTAACAGTGGATTGGTAGAGAAATTAACTATTGGAAATTACTAGCAGACAACGCCGTCGTTTAAGGGGAACTTTAAGGTAAAGCGACAGCAAGCTTGTCGCCAAATATAATCAAAGTAATATTAAGTCTTCTGAACGGCGCCTCAGAATCCTCTCTCTCTCTCTCTCTCTCTCTACAAATACTCCTCCAACCAATAGGAATTAGCCAAAATGATTTATGGTATCTTCCTCGATCGTAAATGATATCGGTCAATCACCATGCATTCGTTGGGTGTCTCTTGGCAATGCAGGTAGAGGCCGACATGCATGAGCCGACGACTGAAGCAACGAGCAATGTAAAGAACATGAGGTAGATCAGACCACCATTTGAAGCCGAAGACATGGATGATGAGCGTCCTTCTGGAGTCGATCGTGTTGGATCACCATTTGTTCCTAGCATTTAATTCGTTGCGCGTAATAGGGCTGGGTGGTTCATAATTTTCTGTGCACGTTCACATCTGTACATGAAATTCAACGGAACAGGAAAAATGCGGGTCACTAGACCTTCCATGGAAGGACTGGTTGGTTTGATCATCAGGAAGGGAGAATACAGGAACCTAACAGTCATATATATCTCCCCCGTCACAAGTTTCTTACTTAAAGAATATATATTTTTTCAGATAATACTGAATGTGTGTACTTGAAGCTCTTTGTCACCCCCATCTAACAGTCTCCGTTTTGGATAAGTCTCGAAGGGTTCTCGTCTTCCTCGTTCGCTCATCGGTTAGTTGGCATTGCATGTGAACATCCATCAAGCAGTCCAAGTCGGAGGACATGTAGTTCGTGTACGGGATTTGTTTTCCAGAAATTATATGTATCTGGTCCATCAACAACTACCCATCCTCTGGCTGTGAATTCTATTTCTTGACATGAAAAAAGGGTCGAGGAAGACGATTCCTTTTCATGAAGGAGATGAAAAATGAGATAACAGGGACTGGCTATTACTCTGTCAAGGGTTTATGAACATACGGAGGAAGTTCTGACAGATGAAAGAAGGGTTTCTTAAATTAAAACCAAAACAGCTTCTGCCATTCAATGATGGTTAATTGCAGAAATATCCGTGAACTTTTGGGACTGGTCAAATGTACCCTCTTTAGGTTTTTCTGGATTTTAGGTTGAGCTGCAATTGGCGCATCTAAACCTAGCTAGGTTTAACTCTATCTGGTCTTTGAGAATAATGCAATGCTATCGTGTTGTCCAGTCAGCAATAAACTTGGGAGAAATTATGAGCTCTCCGGTTGCCGCATCTCCGCATCCTTTCTAGAGGAAGAGTGGCTTCCAAAAACAACGTATGTGGAAAAGTCAAAGGAGATCATGTTTATTTCTCGAACTGCATGGGGTCAAGCAAATTTATGATAGTGGTCTTGTATGTGAAAATTCTGAACCTTAAGGGAGGTGAGTCGCAATTTCAGTATTGCAGCTGGTTGTTGACCGTCTGATTTTGACCTACGAGCAACCGCCGGCCATTCTTCCATTTCTAGCACACCTAATTTCTTTGTATCATTCTGATTACGTAACCTCTGCTTAATGAAGGAAGAATTTATACCTTGTCGCTGGGGTTGTGGGGTGGTGGCAGGTGGAAATAGTTCCATAATATGACATGATCATTCACATAATTCAGCCATATTGGATAGGGCATGGGACCCGTGTGATCTTTATGCAACACGATAGGGTGCTTACTCCTTCAGATCATTCACCTAAGTACGGAAACGCTGATTACTCAAACAGGTTGTATTTCTGCAGAAATTGGTTGATCGGATGCTGTGATTTTTAACAAAAAGGTTAACGGCAAGATTAACATTAACAGCAGACAAGTAAGTGAACCATGTCATAATCATAAGCCAGTTGATTTTCAAATCAAATTAAGATGAGACAGTTTTTTCTTGTTGGAAGGGTATGATTTTCTCTGGAGCAGAGTTCAACTGTTGACGTTGTATTATTCATGTGGTTTAGACTAAAAACGTGTTTCAGCAACGCCATACAGACGAACCCAATTTCCCAACACCATGCAATCAACCCCAGCCTATGTCGGACGACCAATAATATGGATGAATGGCGCACATACATTACATTAGTTACCCTCGATTACAAAGATCTTTTCTAGGCATCCGAAGATGTCTGCCTTCTAGGTCAAGTAACTTGAATAATGTACGGTCTCATTTCTGGGCATACAGTAGTCGCCCTTCTGGTCTATAGTAAAGAAACAGTTATCCCGAATGAACTAAATAAACTCCAGCAACTGCTACTGCTTCTCCAGCATCGAGCCGATACAACCTTTTGCCCGACATGCGCTAAAAATGAAAACGAGGAGAGTTCGATATTCGCTTCATCTTTTCAATTCTGGGTAGCTAATTTTTATCGGGGCTGTGATAGAACGATAAGGGAGGGAGCTGGTTGGAAGGGCAACGGCAGTAAACACAAGGAGTAAAAGCGGATCCAACCAGAAGCCCAGGAAAGTCATTGAGGCGGCGGTGCCCTTCAGCGAATCGAATCGACCTACGCGCTAATTAAGAGCCGATGCCCACGAGCAAACGCGAACTAAAAATTCACGGATTGTGGCGATTGGCATAATCCCTGGCCCCTAATTAATTCCATTCAATTGGATCAATGGGTGTCACTGTTTTTTTCTGCCTTCATTTATTTATGCTCGCCCATCAAAGAATCATATTCCTTTCTTGAACCTCCAATACTCCTCCTCTTTTATTGACCATTTTCAGCTCCCTTTCTTAGTTTTTTTTTTGAAAAAAAATTTACTCTCCTAATTGCCCAATTCCTTTTAATCACACTTCACATATATATTATTTAGAAATCTAATCGTCTTCATCTAGACCGAACAAGATATAACTTAAAAAAAGAAAAAAAATGACAGACATGTAATAAAACTTAAATTTAAAATCTCATTTAAATAAAAAAAGACATTAAATAAATACCATAAATCCACTTTACTCTAAAATGGTGTCCTTTTTTTTCTTTTAACCAATTGCCTTTTCAAAATGTCACCTAAAGGGAGGGGCACAGACCCTAAAAAAAGAGATTCGGTAACTTTGGGGATCAAATGCATGGCGGTGTCCTGCTGTTGACTTACTTAATATAACCACGAGTTATTTCATAGATAGTGTGGTTGCTGTTTAAAATTCCTCTCCACCAGCTCACATGGCAAGGCGACAACATCAAGTATTGTTCTTTAAGCATTCGGTCCAAGAAAGAAAAATGGGAGCATAACCTTCGAGGGTTAGTCGAAGTGGTTTATCACGCTTTGTAGATTGGATGACTTCTTACTTGATCAGTCGTGAATCCGAACTCAGCAGCACTGGCACTAAAACTTCTGAAGATGCCTTTTAGAAAGCGTATTTACGGTAAAACCGATGATCAAGGCACATATACACTTGTCCCCATGAGCTGTGGCGCCCTCTGGGGTCTAGAGGAATAAATCCTTGTAATCAGGAAAAAAGAAAAATCCGAGATAGATCAACTTACGAGGAAGTTATGAATCAATCAGTAGTAGTATGTCATTTGTAAGTTTTTGAAATTGGCATGGATTAAAAGCTTAATCTGAGCATAGAACCAGAGAACAAGAAGACAACTGATATGTCAAGTTGTTTCCCATGTATTCTGTAAGCACCTCTCGTGGATGTAAAATCTCTTAGACGTTACGCTTTAATCAATGGATTATTGGACCGAATCCGAGTTCTTTGTCAGGGCTGTGAATCTGTTCACATTACAGAGCAAGCGTTCACGTTGTCATCGCTGAACAGGGAGATGAGGCGCTCATGCTCGGGAGCCTCGGAGCTAGGGAAGCCCTGCGTCACATTCTTGACGTAGCCCGCGGGAGCCCTCTTGTCATAGGCCTGAGAAGCATGGGGAAAGTAGACCAAGTGCTGCGGCATGTATGGCCAGAACTCCGCCCGCTTGCCCAGCTTCCTCACCCTCTTCAGCACCTTGTTCGGGTCCACGTGCCCGTTCACTGTCACCCTGCTCTGCTTCCGGATGATCTCCACTGTCTTGACACCTGATCTCATATCGATTATACAAAATGATGGTTCCAAGAAGCAGATCTTGTTCCTTCGATGTCAAACTGACAGCTAAGTTTTAGCTTTTTAAGTCGTGAAATGGTATTTTGTCTAACGCACTTTTAATCTGAAGTTAAAAAGTTTAAACTTGCAAGGAGACAAAAGAGAAGAGGGAGAGGGAGATGTTGCAGAACCTCTCATGGTGGAAACTGCATTTCTAACTCTTCTCTCACAACCATCGCAGTCCATCTTCACTTTGAGCTCCACTGTCTGGGACAAGAAGAGCGCATGAATGCGAGAGAATCAGTGAATAGCTTAAAGACTGATGGACACAGTGAACTTGCAGCGGAAGTCCGAGGATGAACTCTGGTTAGGATTTCCTGCCAATAGTGCAGTTGATAGAAGTCGAGTATAGTGCAGGGGCACGCTGCCATGTTTTTGGGGAAATGAAAGGAATGGTTAACATTACCTGCATTGGCTTGCGTTTATTTCTCGTGCTGGTGACAGTGCAAAAGTTGGAAAGGTAATCGAGAGCCCCCATTTCCTATCCTTCTCTTCTTCTTCTTCTCTTCCTCCTTTTTTTTTCTCTGATACAGAAACAGGGAGAGATAAAGGGAGGGAATGAGAGAGAAGAAGCCTGCGTTGAGTTGTGTCATTGAAGGATGGCCATGTTTATATAGGCATTGTAGCCTTTTCCTTTGGTGGGTTTACTATCCGGATAGTAGAACGTACGAACTAGGAATACGAGCCAGGTCACATAAAAGTGTCAGAGAGTACGTTCTGGAGTCTTTGATGAAAGATGAAATTGTCAAGCACCACGGTTCCTCATATTGCACAAGGAATCCCGGATCATAGGAGTCATATAGTCTCAACACGTGGTAGGAGCTGTGATGGGAACTACGCATTTCATCATTCTGCAGGTTCTCATCTATCAGAAACGGCGTGAAAACTATATAATAATCCGAGTCCTCATCGAACATGGAACTGGTGGAAACTGTGATAATGCGGGCCGATGGACCGTCGTGCTGGTGGCTTAATTATTCTATTCAAAGTGAGTCAGGGAGAAGCGTTGTGCGCAAGTTTAAAGGGAGGCACTGAGCAAAGTTTGTGCGGTGGGAAAGGCCCACAAAAGGGAAGAACTTCCCAGGAAAACATGAAAGGGGAGCCGTGTGCTTTTGGATCCATCGGTTGATCAATGCTTGGTATATTAATCTGAAAAACATGTTGTAAAGTGGTTCTTTGTTCCCTTTCAATTTTGTTCAATGAGTGTGGCTTTGCTTTACAGTCATATAAATAAGAATCACGCAATGATTAATGTGGCTCCTATTGCTTGATTCCATACACAAGTTGAATATTATAATAGACATGCCTATAAGAGACCGGATCTATGTTCCCAAAAAATAAAATTTTAAGTTAATAGATAGTAACAGTATACTGCTTATATTCCTATGATTTTCTTTATATTTTTAAATGTGGGACTACCCTCTTCTTTTTTTTTTTTTTAATGACACATGCCACGATATGATGCTTCTCCATCTTTGGACTTCAAAAGCTCCGGAGGGCAACATGGTGACTAGCAAGTTCCTTGTCCCTGCATTTGGACGTTCTTATGGAAATTGTCTGCTGTATGCATCCGTTGTTGCATTTTCTGCTGCAGTGCTTGGAGTGATATAATTCGCTCTTGGAGAACAACTCCAAACGGAGTTGTAATCCTTGTTCATATGAATACCAATCAGCTTGGACTCTTTTCTGCACCAATTTTGACGGTTGATCGTTACAATCATTCTTCATAAGAACATAAGTCAGCTTGGACGTTTTTTTCGTGCTTAAATATTGATGGGTTACTGCTAAATCATGTTACCAGTCCGTGGAATTCCCTGTAAGAGCATCTAAACTGGGTTGGCAAATATAAACTAAAATATTTTCCATGAAAGAGAGAAAGGTTGTGTCTTTTAACATTCTGCAGCATAGGAATTGATCTTCTCCGAAAGTTGTATCTTTTACCTTACCAAATTAAAGTATGAGTCTTTTCAAAGCATCTGCCGTGGGGGTGGATGGCCAGGTGGGGCGTCAACTTCTCAATACCGTAGTTGGAAGGCCTCCTGCGAAGATGAGCTGCTGCTGCAGCAACAGGATGTGCCCCTTGTCCTGGTTCTGGGCTTTCACATTTCCAATCGTGTTCCAGGGCTCAACCTCGCAGCTATTAGTCTTCGGTGGAAGTGTTTACAGGAAAATCTGCATCTTAATGCGACTGCTGGTGCATGCTGAAGGGAGACCACTGCCCCGGCATCATCTCTCCGATCAGCTAGCATCCCAGTATTCACCAACTTGAATGACTACCCAAGATAATATGAAATTCATGCATTGCATATAGGAAACAGTTTCAGAACCATAGGAATATTTACAACAGGTTTATCGGACTTGGAACCTCACACAAGAATCACGGATTGTGAACTCTAGCTCCATTATCATTATGCTGCTGATAAACCCTTTTGGTATCACAAGATCAAGGCTTAGCTAGGAATCACAAGATGGTTCTTTGATGCTGCCCCTCAATGGCCTGAAACTCGAGGTAACCGAGCTCATATTTCACCACAAGTCATAGAGACGTCCCCCTTAGAGAAGGGCTCATGAAACTAATTATTATCTTGTTCCCAAGAAGATCGACCTGATTCAGAGGAAAGCGCTCAACCTCACTTTCTTCCTGTAGAAGATGGAACTTGGTGTCAAACCTGACGCAGACTGTCCTGCAGGTATTGAAGCATCAGCCCGTCCCAGAATACCGGTGCTCGAAGATGAACTGACAAGAGAGTGGCTCGGTGGAGCCACTAAAGTAGCAGAGGGCAATACCAGGGACTGGAGGGCAAAATTTCTCGCAGTTCTGCTTCTTGTGGTGGCTGATGGTCTCCTTAAAGCCCTAGTTTGGAAACCCGCTGGTTGATGTTTGACAGATTCAAGGACCTTCTCAACAGCCAGGCACTGACTGAACACAGTTGCCCTATGTTCCCTCAAATGAAACACAGTCGTAAAGTCCACAAGCAAGAACTCATACATTCCTACAACAATTTAATTAGAGTAGGTAACACAAGACACATATTTTCGGATTATGTGTCAGAAAAAAAGAAGCAAAATCATTTTCTCGGGAGTAACTGAGCTTTCTGCAGGATCTGAGTCATCTAATAATGCACAAAATGGAGGTGAACAGGCAGAGCTCTTGGCGACTGCATAATGTATTGTGAGTTTTTTAATATCTTAATGAACATCCCTTATTCGTAGCACCAAGAATGCTGGCGGCACCGTCAACCATCTGCGCACATGATCTTAATCATGTTAAGAAATAACAACCATGAAAAGTACCGCTTCTTGAATCTGCAGTCGATCTAAGACTAGTTGTACCATATTATTCTTTAGATACAAGATCCAGATGAAGATCGAGCAGCACTGGCACTTGTTGGAAATAAATCATGACTCTATGGAATGACTATCAAAAGGTCGTTGCCCAGCTGGTAGAAGCATTGGAAATTCATCGAGGACTGGCTTCTTTGCTGGCAATTAAGAACAGATACATTTCAATTATTGTACGACAAAGCAGAAGGAATAACTTAAGAGGGAGGCACTTCCAGCATCCAGAAGGGAAACGAAAGGGAGAAGATGGATGGCGACGTATGGAAAATAATTGTCTGATTCTGTTCTATAGGAAATTATGTATCCATTAAGAATCCCGACAATTTTATCATCGCTGGACGAGTGCGTTCTCTATCCAGCGGGGAGTTATTGGGATAAGTCCTGGTAAGATCCTATAGAGGCTTCCATTATAATTATTACAAATAATTAATCTGCCCTAGGAAAGGTGGATGAGATATCGTGCGAATCGTTTGAAAGTCTGTCAGTCTCGGAAGGTTAGGTGTTGCTGTGGGAGTCCATCTCAATCCACCACAGCTGATCTTCTACTCCTATCAATTGCCCCTTCCATCTTCTTCAAATCATGTTTGGCACGCCATAGTTGGGAATTCATTACTATCACAGCTTCACGATGCTCGTCTTCCATCTAGAAATGGTAGAACTTTGATCCGCGCATTTGCAATTGACTTGCACTCCAGATTGATCCGACCCAATGACCATTGCCTAGGAGGGACCCAGAGGCATCATAAGACCTGGGTCACTGCACCACCGACTCGGATATGTAAGCGATCATTATGTGGGTAAATTACATAATTTGTACAAAACGTTTTGACAATGTAACACTTTAGTACAAAATGTTTAAAATGTAACTCGGTGATACATTTTCTTTCAAACATGTAACACTTTAGTACATTCCGTTAATTTTTTATTAACACCGTTAACTTTTGATGACGTGTACGGTCTACATGGCATTCCTTGATGACGTGGTTTCATATTTTAAATATGTGGATTGCCACTTGGCGCATGGTGGGACCCACTATTTTTTTTATTCATTTCTCTCCACACCTCTCTCTCTCTCCCTCTCTCTCTCTCTCTCGCTCGCTCGACTCTCTCTCCCTCTCCCTCTCTCACTCGGCTCTCTCTCCCTCTCTCTCTCACTTGGCTCTCTCTCTCCCTCCCTCTCTCGCTCGGCTCTCTTTCTCTCTCTCAGCTCTCTCTCCCTCTCTTTCTCTCGGCTCTCTCTCTCTTTCTCTCTCTCTCAGCTCTCTTTCTCTCTCTCGGCTCTCTCTCTCTTTCTCTCTCTCTCGGCCCTCTCTCTGTCTCCCTCTCTCTCTCGACTCTCTCTCCCTCTCCCTCTCTCTCTCGACTCTCTCGCCCTCTCCATCTCTCTCGGCTCTCTCTCTTTCTCTCTCTCTCGCCCCCCCCACCATACGTTGGGTATCCATCAACCTGTGCTCATTCTTGTATCTGGAGCAAATTTTCATTTTTTTTCCCGTGTGAGAGATCGAGCAGGAAGGGATGGAACCACCGTCGAATCTTCCTTGGTCCAAGCCTAGGTGGAGAGTGATAAGAAAGGGAACAAAATCAAATCGATTAGGGTCAATCAATCAATTTGTGTTAGTGATTGGAGTCTTTTGTTTATATATATATAAACAAGAGAGAGAGAGGGAGAGGGAGAGGGAGAGAGAGTTGAGAGAGAGAGGGAGACGGAGAGAGAGAAATAGAGAGAGAGAGAGAGAGAGCCGAGAGAAAGAGAGGGAGAGAGAGCCAAGCGAGAGAGAGAGCCAAGTGAGAGAGAGGGAGAGAGGGAGAGAGAGCCGAGTGAGAGAGGGAGAGGGAGAGAGAGTCGAGCGAGAGAGAGAGAGGGAGAGAGAGTCGAGCGAGAGAGAGGGAGAGAGAGAGAGGTGTGGAGAGAGAAATGAATAAAAAAATAGTGGGTCCCACCATGCGCCACGTGGCAGTCCACATATTTAAAATATGAAGACACGTCATCAAGGAATGCCATGTAGACCGTACACGTCATCAAAAGTTAACGGCGTTAATAAAAAATTAACGGAATGTACTAAAGTGTTACATATTTGAAAGAAAATGCATCACCGAGTTACATTTTAAATATTTTGTACCAAAGTGTTACATTATCAAAACGTTTTGTACTAATTGTGTAATTTACCCTCATTATGTCAAGTCAGTTGATTTTTTTTTTAATTTTTTTGGCGTAAAATCAGTTTTTATCTATAATGTCAGAGACTGCAGTTCTCCGCATTGCATTGAATCACAGTCCCGTCAACCGCGGCGGATCGACTTATCATTAGCTTACGTAAGACCTTGTCATACGGAGTCAATCATTCCCGCTTTCTTTCTTCCACGTCTCGCTGTCATTCGGTTGAAGAAAACATGACGCTCCAATTCTGAAGTTCAGGTTTCTGGTTTTGATCTAATCACCATCCGTCATCTTCTTGCTCCGGGATTGACTCTGAAGTTTCCTCATCTCCGTGCCTTCCTCTGTTCTTCCTCCTCCCCTATTCTGCTGCTACTTCTGTTGCTTGCTGGAGGCTGAAACTCTTAATCTTGAGTTCAGATGAGTTCACCATCTTCCTGCATCTGAAGTTCAACTCTTGGAGGTTCTCTGCTGGTCAGAGTTTCTTGAAGCTGCATGGAGGGGCATTCCATGGACTACTACTACTCATAGTTCCCTTCATTAATCGGGAAAATGAATTCCACAGCAGGAGGCGGAGGAGCTTTGCTCACAGCGGTGCTGCCATTACTGAAGCTCCTCTGCTTGGCGTTGATTGGCCTAATTCTGGCCCTTTCAAGGACCCAAATAGTCCCCTAAGTCCACTGTCACGACCCGAAAATCCGGCAGAGTTTCCCCTGTACTTAGGACTAATCAGAAAATGCAAAACCTGCCATAAATCAGTTCAACACACCAAATCCAGCCACACCCATCCACGACCATTTCCCAAACAACAGTTTTCAACCACCAGATATTCAGGTCATGATATGTGATCACACTATACAGGACTTCTTTACATACCCTATCAAATACACTTATCCTAGTTGATCCCCGAACCTATCTGGGCAGCTCCACACGGCTGAGTGTCTCCTCTATCTGTAGAAAAAAATTTGCAGAGAGTGTGAGCTGCAACTCAGTGAATACAAACTTCCAGAGTGGAATAACATATGGCTCACATATATGTTCTTACACAACTATATCAACTTACACAATTTATCTACCATGGACATGGGGTCGTTGGCACCTTGGCCAACTTCACACGACCCACCTAATGCAATGCATGTAACAAGCATGTCAAACAATAACCATGGGGTCGCACTACCTCTGCGACAGAGTTATGACGGTACCGATACTCCTCCTCTCCCCAAACGGTACCGTGACCCCGCACCTTAATCAATCTCATACAATTCTCCTTTCCGTGCCCTTCCCTTCGCACGCACGCGGGGGCCGCCTATTAACCTCTGGCGGTAAGAGTGGACCCATCGCACTCAAGTCTTTTTCTTCTTCTTACCTCTCCTCTCTGGTCTTTGTTTTTCCCGACAGGGTCCGAGGGGGGTCAACTCACATATTCCACTGGGGTCACAGAGCCAGTGTCACTCATGTCCCATGCTTATATCCCGCCGGGAACCCACGGTAGATCAGTAAGGCCCATTTCTATTCCGCCGGCTTAGCGGTCACCATGGTTATACACAAGCACAAGCAATATGCAAAATGAATGAATGAATGCATGCCCACTACCGGTGTCACACAGATATCTACCAGCTACTCACTTCTCGATCATAACTGCTATAAACCAAAACACGAACAGATCATTCCACAATGGAAGAATGTACTCACAACCCCTTTGTCGACCAATTCACAAGGTAGGATCCTCTAGGTGTTGATCCCGGTTCTCTTCAGCACCTATCATATCACCCACAAGGAGGTCAATATACACGAACACATCAGTAAATTATCCTCACCTATCATATTCAAGTAAAATGTATTCTAGTGAGTTAAGGAAAAACTTCTAAGGATTTGAGAGGGCTTAGGGCTATTCCACCGACTGATCTAAAGAGAAGAGTTACTCCTTTGCATCTCACCCTGTGGTGATTTCCTTCTCCCCTCATCAGCGTCTACTCTCAGTAACACAGGAAAAACAGCGAGCCCTTCGGCAGAAACGAACCAAACCGCACTAATAGCACACACTCTCTCCACCCTTGACTGACATCAACCCAAGCCCTAACAGCTAAAGAACTCAACCTCCCAGCAATAACAGCAATAACACCTCACTTGCAGCCACACAGAGGAACAGAAAACCCTCAGCAGAACGAACAACCATACTAGCAGCACACACTACGCCTCTCAGCCGGCCTCCACTCGAACCCTAACAGTTATAGAACCGCAACTCCCAGCAACAATACATAGATCTCAGCCATAGCGATTCCCGGACACCAAATCAGCAATAACCTAAGGAGGGTTTGGGTATCCGAGGTTCTCACCTCAACGCCCGAAGTCGACAATAGGGCAGTGGAGCCTAGGACCAAGCTCTGGCCTGCAGCAGGTCCTCTCTTCCGAGCTCAATTTGCTCCCACAGCAGGCAGATGGAGTGGAGACGGATTGGGAAGTCACAAACCCTAATCAGCCCTAAATCGCTCTTCTCTCTCTCTCGGCAGGGAAAAATGGGAATGAAGATGACAAAGGCAACGCAAGGGAGGGGGAGGAGAAGGAAAAGTGGACGGGCTGATGGGCCAGCTGATTGGGCGGGCTCTCCTCGGGCCCAAGCCCGTGGGCTCACAATTCCTCCCCACTAATTCAGAATTTCGTCCCTGAAATTCAGTGACCTGTGCCAGGGAAAAGGTAGGGATAGTTGCTCCTCATGGCTTCCTCCGGCTCCCAGGTTGCTGTCTCCCTTGGCTGACTCTTCCACCGGACCTTCACTACCGGTACTCGTCTGGTTTGTAGGACTTGTTCCTTTCGATCCAAAATCTCCACTGGTTCTTCCTCATACTTCAAATGCTCGTCCAACCCCACTGGTTGATAAGTAAGGACATGGGAAGGATCGTGAACATACTTGCACAACATGGAGACATGAAACACATTGTGTATACGAGATAGGTCTGGAGGTAATGCCAATCGGTATGCCACCTTGCCCACCCGCTCTAGGATCTCGTATGGCCCAATGTACCTGGGGCTGAGTTTGCCTTTCTTGCCAAATCGCATGATACCCTTCCAAGGTGATACCTTCAAGAAAACAAACTCACCAACTTGAAATTCTAAATCCTTCCTCCGCTTGTCTGCATAATTCTTCTGTCGATCTTGGGCGGTCTTTAATCTTTCCCTTATAACCTTCACCTTGTCCGTGGTCGCATCCACAATCTCTGGCCCAATCAATTTTCGTTCTCCGACCTCATTCCAGCACACAGGAGTTCGACAGGTCCTTCCATACAGTGATTCATACGGTGCCATACCAATACTGGAGTGATAACTATTGTTGTAAGCAAACTCTATGAGAGGTAAATGTTCATCCCAGCTACCTGAAAAGTCTATAACACATGCCCTCAACATGTCCTCTAGTGTCTGTATGGTCCGTTCTGATTGTCCATCAGTCTCTGGGTGAAATGCAGTAGAAAAATTTAATCTCACACCCATTGTCCTCATGAAACTGTCCCAATATTTCGACGTGAAGTATGAACCTCTATCTGACACAATAGATGTTGGAACTCCGTGCAATCTCACTATCTCGTCAATGAACAATCTTGCCAACTTATCAGCTCCAAATGTGGATTTTGCAGGCAAGAAATGCGCAGACTTTGTCAACCTATCCACTATCACCCAAATAGAATCATACCCTTTCTGAGTTCGAGGAAGTCCAGACACGAAATCCATGGTAATCGTTTCCCATTTCCACTCAGGAATGGGCAACGGCTATAATAAACCTGAGGGGCGTTGGTGCTCTGCTTTAACCTGTTGGCAAGTTAGGCATTTAGCCACAAATTCAGCTATATCTTTCTTCATACCATTCCACCAAAAATTCTCCTTCAAGCCGTGATACATCTTCGTACTGCCTGGATGCATGGCATAGGGTGAGTTATGCGCCTCCGAGAGAATATCCTTTTTAAGTTTATCGTTGTCTGGAATGCAGGTCCGGTTCTTAAACATTACTATGCCATTCTTGTTCACCTCAAACTCAGCTCTCTTTCCTTCCATCACTTCTCGTCTCACCGTTGTTAAGAATGAATCCACTTGCTGGGCACATCGAATCTGATCCATAAGAACTGGTTTCACTTCATACATTGCCATTAACGATCCAGCAGTGGTTACCTGCAGGTTGGCTCTCAAGGACCTCAACTCATTGAACAATGTGTCTTGAATACTGTAAAGATTTGCTGGGGCTGAGGAGGACTTCCGACTCAAAGCATCTGCTACTACGTTCGCCTTCCCTGGGTGATAATGAATTGTACAATCATAATCTTTGATCAACTCTAACCATTGCCTTTGTCTGAGATTAAGCTCCTTCTGTGAGAATAGGTACTTCAAACTCTTGTGATCCGTGTAAATTTCGCACTTCACCCCATACAAATAGTGTCTCCATAATTTCAAGGCAAACACCACCGCAGCTAACTCTAAGTCATGTGTAGGATAGTTTTTCTCATGAGTGCGGAGTTGACGAGAAGCATACGCCACTACTTTACCTTGTTGCATTAACACGCAGCCTAACCCCTGGTGAGATGCATCACTGTAAATCACGAACCCTTCATTTGGGGAGGGAATGACAAGGACTGGGGCAGTAGTCAATCGGTGTTTCAACTCCTGGAAGCTCTGTTCACAAGCGTTTGTCCATTCAAACTTCTGGTTCTTCCGTGTCAGCTTGGTTAGAGATGCGGCAATGAGAGAAAATTCTGCAACAAATCTTCGATAATAACCTGCTAAGCCCAAGAAACTTCGTACTTCAGTTGCATTTTTCAGTTGTTCCCAGCTCAAAACAGCTTCAATCTTCAACTGGTCTACCGACACACCTTCGCCTATGATTACATGCCCAAGGAATTCCACTTGGTCAAGCCAAAACCGACATTTGCTGAACTTTGCATAGAGTTGCTTCTCCCTCAATGTCTGCAATATTACCCTTAGATGCTGTTCATGCTCGCTCCTGTCCCTCGAATATACCAAGATATCATCGATAAAAACTACCACAAACTTGTCAAGATAAGGTTGAAATACCCGGTTCATCAAATCCATAAAGACTGCAGGGGCGTTTGTTAATCCAAAAGGCATCACAAGGAACTCATAATGTCCATACCGAGTGTGGAAAGCAATCTTCAACACGTCTGACTCCCTTATCTTCAGCTGATGATACCCTGAACGGAGGTCAATCTTTGAAAACACACTAGCACCCTGGAGCTGATCAAACAAATCATCTATTCGTGGTAATTGGTACTTGTTGCGTACTGTGGCCCGATTCAGCTGTCGATAGTCCACACACAATCGTAAGGTACCATCCTTCTTCTTCACAAATAACACAGGGGCACCCCAAGGTGATACACTAGGCCTGATGAATCCCTTCTCCAGGAGTTCTTGTAACTGATCCTTCAATTCCCTAAGCTCTAGTGGAGCCATACGATAGGGTGCAGCGGAGATCGGTGCGATGCCAGGTTCCAATTCAACAGTAAACTCAATCTCTCTGTCTGGTGGCAATCCAGGTAAATCTTCTGGAAAAATATCTTGGAATTCGCAAACCACTGGAACTTCAGTGATACTTGGGGACTCTACCCTCGTGGCTACAACATATGCCATATACCCTTTGCATCCCTTCCTCAACAGTTTGGAGGCCTTAAGGCATGATATGAAACTGAATGGAATACTCTTCTGATCCCTGCACCATTTAAACTCAGGCTCATCCGGTATTCTAAATATCACTTCCTTTCTATGGCAATCGACTGTGGCAAAATAAGAGGAAAGCCAGTCCATACCCAATATCACATCAAAATCTTGAATACCCATAGGTATCAAGTCAGCTATCATCTATCTATCCCCCAACTGTATAAGGCACCCTCTATATACGGTATAGACTGTGACACTCTCCCCAGTAGGTATGGCTATGGACATTGGGTGAACTAATGATTCTTGAGGCACAGTAGCATGTCTAGCATATGTTAATGATATAAAGGAATGAGTAGACCCTGGATCTATTAGCACTTGTACTGGTCTATCAAACAAGGTTAAAGTACCTGTTACCACTGCAGGAGTGGCATTGGCATCCCGTCTCGTTAAGGTGAAGACCCTCCCTTGTGTCATAGGTCCGTCGGTCTGCCTCACGCGAGGGTTGGGCTGACCAGCTACGCTTGCACCCGATTCAGTTCCTCGACTCTAGTAACTTCTAGCTCCACTGGTCGGTCCTCGCCCTCGGTTCATGAATTGTCTCCCTCTAATCCCACTGCCTCTAGGGATGCTCCCAACCGACGAGTCTCCTTGCTTGCAATGTCGTTGCAAGTGCCCCTTTACTCCACAACGGTAGCAAGTCGCTTCTTTTGCACTTAGCAAGGGACAATTTCTCCTTATGTGACCCACTTGACCGCAATGGAAGCACCCCATGGATCTCGCTCGGCATTCACCCATGTGTGGTCGACCACATTCCGACAAGGCACTGTCCTGGGAGTGTCAGTTGATGCTGAACCTGATGAATAAACGGATTTGCCCTTAGTCGAACTTGAAGTAAATCCACCTCTCTTGGATGTCCTGGAAGATCCTTCCGGACTAGAAGTATATCGCGTCTTCTTGTGCTGCCCCCTTTCCATAGCCTCATCCTGCAAGCCTTGTTCAGCGATGAGAGCCTTGTTGTACAGCTCAGAAAATCTTGAAAGTTCAAGAATGGAAAGTCGAGATCTCAAATCAGTGTTCAGTCCTTCCAGAAAACGGTTGCATCTAGAGACTTCATCGTTGACCAAAGTTGAAGCAAACCGCGACAAGGAAGTGAATCTCATCTCATACTCAGCAACGGACATGTCTCCCTGTTTCAGACTCAGAAATTCCCTCTCCTTTGCCCGTCGGTATGAGATTGGGAAGTACTTGTCAAAGAATACTTGTGTGAACTGGGGCCAAGTAACATCAGTTGTTGGAGATGGGTCAAGGCGTCTTTGAGTGGCCTCCCACCAATATCGAGCATCACCTATCAGCATAAAGGTGGCAAGAATAACTTGTTGTGCGTCTATGACATCCATCACTGAAAAGATTTTCTCCATATTAGCAACCCAGTTCTCTGCCTCTATAGGGTCCACAGTTCCTGAGAAAGATGGAGGTCCCAACTTCTTAAAAGCTTCATAGGGTACACGGTGCTGCTGCTCTGTAGAGTGAGCTTGTGCTGTCATTTGTTGCTGAACCAGAATCGCTTGTTGCTCCATAAGCCGTGTCTGTTGTTCCATCATGCGTGCAACTGTATCTAGAGTATCTCGGATGTGGGTGTCTCTCTCAGCATGCTCTCTAGGAATTTCTTGAGGAATTGTGTAAGAATGTTGCCCTTCATCTGGGGCCTGAGGTGTCTCCTGACCAACTACATTCTCAGTTTGATACCTTCGTGGCACATGACGGGTGCGTCTGGACCTCATATCTAATTCGTACCCTATCAACATGAGCAACTTAAGCATATAAATCACTAAATAGTTAGTAATAACTCAGCCGTGGGATTCCTACCTATCCTAAAAGTCATGTGGGGATCAACCAGCTATTTAGAGTCTACAGAATCTTATAACCTAGGCTCTGATACCAAACTTGTCAAGACCCGAAAATCCGGCAGAGTTTCCCCTGTACTTAGGACTAATCAGAAAATGCAAAACCTGCCATAAATCAGTTCAACACGCCAAATCCAGCCACACCCATCCACGACCATTTCCCAAACAACAGTTTTCAACCACCAGATATTCAGGTCGTGATATGTGATCACACTATACAGGACTTCTTTACATACCTTATCAAATACACTTATCCTAGTTGATCCCCAAACCTATCTGGGCGGCTCCACACGGCTGAGTATCTCCTCTATCTGTAGAAAAAAATTTGCAGAGAGTGTGAGCTGCAACTCAGTGAATACAAACTTTCAGAGTGGAATAACATATGGCTCACATATATGTTCTTACACAACTATATCAACTTACACAATTTATCTACCATGGACATGGGGTCGTTGGCACCTTGGCCAACTTCACACGACCCACCTAATGCAATGCATGTAACAAGCATGTCAAACAATAACCATGGGGTCGCACTACCTCTGCGACAGAGTTATGACGGTACCGATACTCCTCCTCTCCCCAAACGGTACCGTGACCCCGCACCTCAATCAATCTCATACAATTCTCCTTTCCTTGCCCTTCCCTTCGCACGCACGCGGGGGCCGCCTATTAACCTCTGGCGGTAAGAGTGGACCCGTCGCACTCAAGTCTTTTTCTTCTTCTTACCTCTCCTCTCTGGTCTTTGTTTTTCCCGACAGGGTCCGAGGGGGGTCAACTCACATATTCTACTAGGGTCACAGAGCCAGTGTCACTCATGTCCCATGCTTATATCCCGCCGGGAATCCGCGGTAGATCAGTAAGGCCCATTTCTATTCCGCCGGCTTAGCGGTCACCATGGTTATACACAAGCACAAGCAATATGCAAAATGAATGAATGAATGCATGCCCACTACCGGTGTCACACAGATATCTACCAGCTACTCACTTCTCGATCATAACTGCTATAAACCAAAACACGAACAGATCATTCCACAATGGAAGAATGTACTCACAACCCCTTTGTCGACCAATTCACAAGGTAGGATCCTCTAGGTGTTGATCCCGGTTCTCTTCAGCACCTATCATATCACCCACAAGGAGGTCAATATACACGAACACATCAGTAAATTATCCTCACCTATCATATTCAAGTAAAATGTATTCTAGTGAGTTAAGGAAAAACTTCTAAGGATTTGAGAGGGCTTAGGGCTATTCCACCAACTGATCTAAAGAGAAGAGTTACTCCTTTGCATCTCACCCTGTGGTGATTTCCTTCTCCCCTCACCAGCGTCTACTCTCAGCAACACAGGAAAAATAGCGAGCCCTTCGGCAGAAACGAACCAAACCGCACTAATAGCACACACTCTCTCCACCCTTGACTGACATCAACCCAAGCCCTAATAGCTAAAGAACTCAACCTCCCAACAATAATAGCAATAACACCTCACTTGTAGTCACACAGAGGAACAGAAAACCCTCAGCAGAACGAACAACCATACTAGCAGCACACACTACGCCTCTCAGCCGGCCTCAACTCGAACCCTAACAGTTATAGAACTGCAACTCCCAGCAACAATACATAGATCTCAGCCATAGCGATTCCCGGACACCAAATCAGCAATAACCTAAGGAGGGTTCGGGTATCCGAGGTTCTCACCTCAACGCCCGAAGTCGACAATAGGGCAGTGGAGCCTAGGACCAAGCTCTGGCCTGCAGCAGGTCCTCTCTTCCGAGCTCAATTTGCTCCCACAGCAGGCAGATGGAGTGGAGACGGATTGGGAAGTCACAAACCCTAATCAGCCCTAAATCGCTCCTCTCTCTCTCGGCAGGGAAAAATGGGAATGAAGACGACAAAGGCAACGCAAGGGAGGGGGAGGAGAAGGAAAAGTGGACGGGCTGATGGGCCAGCTGATTGGGCGGGCTTTCCTTGGGCCCAAGCCCGTGGGCTCACATCCACCTCCCCCAAGTCCACCTTCAGGCTCCTCATCAAGCTCGTCTTCGCCCTGTTCCTCCCTTGCCTGATATTCTCCCACCTCGGTCCCACCATCTCCCACATCCTGCAATGGTGGTCCACCCATGTGAACGCCCTCCTTAGCACTGGGCTAGGATTCCTCCTCGGTTACATTGTGGCCTTGATCTCCCGCCCACGCACCGCACCCACCATCACCCCACCCCACCACCCACCCCCCCGCCCCGAACAAGCTTTTCCAGTTCTTGATAATCATGACTGCCTTCGGGAACACAGGAAACCTCCCCGTCTATTATTTCGTCCGTCTGCTAGTGTAGAGACCCTTTTGGGCCTCAATGCTACAGCCCCGGTATGCCCTATGCATCCTTCTTGCAGTTGGTGTCCGTGATTCGTGTATACTCTCGTGTACCACATGATTGAGCCACCCCTGGAGTTCTACGAACTTGTTGATATAGAGAATGACCACGTGGATGAGATCCACATCTAGAGAACCGAGTCAGACTTGCCCGTGAACGATCTCAGCCGGCCACTCTTGGTGGAAGCCGAGTGGCTGGGAATGGAAGACAAGGAAACAGAACACTGCAAGACACCATTCTTCAAAGGTGTTTCCGGAATTTCGCAATCATCAACCCCGGATCCCGGTTCACTCGAACACAGCCTGGGAGAGGTGCCCACCAGCCCAGAATCGATCAGGTGCTTAGCAGAGCCCAGGGTGGTGCGGAATATCCGAACCTTGGCTGAGAAAACTCCCATCAGACACATCCTTCAGCCTCCCATGATCACGTCTCTCTTGGCCATATTTGTCCGGGTGATCCCTAAGCTTAAGGCATGATAGGGATCATCATCGCTCGGCTTCTCATTCTACCCATGATCGAGATTGGAGTGATATCATTGGCAGAACGACGGAATTTCCTGATTCTGGGGGACGAATTATACAGATTCATGCCGTTGCTCCAGTTCACAGCACCAAGCGCCATGCTTCTGGGTGCGATTGCGAGCTTGAGGGGCCATGCAGTTAGTGAAGCTTCAGCTCTGCTGTTCTGGCAGCACGTTTTCGCCATCTTTTCAATTTCTTTATACATCTTCATCTACTTCAAACCGCTACTGTCTTTCAGCTAAGGTGGTTTGTCTGGACACTTACTTTTCTTTTTTGGCAATTTCTTCTCCGTGTACTTTCCCTCGTTTACAATGTCCACTAATTTCTCGGACATCTTTACTGAGGTCAACATCTTATTATTTGGACGGCCTGAGCATGCATAGGTCGATTATTTTCTGCCATTTTTCTTGTTTTGGGATCGGAGGCTTAACATCCTGCAAGTTATTGAGTCCTGACCCATGTACCATAGTTCAGGTGGAACTAATTTCTATCATAAATTTTCTCCATTAACATCCTTTTGACAGCAAATGTTTTCGGATGAGCAGCATATGGCTGAGCTCTTTTCTAGGCCCTCGTCAGTGACCACTGGTCTATCATAATGATGGACTGGGCTCCCAACCTAGCTCGGTTTTCATTTAGTTTGCTTCTTTGGAGTGGCACCGTTCCTTATCTGACTGAAACGCTTGTAAAATTTATAAAAACCAAAAGATCCATAAAAAAGAAACCATGGAAGCGAAAGAATGACTTGGGAAGATAGGCGTGGTACATATTCGATTCCATCATACCAATCCGGCTTTCTCTCATATGCAACTGATTTAAAGAGGTGGGAGTGACAAACTTTGTGTGGATTGATCTGCGTTAAGGATTGCTCGGTTGCTATTGCATCTCTCTTATATATGTAAAAGAGCAGGGTCCTAATTGTTCGTCTGTGTTCTGACTGGTGTGTCGGCAAAAGTATGTTCCTAGGCGTAGATTCAACTATGATATAGTAGTAGAGCCATTTATTATGCGCACGCCTTCTTGGGACCATACGTATATATCATGTTTCCCCCACACCATCATCATTTGCTTCTCTTTATGGTATAGCCATGGAGAAGGCCAGATTGTACTAGATCGGAATGCAGTGATCAAACCAATAATTAGGACGATTCGACCATTCCTTGATGGCCCTTCACGCATATGTATCATCACTCAGGAAGTGCTTATCAGCATCTGTGCGTTGTAGTTTCTTGGCTTATATCAGGAAAAACAATTATAGAATGTGTTGCCGAAGGAAGAGAAGTTGGCTGAAAATTCTTGATCTGCACCGAGAATGACTAAATCTGTATCTTCTGGAGATTAAGCTGTTTCCTGAAAATTCTCGATCTGCATTGACTTTACTACGATTGAGTGCATTAGTGCAATCAGCTAATCTTAAAAGACCTAATAGACCATCTCAGTACATAAAGATTTGTGGCAGATATCCCGCAAGCGAATTTGTGACTGTCGTTATCACTTTACAGCCACTGGAGTCGTACATCAAAGCAACAGTATACGTGGAGACAAGATATGTACATTTTACTTCCTGCGTTAGTCTCCCAGCCGATCGACAAGGAGGACTACTTCAGTTATGATGGTGGATGCAAATGTACATATGTATGCCCATATGTAATAAGTGCATATGAAACAGGCACATAATCTACTAATGGCATTTGTTGATCGTAGCACACCTGCTACAAGCAGAAAAACAATAGGCTGCAATAAGCACGTCTGGGTTTTATAATTTTTTCTTTATTTATTAAAAGATTCAACTTTCAGTGCTACTTATTGTAATTTTTAAGGAAACCGATCAGCTTTCTTGTGACTTGGTTAAAATGCAATATGTTGCAGAAAACAGTTCTGAGTTGTTAGTACCGAAAGGCAGAGCAGCTATGGAGTAGCGAGTAATGCAATAAGGGAAAGCTGGTGTTATCATGTTACAGGAAGTCTGTTTAAGATACGGTCCATACATTATGACGATCTTTGGAAACAAATTAAACTGTTGTTGTTGTTATTTTTGAATGTATCATGACATTTTACTCTTGGTGGGTGAAGAAAGATTCAACAGTAATGGGAGCAGAATCGGACCCACAGCTTAGGAACCTCCAAGATTGGGAGGGCACATGAATCCTCTCATCTCCATCTGATCATGGAATTCTGCAGACTTTCTCAGATCTCACCCATGCCCCTTCTCGGCAATATCTTATCTGTTTCAATTACAGTTTGACTAGTACGTTTCAAAGAGAAAAGGGCCACTGCAAGAGCAGATCTATCACCTGGCTTGAAATGCTTTGAATTTTTCGTGAATTCTACTGTTCAGAAAAGAGGGAAGGTAAGTACTATTGCAGCAAGGTTTAGTATACAATTTGGTTGTGTAAGTATGAGAACCAACTATGAACTGGGCCTGTTTTAGAACAGGCAACAGATTGTAATAAGATTAGATCGAGATCTATGTGAAAATATTTTTGGAAGCAGTCAGGGGATCAGAACATAGTAATTTAGGAATTGAAAATTCTGTGTAAAACAATTTTTTTTCCAGTTTAGGTTCACGCTATTTCAGGAGAAGTGTCAAAAGTTTACCATGGCAGTTTTTAATTATTGACAGGATTCAAACCTGAAAGTTCAATCTCTTGCTTCCTGCAAGAAAGAAAAGGAAGAAGAGAAAGCAAAGGACAAAAAGTTGGCTCCCTTCTCACTCTGCAGATATCACATTCCCTCTTCTTAAGCTTTATTAGCCTCTCTCTCTCTCACCATTTATCTTTCTTCACATGTCCTTCCTTTTCATGAGATTAGCCTTTCATGCATCGTTTTATTTGGTAGCACCTTTCACAATTCATTCATCTAAGGTCAATGATTTTTATTCTGGGTTCGCTCTCTTCTCTTCTCCTCTGCTATTCAACATGCTGACCTTCTGATGTGATGTGGGCTTCTCTCCTTGCTCAAAATTTAAGTCTGAAATACTCTCCCTTTAAGTCCTTTCGTCTTTCTTTCTCATTTTAGGCCTTTATGGCTTTCCATGCTACAGCCATTCCATTGATAAGAATGGTGATATGGTTTTTCCTGCTGGAGCATGTCAGAAAGCAACATATGTGAACAAACTTCAAGTTGTATCTACAGTTCGCATTGTTGTAGTGGGCTCACAATATTTGTTTTTCTACATGATGTATGGTATTCTCAGCTTTCATTCATCGATACTTGTGATTTGCAGTGTTGGTTTGAGTAACTCGTTTGGAGTGTTCAAGACATTTCCAATATAGGCTGACGGATTTTCCTTTTCCAATATCCTGAGGAGCAAGGGGGATCACTTTGTGTTGCTCATGAATCGGTTAATTACTGATTACACCATTGAAGCTGCTCTACATAGCGAGATTAGGATGCAGCAAGCGGCATCCTCAGCTACAACTAGCAATGCCCTGCCCAAAGTTTCTCTGGTTGATGATGACACAGACTTATTCTCATCACCCGGGAAGTTGGTCCAGTGCAGAATTTGCCATGATGATGATGAGGACTCAAATATGGAGATACCCTGTACTTGCTGTGGCAGCTTAAAGGTTAGGAAAAATCAAATGCGGTTAGTCCTGCTTGTTTTCTTCCATTGCGTCAGGTTGTTGACCTCACAGGCTGATTCAAGATTCTTTCTTCCCATTTAGATAATATAGTAAAAGTAATTGATTTTCCAATTGATTATTTGCAGTATGCTCACTGAAACTGTGTCCAGAGATGGTGCAGTGAGAAAGGCGACATGAACTGTGAAATATGCTGCCATGTCTCACATTTATAATTCTGTACTTTCCATTTGGATACGTAAAGCAGATTCACTCTTTATTTTCATCATGTAATTGTGCTAAATGTCTGTGAGGTTGCAGCAATTCAAGCCCAACTATACTGCACCTTCTCCTCTGTTTCATTACAGCAGCGTGTCAATGAATTTTGGGTCCACTCCTCAGGCTCAAAGTTTTTCATGGTCTTCTTTTCAGCTTATATGCTTCAGTCAACTAAACCTAGTTGGGCTTATAATTGTTTTTGGGGAAGTTGGGAGATTCCGAGAAGGGACCTGAACAACACGCAGTTCATAGCAATGGTTGCTAGAGATGATGAATTTTCGGATACCGACTTTGAGGACCTCTCAGCTCCATATTGTCAGTGCCTCATCTGCAGCCGCATAGTAGCAATATTTGTAAGCTTCCCTACCATCTGATTTTGTTCTCTTTAAGACTAGTATCTGTTTCTAGTAAATCAAGTCTCGACTATATCTTAGATCCGGTAGACTGTAGTGGCTTCCTTTTCTCAAGGATCATTTCACTGGATTTACAATTCATGATTCTTCTGGTTCTACGACACACTTTGCCGATCCTGATACATGGAGAAGGAGACTACATATTGACATTGTATACTGTCGGTCTTGTTCTTTTTTTTATGACCTCCCTCTCCTTATGGAGGAGACCAGTAGTGATTTGAAAGAAGTTCAATCAACATCTAACTTGATTTGCAGTTACTGATGTTCAGAACACTTGGGATTCTGTTGCCGATCCATGTCACAGTCCAAGCATTCTCTGCTTTCCACTTCTTCTCCGTATAGTCAGACGCAAACAGGTAAATGTGTACACTTCTTGTAAAACGCCTTATCTTAACATTCTGCGGTTAAACTGATTAAGTACCCAAGTCCCCCAATATAATAGATAAAAATTGTTATTATACACCACACTCTGTCTGAAAGTTCAAGATTTCAGATCAACTATGGCAAGTGGATTTGCCTGAAATTTCATATTTTGTTTCAGCAGTTGGTCAAACATGCAATAGCCTCATCTGTATTGCATTTTAATAAGATTCATGTCTTCAGCCTTATATCCTTGAACAACAGCATCAATGCAGCTGGTTTTTATATATCAAGCTAAGCAATAAATTTTAATTCGAGAAAATTTTCTTTGATTTTACAAGGTTCCACATTTATCCCTTGTCACCATGGATGAAGAAAATGAGCCAGTACGGCCACAGGCTCCTGCATGATTTATTTGTGTCCATTGAAGAGAAACCTTAGTTCCATGTTTAAATCTCTGGTCTAAGAGCACAGGTAGGACAAAAATGAGATACTGAAGAAGATGATCTATAGATTTCGAAGGGCCCTCACCCTCCTGAAAACCTTGAAAGGTCCAAGAATTCAAATTTCAGATCAGCAAGAAATCAATTCATTGTTGACTAAGCCATAATTGTCCATATGTCATCAATACCTGCAAAAGTATATATTATATAGTTGAGGTTGAAGAAGGGCTTGAGAGGATTACTACAAGCAAAGCATTCTTTTCGGTCACATGGCTTGCTTTGACTGTGAAGTGCTGTGTGGAGTTCTACAGTGATTAGCCTGAAGATTATTCAGCGACAATTTTCGGGATGCATGGAACATTTTGACTTCTAACTGAGGAAGCTAAAGGATGGTAAAGACTCTCAAACCTTAAGAAGCCAATTGCTTGACAGCCACTTCTCCTGCATTTAAATACAAAGAAACAGCTTTGAAAGTACTCAGCACAAGAAAGTTGACTCATAGCACAAGAAACTTTAAGGATAAAGAAATGATAATTGCTAATTTATCGGTTTAAACTAAACTGCCTTCTGTCTCTCTACCTTCCTTGAAGGCAACTTTCCATGTTGTCTCTTCTGCGGCTTCTGCTGACCCAACCTTGCATACATATAATACACTCAATTTCTGAATCATAGTATTCCTAATCAACGGCCAAACTTTATATCCACCCAAAGCTACATTTTCCCATCTTCAGAGAACCCTTCCCACATATCAATCTTCCGGACCATTCTTGCACTCAGATCCGAATCATTTGATCAGGATGGCTTCTTCATCGACTTCTCTGTCTCTGGTTCCTTTAGTATTCAGGCCATGTCTCAAGAGAGGGTTCTGCCACCCATTGAAAGTCAAAGCCCAGAGCTTTAGAGGAGAAGGTATGAATAGGCACAAACAGCATAATCTATTAAGCAGAGTTGTTATAGGACCTTAAAGAGATTGTGAGATGCCTTGTGAGCTGTTGGGTTGTCGGTGAAATTTACCCAACAGATACCACTTCACCCCTTCATTGTCTATCTTATTCGTAGGTTTCTTCGAGTCTGTGAGATTATCCTCATGCAATCAATCATATTCTTATATGAGCATTAATTGTAAGACCCATTCACCATCAGAGTGATGCACTTACGATTCCAGGACATGGACCTGTGGCATCTCTTTCAGCTAGTTGAAGATCTTCTTTTCCTTATCTTTTCAAAGGATCTAATCATTGGATATGTCAAAAAAATCGTATTCAATCCTTGACCATATTTGTTGTGTGTCAGACAGGGAGATCGAGGGACATGGTGGATGCGAATATGGGCGTGCTAAGGAAGAGGATGGAAGGGATGAGGATGAAGGAGAGGCTAGAGAGGTGCTGCAGGCGTGAGATGGGTTGGAATTACGCAGCTGAGTACAACCCCAAGCTGAGGAGACACAAGGCAGCAACCGAGCTGCTCGAATTAGTAAGCTTGTCTTTCGGGTCGATCGGCCTCACCCTCATCAGCGGCACTGTCTGCCTCTGCTTGGTGTCCCTCCTTGCTCATTTGTGAGACAAACTCACTCCAATTTTAACACTTCAGTTCGCCTCTGATCATAAATATTTTGATTCATTTGTTCTGAGGGCGGTTTGGCTTTTAACCTTTGTATGTGAAATGTACTAGGCTGCTTGTAAACATCTGATTCACTTACCTATCGGATGATTGAAGTGCAATTTCCCCTTACGACGTAACACAATCCGGAAGTCCATGATCTTTCCGAGAAGTCGATAAGAACTGTACGAACATGTCAGACAATCCTGCAGGTGTCTGATGAGAATTGAGAAAAACCGACAGTCATAACAAAAAAAAAAAAAACCTGTTTATTCCCTCGACAGTCAACAGCCGTCCTTTGTCAATCCAACTCCTCTTCGCCGCCTTTGTCCTCATCGATTTTACTTAAAAAGCAATATATATATATATATATACACATACATAAACTCTTCCTCAAATAACAATGTTATCTTAAATTCCGTCGAATTTTGTACAATATTATTACATGGTAGATAGAACACAAACAGCTCTGATCTGATCAACATCATCCAGCAAAAGCTGGCTTTAATTCCTTGATTTTCAAATGCAAAGCATCTCTTGGCATAATTTGTCTGCAATCTTTCAATGATTGCCGACTAATTCGAGTCCAAATCAAGATCTTCCATTCAAATGCGATGAATTATGAATTTTTTTGCCCTATACCAGACTTGAATCCAACCATCTTAATGAAGTTATATCAGTTCCATTCATTAATATTTAGGGAATAGGAAATAATTACAAATAAGACTTGGTAAAAACCTTGAATGGGATTTAATCATCTTTAATGATAATGTTCGGTCGAATAGTAATGACAGTTGACCGGAAACCTTGTCTCCTTCCACATCTTTCAAGCCACCGACGTCGGTGAATTCTTCATCATTTGTCTCGTTTCTCTGTGTCGTATACGTACAATTAGTCGCCTTCCTCGATAAACTAATCGACTGATCGTATCTTTGGCCGATCATCTACCCTGTCCCACGTTCTAGACTGTCATCACTTTCACTGATTAAGAAAGAAAAGAAAAGAAAAGAAAAGAAAAGGAGACGAGAAAATCATCCATCCGATGAATCATCAGAGAACAGACATCAGCTTACATCATTGAAGATCATCCAAGATTTACGACCCCCCCCCAATAGTTAAATCTGTATCAAGTAGGACATGCACACGCCCTATGGAATAGTTTATGATGTTGTAGTCTCAAATTCTCCTCGGCCATGTAAATCTTTCGTGACAGTGATTATGCATGTGCATGAACTTACTTGGGTATAAAAGATTGTACCGTATTCGTAAGTTCGGTAGGGTAAACTCCTATAATAAAGGAAAGACATGCCTTCGAGTGGACAGTTCTTGGCGAGAGATCGTACTTACAGTGTCATTTCCCCCATTCGTGCTATGAGAGCATCACTGATAATCAACGTTTAGCATTCATTTATTGTTCTTTTTTCATCCATTTACGACCGTTGACTTTTCACAGCAGAATGAATCTCGCTCTCTGATGAATGGGCAATGGAGGGAGAAGACAAAAAACAAAACAGAAACAGTCATGATGTTTTTTTTTCCTTTCCAACTTGACAATTAGACAACAGAAAGAACAGTCATCCTCGTTTCTCCATTTCAAATCAGTGAGCAAATCCAGCAAGAGAAGGCAGAAGAAGAGACGAAGAAAAAGTTCCAAGGGAGCAGTTTGTGATTCTATCGCGATTCATCAGTAATTTGTAGGGGTTGATGTGGCGATTCTCGACAGCAAGAGAACCATCTACGAGACCTCAGGAATGAATAGCAGTTTCAAATCCGGAGAAATGCCACACTGGCAACCCGGGACCCAGTTGACCCACCAAATGTGAAGGTTGGATAGATGCGGACATGGTTGAGGTATCTGAATACTGGTTCCCGAGATGCCTCAGGGTCCTTGGGCACCTCTCCCTCGAGGAAGGTCCCAACTCCCCTTTGGTTATAGTCATCCAATTCTTGCACTAATTCATCCTTTGTACTGTTACAAGAAGTGATCACCTGCCGTCACACGAGTAACAAGAATCGATGCATGAAGTATCACGTAGTACAAGCATTAAGTTTCTCAACAACTCGCACAGCGAAAAAGCTCTCTATCTCATGTTATGAGGAGTCCAGGCTAAGGGCTTACCAGTAGGCCACCAGGAACCACCAACTTTGAGACGGAATCCCAATACATGATCCTGAAAGTAAGAAGATCTCCTGTCAGGAGGGCTATGAATGAGTAGCCTCGGAGAGCAAGAGATTGGGGACGACCATATTACACGGCAATTTTCTATGAGAAGCGTGTGGAAAAATCTTCCAAGTTTTACCTTTTGACAGTACCATCGGGATGCAGTCCAATGGCATCAAGAGTTCCTTTATCCATTACAAGCTTGAATTGCTGATCCAATTTTGTCTCAAGAACATCATCAACCTGCAGAGAAGTGAACACGTTGTTGCATCATCAACCAAAAACACGAGACAGGGTATATGAACTTTTGTGATGCAACCAAATAGCAAAATTGCAGGCAACTAATTCCCAACTCAGAATTCTTCAGCAGCAGAATATACATAATATCAGCACTCTTTCCCCCAACCACCATCACATCAGACCAATCATAACATCTAAAAGCCCAGTGATGCACCAAAGCAAGAAGCCTAACAAATGAGTGGTGTCACATACTGAATCTAGCTTGATAATCAAGTCACCATTTAGTAAGAAACAAAACAGAAAAGGTCATAGTTCACTATATCCACGAGCCACATTATACCAGAAACTTAATATTGGGAAATCCATCACGATTGGCCAGACCTCGAGCAAGGTCAATCGCGCCCTCACTGTAGTCAATTCCAGTTAAGTCAGAGAACCTGAACCAACCCGCCAGAGTTCTAGTATTAGTTATCAAATTTAAGCACTCTATGGCAAGCCTAAAGATAAAATACAAGTGAAATCTCAGTCCAAAAGAGATACCCATGCTTAGCAAGTTCCTGAAGAAGCAAACCATTTCCAGTCCCAAGGTCAAGGACACTCCAGGCAGGCAGGAATTTATCACCTTCAGGATCAATTTTGATATCATTGACATCAGTTGGCAAGTGACCCTGGGAAAGCTCAATGCACAAACTTTTAGTCCAAGAGACAAGTGTCTCCATTACACCACCTCCAAACCTGAAAATTCATCGAAACATACAGAAAATACTGATAAGTGCAAAAGAGATATG
Source organism: Sonneratia alba (assembly GCA_900174645.1). NCBI lineage: Eukaryota > Viridiplantae > Streptophyta > Magnoliopsida > Myrtales > Lythraceae > Sonneratia > Sonneratia alba. Next base: position 2,464,551 of record FWPY01000071.1, read on the forward strand.
GTTTATCTTTTGTTTTGAGTTGCTGAGAATAAAAATATTGACAAAAGCTCAAGAAATTGGTTGCTATTCAAGGAAAATATACTAGAGAAGGACCAGAAAACTAGAACTCCAGCAAAAAGATAAGGTATCTTTACATGACATGAATGTTATCCAAGTAAGATGATAAAAACAAAAACAAAAACAAAAATTTCCAGCTTACATCAAGACGTCTCACTAAAACAACCTAATTATGTGCTTCCAATACAGCAACAGAGAATCTTGAATCAAAGCTTACCAAACTTCACCAACATGGCCATGCTCACGGAAGTTTGCCAGTTCATCTGCATATGCTGCATCCCAGTAACTTTGAAGGCCCAACAATGATCCCACTCCATCAGCATCTGGTTCCTCTTTGTCTGAACTGCAAACAGAAAGGCACACAAAACCATAAGTAAACTAATATGAGACTTTTAATATTGAATAAATTCATTCCTTGAACTTAAAATTTCAGCTGAACACCACTAATGATACGCTAGAGCTCTTAAACTTAGAGAGACTATGAATTACCCATCAAAATTTCTTTGCCACATAACGGGAGGAAACTAAGATACATGCTCCATTCAAATCTACAAAGTTCAGTCACTTAAACTGGCTAACCATTTTAGAAATCCAGCCATAACTCTCACAGTAAATGCATGCACCAAATGAATACCAGCAATCAGAAAGCAGTGTGTGGCCCATTGCCAGTGGAAGATCTTCCTTAATGCGTTCACAACCATAGTACCAACTTAAAGCTTCCATAGATAGGAGAAGTACTTCCCCCATATGTAAAATATGTACATAAGATTATTGCAATAGGATTGCAACAGAGAAAAGAAGGCGCTGATGGGCAATACTGTTTCCAGCAATTCCCGCAAGAAGGAGATACATTATAGCTCCAGCAGTAGTAAACAAGCAAAAAGAGCTGGAAATTACTTATTTTGATAAGGTAACTATATGTTAAATTACTGAAAATACAGTTTCCTGCAGTGCCACAAACCAATCACGCCAAAAGTGCAAAACGTAGCGCAGGAGCCCGTCATCAACCCCTAAAATTTGAAGAACAATCGACTATACAGAAGCCTCAGGATGCACCTTCAATATGGTTTCATCACAAGAACAGGAAGGAGCATCAGATATTACATAGGCACTGGCTCTAGACCTGTAATCGGATGCCACGATACGGAAATTTCCGGAGGAGAGGAGCGCATCGGCAGCGTCTTGGGCGTCAGCGTGGCGCTGGTCATCGTCGAGCGTACTCCCGTACTCGCTCTTGATCGACCAGGAGTCCGCCGCGATGGACCGGTCATCGTCGGAGATCAGATCTGACGGAGCCACCGCCGGGCGGTTCGCTTGAGGTATCTCCGAGTCTTCCGGAGTCAGTCGGAGGCCGGCCATCGGCGGCTGCTCGGAGGGCTCGGAGGGCTTTGACTAGATTGCACTTCCACGGGAAAAGACAAATGAAGGGCTCGAGGTTCCTGTCGGAGATTTCTGACCGCTGGGCTTGGTCAAACCCTTCCCCCATGTTTACAAATATAAGGTATTTTCTTCGCCCTTGTCAGGAAGTGGGATCAAGTTAACTCGGTAAAACCCACTGAAATACAATTGATTTTTTTAATCTACACTGTATCCTCGTTGATTAGATGCTCATGAAATGCCGACTAACCCAATTTTACGGGGATGATCCGAGCTACGTTATAGATAATCTGTTAACAAAATTTGACAAAGCTGTAGACGAAGATTATGAACTCAGAGTTTGGTTGCATCAGATTAGCGTCCAGTCCCAAATTTTATACGAAAAATCCGAACTTTAATTGTGATCGATTTGTACTGAAAACCGTTGAAATCGAACGGGCTGATGGCCGCTGGTTTTTGAATGTGTCGCGTCATACGGGGAATTGTTGGGACAGTCGATGGACTTTGGAACAGACAGAAGCCCACAGAAAAACTGGAAATTTCCATTGGATTTCATTCGTTTCGTCCATTTTGATTCGTTCCTGGTCGTCGCAGCTCAGCGGGCAAGAGCCACGGAGCTTCTCCTTCTCCTTATATCTGCTTCTCGTTCTCGCTCTCCCCTTCCTCGGAGAGATTGCAGATGCTAAGCGATAGCGTGATCGTCGTCCTTCACCTTCTAGCAAATTTGTCACTCTCTGAATTAGAGTAGCTGGAGTTGGGCCGTTGTCGGGAGGAGGGCTTTGCCCGAGTTTCAGATCATGTTACCTTCCAGTGGCAATTGACTCTTCTGGTGCGCGTGCTTCACTGGTTAGCCACCGATCTTTCTCTTATCAGCACGGCTATGGTGAGTCCGAGCATCGATTGCGGCAGCTTTATGATGGCGATACTCGCAACAATATATATGTGTGTGTGTTTACTTTTCCATTTTCTTTCTGTACTTATCTAAGATTGCCGAGTATTCTGTACCAGAATAGCGGGAGAGATTGCTAAAGTTTATATTTGTACAGTTCTTTGCTACCCTTCAAACTATGCCAAGATCATATATTTGATATATAGGAGTCAAATACTAGAGTGCTGAGCATCATGTAAAAATCGCAGAAAAACCAACTGGGGCTGCTGCTGTTGTTGAGTTTAAGTATTTGTGTCTGCATAATGATGTATGATGGCTCTGGCTCTCATGAGGGAAGACAATGGTTCCAAATTGATTGGTTTAATTTGACAGCTTAAGGGGTGAATTTCCTGAAATATTTACTTGGTTGTGATGTCGAAAACTATGCAAATTAATCATATGGTTCACTTTGGATCTTTTCAGGACATGAGAGAGGTTGTTTGGCTTTAGATCTTCAACCAGCATTTTGGGCAAGCTTCAAGTTTGTCAGGTGTTTACCTTTAGAATCAGTGGTGAGTTTGCTTTGAGTCAACTGATCAGGGGTGGAAATGATGGCCTTTTGGGATGGGTATGTAAGCGATGAGGCAATGGGCACATTTGCCCCGATAGTGGTCTACTGGGTTTACGCAGGATTTTATCAGCTTCTGCCTCCGATGGATAACTACAGGTTGCATACCAGAAAGGAGGAGGATGAGAAGAATTCTGTGCGTCTTGCAGCAGTAGTTAGGGGCGTTCTGCTTCAACAGCTTGTTCAGGCTACTGTTGCTCAGGGCCTTTTTTTGGTTAGTGGGTGGTTGATTTCCCCATTTGCTTTATGCAGCATGTCTTTCACCTCCATAACAGTAGCTATATTTTTCTTGTTTGATGGTGGAATTCTTAATCTGTTGATTGTTTCCAAATCAGACCGAACCAAGAAATGCCTAAGCTGCCCAAAATCAAAGCTTGGACTCACCATAGCTGCACTGATAAGAGAAAAACAATGAGGAATTTGAATGTTTATATTTCCAAACCAAACGAGACAATTTTTCTTGTCTGATGGTTCCAAGATAGCTTGTACTCTAGCAAAGTCTCCTATGGTGGCATTCGCATGTGATACTCTAACTCTTGGATGGCTTAAATTGAGCATCATAGTCTGTTTCCTGCATTATTCAAGTTGAATGGTACTTGATCCAGAAACGAAGAAAAGGGTTGACTGGCACTGCATGCCCACTTTCTCTCTTTCCATCAAACAAGATTACATTCTGCTTTCAGGTATTTATCTCATCAATTAAATTTTGTTTCTTCTGCTTCTTATAACAGTTGACATCAAAAACCAACATGTCTGGGATCACTGCTCAACCATCGATCCTGGTCCAGATCATGCAGTTTATTGTTGCCATGTTCATCATGGACACGTGGCAGTATTTTGTGCACCGATATATGCACCAGAACAAGTTCCTCTACCGCCATATCCACTCTCAACACCACAGCCTTGTGGTCACATATGCGATTGGGGCTCTTTACAATCATCCTCTCGAGGGCCTCCTCCTCGACACATTTGGTGGAGCCATCTCCTTCCTCATCTCAGGAATGACTGCAAGAACAGCTGTGTATTTCTTCTGCTTCGCTGTGATCAAAACTGTTGATGATCATTGTGGGCTTTGGCTTCCCGGGAATATCTTCCACATGTTCTTTAAGAACAATACAGCATACCATGATGTCCACCATCAGCTCCAAGGTCTTAAGTACAATTACTCCCAGCCTTTCTTCTCCATATGGGATAGAATCTTGGGGACCCACATGCCTTACGAACTCGTGAAGCGACCTGAAGGAGGCTATGAGGCAAAGTTCATTAAGTCAAAGGATTAGTGACACTCAAGTTGGCACCTCTTGGACAATTTTCAGGGGAGGGATTGGACGTAGTTCTTCTCTCTTGATGAGTTGCAAAGAGTGAAGTTCCTTCGAAGAGATGGTGGCAGCTATCCATTCACCGGTTGCCGATTGTTTTTTTTTTTTTTTAAGTTTCTGTGGTTATTTCTCCCAGGCTAACTTGTCTTTCTGACAGCTGTTTCTCGGGGTGTTTTTTTCATGACGTGTCTGTTGAGTGATGATCAACCACTGACTTTTGTACTGATTGTGTTTGCTTGAGTGAGGATGTATCACTGTTCTTAAATCAAGCCTTAAATGACATGTACTAAACCAATTTCCTGGAGTGCTGCATGGTTTTTTAAAATAAAGTTAAGACCGCCAACTCAACGGTGAAGTCATTTTGGGCAATCATATATATTGTCTTTCTTCTTCTACCCTTTAATCTACAATGGGTTCAGATGTTGGACAATGTTAATGGCTCGGTGGTGCCATGAGAAAGAGGCGTTCTGTTTAAGTGACAGTATATCTACTCATTCTGCTAATGTGAGAGTTGAAGAGAAAGTGAGAAGGACACCTCAACTCTTCTTTGCAGAGAGTCGACCTACGATCGCAGGCTTCTTATCAAATTAGAACCTGCTGAAGTTGGCATTACTTGAACATTTACAAGCTCTATTCTGCTCTCCTGTTTTCTGCGGACAGGAGCAAGATGTGGGCAGCAATGGGCTTTGTGCCTATAGCTTCGGCTCAGGCGCTGGGGCCTTGGTCCCAGTCATCACCTATGGCTACATTGGACAGAAGGTTGTCGCTTAAATGGGCTGAGCCGATGATTTTACCAATCAGCCTGGTCCATAACGAGGTTCAGTTAGACTTAACGTGGCCACGATTCCAGGGGTCAAAAGGGGGGAAGAAACCCGTCCACGTTGCATCCTCAGAGAAACTGCCTAAACGGTATTCCGTAACTACCTTTTAAAACATTCCCACGTTCTTTGAGAAACAAATACCCAGAGAAAGGAAAAAAAAAAACAAAGAGCAAAAGAAACAAACTTTCTTCCATCACTCTTTCCTAGCAAACTCGATCAAATCATCCACAGAAATCAGAGAAGTTATTCGGTTAGTTCTCTTCGATAAAGAGGGATTCTTTCTTCGTTCACCCGGTTTCCCTCAAGAGGCCGGGTTTTAATCGGGCTCAGGTAACTCTTTTTTCCCATGTAATGGCATCAAAAGTGTCAGAAATGTGCTCTCTTTCACGTTGTGAACATCAGATGTCTCAGTTAGATAATCGTATCTTCTTATCGGGCATTTAGGTGTGGAACCCCTTCATTTAGAGCATTTCTTTTACAAGATTGGCATGTTTTTCGACTCATCGTCCATCTAATGAAATTCAGCTTTGATTAGATAAGAATTTTCGGCATTTGCAAGACAATAGAGGTGGTCTAGAAGTAGCTTCTTTTCTGTCTTGGATTTGCTTGTCATCTAAGGCAGATGAAATAAAGAAAATAAAAGGAACCGAGTTGAAGTTGTCTTTTCATTTTTGCGGATGCCTCTGGTCTGTGGGGATGATTCTAGTTTTCTCAGCTTTCCCTCTGCTGGACAGATCGAGGTTTCTTCTTCTTTCAAGCAAAAGATAAGTGCAGGATTCCTGATGAATACATGAGTGAAAATGAATCTGACCCAAGACTGAGCCACTTAAAAGACGGGTTTGGTCAACTTTCATCCTCGTCCAGCATACGGCCAAGCGAGGGGTCTGGAGTGTGCTTCAACTTTCAATCATGTTAAGTCCACATTGAATGGTGAGAAATCTTACAGGTTTGTCAACTTATAAGTTTTATTATGATTTCCAATGAGATTCTGGAGATTGCTGCTCGAAACAGGGAGTAGATATAGATTCATCGGTTACAAATATGGAGTCGGGTGATGGGACGCAACTAATTCAGTCAGCTTCGCAGAGTACAGATCCTCTCTCTGCTACCCAGTTGAAGATCTCCTTGTCCAGTAAATCTCCAAAATCTCCGAGAGCTCCCAGGTCCCCAAAGTCTCCGGGGTCCCCAAGGGTCCATGGAATACTTAAGGGGAGTCCCCGTAAGAAGGATCGGGGCTCAAATTCTCCTAGGGATGGCCATCCTAAGAAAGGTAAATTTGATGCTTGAGATATTCTGTTTACTTTTCTCTGTTTTTATTTAACACCTGAAATGGTATTTTCAATCCCTAGTGAATATCATCAGATTGCAGGAGGATCAGGAGGGAAAGGAACATGGGGTGGCTTACTTGATATAGATGACAATTCCGTGTTGGACCTTGATGACCCGAACTATGACAGCAGCAAGGAACATGACGAGCATTCCAGTGCAAAAAGAGATTCGTTCAATTTCGCCTTGTACAAGAAAAAGGCTACAACTGTCATTGAGGAATACTTCAGCAACGGGGATGTTTCTACAGTCGAAGATGAGTTGAAGGAGCTCTGTATGCCAAACTACAGCTACTACTTTGTCAAGAAGCTTCTCTCCCTGGCCATGGACCGCCCTGACAATGAGAAGGAGATGGCTGCCGTTCTCTTGTCAGCCCTCTATTCTGATACGATCAAACCCCAACAGCTCTATAAAGGTTTGCACAAGCTGCTGGAATCTGCCGATGATTTGATCGTTGACACACCTGACACAGTTGATATCCTGTCTCTCTTCATCGCCCGAGCCGTGGTTGATGATGCTCTCCCTCCTGCATTTCTCACCAAAGAGATGGAGTACCTACCAAAAGACTCAAAGGGATTCGAGGTGCTGAAGAAGGCTGAGAAGGGATACTTGGGGACCCCGCATCATGCAGAGGTCATCGAGCGGCAGTGGGCAAGCAAGAACAAATCCGTTGAGAATGTGAAGGACAAAATCAATGGTTTGCTGGAGGAACATATCACGAGCGGTGACAAGGAAGAAGCCTTCAGGTGCATGAAGGACTTGAAGGTCCCCTTCTTCCACCATGAGATTGTTAAGCGGGTTCTCGTGATGGCGATCGAAAAGCCGCAGGCTGAAGACTTGCTGTTGGATCTGCTAATGGAGGTATGTGAAGAAGGTCTAATTAACTCGAGTCAGGTCTCAAAGGGCTATGACCGAATGATAGATTGTGTTGATGATCTAACACTCGATGTGCCGGATGCACGTGAGAAATTGCAGCATTTGATTGCAAAGGCTGCATCAGAGGGTTGGTTATGTGCTTCATCATTAAAATCACTCTCAGCAAGCCCGAAGAATCAACCACTTGAAGCGAGTGTCGCAAGGGATTTCAAGGCCAAGGCTCATTCAATAATACAGGAGTACTTCTTGTCCGGGGACATATCAGAAGTGATAAGCTGCCTGGAGACAGATAAGTCAGCCTACTCTGGCCAGCTTAATGCGATCTTCATCAAGAAGTTGATAAGCCTGGCTATGGACCGGAAGAACAGGGAGAAGGAGATGGCTTCGGTACTCCTGTCCTCCTTGTCTTTTCCTGCCGAGGATATAGTGAATGGTTTCTCATTGCTGGTAGAGGCTGCAGAGGACACAGCCCTGGACAATCTGGTGGTGGTGGAAGACCTGGCCCTGTTCTTGGCCCGGGCGGTGGTCGACGAGGCCCTGGCTCCACAACACCTGGACGAAGTCGAGGTTCGGTCTGGGGAGTCCAATCCAATCGGGACAAAGGTGCTACTGTTGGCCAGGTCCCTCCTAAAAGCCAGGCTATCGGGCGAGAGGATTCTTAGGTGCTGGGGAGGATGGGGGAACAACAGCCCAAGGTGGGCGGTCGAAGATGTGAAGAACAAAATAGCCAGGCTGCTGGAGGAGTACAAGTCGGGAGGTGGTTCCCGAGAGGCCTGCCGGTGCATAAAGGAGCTCGGGATGCCCTTCTTCCACCATGAGGTTGTGAAGAAGGCGCTAGTGGTGGTGATCGAGAACCGGAGCAAGCGGATGTGGGGGCTGCTGGAGGAGTGCTTCGATTCCTGCCTCATAACTGCTGACCAGATGGTGAAAGGGTTCATCAGGGTTGGAGAGGGTATCGAGGACTTGGCACTGGATGTGCCTGATGCCGAGATGCAGTTCTTGCACTGCATCGAGAGGGCAAAGGCAGCCAGTTGGCTGGACAGCTCATTTTGCTATAGCAAATCAGCTGGGAGTGAAAAAAATAATGCTCAAGGTATCCTCATCCCCGCTCACCTCAAGTTCAAAACATTTGAACAACAAACATCTGCACATCCCATTAGATTTGCCAATCGATGACAGCCTCATCATGTGGTCTTATTATGTGCTGAGGGAACTGAGTCATCCGATGTCCTCACCAGCCCCTATAATGAACTTGCCCCAGTTCGCAGATCATTATTGATTCATGTGACCATTATTCATCTTACTCTGCTTCTCTTTCTGCAGACTCATCACATTATACGAGATGAGAATGACAGAACAGAATGCAAGGGAGACAAGGTGTTAAAGAGATAGAACACAGTCAAGATCTTTGCCTGGTCATGTCCAAACATTTGGTTGAGCCGCATGTTTTGTACGGCTGCACACTTGCTTAGAAAAGCCCTATCAAGGAGAAATTACTGATATCAACGGCACCCCAAAACATTTGGTGGTGATGACCCATTCAAAAGTTTGGAGCATACGCTGTTTTTCTTCTCCCTTCTTAATTCGAGATTTAAGGCGAAAATGTAATAATGTACAATGAAAGCTTGCTGCATGTTACACAAGAATATGTAGAACTTGTAACCTTCTCTTTACATACCATGGAATATTTGCCGTGTTCTTGCCCATGTGTATTTATAGCAGCTTCATCAAACCTGACTTGGGATCAATGGTTATTAATTCACCTTCGTATTTCCCCTGGTCAGTGTTTCAATATGTGCCCTCATTCTTAAGGGGCTGTTCCATATTGCTATCCAGGTACCCAATTGCTATTCCCCTCTACCTCGTTTTGTTTAACACAATAATAACAGGATCACCTCCACCTTGGAGTAGCTGTTCATACGAAAATGGTCATCTTTCTTCTGTGCCAATTGGTTTATTATGACTGTTGAAGCATTTATAGTGGTCAAGCAATTGAGTAGTGCCAGAAAGTGCAAATATGAAAATTTGCAGTAAAAGCAGCAGAAAGCATCCCATTGCTCAATATAATTGTGTGAACTTGTACTTGAGCATGATCTTTTTTTCCTCATGTCAGGTCATTCATTGAGGGTCTAGTTTGAGGGCTTCGCTTGTGACTGTTGCTTAGGGTAAAAAACGGGCATGAGAGGACTCTACTGTGAGACTAGCATCTTCTTGTATTTATACAGTAAATTTTGTCCCGCCAATTAGTGGCTACTCAGCAATTCTGATGCAAAACCTATAGCTCTTAAACATAAAATGACCAGACTTCATCTGCTCAACAGCGAAGGTTAATGGTCAGCAGGAATGAAATAAAGTGTAGCAGATAAGAAAACAAGAGAGTCTTTACATGAAATCGGGGTGAATATCATCTTCAACCTTCTGAGCTCTGGTTGATGTGGTAAAAGCATCAAAATTGTTTTGGTCTATTTCATCTGAGAAGCCCTTCTCACTAGCTAATTGCAAGTTACTGTCATCTTCTGTAATGTAACTGCTCCATTCGGATGCCCTTTTGGCTGCAGTAAATCGGGCACTCTCCAGCTTGCTGATCTTATCCTCTATGATTGAATTATCCTGCAAAGCCTTCCTTGGTTCTACATCTACAATTCAATCGAGAAGTAATTCAGTACATTCTGCCTTGCAGAAAATTTGACTGTCATTAAGGTCATTGCCAGTAATCAAGTTCAGATTTGATTTGAACACCAAATTAGTATCTCGGCAACCATAATTTGGCTTCTAATAATACACATTCAAGTAGATTTTGAATCTTTTTGATCAGTTGCTCCATTCACATGTAAATGGGAATGTTAGGTATAAAGATCAACTCAACCTTCTATGTTCTAGAAATTAGAATAATCATACACTTTCCTGTTTGCCAATAATGCCCATTTTAAGTTTTAGCGAAGAAATTTATGGTTTTACCTTGACAAGGATGCATGATGGATGTAGATCACAAATAGAAACATTTCCTATTTCAAACTTAACTGGATGAAAAAACATGTATCAGATGGATTTAGCTACCACGAAATACACAGTTGAGGCCTTCAAATACCTAGAGAGGTTGCATTCTTCGTGGCACGTCCTTTTGAGAAGGCTGGGCAATAGAGTTTGGCATGCACCATCTGTTTGGCCAGTCGAGAAGGGTAATCTTTCAACTTGGGCTTCTTGAACATCTCTTTTGGCAGCTCTGTCATGATCTTGATATCTCCATCACACCCTGCTATGACTATAAAGTTGAGGAGGCAAAATAGAAGCTTCCAAGTTATTCATTAATAGAGTACTCTTGACCTCTTGGACAAGATAATCATTGGTTTCATGTCTAAATAAAAACACGTTAAAGATAAACAAATAGCAGACTAACAATGGGAGCTCTATATCTTAAGCTCAGTGATATCATTTAACTGATTCAATTTTGTCAGTGAAGCAACAGTTTCAAACCAATATCAGCAAAGATAAATGGTATACATTTTTACTTACACTACGTAAGAAAATTCATGAACTCAGGACATACAAATGCATTTACAAGGTGCTTAACACAGGCTGTCACAATAATGCTTTGCGGCCAGTATGAGTCGCCTTGAAATTTCGGACTGTGCAAGTCATATCACTGTATCCTAAAAAGAGAGTAGAAATTCTGATGATTACACTTTTTTTTTAAAAAGCATATAATTGGTCTAACAGACGTGAACAACTCCTAGGTAAACAATGGAAAGAAAAAAGAACGCAAGTCAAAACTCAAGAAGCTCCAATCCAGTAATTAGCCACAGAATCAATCATTCGACTACCTTCTGCAGATGTAGCATCCTTGAAATTAAGGTACTCGGTCCAATCACTCCTCTTCTGCTTTCGAGAGTCACAATTGCCTGAGATAACATCAGCAGCTTCTTCCAGAATTTCAAAGTCGTCATGCGGAGCCAGGTTCACATGATTGTCCGCAAACTGCCGGGACATGTTAAAGGACTGGACAAACTGGCGGAGGTCCTTTGCCATGGATCCCTGCGCAAAGACTTTCCGTACGGACTGCTTCTGATTGCAGACCGCGCAGGTCCACTTGTTGCCACTCTTCTTCTGCTGCTTCACCTGCGCGTCGACAGTGTCGAATCCATTGCTGCTCACTTCAAATTGCTCCGTAACTTACCATGAGACACAGAGAGAGAGATAGACAGACAGACCTGCATGGTGGAGCATTGGCTGCACTGGACCGCAATGAAGAACGGTGGCGCCATTGAGGTTCCGTAGCTGCGACTCCGCCGCTATAAGTTGTTCTGTACAGTGAGGAGCGAAATGATTGGGTTTTCCCTTCGATTTTCGACAGACTGCCGCCAAAGGTATTTCGTCATATTTGAATTAATTTTGAGGTTTTCCACTTTTCCCCCTTATTTTAGAAATATTCCAATCAGCTCCATAAAAGTTAAGAATTTTACCTTTCAGAACAATAATGGAAAATACATATGAAATCCGTTTGTTTAGTGTAAAGAATTGGAGGGGAAGCGGAATAGGAATCGATATTCCATTAGATGCGCTTGCTTTGGAAAAAAATGAAATACGATTCCCTCAATTGATAGAATAGAAATATATCAAAGAAATCAAATAACTATCTTTTTTTTATTGTTATGTTATTTAATATTAACTTTTATATTTAATGACATAATCCATAATGTATTAATAATATTATCACATTTATATAAATTAACATCTCTTTTTTACTATAACGATTAATAATTAAAAATAATTAGTGTTGACTAAAAAATTTAACATTACCATTATATTATCCTATCTGGAAATTATAATATGATATAAATAATTTTTATGTTTTATCACCCATAATTTTGTTCTAAATTTTTTATTTAAATATCTAAAATTACAACTAGTTATAAAGGGGAATTCCATTCCAATTTCTATTTCTATTTTAACCAAATAAAAACTAAAATTAGTCATTTCTTTTTCCATTGTGCTATATTCCGCTCCTTTTTTGAATTGTGAACTAAATGCCCCTAAAAATAGTAGAAAATATTATTATATATTTTTTATTTGTTGAAATGCCACCCTTATTATCACGTGGTAAATAACTGTCAGACGATGCTGCCTGTAAAACAAACGCAACCTTTGTGAGCTCGCCACTTGCTCACCCTCTTCCGTCGATTCTTCACACGTCGAATATCCAGTCAGAACCCTCATTCGCGATGGACACTCACATAGAGCGCATCCTTTGGACCCAGGACCAGATTTCCTCTCGGGTCTCCGAGCTGGCCTCTGATATAGCAGCAGACTTCGCGACCGCGGAGCCGCCCCCCGTCATCATCGCCGTGGCCACCGGGGCCTTCCTCTTCGTCGCTGACCTCGTCAGGCGCATTCCCCTGCCAATCGCCGTCGATTTCATCAGGGCCGACTCGTACGGCTCCGGGACCGAGTCCAGTGGGGACCCCACCACATCGCTTGATCTCAAGATCAATGTCCAGGGCAGGCACGTCATCTTGGTAAAAGTTGCAGTCTCGCGCTTCTTCTCTCCTTTGGTGCTTTAAAGTTGCTTCCTTTGGCTCTAGGTCGTCATTCTCAAAATCTGAGTGAAAATTATATAGCTTCGCATCGATCAACAAGTGCACGAGTACTGCAGAGGGTTGTGTTTTAGAGAAGGATGTGAAATATCATAGCTTTGAATGGTCAAACGGCATTTCTGGCAGAAATTATGTTGTTTTAATGAAGCACTTTACAGTTTGAAGAATTTATACATCAGAATGAATGGAATGCCGGTGTTGGTGAATAGTCATTACAGATTCGGAGAAAATATATATATATATATATCTTCTTGTTCAGCAGTGTTTTCCTTTTCATGTTGGGCATAGGAATCCAAATTAAATCCTTACACAGTTCTCCATTCTTGAGAATTTCACTGTTGCTGTGTTTTTCAGGTTGACGACATTGTGGATACAGGAAGCACACTATCCACCCTTATTGCACACTTGCAAGCAAATGGAGCGTCGTCTGTCTCAGTTTGTGCCTTCCTCGACAAGTTGGTGAGGAGAAAGGTTCACTTTCAGTTGGTTGGTGAAGGAAAATTTTACCGGGGATTTGAGGTGATCTCCTGCTCTTTGATTGATGGGCATAAGCAATTATGAAATTTTGGGTGTCTGCATTTATGTTTTTTATGTATGCGAGTACCTCATGTGCTCGTTGTTGCTGTGATATATTACAGTTTCTTTTTATCATACCTGTTAATACCAATTCACTCTATGTTACAACAGACTGTTCTGGAACTTCTGCATCTGTCATTTCCATTTATTCCATTGACTTTGGAGAGATTCATCTGTTTTCATTTTGTTCTCCTGTATTTTCAGAAGGAGCTGTTGTCCTGCAACATAAGTGTATCAGGGTTCCATAAACCTAGCCCAAAAAAAATAGAATCAGGGTTCCATAAGATTTTATTACCAAAACTCCAAAAGGATTGCAAGTGAACTTCTTGATGTTACAACCGAACCAAAAAAATAAACTTCATAATGTTTCTCTGATGGGAGTTCTTAATTTTGATGTGGTTTTTTTATTGATGTAACTGTTTCAGCTCCAGGACTAGAACTTCCCCTTGGTTTATAGTGTCCGCTGAAATTCTAAAGCCATCTTTCTGCATCCTTTTTTGGTGTTTGAGCAGTGCCCAGATTATTTTGTGGTCGGGTATGGGATGGACTTTGCAGAAAAGTACAGGAATTTGCCTTACATTGGTATTTTGAAGCCGGAGTACTACAGCTGATCACTCTGTAGTAGCTACTGAAAAGCATTATGTATCTATTGGTCTACAGGGGCAGCCAGCGGAGGAGCACATTCTCAACTGCACTACACATTCATTCTGAACTTTGGCTTGAAAGATGATGAAGGAATCAATTTCTTCTGCTTCAATTTGGGATAGAAATTTTCGTTTTCCAGTTCCTACTGTGATGTTGCTTATGACAATCTTGGTTGGGGGCAGATTTTGCCAAGTTGCCAAAGAGTGAGCCTTCTTACATAAAAACTTCTTCAAAATGTGATACATATCCCCCGCATGATTTTGGTGTTGCATAATGTAAAGTTGCCGGGTCGTGATCATTTATTACAGACAGGTATTTGAGACAAACAAGATCATATGACGTTCATTTGTGCAGAAACTTGTACGATGACGCGAGACGTCTTTTCTGGCCTTACAACATTGGCGTAAAAATGAACTTCATAGTATAGAAGGGAAATTAAAAGGTGCAAAGTGAATCAAAGGCAAAACTTGGGGGTGGGATTGGGAAGAGAAATTTCCCCATGTTTTTCCTTTTTCGGCAGAAAAATTTCCCGAGATGCCTATTCAGCCCTCGAAAGTGTTTGAAGGCTCATCTCGTTCGGTGCAAGGGAAGAAAAGGAAAGGAAAAACAGAGGCGGCAAAAGTCCATGAGAGGAGGAGCAGGCAGAACGCTTCTGAAATCACTCAACTTCAACTCCAAATCCTTCCCTTCAAACAAGTCCGTAACCCCCGTCAATGGAAGGCCTCTGCAGCGGCTCAGGTATCTTGCCGCTGCAACACAGAAACCTCCTCCTCCTGTTCAGGACCAAGAAAGCCGATCCCCAGAATCAAAAACCTCGAGGGACTCCATGATTCTCGAGATGTTCAGGCGTAGACAGCTCAAAGGCTCCGGGAAAGACAGGAAAGGGGAATCCAACGCTGCTCGTGATGGAGCAGGGCCCACAAAGGTAGTGTCTTGTTTTGAAGAGCTGGGGCTGAGCAAGGAGGTGATCGGGGCAATCGGGGAAGTGGGTGTCGTCATTCCCAGCGAGGTCCAGTGTCTTGGTATTCCTGCGGTTTTGGAGGGTAAAAATCTGGTCTTGCTTGGTCCTCCGGAGTCGGGCAGGACTTCGGCTTACTTACTGCCTCTGATACAGGTATTATGACCCTCTGCTCGTATACAGTCACACTTAAAATTCAGGAATTTATCTTCGTCTATGGGAGGCTTTTACTTTTGTGATTTCCTAAACCGCTCTAGTTAGCTCGTTGACATGTGTTACTGTTTCTTTCCTCCATAGCTTGCCTCCCATATGTTTGATGAAAGTAATCCTTTCTAATAAGTCTCGTTGATGGGAGTTCAAGATCAAGCCGCCACGTGGTTGCTGGGATCATCATATGTTCTCCTTTGAAGCATTAGATATTTTCGTCGTGTGGAAAGTTTTACTATTTCTATTCAACTCTGATGTCTCGATTCATTGTTGACTCGAGAGTTTCTGTTGGTATAGATAGTACTTTGCTTCCTTTTGATTAAAAGATAAAATGATTACTTTTTAGGGTGTTTGTTTTCTGAGACCGCTGAATGATAAATGATGTCTGTTGAGTTTGTCAGCTGTTGAGGAAAGATGCAGCTTCCTTTGGCATAAAGCGGGAGTCTCCAAGAGCCATTGTGCTGTGCCCCTCAGAGGAGGAATGCGACCAGGTTTATGTTTTTCTTATGCTTGGCTGTGAATTTCAAGTTGTACCTGAATGGCAAATCTTAAATGAGCATCTTCAGGTGTTTTGTGCAGCAAGACTTATCACGAGCCATGCACAGTTTAAATCAGTTGCTGGTGTTGGTCTCACAGGGGAGTCGAGGCAAAAAGAGGATTCATCGCCTGCCCCAATTGGCATGTTAGTTGGAACCACCAATGAAATTCATCAGCAGATCGAGGATCAGGGCATCATTCTCACTAATGCCAGATACTTTGTATGTTCAAATAGCCATCACATATCTCCCAAAAAGATTAGCATCAGTTGTTTCAGTTGGAACTTTTATATCTCGTAGTTCCTGACATCTTCTATGGATGTTCATGAAATTTTACCGCTAGGTTTTGGATGAGGCTGATACCATGTTAGACAGTGATGTTTTCACAAAAGTTCACACGATTTTCAGCTTGTTGAAGAGTCACGCAGCAGAAGATTCCTCTCTTCAGACCATATTGGTAGCCTCAAATAATGAGAAGGTATGGCTTGTGGAGCGCCATGATATTTGTTCTGAAATTGCAGAGGTAGTGCTAAAACGTATCCTTATCATATATATACATATATATATATATATTCCCTCATGCCATTCAGTGGTGTTCAGATGCTGGGGAATGAGCCTGTGGAGAGTCTCGAGCGGAAAGAATCAGGAAAAGTAACTGCTATAATGCTGGAGATGGACGAAGCCGAGGTTCCTAGCATCTTTGAGTCTCCCAGTGCTTTGAGGAAGAGAGTTGTCGAGGCTGTGAGATCGCTGGCAATGGCCCCTTCAAGCTCCTGAGACTGCTGGCTTCAGACTCGAGTCACTCAAGTATCGCAACTGGATGAATCCCAGAAGATCTCATCTTTTCCGCATCTCTTCAGCAACGTTCTCCTGCTTTTAACTATTTCTTGATTTTCTTTGGCGAATCTCTTCATATTTGCATGTGTACGTTCGTGCTTGATGATGGGGCTGCATTCGTAGCAACGTACGTGTTTATATACTTGAACGGTTGTGCTTTCCAGAAGCAAGAATGCCTGTAATGACGAAGAAGAATATTGATAGAAATTCTCGATCGGTTTAGGAATTCTAGACATAATGACCCAGAATCTTACAGTATAAGGTAATTGTTAATAGCCTGTTTGGGTTGAGGGATCTGATCCTCCATTGTGATCGCCCTGATTCGATGATGGATTATGATCTGCTTGCTGAGAAGAGAGCGTGCAGAAGAAAATAGAGGTTTTTCTGATAAAGTTGTAAAAGTGTAGGTATTTCTTTGTAAGGGGAAAAGTAGAGTAACTAGAGTTTGGAATTGGAAGAATGATTAAAATGGAAATCTGCCCCCTGAAGATTGAACTTCTTTTACTTTTTGCCCCTCATCTTTGGAGTTTTTCATTTTGCGCCTTGTCTATCTATCCCCAAATTATCCTGCAAAAAGAGCCAGCGGCATCATCTTCGTCTCTTCCAACGTTGCTGCGAGCAGAGCCGCCATGGGAGGAACCGGAAGAGCAGTGCTCGCTCTGTCTCTCTCCTCGAACCTTCTTATTCTCTCTCGCCTCCCCTACAGTACCAGACTCTCAACCAAGCTGCCAACAATCGCGAGGTTGTTACCGCCGCCGTTCAGAACGCTATGTTCCGCTCCCGCCGCCGCCGCCGCCCCCACCGCAGCCGAACCGGAGCCTTCCCTCCAGCCTCTGAAGCATTCCATGCTGCTGGAGAGGCTGAGGATGAGAACACTCAAGGACTCTTCCCCGAAAACTCTACAGCCCAAGTCCCGAGAAAGCAGCAACAGCACCGAGCCTTCTCTTGTCGCGGTCAGCTCGGATAAGACAAACAAGAAGGGGAAGGGGAAGCTTGTGGAGAGCTTTGAGGAGCTGGGTTTGAGCGAAGAGGTGATGGGGGCGGTGAGAGAGATGGGGATCGAGGTTCCCACTGAGATTCAGTGCATTGGCATCCCTTCAATTCTGGACGGGAAGAGTGTGGTGCTGGGTTCTCATACTGGCTCCGGGAAAACCCTGGCTTACCTTCTTCCTCTTGTCCAGGTAACATTTTGGATTATGTTGCTGTCAGTGTCTTAATTCTATCATGGTGGAAAAGATGTACATGTTTTTAAATGGTAATGCATTTATGATAGTTGTGTTCGGATTATGCATGTTGCAGATTCGCCTTATAGTGTCTTGCATTTTGAGTGTTCAGCGATGTGATTACTGTTTGGCACAGAAAAGATTGATCCTCGATCACTTTTTGCTTTGTGGGTATTCAAATATTATGGAAAAGCTTCATCCTTTCGGTGACATCTACATGATGCACTAGCTGGTGTTCTAGTATCAATTTTCAGGCCTTATGAATTAGGCATGCGGTGGTCTTTCCATTGCTCAGGCACATTTTGCGCACCCTGCACTAGGAATACACGTATCTTGTAGCTAGTTGGATATACTGGGCTTTTCATAGCTTCTATTTGAGCTGAAGCTGCAGTAATCTCTGGGATTTGGCTTTAGTGGGTTGTCATCAAACATTTCAAGTATTTAAGACTTAACTCTACCTGGTCCTTGATCAGAATAGTGAATCTCATTAGCTGTACTAACGTCTGAGTTTATATATATTGCAGAATTTCACTATCTGTTCTTTCTTCTATAGGCATCTCATTGAAATTACTCGCATCTCAATTGTGCATATGCTCATACTTCACCGTAGTTTGCAATCTAGAATGTATAATTTACTTATTAATCGCTCTTTCTAGCTGTTGAGGAGAGATGAGGCAATGTATGGTATACTAATGAAGCCCAGGAGACCTCGAGCTGTCGTGCTCTGCCCTACAAGGGAGCTTTCCGAGCAGGTGAAACATCCAAATACCTTCTTCCATTATCTTGAGTGTAATAGTTAGTTAGTCAGTTAAGTAGTTAGCCTGGCATTTTACAGGTATTCCGAGTTGCGAAATCTATCAGTCATCATGCACGATTCAGATCTACTATGGTTAGTGGTGGCAGTCGAATCAGACCCCAAGAAGATTCACTAAACAACCCTGTGGACTTGGTAGTTGGGACTCCTGGTAGGGTTCTTCAGCATATCCAAGAGGGCAACATGGTCTATGGTGATATTAAATATGTGGTTAGTGTTATTGAGGTTTTACTAAGCAATGCACTTTCATGTCTTCATGAGGTTTTCTCAAGCTGGGATCTCTACATTCATGTAAGTGCGGTGGTTTAGTAGGTATTGGATGAGGCAGACACAATGTTCGATCATGGTTTTGGACCTGACATTCGCAAATTTCTCAGTCCTCTGAAAAACCGAGTGTCAAAAACTGATGCAAAGGAATTTCAGACTATTCTTGTCACTGCAACAATGACGAAGGTAGAGACAAATATATATATATATATATATATATTAAATATACATTTTGATTGCAGAGACTTCAAAATCTGATTTGGGTGGGTTTATCAGGCTGTGCAGAAACTGGTTGATGAGGAGTTTCAGGGGATTTTGCATTTACGCACATCCTCTCTACACAAGAAGGTTGCAACAGCTCGTCATGATTTTGTCAAACTCTCTGGCTCTGAAAACAAGCTCGAAGCTTTGCTACAGGTCTACCTTTTCATGTTTGTTTTATCTGTAGTTGCTGACCAACAAGGTTGCTTTGGCAAACAAAAAATCCAAAGAGATCCTTCTTATCCTTTTTATTTTGATGGCAGGTACTAGAACCGAGCTTGGCTAGGGGAAATAAGGTGATGGTGTTTTGTAACACCCTGAACTCTAGCCGGGCTGTGGATCACTTCCTCAATGAGAATCAAATATCAACAGTCAATTACCATGGAGAAGTCCCTGCTGAACAGAGGTGAGATTGAGAAATATTTCATTACTAGAATGTGTAAAAATCTTATTTACAACTGGTGGCTCCTCTATGTTCCAGAGCTGTTTCCACAGAAGCTCTGTAAAAATTTGCATGCAGCTTGTGTCTTTTCTCGTGCTAAAACTAAGAAAAATACCATCATGAGATCATCTCTCACACACTCACATATACATCAACAAAAGTTCTGGGTCCATCTAACTTATCACTGCCCCACCTTTAGACTGAATTCCGATTGTTATGTAGTGTTTTCTTCTATGCACTAATTGCAGGGTAGAGATGAATATTATATGCATATTTCAATAGATGGCTTTTTTATTAGTGGCGGATTTACAGCATTGAGTTATTTCCAAAATCAGGGTTGAAAATCTTGAGAAGTTTAAGAGCGAGGAAGGCGATTGCCCAACATTAGTATGCACAGACTTGGCTGCTCGAGGACTTGACTTGCATGTTGATCATGTGATCATGTTTGATTTTCCTCTGAACTCTGTAAGTAAACCCTCTTGCTGCCCTCACTTTCTCTTTGCTTTTGGATTCTGAAACCTGATTTTCTTCTTGCCTTTCAGATTGACTACCTCCATCGAACTGGAAGAACAGCTCGAATGGGTGCTAAAGGTGGGTGGAATAATCTATTCATCCATATAAAGCGAATTTCTTGAGCAAACTAGAATGAACCAGTTTGTTTCTACAGGTAAAGTGACAAGCTTGGTTGCAAAGAAGGACTTTCTACTTGCCACTCGAATTGAAGAGGCAATAAGGAAGAATGAGAGCCTTGAAGCTCTTAGCTCAGGCAGCATACGCCGAGACATATCTAGGGCAAAGATAAGTGAGCAGAAGAACTCAAATGCTACAAAAATGAGTAAAGCCTCAGATTCAAAACAGAAGGTCAAGGGCAAAGCAGCAACGGGATCAACATCAAGATCTACTCATGCCAAGGTGGCTACCTCAAAGACTTATGGAAGAAAATCACCTAGCACAAAACCTGTGAAGACACCAACACCAGCTAAATCCGTGAAGACTGTTAGGATCTCAAAGGTTGCCAAGTCTAATAATGGTAGAAAATCTACTAAACTCTCTTCTGTGACCAAAGCTACTAAACTACGTGTTGTGGGGTTTAGGGGGCGGAACTCTTCAACTGGCAAGAGAGCTGTAGGTGCATAGTTGATCTGCTTAAGCTACTTAATTTTTGAGCTTGTATCGGATTTAGTTTCTTGTGATATGCAACTTTTTATACCATAAAGTTCTTCCTGTGATGTAGCTTCATAAATTGTATTCCTTCTTTATATGAGAGTTCGTGCTGCATTTTGGACCACTTTTAGAATAACTTCGAGTAACTAAATTATTTCGGCAGTGTGATTCAAGTACATCGAGCACTGAAGAACTTGAAATTCAAATTCAAGCAACCATCAACTGACTCTCAGGACTTGCTCCATTCACTTCCATGTTAGTTGAGGTGTCTTGGCGGGTGTAACAACATTCCCTTCAGCATCGTAGATTATGACCCCAGAAAAGTCGGGCAGCTGGCACTTCCCTCCCATGAGGATGTTCTTTTTCCACACTGCCTCTCCATGGGGCGCAGTCTCTTCTTCCTCTTCATAGGCAATTTGGTCCCCGATAAAAGCATTCTCGTTGTGGAGCTCTATTACAGTGACTGGTTCTTCATCGAAGAACCCATAGCACTCACTCCACCGCTTCTGCCTCCTAGAATGGGATGCACACATGAAGAGGGCACACGCGCACAGAAGCAGGGTCATTGCCGCAAAGCCAATCTGAGGCATGCTCAGCTCCGTTTGAGTCGAGGGAATCTGACGACGGGCCATCTCAAGAGGGGAATTCCAAGTAGTGAGTTTGATTGGAACTGAGATTTGCAGAAGATACCAATGTCCGATGTGTATATATACAATGGTGTGAAAAAGGTTTTGTTGGGTTAGGAGGATTTGGTCAAGAAAAGTGATGCAAGTGGAGCTGACCTCTAGCTGTGAGGTTTCAGTCACCTGTTGAACCCCTATAATAATTGATGAGGATGGCCCCTTTTACCAGTATAATAATCAAGACATTCTGCAGACTCGTTAGCATTGTCCGAAGCACTTCCGTACAAATTTTCTGCCATTAACGTTGAGAAAGGAACCAGAACATTGTAAGCTGCAAAACGTTCAGAAATCGACCAGACTTGATTTGAAGCTCGCTCGACCTGGAAACCGTTGGACTCTCATCCATCGCTTAATCCGTGTATCAGACAATAGAGCTATGCTTATATTTCTCTCTTCCCTTCTGGGATGTGGCTCAAGGAAAAACTAAACTTCCAAAAGATGGGTTTAGCTAATACACCGACAGCACATTGTGACCTCATCGAAAAGGAGCTGCAAAACTAATTCAACATAGGGAAAAGTTACATCACATGACAATTGTCGAGTGACGATTTAGATGTCATATACTGAATGTACCTTATGAGATCAATCTGATAACTGGCACATCTTTAAAGTACTAATTATTAGCTAACATCTTTTCAATACCGATTTGATGTATTTACTCTTAATACCCTACACAAAAACAGAGAGAGAGAGCGAGAGCGAGAGAGAGAGACAGAGGCTTTTTTAAGGGACTGACCAAGGCCACTTTCTTGTTTTGGGTAAAACAGGTCAGCGACAATCTTCATTTCCAAGTGAAAAGCCAAGTTCTGTGTGTGGAAAAGAGGGAAAAACATTGGAAAATGAGGAAGGGCCCCATGGATTTCTGGGTCAAGCTGAGCTCATCAGACAGCCAGATAAGGAAAAAGGAAAAGCCATCCGAGCTCCAATGGCATCAGACAGAGCGAGCACGGGTTTCACGGTAGCACCCACCTTTGTTTACATTTTCATCAGTGTCATATAGGTTGCTACGGTATCGGTCAGTTCACTCCTCTTGGACAGACAAAGCAATTCGCATGATATGGTTCTAAATCTACAACAGCAACGTACGCCCACTGTCAGCTGAAGCCCAAAGGTTATGAGTTTAATAATCATCAATCGAACTTTGGATGCCCTCCATTTTTTGCCCCTCCTCAAACCTCAGGTCCATGAACCTGACTTAGTGCTGGAAAAGATCTTGGTCCTGGAAAGAAAACTCTATAAAAGAAGTGTGATGGTTTATTGAAGGGGAAAGGTGGAAAGTTGATGCATGGAGGACATGCTGATTGACATGTATTTGTATATTTCTGCTCTGACAGAATAAAGTTTATCTTAAAATATTCAGTTAAATAAAATAAAAATAAAAATAAAGCTTGTGAACAGATGATGAAGAATGTGGAGACATATCTGAGTTTCTTCTGCAAGTCCATGAGCGAAAGGAGAGATATATATATGGGTCTCTGCTGCTGTTTGCTTTTAACCTGCAAAACATAAGGCTTGCATGCCCTTTTATGTCACTGCCTCTGTATAATTATAAGAATGACGATAAATTTTGGATAAAGTACAACGATAGCTCATGCTTAAGAACATCATTAATGTCATGACCATTCAGTATTCGATAGTATTATAGGAGATGAATGTCATGATCCTATTTTTAGACTAGGTCACTCTCCTCCATCAGAACTATAGGGAATGTTATTGACTCCTTGTAATGTAGCCAAGTACTAGTTTATCATCAAATATAGAAATAATCAGAAAAAATTTAAACAAGGTAGATGTGAATAGCACCGAAGACAAAAGCCTGAAGAAGAAGATCAATTGTAGTCCTCCTAAAATCTGTACAAGCCTAAATCTTGAGGCCCAACATTCAATCTCCTCATGAATCTGTCTCTCTGGCATGTAGATGAAACATCAATGACCAAATGTCCCTAATCAAACTAAAGAGATGCAAAAAATGGGGAGACAGAGATTAAAAACAAGATATCCAGGAGACTAGTCTAACTTTGAGCAGAAGGTTGCTTGATTAAGGGCTGAGAAGAAGCCTTGCCCCACACATCAGGTGAGCTGCTCTTCACCTCCATCAGCAGGGCCACAACCTCCTTCATCGTGGGCCGCTCAGTAGGCAAGGAGTTGACGCAGAACATGGCAATCCCCAAGGTTTGCAGCATCTCCTGCACAATATGCTCTGGCAGGCCCTGGAGCTTGGTGTCAAGGACTGAGACTGCAGGCTCAAAGCTTCCCATCTTCCTCTTGACCCACTCGACAATGTGGAGAGCACCCTCACCCAGGGCATGGGATTGTATCGCACTCCGCCCTGTCAAGACCTCCAGCAGCACCACCCCATAGCTGTACACATCGCTCTTCTCCGTTATGTTCATCGTGTAGCCATACTCTGAAAATATCAATAACAAAATGGCAAAAAACTCAAGATCTCCAGAATGCATTCCTATGGAAAATTCTAACCCTATAGTTCTAGAACCAGTCGTCTAATTTGAATCAGTCATAACAGCATATATATTTCCCAAATCAAGAACTACTGAGTAACAAAGTCCTGTGATACAAATACAAACTTACCTGGGGCAATGTAGCCATAAGACCCAGCCACTCTTGACACAGCTTGCCGATAATTTGGAGAACTCATCAGCTTTGCAAGCCCAAAATCAGCCAGATACGCATCAAACTTCGAGTCCAAAAGTATGTTATTGCACTTAACATCCCGATGAAGAATAGGTGGCATGCAATCATGGTGGAGGTAAGCGAGCCCTTGGGCAGACCCTACTGCAATCTTGTACCTTGTATTCCAGTCCAGATTGGGATAACACTCAATGAGCTGCCTGAGGTTCCCATTTGAGATGTAGTTATAAAGCAAGAGCTTCACACTTTTATTGGAACAGTAGCCTAGAAGCCTCACAATGTTCCGATGCCGAATGTGCCCTAGGATCTGGATCTCTGCAGCAAACAAATCTATCAGTTCTTCCTCACCTTGTTGACTTTTCCACAGCTTCTTCACTGCAATTATTTCCCCGTTGGGCATCTCGGCCTTATAAACCACACCTGACCATCCCTTACCGACCACGTTTTCTTCCTTCAGGCATTCCAATATGTTATTGATTGTGAAGTTGACCTTCTGGAATGGGATGAAGGTCCATGGATGCGATAAATCCTCAGGCCCCGGGGAGGCACCAAGGACACCAAGGGATTTTTCAGGCTCATACATTTTGTTTCTCATGATCAGCGCCCATGAAGCTAGGATTGCAAGTGTTATTGAGGCCAAGATAATGGAGACAAGAGCAACAGTTTTGATAGATTTCAGACCATTCCTCTGAAACAGGCCTGAAGAACAGGTGACCCCATCCGTGGACTGGCAAAGGTTTGGGTTTCGAAGGTATGAGCTAGAGGACAGGGTCCTGAAAAAAGGGCTCACTGGTATGGGGCCCGAGAAGTTGTTGTATGATAAGTTCACTGAAGTGAGACTCGTAAGGAAGCTCAGCACCTTTATAGTCCCCCACAGCGAATTGTGGGATAGATCAAGCGACTGCAACTGAGTTAAACCAGAGAATGACTCAGGTATCTGCCCCGTGAAACAATTGTTGCTGAGGTCTAAGCCAATTGCCAGGCTCTTAATGGAACCAATCTCAGGTGGGATTTTGCTGGTCAGGCTATTAAAGCTCACGTCAAGCAATGTCAATTTTTGCAAATTCTGAAACGATTCAGGCATCGCACCCATAAACATATTATTGCTCAAGATCAGCTTGTTCAAGTAGCTCATGTTCCCAAAGCTCGGTGGGATTGCACCTGTGAAGCTGTTGTGGCTAAGATCAAGCTGCTCTAAGTTAACTAGCTCGCCCAACTGTGGCGGAACCTCGCCAATGATATAATTGTTGTGCACATCAAGCAATTCAAGAACTGTAATGTTTGATATTTCATAGGGCAAATTACCCGAGAAGCGGTTCATGTAGAGATCGAGAAACACAAGGTTCTGCAGCTGCCCAATTTCACGAGGAATGTGACCCGAAAACTGGTTCTCTCCGAGCCTCAATCTGACTAGAGATTGACAGTTTGAGATCTTTGGGGACAGCCCGCCCGAGAGGGAATTGCCCAACAGCAAGAGCTTGCTTAGCTTCTTGAGGCTGAATATTTCATCGGGTATTGGTCCGGTGAGCTTGTTTCTCGAAAGGTCAAGAGCATACAGTTCCGTGCAGTTCCCGAAGGCACTTGGTATAGTCCCGGAAACGGAGTTGCCCCACAGGAAGAAGCTCTGGAGGGATTTCAGGTCCCCTACTTGGGATGGGATAGTCCCACTCAGTTGATTCTTGACGAGCTGAAGGGCAGTGAGACTAGTGCAGTTACCAAGCCCAGAAGGGATGGGGCCCGAGAACAAATTATCCGACAGATGAAGCTGCTCCAGCAGACCCAACTTCCCGAGGTCGCCCGGGATTTCTCCGGAGAGGTCATTCGCGGAGACATCAAGAACAACGAGGGATGAGCAATTTGAGAGCTCCTTTGGGATGGGTCCAGTGAGCGAATTCCCCCACAGGAGAAGGCTGGTGAGCTTCTGCAACTTTCCCAGTTGGGGTGGTACTGGGCCTGTGATCTTATTCATGTGGAGGTGGATGTTGGTCAGCTCCCCGCAGGATCCGAGCTCAGGCGGGATTGAGCCCGTAATCTCAGTGTCATATAGGGCCAGGGTCTGGATGCTAATGAGGTTCCCGAATGTGGCAGGGATAGAGCCCGAGAGGCCCGTGGCGGCGGCCCCAAATGTGGTTAAATTCGTGAGTAGTCCTAGCTGGGGAGGGATTTCTCCAGAAAGAGAGGGGTTTCCTCCGACTCGGAACTGCTGGAGGGAGACTAAGGAGCCGAGCTGCGGAGGGATCGTACCGTTGAGGAGATTGTCCTGGAGGCAGATGAGTTGGAGTGAGGTGAGATTGGAAAGCTGAGGTGGGATTCTGCCGGAGAGCTTGTTGGAGTTGAGGAAGAGGAATTGAAGGGCGGAAAGGTTGCCAAGCTCCTGAGGGATAGGCCCACTTAGGGAGTTTGAGGACAGGTCGAGGAGGTGGAGATTAGAAAGCCGGCCCAATGAAGTTGGGATTGTACCAGAAATGTTTGTAGAGGAAAGGTTAAGGAGTTGCAGGGATGAGAGGGAAGAAAGTGAAGGTGGGAGAGAGGAGAGGTTGAGGAAAGTGTTTGGAAGGGAAACAGAGATGACTCTATCCTGAACAGAGCAGGTGATGCCGTGCCATGAACATGGAGTGGGGCTTGATGGTTCCCACGTAAAGAGCAGTGGGGAAGAAGCTTTCGAGGCTGCATCCACCCCCGACAGGAGGGAGAGGAGGGCTTGCCCGTCAGAGGAGAGCGAGACCACCACAATGGCTTCCCTTGCAAGGACCCAGAAGAACGAGCAGAAGAACAGGGGAAGGGAGGGACAAAAATGGCTCCTATTGGCCATTGATGGGCAAGAAACGTATTGCTCGAGGTGGCTGAAATGATGGACGAGTGGAGACAAGGAAGGAGTAGACTGAAGTAAAGCGAAGCAAAGTTCAAATCTCTAGGCGACCAGCTCCATATGAGAGTGAAGAGAGGCAAGAGACATGAGAGAAAACCAAAGGGCTTGGCTTAAACAGAGAGAGGGTTTTGCTTAGGCTTCACACCAAGTGCTTGAAGTTTGAATAGACCAACCAAAACCCAAGTGCGTGTGAGGCAAAATATTTAGCATTCAATGCAAGTCAGAGTGCTGGTGGTATGCCCACAGGAAACCGCGCTGCCGTCGCCGGCGGTGGTTGCTGTGCTGAGTGGCGCTGGCTTCTCTGGAAGGCACTATATTTTGTGGTTGTTAGTGCAGAAGGTGAGAGCTCTGTCTAGCTCATTACCAAAGCTTTCTCCTAAGACAGCATCTTCTTCTCACAGCCAGCACCGGGGTGGTCCAATACAGAGGAGCGACGGGGATGAGGTTTGAGCTTCGTGTTCAAAGTGACGAGGAACAAGAGGGACTTGTTCTGTTTGAAGGAGAGGAGAGGTGTCTGTGAGTAAAAAAAAATGACAGTTTTCTATTATTTCAGTAATTTATTTATTTTTCCATTCTTCATACTTAACATTATTCAAAAAAAAGAAATTCAATAATTCCTAATTAATCCAAATCCAATTTATATTGATACATTATTTTTTAATTTTTAATTATGATTATTTTTGTCAAATTTAAAATTTTTATTTTTATTTAAGAAAAGAAATGTATAGATGTGCCAATCCTGCTTTACGTTTGCAACTCATTAATTTTTTTTTCCTTCCTCAATGCTTCAATCAATTTTATCTCCTACAAATTCTATATAGTTATCATAAAAAGCAGCATGCTTATTAGAGAACTGAAACATAATCTTGGCATTGAGATAATTCAACGTACTCATCCTTTACCTTTAAGTGAGGTGCTGAGTTCAAGTATGAAACGACTTATATCGCGACTTGGGAGAATTTTACTTCTTAATAGGTTATCTATATCGAATCCAAATTAGAAGAATTTATGGATTTCTTTCATTTTTAAGCTCGACTTATCTAAGAGGGTGGGGCAATGAAAATCCATAGAAAATCATGTGACATAATACTTGAATTCAAAACTTATAGATTAGACTATGAGAATATAATTTGCCAAGAATTCACTTTCTTAATTATTTTATATGTTGTAATTGATAAAGTTGTATTTGTTAAACTCTTTTTTCATTGAGAAATATGATTTAATAAAAAGGTATCGTCATCGACTTAACAACCAATAAATTATAAATTTAACAATTATCATGAAACTCTATGTGTGCATTTATTTTCCTCTTCTCTTATTTTATTCTAAAATCGTCATCTCTTATATAATTGAAAAAAAATAAAAACAAAAACTCAACCTCGTTTTTGTCATTGGAATTCTGCACACATCCAGACGAACAGGTACAAACACCTCCTCAAGTTGAGAAGACAAAAGAGGCCAGAGACAAGAACTAAAATTAAGGGTTTAAGCCCTTTTAAGGCAAACAAGAAGAGAGGGAGAGAGCAAGTCGCGCCATCCTTGTTGATAAAGAATTCTTTCGAGTACTGATAAAATGATCAAAAATTTCAGAGAAAAACATCGGGAGAGGTTGTGTGTGCTTGTGTTGGGCGGTGTAAGATGCCCAGATGGCAGAACTCCTAGGGAAGAAGAAGATCAAAGTTAGGGTTTTTGAAGAAGATGATAATGATAAAACAGATGGGAGAGTCAGGCCAGAGCTTAGGAGATTGTGAAAAACTTAATAAAGGGCTTCGACTTAAGCAAAAGTCCCCCAATTCAATGCCTTTTCTTCCCTCTATACTCTCATATATATAATACACACACACAGAGAGATGCAGATACCATGTCGGCTCTACATTTAACTAACGTGGAGTTCTGTGGCCTCCATGATTCTCATATTTCCTGCAAATTTCATAAGAAAATGTTGGTATATACTTTTTAACCAAGGTAAAAGTTTAACTAAATAAGTGGCTAAAGACATTGATTCAATGATTTCCCGAGCCCCGCATCGGCTTGTTGTTTGCTTGCGAGGACGTACATATGATATAGCTAGCTAGGGCATTGTCACAATGCATCTTTATGCTATACCAATCTCCTCCATTATTGACATAGATAGGTCTTGAGATAAAAAGGCCCCCGTGCATGGAGATGGAGGTAAAATTATGTGTGAGGTAAAATTTTCCCTCCTTTCTACCACCCGTAGGAATGATATTGTTCGCCTCTTTCTCTCATGCATGATTGTTCAAGTTTGATAAATCGATCAATTCGATTTTATTTTAATTGATATAGCATAGTCCCTAATAAACTGAACAGATTCAAACATAAGCTTACCGGGACTTATTACATTTCATTTAGCATGCTGCGATGGTGAAAGCGTGCTTAGGGTAGTAAAATTTTGTTGACAGCGGTTTTGGATATCGAGGGCGAGGGTGGTGGGTGAGTTGGTCTTGGGAGTGGAGATTCATAAAGAAAATCTTGGACTTTTCTCGGCCACGAGAGGGGGAATAGCTCTTGGATTAAATTAGGGCACGCCTTACGATTTAGGGTTTTTCCTCTTAAAGATTTTGCATGCACGCTTTTGTTTTTATTTTGTGCGCATTAATTAGAAATAAAATCTGTTTTTTTTTTAACTAGAGTAGGAATTGCCACCATATTGAACTCTTTACTGAGAGTTAGTGAACTCTTTACTGAGAGGACCTGCACGTCCAATTTGATACAACCAATAAGATAGTGTTAGAGTTTATCGTGTAATAATACAATTAACATAATAAATAATAAATACAGTATTTACACATATCTAAACATTAACATGTTAAATGAGTTAGTAATTTCAATACATGCTTAAATATATTTAATTAAACGAGTTTAAATCATATTTTATCATATTGTATATGTTCAAACTGCCTTAAGCACATTTATTCAAACGGATTACACGGATTCAACACAAAGCACATTTACGTGCGACTCGAATCTATCTAATTCTACATGTCGTATAAAAAATTAAGCACCTACCTTGTAGTCGTTTTGAATACCGGGTTTTCATGGATGGGTGTTCCTCCGGTGGCGTACACTCCTCCTAAAGAAAGGAGAACCCCTCGTTCGAGTCATACGCTACGGCGCCGCTCTAAAACTCCCCTGTTCCTTCGCCAAGAGCATACGTGCATAAAGGATTCTTCATAAACACAGAAGAGAGTAAACGATTAATTCCATCCTCTTGATGGAACAAAATTCAAACCCCGTATTTTATTTTTAATCATTGTATGTATCATTGTGTTTAAAACCGGACCGGACCGGAAACCGGTATAGGCATGGGTTCATGAATTCATAGATCGGATTGGGAGTTCAATGAGTCGAACTGTATATTTAACAAATAATATTAATAATATAATATTACTAATAAATTTACATAATATCATAATTTAAATATAATTCATAATAAAAATTATTAATATAACCATTATACTAAATAAAAATTTAATATAAAATATAAATATAAATCTAGTAAAATAAAATATGTATATTATAATATATATTTTTTAATTTTAAATATGTCTATTTTCCTACCGGTTTAATTAGGTTCCCCGATCAGTCAACCGGAGTTGACTCATTGAAAGTGCAATTAGGTTTTTTATAAGAACCGAATTAGATGAGTGATCGGTTCTCCATTAAACCAATTGAACCAGCTAATCCAGTCCGATTTTTAAAATTATGGTATGCATGCTGAAATTCTTTTTTTTCTATTTTACGCAAAGGTTCCTCGATGCAGTGTAATCGCATACCCTATGCACGTAAAGACCTTTGTACCGACTTTTCCTGTCCTTGTCTTGGTCTCAAAATGCATGGAGCCCCAAACCCTAGCACTGCTCTTGTTCGTAGCTCGGCTGTAGAAAAATGGCGTTGCCCCCTATTCCTGTGCTTACCCCAAAAAAAAATATTGAAAATATAGAATTGGGATAAAATAATGCTTCCCCATTGTTAGATAGAGAGTGAAATATGGATTGTACTCTTCGTCTCGCATCAAGGGCGAGTCCTCAACAATTCTGCACTCAAAATCGTAGGCTTTTTTTCCACGATGATTAGTCGGTCACAAGAGCCATATTAACTTGACCTGCCATGCAAACACGGTATTACTGATATCGGCTGCAAAGCTCGGTGTCACTGGGCCAATCCCGGCAAGAAGCTGCTAGGGGCAGCACACTAAGCTTGTTCAAGTACGCGTTGGCTAAGGTAATCACGACACTCAAATAACTAAGTGCTGAAAATTAGGATACGAGCAACGTTTTGGGCTGCTATCATGAAGAGGCCCGAGCCCAATATATCCAGTGGAACATGGTCGTTGTCAAGATCCGAAAATCAGCAGAATTTCTCTTAAAATCTAGGGGTATGTCACATAAAAATAAAAAAAAATTTGAAGCATGTGTTCGCCTCCCTTTTTTCCCAAAAAGGAAAAGAACCATTTCTCAGTTGTTTCCTCACCGAACAGAGAGACATCGGGACAAGTATGAATACATGAAATGACGATGTCACTGCCATGCACATGTTCGTTTGTTCTTTTCTGCACTTGAGTGCCACCTCGCTCTCCTTTCTCTCTCCCTCTCTTGCCACCTGTCCCTTTCCTTTTTGTTTTGATCGATCAGACTGGAACCTTCCTCAATCCTCATTCATCCCTCCAGTCCACAAATGGAAAGGAGAACAGAAAATAGCTAGCGAGGCGGTGCAATGGGTAAATAAAACAAGGATAAATATATATTAGTTTATGGGATGCAAGCTGATCTTAACCAAGGTCATCCGTCTAATCGATTCCTCCCCCGAGTCTCTTGGTAATTTATTTACGAGTAATAACATCATCCATCGGATCAAAATCTGCCTGTGAGATTAGACTGGATGGATTCATTCACCAAGAAACCGGATATCTACTAATGCAATCGTTCCATGGGTTGTCATCCTCCGAGCAAGAATCCTTGAGCGACTTCCACACTAGACTCCCGACCTTGAACCCTGTCCCGAAGGCGAGCATCCACAGCCTGTCCCCTCTCCTCACCCTCCCCTTCGCCTCGAAGTAGGCAAGCTCGTAGAACACGAGGCTGCTCGACGTGTTCCCGAACCGGTGCAGCGTCATACGAGCCGGCTCAGTCACGTGTTCACCGAGCCGGAGCACCTGCCCAACCTGCTCGATCACTGCCTTTCCGCCCGTGTGGATACAGATGTGATCAAATGCGGTAGCGAAGTCCGGGACGTTGGGCTTCTTCATCCCGTGCACCCAGGATGACAGGACCGAGCGTGCGTACAGAAGGAGCTGCCGCAGTGGGAGGACTCGGGGGCTGAGGATCTCGATGTGCTGCCGGAGATTCGCCCCGGCTACCGGGATCAAGTCCTTGGTGAGGGCGATCCCAGTGTTGCCCTTCTCGTCTTCTTCTTGGATGGCAGCCCGGTAAGCTCGGTCATCGCTCCCATGGTGGGTTCTCAGGGAGTGAACGAGCTCCATTTTGGCGGACCAGCGGCATCTCGTGTCATTCGTAATCAGAGCCGCTGCACAACCGACGCGAAAGATGCAGTTCGTCACGAGCATCGACCGATTATCCCCGAAATACCAATTTGAGCTGATGCTTTCTGTGATGAGAACGAGCGCGTACTGGGCCTTCCTCCCGCAACGACCCAGCAGTCGAGCCACCAAGTCGATCGAGATAATACCGGAGCTGCAGCCCATCCCGCTCAGGTTATATGTCTTCACGTCGTCTCTCATCTTATAGCGATTCACTACAAACGACGAGAGGGATGGGGAAGGTGAGAAGCCTCCGCACGTGACGACCACCAGGTCGATCTGATCCGGGCTGATTCCGGTCTTGAGCAAGAGCGAGTCCACGGCTCCTACAATCCCCTCCCGGGCCTCCTCCACGGCGGACTCGAGCTTCGCGCGGTGGTTGCGGCCACTGCTGGGGTCGAAGACGAAAGGCGGGCCGTAGGTCTCGTTCCCTAGACCCGACTTGGAGAAGATCCTCCGCATGAAGACCTCGCTCTCGGGGGAGACGAGGCCACTGCGGCGCACGAACTGCACGGACGCCTCGAGGCTGCATTTGCGGTCAGTGCGGGGCTTGAAGCACGAGTAGTCGAGGAGGTAGATGCGCGGGCGGCGGTAAAGGCGGCGGCGCAGGAAGACGAACAGTAGGGGGATGGTTACGGCCGCGGCGAGGAGGGAAATGGTTGGGGAGGCGGTCAAGAAACGGTGGACGGGGGCGAAGGCTGTGGCAGTGATTGAGAGGAGGGTGTGGAGGAGGAGGCTGGCGGCGAGGGTGACTTGGAGAATTTGCATTATGGATTTAAGCGGCTTCATAATTGTAAATGATAAACACATAAACAAATTAGCACCACCGCGGTAGTGAGATTGCCTAGACGCAGAGTTCCCCTTTTATAAGCAATGGAAGGAAGTGACCGGTTGGGTTAATCTTAAATATTCGTTTCCTGCCGGAACCAAATTAGTTATTTAATTTGCAAGTTTATGAGAAATGAAATTTTATTTAATAATATATTTAATGATATCATTCTCAACTTAATAATTAATATATTGTATATTTAATTCTTATCGTAAGAATTTTTATAATTATTTATCTTCATATTTTTCTCAACTCTTTAAAATTTATGAATATTATATGTAATAAAAAAATAAATTTACATGACCTTCGTCAAAAATTTACGTGACAAAGAGGTATATTACTCTTGTCATAAATTTATGGATGATTATTTATTTTATTGTAATAATATTATATTATAAAAAAATTCTACATGCTCTGCGTGGTTTTTTTTACTAAATAGTGTATTTATTGATTCATTTTTTTTCAAAAAAAAGCACCGCAAATATATTTTTTATATTCAGTTTCAAATATTTTTACAACCGATAAGAGGCCAAATAATCTAACGAAGAGAAATATGGACCACAAGTTTGCTGATTTTAAGGATTCAGATTAGTAGAATCCAATTTCCGTAAAATAATTAAGATGGTATTTACGGCTTCCTGGATGCATAAACACACGTGCAAGCTAGTGATCTTACTAAAATCATGCATAAGGAAGAAAAAGACTCTGCTCACGACGTCATGGATCACTTGCTTATACACCGAGCTCTATCTACTTGACCGACCTTGAGTAGACTAAAATGGACTCCAGAGAAGTGCAGGCGGTTGCGATTAAGCATCCACGGCCTTGCAACACGACGTCGCTCATTGACTAGACACACGAAAAGCTGCATTCCCTAGCGATATGGAGAGACGGTGTTGAGAGTATTGTTGGCGTCCCATCTAGAAATCCATTTGCTTAAAAAAAATGAGGTTAGATAATCCCACTTTCCCTAGTTTGATTTAATTTCTTTTAGTGTGATATTATCTCAATGCATGATGGATTTATGAGGGACGGATGCGATCATTCCTCTTATACTCGAAATTTTTTTATAAAATATATTTGAATTTATCTATATTTTATTAAATTATACCACCAATGTTACGAATGTATCCACGTGGATAGATTTCCCCCACTTAAGAAAGGGGAGAGAGAGAGAGAGATGGCGTATTGTGTGGGGAGTTCAAGAAATTGAATTCTTCAGACATTTTTCGAAGCAAGTCTCGGGAGACGGTGAAGGTAACAGTGCTCCGTCGGAGCTGAGGAGTTTTGCGGTAAGGGTTGACGAGTCCCTCGTGAATTCGCAATTTGTGCCTATCAAAGTCGTGACCATTGTTATGAATTCAGGCACCGGCGGTTTGACTTGTCTCATTCCCATGACTCCCATTTTGTGTCTATCAAAATGATTCCATTCGGATCTGAATCGATTAGTATTCCATAATAATATCGGTGCTTTCCACATCGGGAAATTAATGAGGTTTCCTAATTTCTTCCATTTGAAACAAATGGCACTTTACTGTATGTATGGTTGGACAGTAGATTGGTCGAGGACTCTTTGGGTGCTACCAATTAATGGTCACCTAACTCTCACTACCTGTGTATGACAGGGCAGCATTGAGCTTAGTCGTGGAGATACGGTTGGTCGATGAGGATATTTAATCTAAACCCTATCGCATAATCGAGGTGGCAGTTTTGCACGATACATTTGGAAGGGGGCCATAGAAATATCCTAACAAGATTTTAATCACATCATGCCGTAGAACATATTTTATTTCGGTTTTGGAGGGTATTAAGTGATATTTAGAAATTAATAAGTTTAAACTCCTTAAATTTTAAATTTGACTACTTTATCATATTATAAAAAAAAATCCTTTTAATATAGAATTGCACTTTATTTTAGGAAAAATATGTTGCCGACCATTAAAGTAGTTGGGTAGGACAAAGATATGACGAGATTGGATATGGTTATGGAAGCATTTAATATTAAAGATTTACATATTTTGTTTATAATGAATTAATTAATCACATTTAATTATAAGGAAGCTGCTCATTATTGGCTCGATATCATGGGCGCTGTCGCATGTTTATATTCTAATGGATGGATTCAGTCCCACTGTAAAAATTAATTTAGGCTCGATCAACTTCTAAATAAAAAGTGCGCCTCTGGAGCACATCTCACGTCTCTTCCCCCTGCATCGCCATGGCCTCCGAGCAAACCTTTCAAAATTCAACTCAGAGGTCTGCCGTTTGGTGTTGACTCTCGCAGTTTCACTTGTTTTTCCGCGTTGACGAGATCCGTGTTTCAGGACCTTGACTTCTGAATTGATAAAGATGACATTTCTACCTGAATGCGAATGATTTGTACCAAAAAAAAAAAAAAAGGAAGAAGAAGGCAAACCTTGTGAATCAGTTTCCACTGGTTCAAAATATTCTCATAATATACAAAATTATAATAATATAAATTTACCTTTTATTAATTCCATCAGACTCAAAATTGAATTTTCATAAAAATGCTACAGAGCCGGTCATTCTCTTAGAAACACCAACACTCACAAATTGGTCTTACCAGCTATAACTTACCATCATCCGAAAAAAGGAAAGGATAAATACGATGTACAACTGAATCGAACATTCACTATAGATGATGGGGAACTGCTCTCATTAAGACGGACCAGAACCGGTTATCCCTGATTGGCAGGCCGCGCTCCGCCTACGTCTAGTTGGATCGTCCAATGGTGCCTCGTCGGATTACTCTACTCCGCTCTTGTCGATCGGCCCGGTTGCCTTCAACCGGTCAACCACACCCTGACTGATAGTCAGTAGTTCAACTAACCCGAACGCCCTACAAGTGGCAAATTCCCCTCCGTCAGACTGACACATTCTGCTCCAGTATGAAAGAACCGATGGAGGAAAAGGTAAGTATTCTAAATGACAGCTTCTCCGATCATTATAAATGTCATTATACTAGGGAGAAAAAGATAATTTCTTTAAATACTCTAAAGCGATATTTCTGACGCTCAATTTTCTCTTTTGCAGTTTGTTGACTTAAAATATTAGAGCATCATTACATGTGAACTTCACCAGAGTTTAGCTTTCTCGCAGGTCTATTTACAGCTTCCTAGGCTCAACAGGATCGGTGACCGCTTCAGGTGTCATATAAGGATGCTCCGGGATGATGATCTTCGACGAACAAGCAGCACAGTAGTCGCCTCGCACTCGTACTTGTCGATCTTCAACGATACAGAGGGTGGGATGGAGCAGTTGCCCCAGAAGGGAGGTCGTCGACACTGCAAGAGCGTAGAAATCAGGAGCCCCGATGACTCGCGCCCGTTCTCTTCGGAATTCGTCGTGTATCGTCGGAACGCAACCACACTCTCCACCACATCGCATTACTCAATGTTCATTTAATGTGTATGAGTCTGCCTGGGGAAAGTCGAATGCTCGTCGGAGTTGGCCGGTAACATCAGCAGCCGTAACCATACGTCCACTTGACATTTTCAAATTGCAGGCACCGGAGGCCGTAAAAGAAATACGAGCTGCCCACATCCTTCCGGACTTCATTGTTCGTTCGATTTCATTCCCAGCACTCATTCTGACCAACCTTGCATCTGCAAATCAAGTCCATGGACTTAGAAAATGCCTACCGGTTATATCATGGCAAGCCCAGGCCCATGAGAATGGGTTGCAACGATAACATGGACCGACCCATTCAAAGTCAGTTCTTTCTTTCTTTCTTTCTTTACCTTCATTAATCTAGAAAATAATGTATAGAGAGGGAAAAGGTAAAATTCCGACGACAGAAGCAAGATCTTGGCATCTCTTAATATGAGATTATAGATGATACTTTTGCACTGTACTGAACCGGGAGATTCATCAGCACCTTGTCTCAAGAGCTTTGATGGGATCATCTCTGTCCTTTTGCTAATGTGGATTAATAAAATCAAGAATTAATAATTCCGATGAGCTTGAATTATCACGATATCCTTTTTTAAGTGACCGTCCTCCCAACCGTCCAAACTTTTTCAAGAGGCATGTGATTGGCCCAAACACACAGCCATGAGGCAAATTGGTGGGTCCATCCACCGTCCTCATTCCACTACTAATGTATCAAAATATGACACGTACATAAATAAATTACAATTGAAATATATATATGTTTTATTGATAGTGTGTGAGACTATAATAATTTACTAATTTATCAAATAATATATTATAAAATCTGTGATTGAAAATTAATTTTCAAATATCACCTTCCAATTACAATTGAAATATGGCATGTATGATCCATGCATCCATATGCCCGTGAGGTGGTGGGGCCCCTAGGGCACCGTTGGCAAGTGGGCGTTAAAGAGGAGGAAGCTGAGACCGAGAGGTTAATAAGATCGTGAGCGTAAACGGGAAGTAAGAGATATATTTCTCACACGAGAGAGAGCCACGTGTCCCCCCGAGATCGTGGCTGAACATACTATCAAGAGCCCTTCTCCCATTGGCTGAACCTGCAAAAAAATATCTTGGGGATATTCTTCCCCTGCGCCCGCGCCCACGACGAGATATTTATGATCTGCCCGCTGTATCCCCCCGTCCATCTGGGCCAGTGAATACTCCACGTGGCGTCTTGAACATGGGCCGATGCTTCCTCGGGCAGCCACAACCGGTGCCCCACACCTTGGGTTTGAAGCCCCCACCTTAAGCAGTAGCCCGGGATGTCGAATTGCTTCCTTTTTTTTCTCCAGGATATTCTTCCTTTTTTTTAGTAATTTTCTTTTTTATCCATAAGGATAAAATATTTTTCCCGATAAATTTATTAATCAAACACAGATGACACGGGTAAAATTTTTTTTATACACTTAGATAAATTAATTAAAATTACTTGATATTTTTTTCTTTTAAATAATTTTTTAATTTTAGTTTTGTAAATAAAAAAATATTATATTACACAAACTTTATCTTTAAGTGACCAACTTTGTTGGAGCTAGATTAGTTAGTGTTCAATATCTTCTGGATATTGTTTGGTTCGTACTAAAAAAATATGTATATCAAAAAATTAAATAAATTAAATACATAATTTTTATAAAGCACTTTCAAAGCCAAAATTGCAAGTGCTTTGCTAAAATTTTTTTGCACGAGTAATTAGTGGCAAAAAATAATTTAAAAAAGAAGATTTACGCACGGGGATGGCACTCTTCAGACATAATTGATAGTCCTCGTGAAAATTTTGAAGAAAATCGTAGATTTTGGGTTGTTGACTGAGACTATGATAGTTTTTAGCCGTCGGATTCGCTGTTTTTTATCTGGGCCATCGAGATTGCCAGTGCATCGATGCTGCCGTAGTTGCCGCGATACAGCTTAACATACCCCAGGAGAAAATATCTAGCACAGTACACGACAAACCACAACTGGAATTAATAAAATGATACGTTAATTTGTGCTAATAGATAATTACAATTAATTGAAAATGGTCGGTGCCCTGTCTCCGGGTTGATGTATAAAACTACAGTATATTACCCATCATTGAAAAAATTCCAATAATTTGTCATATTTATCAAATGTTAATAATTTTCCTTCTCATGCCTATAAAAAGAAAATCTTAGTAAAATTAAATTTCCCCATTATGATTTTAGTATTTCCAAAGAGTAAAATATTTGGAACAAGATGCCCGTTAGAAAATTCGAACTATCCCATGGGCCTGAACAGATCATCCATGCCATGGCACGCATGAATGCACGTATGGGATGACATGCATGACACCTGGCCTCTAAGGCGAGAGGAAAATATCCTTGCCACGTGGACAATCAATCTCCGGAGCTCCCCTGGCGTTGTAAAAGATCTTCCCTTCTCTTTCTCTCTCGTTCTCTCTCTCTCTTTCGTCTCTCCCCTTCTCTCTCTCTACCCTCTCCATCCGTCTTCTCACCGCCAGATGAATGGAAGAATCTAATCTTGCAGCCTCAGTGGAGCTCAGACGCGGGAAGTTTCACCACAGGTGTAAATAATCTGACCCAGATAGTAAAGGTCTCAGCTTTTCCCCTTTTTGTGCAGATAAGATTGTTGCCAGGTGTTGATTCTAGCCCCTGATTTTTCATTTTTATTACTTGCAATAATTTCTTATGGATTTCTGAGCTGATCCTTTCTGGTTATCTTCTGCTCTATCATGTACCTGCTTGTGAACTGAATCTTGAGATTTTGTTATTGTGATATAACTTTTGAGCTAGATTTTGTGTATACTTTTACAGTTCTGTTTCTTGGATTGGAAAATCTTTGCAAGATTTGGATGAAACTCTGTGCTGCTATTGTTTTGTTTCTAATAAGTTGGGCTGCTTTCACTGAATCTTGATGTAGTTCTTTTTGCTCTTGCTGAAACAGAAGCATACTGTTGATTGGTACGTTTGGTTGCAACAATTGGTCGAAAATCTGGAATTTTTACTCTAAGATTGACCCCTGCAGATTTCAAATTCTTCAGAAGAGGTGCAGTTTCTCCTTTTTGTGTTTGAAATTATTGGCCCTATAATAGAGACTACAGGCTAATGTTAGCCATTGATCCTCCATGGAACAGTGATCAGTTCGACAAGTGGGATGTTGAATTACGATATTCTGATTCTTGATTGGTAGCCTGCGGAGTGAAGCGTTTGGTTTTTGTTTGGAAAGCTTGTAGGCTGCCATGGCCAGCACAAGTGAGAGGTGGATCGATGGATTGCAGTATTCTTCACTGTTTTGGCCTCCTCCACAGGACCCTCTGCAACGGAAGGTGTGGAAATTTCTTTTGTACTGACATATTTTGATAGTTAGGATTCTCTTCTTCTCTGGCTTGTGGCTGTTGTTATGATTAACTCTGCATTCACAATAAAAGATCATATTTGTTTCTTGAAAGCTCTGACGGCTGAGAATTATCATCTGGAACCTTTTTTTTTTTTAATTTCACGAAAGGCTTAAGTGGTCAGTATCAAATATCTTTACAATTGTAAGGAATATGGATGTTCGAATCATATAAAACAAACTAGTTAATTCTCGCCTTGTCCTGTGGGGATACCTGCCTTTGATTTGAGTATACTATGTTAGTATCAGTTCAATGATTGATGGAGACACAGATAACAGGGAGATGAGAAATGTGTGCTTGTTACATGCTCTTGGTTGGAAATAGCTGTGAGAATAAGGTTGAAGAAATGGATCTGTTAACTGGCTGCCCATTCCTGTTTATGCCAAATGGATGGGAAGGAGAAGGCGTGATCAGTTACATTTCTTTTCGTGGAAAAATTTCTCAATCAAATATGATGAAACCAGTAGGGAAATGGAGGGTCCAGTTTCTCCAGTCCAGTGTGTCCTTTTCATTTCCAGACATGAATCTCAAGCCTCCTCTTTGAACTCTGTTTCACAGGGTTGATGGAATAAGAAATCACTGTTCTAGCATACTCTTGTTACTGTATTGATTCAGAACACTCTGATATAGAGTAGGTTGGTCTTAAGTTTTTCTTTTTTTTAGGGTGTGTCTTGGCAGTTTTATTTGGATCAGTTGACCTCACTAGGACGTCATTTTAGTGAACTTCTCTCTATGGATAAGAACAGAAAGGATTATAACTATATATCTTTTCCCTTTTTATATTATTTCCCACCTACCTTGTAGGCAATTTTGATGGTTTAATGGTAAGCTTCTCACTACAGGCTCAAACCACAGCATATGTTGAGTACTTTGGCCAATTCACGTCAGAACAGTTTCCCGATGATATTACTGAGGTTTGTTACTTTGTTTTCCTGTCCATTCAAAACTTGCTATCATCGCTGAAAATATTTTAATTGCAACTTTTGGATATGATAAATCTTTCTGAAAAATAAAAAGAATTTTGCTAAATGGTAATGCCTTCTCATTCACAGTTGATTCGGAGCCGCTACCCCTCTAAAGAGGACCGTCTGTTGGATGATGTTTTAGGTATAAATGTTACCTGATATTTTATTTTTGTGCAAAGAACAAAAAGGAAACTTGTGATGATAACTGATCTTTTTGCTTGTTTTACCTTTTTTTTTTCCTAAATTCTTCCAGCAAAGTTTGTGCTTCATCATCCAGAACATGGCCATGCTGTTGTTCATCCGATTATTTCATGCATCATTGATGCCACGCTGGTGTATGATAGGAGTGATCCTCCGTTTGCTTCATTCATTTCCTTGGTCTGTCCAAGTAGTGAGGTTTGAAATCTTAATTTATCAGATTTCCCTTTAATATCCTTGTCTTCTCATGCTTGAAGAAAATCTCTCTTCATCAAAGCCACCTTTGATGAAACTGGTGGTAGCTCAAAACCGCAGCCATCCCCTATAAAATCTTGATATTCTCTCTCTCTCTGTTTTTTTTTTCCACACACAATCTTCAGAAACTTAGCTTTTAGTTGCATGAGGTCATAATATATGACTTTATGTATATGCTGATATTGTAAACAGAGCGAGTATTCAGAGCAGTG
Organism: Sonneratia alba; assembly: GCA_900174645.1. Lineage (NCBI taxonomy): Eukaryota > Viridiplantae > Streptophyta > Magnoliopsida > Myrtales > Lythraceae > Sonneratia > Sonneratia alba. The sequence continues at coordinate 2,506,393 of FWPY01000071.1, forward strand.
GGCTCTAGCGTGTGGGGAGATTCTAAGAATTCTGACTCTTTACAACCGACCCATATATAAGACTGAACAGTCAAGTCATGAGCTGGAGAGAGGCAGCAGCAGTGGTGTTTCAACCAGTAAATCCGTCTGTGATACAACTGTACAGCCTGAGAGGAAACCAATTAGGCCTTTATCTCCATGGATTACTGATATATTGCTCGCCGCGCCTCTAGGTATAAGAAGTGATTATTTCCGATGGTGAGTGGCTTTCCTTGTATGTCAGTGATACTATGTTAGTTTCATTTAACATAATCTGCTGATAAAATTAAGGATTTCTTACCATCTTGACAGATAATTGTATGATTGAGACTCACTTTTATCGATTCATGAGTGCATGAAAAACTAGTAATTCATAATTAGTTTATTGTAATGGTGAGAATCTGTTCCTTTTGTTAATAATAGGTGTGGTGGTGTGATGGGAAAATATGCAGCAGGAGAACTTAGGCCACCAATAACAGGTGAGTAATTTTGTTTTATATTTCTTTCACACGGTTCAAGTGGCAGAAATGGCTCTCCATGCATGCGCAACATGTGACTTGTTCTGCTTAAACTTTGAAGTTTGATAAAGAGGATACAACAACCTTTGATAGAGCTCTGGGGTTTAAATCTTATGGAAGACATTAACTAGTGAGCGGATATTGGATTATGAAGCCTTTTATTGATTGATGTTTATAGTCAAAGGAACCAAAGCACAGTTGGCTGACTTCTATGCCCTCTTTTAGTTTCATCTAGAGGATCAGGGAAGCATCCTCAGCTCATGCCATCAACTCCTCGGTGGGCAGTTGCCAATGGTGCGGGTGTGATTTTGAGCGTTTGTGATGAGGAAGTTGCTCGCTATGAGACTGCAACTTTAACGGCGGCCGCTGTTCCTGCTTTACTGTTGCCTCCTCCTACGACTGCTTTGGACGAACATCTGGTTGCTGGGTTGCCTGCTCTTGAACCATATGCACGTTTGTTTCACAGGTAAAATCTCAACCCTCAGTTAATATGCTGACATGCTATTGTTGCAGCCACATAGGAATTGGTGTACTGTAATGAATTTGTATCCTGTTGTTATCACTTTCGATACCCTTGTAATTGGATGAACCAAATGGGTCAAGATTGGTACTACCTGTGTCAATAAGTTACTATTAAGTGAGGATATAAGAACTGGATCCTGGACTTTGATACTGTTTAATATTGAATCATAGCATCCTTATCATCAACATTCAGAAGTTCATCAAATCTGTATATACCATTGTTTTTGTTTTTTTTGCTGAATATTACCATTTTTTTAGGTATTATGCTATTGCTATTCCAAGCGCCACCCAGAGACTTCTTTTGGGACTTTTAGAGGCTCCACCATCATGGGCTCCTGATGCACTTGATGCTGCTGTTCAACTTGTGGAGCTTCTCAGAGCTGCTGAAGAATATGCATCTGGGATGAGAGTGAGTTGCTTAATATGCTTTGGATACATGTCTCCAGGTCTCAAAGGCATTTCCTTATTGCTTTATTGTAATTGTTGGTGTAGCTACCTAGGAACTGGATGCATTTGCATTTCTTGCGAGCAATAGGGACTGCAATGTCCATGAGGGCAGGAGTGGCTGCTGATGCTGCAGCCGCATTACTTTTCCGTATCCTATCACAGCCCGCCCTTCTTTTCCCTCCATTGAGGCAAGTCGACGGAGTTCAAGTTCAGCATGAACCAATGGGTGGTTACATTTCAAGCTACAGAAAGCAGGTAGATGGTCAAGAATCAACTGCATGCTGTCTCCTCTTTTGCTTTGTCCCCTTTTCCCTTCTGATTATGTAGTCTGGATTTCTGTGATTGCACAATGTTATAGTTACTTTCCCCTGCCTGTGAGACAAGACTTTATTATTTGCTTGCGCCCAAGTAGCATCTTGTTTCGTCAGAATCTTTTTGAGCTTAATAGTATTTTCACTGAAGAAAGCACATACATTTACGGCAGTATTTGGTGCCCCCAAAAAGAGAAATGTTATAAACAATTGGTTTTCATGAGTTATAGAAAGTATCTGTTTTGGGGAAATTATTCTTTTTGATTAGTTTTGCGTGAAGCAAGTTGACTCATGGGCTGACCATTATGAAAGATCATCCCTTTACTGCACTTTCTCTATCTCTCCCTGTGTTCTCTTGTTCTGAAGCAGTGTTTGGTCTGTGGAAATTCAAAGGAAAGGAATAGAATGATAGCTACAAAATTGGACTTGTTTGCAGTGATGGTCAATTCATTCTTTTTTACATTTCTAGATACCAGCCATGGTCTTGAATAATTATTCTTCTTAAAATTTGCTTCTCCATGGATTAATTTTAAATGATCTCTTCTAAAAACAGATAGAAGTTCCTGCAGCTGAGGCTACTATAGAAGCCACAGCCCAGGGGATTGCTTCAATGCTCTGTGCCCATGGACCTGAAGTGGAATGGAGAATCTGTACAATATGGGAGGCTGCGTATGGCCTCATACCCCTAAGTTCCTCAGCAGTTGATCTTCCTGAGATGATCGTGGCTACACCACTTCAACCGCCAGTTCTGTCATGGAACCTCTATATTCCTCTCCTTAAAGTTCTTGAATATCTGCCACGTGGCAGCCCCTCAGAGGCCTGTCTGATGAAGATTTTCATCGCCACTGTGGAGGCAACTCTCCAGAGAACCTTCCCCCCAAAGGGCCCTCATCTCTCTGGGGTGGGGCCCACATCAAATCTTGCAGTAGCAGAGCTCCGCACAATGGTCCACTCACTTTTCTTGGAGTCATGCGCTTCAATTGAGCTGGCCTCTCGTTTACTATTTGTGGTCTTAACTGTCTGTGTGAGCCATGAGGCTCAGTTCAATGGAAGCAAGAGGCCCAGAGGAGAAGACATTGTTGCAGTAGAAAAGATTACCGAGGATCCATCATCATCATCTGAAGATCGTGAGATTCGGAGAGAAACCAAGTTGCGAAAGGTCAAGAAACAGGGCCCTGTGGCAGCATTTGACTCATATGTCCTGGCCGCAGTCTGTGCTCTTGCATGTGAGTTGCAGCTATTTCCATTAATCCCAAGAGGAGGGGGCAACCGTGCAAACTGTAAACAGAAGCCAGAGAATCCATTGAAGCCTGCAAAGATGAACGGCTCATCAGGCGACTTACAGAGCAGTTTCAACTCAGCCATACACCACACACACCGAATCCTTGCAATCCTAGAGGCTCTCTTTTCCTTAAAGCCATCCTCTGTGGGGACCACATGGAGCTATAGTTCAAATGAAATTGTAGCCGCTGCTATGGTGGCAGCTCACGTTTCTGAGCTATTCCGGCAGTCCAAGGCCTGCATGCGTGCTCTCTCGGTTCTAATGCGGTGCAAGTGGGATCGTGAGATTTACACTAGGGCTTCCTCGTTGTATAATCTCATTGACATACATAGCAAAACTGTTGCCTCGATTGTGAACAAGGCAGAGCCGCTTGAGGCACATCTGATGCAGGCACCAGTGTGGAGGGACTCATTCCTCTGTTTTGACCAAAACCAACAGAATTGTTTGAGCAGTCGGGGTTGCTTCAAATTGGGGCAATCGTCCTCCTCTCAGGATAAATTGTTTGGCACTGACAATGTGGTGTGTGAGGAAAAATCAATACATCAAAGCAGTAACATCAGTAGCTCCACCGGGAAAGGGATTGCGAGCTTTCCTGTAGATGCTTCAGAACTTGCAAATTTCTTAACAATGGATCGGCATATCGGGTTTAATTGCAGTGCTAAGGTCCTTCTGAGGTCAGTGCTCACGGAGAAGCAAGAACTGTGCTTCTCAGTGGTTTCTTTGCTGTGGCACAAGTTAATTGCGGCACCTGAGATTGAACCATGTGCAGAAAGCACTTCTGCACAACAGGGATGGAGACAGGTAAATTCCACATGGTCATTTTGGCTGGGAAATAATGTGCTGGGAAATCAGAAAGATTCTTGTGGTTTCTTCTTCCCAGTTATGGGCTTAATTCTTTATACTAGATTCAGTTGCAGAAAGAAAGTGCTCTGTCCGAATTCAGTGCTGTGTGCTACTTTATTTGGATATTAAAAGCCTAAATTGCTGCTTGGTTGTGGATGTGTTTAGGTGGTTGATGCTCTGTGTCATGTTGTATCAGCATCCCCAACAAAAGCAGCTGCTGCAGTTGTCCTTCAGGTCAAAATTTATTCAATTCACCAATTTCCTAGTTTAATCCTCATTATCTAGCTCTCTGTTTGATATAGACACTTAAATTAGCTATATAACATTGTTTTCGATTTTATATGGTTTGACATATTGAAATAGAATTGATATCTCAGCGAGGAGCACAAATCTTTGTTTTATTTATTGCATGAAAATACATCTAAATAGTACTAGGTTTTTTTTGTGTACTCTGCTACAAATACATCTGAACACTTCTCTCAACTTTCCTGGAAAGCAGAGACTGTTTTCATGATTTTATTATGGAGGCATGTCTTCTGAAGCATTACCGGATGTGCATTACCTCATTGTATGGTTTTTGTTTTTTGTTTTTCTTGTTTTTAGTAGTTCAGTTTCCAGAGTCAGAAATATTATCTTTACTAACTGCAAAAGACTTGTAGAAAAACGGTCCTTCTACACTCTCTCCCCAAAGAGAAAAAATATTAGCATATAACGTGCAGTCTTTCAACAACTATAATTGATCTAGACACTTGAATGACATAATCTTGCTATTATTTTTTCTTCTGAGATTTTATCTGTTAAGTCACTTTCATAGCCCTGTCTGCTTCTTAGGCGGAGCGGGAACTGCAACCTTGGATTGCAAAAGATGATGACCAGGGTCAGAAGATGTGGCAGATAAATCAGCGGATCATCAGACTGATTGTCGAGCTCATGAGGAACCATGAGAGGCCTGAGTCTTTGGTGATCCTTGCGAGTGCTTCAGATCTTCTTCTCCGAGCCACTGATGGATTGCTCATAGATGGAGAAGCTTGCACTCTACCCCAACTTGAGGTGAAACCCTCTCATTTATGCACTTCACGAACATCACGATGCCAAAATTTCATTGTTCTATAAAACAATTTGGGGGAAATTTTGTGTCTATCCCTCTTTTGTAAAACAGACTACCAGTACGTCCTTGAACTGTGATCTGATGCATTATTTTGTTTTAAGAAAATGGAAGAGGATGGTGGTAACAATTTTTCCTAACCAAGCAAGCAGCTCTGAGTCTTTCCAGTGATATAACCTCACCAAGTGGTTCAGTAATTCATGTAACTAATTTGGGAACAACAGAAAATTGTCTGTCAAATGGTTTTGATTGAACAAGTTTACAACATTTATGCCAAGGAGTAAACTTTGAAATTGAAGATGAATGCAACCATAGAGCTTTGTCCTCACCATCTGAAAATATTTGTTCAAGATGGTTCTCAAAAGAGTAGCTTCTGAAAAAACTTGTGAACCAACTATTGCCAGTTTCACATGCAGGAGATATATTCTCCCTTGTATTGTTCCACGGTTACATACTTTGAGAATTCCTTTTTGCCTACTCATTTCTTGTTTTAATATCCTTTGGATGATGAGCAGTTACTTGAGGTAACAGCCAGAGCAGTTCAACCTGTGATGGACTGGGGTGAATCAGGGTTAGCTGTTGCTGATGGTCTCTTGAACCTCCTTAAGGTAAGCAAAAGAAGAATGCAAATTTGTGAGTTTTTTTTTTTTCATGTGCCAGTTCCTCTAGTTGTTGATATGTGTGCATATAAACTCCTTTTTATTGCAAAAAGGGGCCCTCCCAAGCAACTGCTATCCATGAGCATGCAATGGCAAATCGCCTTAAATCACCTGACCTTCTTTCTGGAAGCATAAAATGGTACTCACTGATGAAACAGTATTACCTTTATTGGAATAGCATTCTCTCCATTTGTGGGCTATAAACTGGTTTGCATGGAGAGTAGAGCCGGTTCTTAATTCAAATGCATGTGAACATTGGTGATGATTAGACTCTGTTCCTTCCATAAAGGAAAATGGCACTGAAAGTACATTGAAATAAAACACATTTTCACTAAATCATGACTTGCATGTCTATAGTTCCATTCACATGTTGTAGAAAATGCCCCACTGAAGTCTACTTATCCACTTTAATTTGCTGCTTAATGGTCATGCAAAGAGTTCCTTACAAATGTGTGCAGTGTCGGTTGCCTGCGACCATAAGATGCCTTTCTCACCTGAGTGCACATGTCCGCACACTAAGCACATCTGTCCTCCGAGATATTTTGTACACAGACACCATCAACTCTAAGCAAAAGATGAGGGACAGGAACGGGATCCATGGCCCCTACCAGTTCTTCAACCCTGATGCAGTCAACTGGAAGGCAGACATCGAGAAGTGCCTAACATGGGAGGCCCACAGCAGACTCTTGAGTGGCATGTCTCTCCAGTTCCTCAGCTCTGCAGCAAAGGAATTAGGCTGTACTGTCGTGGTATGACAATCGACTTTAGATTCGCAGCTGTCCTCAGAATATCAATTAGATACGATCCTTCATCAGATGACCATAGTGTACAGTGAGATGGTCAGGGGGTTCGATAAACGTTTGTCTGCTATGGTGTTCGGTCTTTTCCGTCTACGACTTGATTCAGTGAGAGACCTTTGTAATGTGTGATGATGGTTGAAGCCGTATTAGGTGATTAGGTTGTTATTTGAGGATTCTTTTACAGCTATTACCAGCTAACCTTCTTTGATGTATTTGCTGTACTCTCAATAAGAGTGTGAACTATGAATCTCCCACTTACTGTCCAGTTATCTCTCTTCAAATGCATCATTCACGGAGATAAAATTTTCTGCCCTCAGTTCAATGTGGTTGAATTCTGGACAGGAATTTAATGTGGTTGGATGGCTCTATTCCTCAGGGCTATTCATGATTGGCGAGCTGGTATGGAACCCAAGTTAATTGGAGTTCTGGATAATTACATTATATAAGGAGAAAATGGGGTGATTATTTTATTAGCCTTAAGAAATGGGGAAAATAAGGAGAAGTAAGTGCAAAAATCCAGCAAAGGGGTCGGTCAAGGTCAAAGCCTATCTTGGACTTTCGACTACTTGAGTGGAAAAATCACTGTCACGACGTCCGCGACCAACGGAGATCCTCTGTACGGACAACGACAATTTCCTCCCCTCGACGGTCCAGAGGCCTAGATCAACCCGGCATTGGCGCCGCCGCCGTGTCCACCTCCTGCCTCCAATTGGTGTCCTCCGAGGTACCGCTGGAGCCTTACGCCTCTTTCTCGTTGGATCTGAACGTTCTTTCGATTCGGCCCCACCCCAGATCTGTTCCGCCTTTCTCGACGTGGAATGCTTTATTCGATCTCTGCCTTAAATCTTTGTCGTCTTTCACTCGATCTGGTGGTAAGATGGGGCGGCAAATGTAAGTGTTCTATTGATGATAACTGAACTTGGTTGCTGAAGAGTGCTGAGTGTGGTTGATCTTACGTCACAGTTTGACGTGAGCAATCGCCTAGGATGTGTCTCTGGCATAACCCCGAAGTCGCACTCGATGTGTCAGATCTTTAACTGCTTTAGAAAGCGTTCCAAAGAGTTGAAAAGGTCCAAGCTTTCTTTCTTGGTGTGCTAAGATTTTCGTGGCAGATGCTTCTGCTTTGATGACCATTTATCTGCCGATGTGAGTGATACTTACTTTTATTGTTTATCTGTTTGCATGTAGTAGATATGTATGGAATGCAGTAAGAACTAAGAGATATCACTTCCCTGGTTATTGCTTCATAATCAGCCTTGCTGCTCTTGAAATTACTGAGCTTTCTGATGTTATTATATTTATTACATGAAGGGCACCCTGCCTTGGCTCTGGTGAGGGAACAGGACTTCTGGTTGAGACATTTCCATTATGCACAGTTGACCATGTTGTTAGCAGTTGAGGGAGGGGGATTCTTTTCTTCTTCCGCGTCTGGGTATAAAAAAGGTCTGACCGTTCTCCTATTGGGTCAGAAGGATGAAGATGACAAGCCTATGAGAGTTTCCCCCTGGAATCAATACCAGTTGGTCAATCAGGAACCTGAAATCCATTTCCAGCTGCGCCCAAAAAGAAAATGGTCTTCCAGGGCATGGTTGTCCTCCATCTGCTTTCGTTGTGCCTCTGGAGGAGCAGATGTGTCATCCAGTCCTGAAGTTGGTGGGGCTTGTCAGCAGGAGATTTGGCCTGGTCCTCCTGTTTCTGATGAGTGCAAGGATCTCAAAACTGATCTAGTTGATGTTACTGATAACAAAAGGGGTGCTCCTCGAAGTACCTTGAAAACGAGATCCAATTCCGTTGCAGTTCCTGTCTCAGATACCCATGAACACGAATCACTGGTTGAAAGTGTTAGGAATATCACTGGTCAAATTGGAGGAAGAAGAGTTCAGTGGACAGATGCTGTTGGGACTGAATTAGTCGAGGTTAGAGAGTTTGAGCCCAGGTAATGGAAACTCTAGTTTCAACTGTGATTTATGCATGGATGCAGATTTTCTGTTAATTATCTGGCAGCAGCATTCTTTTGGTCAGTAGAATTTTTGCACTAGTCTTCCTTTTGGTTAGCTGATATTGTAGCATGTTTTACAATCTCGCATGATTTTTTGAGATTCTTCTGTTTTTCCTCTCAAAGCACATGCAACTACTTCCATCAGGTATTGACCTCTGGATTTTCTTGATCGCATCAATTACAGATTACCGTTAGTAGTGACATCTAATTTTCTGTTTGGTGCTTAGATCAAATTTAACCTGCATTGAGAAAAAAAATTTGTTTGTCTTCCATCTTCATTATTTGCCTTCCACATGTGGGTATTTATTCTTATTGCTGATGTATAAATGAACCTATTCGAGTCCATTTCTCTGCTTTCTTTTCCTCCCTGTGGACTCCTTTTGCTGCATTTAACATGTGAGGTTGAAACTTGTTCTTGTGACAGTGAAATTGGTGAATCAGACAACGAATCCGACAGCAAAAGTGAAAGAAGATGTACTTGCACGATCATGTAGTTTCCCATGTCCCCCATTTCAACGTACTCTCCGGTGAGCCACTCACGCTCCACCAGTCCGCGGAGAAAGTTCTCTGTTCTAGCACTTTCCCATGTGCCCGGCCACATAATCTTAGACCACCTATTCAGTATGTTTGTCCTGGTGGATGTGTTCTCCCATGATTTGTACTCAATGAACTCTTAGGTTTTTCTCATCTCTTTTCTTGTGAATATGAAATTTTGGTGAGTTGTTTGCGGCTTGTACTTTTTGTAATTCTGTTTCCCTTGAGAGCAAATTTTCACATCTTCCATTGATCTCCATTGATAAATTCTGTTTTCTTAACTTCTATTTATAGTAACTGCACCCAGAATTTGAATCCTTCGGGTGCTTCAGAGAACAAAAAAAAAAAACAAGGAAGAAGATTGAGATGGCTTCTTAACTTTAGGGGCCTAAGTGAGACATTATATAGATGCTAGGGTCCATCTGGAGGCTGCTGTCAAGCTACGAGGAGAAATTGCGCAATGGAGGAGGGAAAAATTCAACTGTTCCAGCTATTCAATCTTACAACTGAAATTTGGCCACTTCTTATCCACAAACCTAACACACTCTTTCCTCTTCCTCACCACCACCACCACCAACTCATCTTCTTCTGATTTGATAAGTCACGATAGCCTCAGCAGACGAAGAAGACAGACATTAGAAGACGAAGGAGACGAGTAGGAAGGATAACATGTCAGTGGCAACAGCTTCTTTCTCATGCGTTAGATTGCCAGCTTCATCTCCTTCTCCTTCTCCTTCTCCCTCTTCTTTCTATTCTTTGTCTTCTTCCTCTGCCTGCTCCACTTCCAAGCCACGCTTCTTGACCATCCGGTGTTCCCGGTCTGACGGGCCTCTGAGGAGACCCGTGGCACCTTCTCCTCCTCCCCTTCAGGAGCAGTCCCCACCGGCTGCTTCAAAGCCGGTGGTCCCTGCTTCACCCCCGATAGCTGCCTCAGCGCCTGTGCAGGAGAAGCCAGCCCAGGTGATGGTGGATGACAGGGGAACGATCACCCTCGAGTTCCAGAGGCAGAAGGCCAGGGAGCTCCAGGAATACTTCAAGCAGAAGAAGCTTGAGGAGGCCAATCAGGGACCCTTCTTTGGGTTCATTGGCAAGAATGAAATTGCGAATGGAAGGTAAAATCCCCCATTCCCCATCTTCTTGATTGAGGAAACTCACTGTGCTCTGCCTCCTTCCTGGTTAAAATGGACGAATTGGATCATAGTTACTTACTCGTGTTGAATCAGTGATTCTGTTTCTGAATCTTAATTGAGTAGCTCTGGGTTAAATGTCTTTTCATAGTTTAAGTTTATATCTTCCAGACACACTCTCTCAGGACTTAGTGTTCTCGTTCTGAGATGTTTGGATTCAGTTTCTCAAACAATATGTGAGAAATATCTGTTCATTTATAGTTGTTGATGGATTTTGAGACCACCATCAGCTGGCTCTTGACGTTTGCTGCTCCACGCCTTGGTCTTTCATTGCTTGTTTTAAGGTTGTGCATGATGTATATGAATGCAGCTTGGTTCAAAAATGATGGTGATGACCTTGGGTTCTGGTCTGTGTATTTGCCTGGGTACAAGATAATCGGTGTAATGAACAGTAGGATGAGTTGTGTTCATTTATTTACATCGTCTGAATTTTTGCTATGTTACAGATGGGCGATGTTCGGATTTGCTGTCGGGATGCTGACGGAGTATGCAACAGGCTCTGACTTTGTCGACCAAGTAAAGATTCTTCTCTCCAATTTTGGGATTGTCGATCTCGAATGATTTCTTCTTCTCTTTTTCCTCTTCTCCCATCAGTACCTTCCAATTAGTTGTAATCTGCAATAGCGAAGCCCAATACCCGTGTGCCATGTCCTCATAATTCTCTTCGGTTCTGCCATGTTCTGTATCTACATTCTTCCTCATGAGAACTTGATTTGAGTTACTTCCCTGTCAAAGGTCCATCAAGGTTCAGGTTGAACCTTAAAGAGCCTTCTAGCCCTCGAAATTCCATCTGGTTCTGTAGTAAGATTTTTTTACTCGTTGAGTTCCATGTTTCTTGTCCATTTCCGGACAGGCTGATTTGCTAATCACCAGCTAGGTCTTCCAATGGAATATCACTCGGATTCATTGACTTTCCTGTAAACGTAACTGCTATGAGTTGGATGAACCTTGGCTCCCATCATGAATTCCCGAGCATTATTTCGCGTTTATGTGGGGTGGTAGCAGCTAAGCAGAAAATTTGATAGAAAGAACACGAACAGAGACTGAGGATTATGTTGCAGATAGATCAGCATGGCACCGGAAGGAAGCTTATTCCATGGAATGGGAATGGAAGTCCAGCTCATAAGAACAAACATATGGTAGTTTCCCAGGTGCAGTTGATGACCCATCCACGTATGCGCATATCCTCATGCAAAAGGAACACATAAAGACCGCATTAATCTTGAACAGTTGAGAACCGCTTCTCCTGATGGTCAATCTACCGTCCCGAGCCTCCCCATAGTTTAGTTGGCTGGAGAGTGGGCCACCGTAGAGGCACCCTAAAAAACATTCTAAAAAAAGGAGCTGGGAAAGTGGGGGATTTGTAGGAGAAGAAGATACATCTCATACAATTAACCAGACTCACTTGAAGTAGTGAGATACAGACCATCAAGCTTCAGTTCCATCAAGCATCACAGGGAAGGTTGTCCCCGGTGAGCTTGCTCTTGATCCACTTGAAGCTGTTCCGCATGCTCGACTTGAGCTTGCCTTCCACGGTGAAGCCGTTGTAGGCGGCGATCCTCCTCTTCCTCTTGACCTCAGGGTCACTGGACGATGTGAACCCTCTGCTCTTTGGGCCATTGAAGCTGTAGGAGCTCGACCGCCGGTCCTCGCACTCGAACTCACCCGACCACGAAGCTGACGAGTACGAGTATGCGGGGAAGGACTTGTTCTTCTCCATTGATCGACCAGCTTCTTGCTCCTGCGAGTTGCTTGCTGCATAACGGTATCGACCTTTTTAAAAAGGGGCACACCTTTTCGGGTTGCATGCTGTGGGCGTTTTGGTTCACTGTGGGTATATGGGAAGATTGCGTGAGCTGAGTGCTAATCACGCGGGCCCGAAAAAGCATCTAGTAGGCCGCAGAGACCTGAAATAAACGTGTCCCTTTTACGCACATAACGTGCCTTTGCATGCAAATCGGGTCAATCATGAATGAATTCACGTAACAAAGGTTGAAAAGAAAGCAGGCCTCTTGCTCGTGTCAGATGATAATTGGAATTCTTCTCCTCATGCTCCCATTTCTCTGCTTCCCAATTTTCCCTCTTCCCTTGTTTCTTCTCCTTCTGATGATGATAGCGTGCGTATTGTATTCCCTTTCTCTCGATGATAACGCATTCTCGGCTGACACGCTATTAAAATTCCGACTCACTAGTCGGCTAACCATGGCACAAACTGCATCCATAATCTTTCCTAGTTTCCTTTTTCTTGGTTTTTAGACGAGAATTTTCCTTCTCCATTTCTCAAAGAACTTAGCACATGGCTTCATGCCTTAAGAATGACCCCTTTAAAAGGGCTTGAACTCGAACCCCATCCGGGGGGAAAAGGGGTTGGAGAAATTTTCCTTAGTAATTGTACTAAAGGAAAACATCCCTTTAAGTACTCAACTATCTTCCATTACAAAAACAACTGGGCGAAAAGAAAAGGAACAAAGATGATAATTCACCTTCCATGCATTGCTTTCTTACCCTTTTACCTCTGGGCAGACAAAACTATAGTCACATGCAAAATTGGCCCTTCAAAACACCCGAGAAATGGTAAGCAATATCATTTCTCATGCAGAAAGATTAACCCTAGTTACCAACATAGATTGGTTAAGATATCTCTTAAAGTAAGGTGAAAATTCAACATTGGGATAACTTCACCTTTTCTGGGCAGATCTAGTTTAAACATGAATTAGTAATGGTTCATTGGACTTCAAAATAATAATGAAATAAAAAACTTTTAACTAAAGAACCTATTCACCTTTCATGCCAGAGACAGAGAGCATCACTGGCATTAGTGGGTTGGACCCACCAAAAATATGATGACAATCGGAGCAATACAGACACTGTTTGGAAGAAACCCCTATGATTAACTATGATGGTGCCTAACGAACATTAAAAACATAGACTGAAATAAAAAGACGATCTATCATTTTGCTTCTCTCTGAAAGGCTATCTAATAGAATTGAATCAAAAAGCTTCAGCAGACACCAATTACTGCAATAACACGGCAGACTCAGATCAAAATCAGAAATGATGCAGCGGGGAAACAAGTTGGAGAGACTAAAACTGCATTACATAAAAAATTCCATTCTATTATAAAGTTCCAGATGCGGCATTGTAATTTGGTACCATACAGGGCAATGAGTTGAATATGTTGTATCAGGAAAATATATTCATGCATGCATGCATGCATGCACATTCCTATGCATGTGAATGTAGATATAAATAGCAGAGCAATAGCAGAATAAAGAATGAACAGTGATTTAACTCACAATTAAGCAATCTGCAATCAAGCTTACAGGAATCGGTATGATACCTAACATCCTCCAAAAGCAAACACTAGAGAACATGAGCCAGAGTCAGAGAAATCCAGTAGCTACACAGTACCTTATCAGAATCAAAAGCTTTTGATCGAATATTAGCATGTGATGTTGCCTTGATGAAAATTAGGGTAGCCTAATTGAACTAGGTCAGTCTCATTTGTTTATTTGCACTTGCATGAATTGAATGCCAAGATGATGGAAGCAGCTATGAGTAGCCACGACAAGATTCAGACAAATTCTGCAACAAAGGCTCACCATTTTCCTTTCAAAACAGAGATTCAGATCCCTGCACTAATCCACTGGTATTATGGTGGTTCCCGCAGTTCTGGCCATCAATTGGAGCACGATACAAGACAACCATGTTAATTTCCTGTTGGCTTCTGACATTCCGAGGAACTACTGTCCAAAGTCAAGCACTTGATTTCACCCTTACTGTCCGGTGGATCTGCTTCTGCTCTTCTGGGAGTGAAAACCACATGCTTGATCATGGAGGAGTAAAGGTCAAATTCTGCTTTCAGCTTCAAGCAAGAAGCTTCAATCCACTTCTCTGCCACACTGGTGGCTACACTATCTTGGCTATCCCTTTCATGTTCTTCAATAGCTGGTCTTATTTCATTATACAAAAAATCGAGTTGCTCAGTAGCTTCCTTTCGTTTGTTCTGCCAAACATAAGAAATTTTAAGTTTAAGGCAGTTTGATTTTGAAAATCATCATTACCAACAAATCTCAAAGCTTAGCTTGCTAGGTGAAAGCAATGTCACATATTTCACAAAGACCTCTCAGTGCTCACAGTTCCATATAACACTTGAAAACAATTACCTCATAGTTGAGGAGCTCATCCTGTGCTTTCTCACATGCAAAGCGTTGAGCAATAAGTTTGGGGTCAATTTGCTTCAGAGGTAAAGACTTTGGCTTCCCATTGGGAAAATTCTTTGACCTCTTCTTCGGAACTGCCCTTGCTGAAATTTGATAATTTCTGCATGCACTATTACTCTTAATTCGAGATATCATTGCATTCTTTTGGGGAAATATGTTTTGAGGATCTCGTGAAAAGAGATTCTTTTCTTCACTTGTTTCAGTTTTTACTGAGCCTGATGTAGGGTCTTGAATGGGAATGGTTATTTGCCGACGGACAGTGAGAACATGAGAATCCATATCCTTCCTGTCTTCACCAAAGTTAGGATTAATGGAAAAATTAATTCTGCTGTCTGTGATCTGACTGAAATGAGTTGAATCCAGACTCTTTTGAAGCTTCGAGGTAGGCTCATCCTCAGCAGAATCATATAGTGGAATATTTTCAACAGAATACCTGAAATTAGATGCAATCCAGACTTTATCATGTGACAATCAAATGGAACAAGGTGAAGAATAAGAGCAATCCATGATGACATCTTTAGATGTATGTAGGTGCAAAATCCATCGTTCTATGTTTATTTGATTAATAGAAAAGAGGAACGTTAATTTTGTCATTGTGGCACAAAGAATATATTCACCATGTTACCTGTCATCATCATCTTCCCACAGGTAGGTATCTTCCTGAAAAATAGCATAACCCATGAGAAAAATCACAATTTCAATACTACACTACATACCTTCTACCCCAAAAACATATAAGAAGTAAGGCTTAATACCTGAAATCCACGGGATCTTGCACCAAGAAATCCTGAACAGGTAAGCGCACCACAGAGGCAACGAACCTTAGCTCCACCATACCATTCGAAATTGTAATCATATGCCAATTCAGCTCCAATCAATATGTCTTGCTTTGCAAATATTCCAACCCTTATTTCGCCAAGTATATTCCACTTCCTGGTCTCACAATTTGGTTGGCTGTAAACAAAGTCAATCTTCAGGAATTCACAGACATAATGAAGATATCAACCTACTTTAATTTGTAAATAAAAGTAGCTGTTCTAGTAATATAATCTGAAGTAGCTCACCATGAATGGTTTATGAACCTACCAAGGCTTCCCTTTCTAGTTGCATCAATTGATTCAGAAGCATTGAGAGAAATGATAAATGCATCCTTCCTACCTGCATCATGAAGCCCAAGTAGAAATGGTAGAAGTCCTTATAATGAAGAAAGTTTACAGCCAACATACTCATATAACTTTATCTTCCACCTTGATTTTCATAAGCCTGGGATCTTCGCTTGGCTTCTTTCCATGTAATTACCTCTCCACAATATTCAATTATGAACTGCCCTGCCTGAAATTATCCAAGCAAAACTCATAACGATGAACAGTATAGTGATCCTTCACATAATTGAATGAAGCAGTTGAGAGAAGTAAAAAAATGCACAATTTAGTCGCAAAACCCACAAGTACAATACAAGCAGATTTTGATGGTACAACTCAACGGAAAAGCCAGGTACCATTAAAATCCCCCACAAACATAACCATTCAAATTAACAGAGGCCATTGCCAAATGAATTGTGCACCCTACGACCACATAAGGTAGGAACAAATGGAACATAATTATCATAAAATTTGAACTTAGTTTCAATGACAAATTCAATCCTTAGCTAGTCCCACTTTTTTGTACCAAAATTGACATAACATAAAATAAAAGAAAGCTAGTATTCTTGTGAAATATCATATTATTAAATACCTTAATATTCTCATCAGCTAGAAGACCCCATCCACGGCCATCTGTCTTGAATACCTTTGTCTTTGCATACTTATTTTGCTGAAATCTCTGACAAAGATGATCATGATGTCAGTCATCAATGAGCTTAACATTTTGCAGAAGTCTAACACAAGCATCTAGGACCAGCCAAGCCTCATAGAGGTAATTTGGTGGTGTGCGTAATACAGAGGAGATAAACTGAAAGACGAAATTCCACCTGGTTCTTGCAATACTCGCCACAGGGACAATAACCAGGAGTACACTCGGTGCTGGTCAGTACATTCAAGCATCTCTCTCCACAGGCACTTTCAGGATCACTAGCATTATAGCTGCATTCACATATCGCAATATCTTCCTCTTTCTGCTTCTTGTGCCTAATTAGGAATGATAAACCAAGTTACACATCCTGTTTACAATAAACTATAATCACACCCCAAAATTAGAGACTCAGAACATACTTTCGGTGAACAAATTCATTCTGGTCGATGCGAATGTACTGCATCATTTCTTCAATTTGCAGATCCTTCAGACACAGGAGGAAGAAAGAAAAGGAAAGAAAAGGGTTATCACTCATATGAAATGTTACCCATATGACCAATCTTTGAGCATTCAATATGAACTACATTGACGACTTCAAATTATCATTCCAGCTTCAATTTACACATTAAACAAGACTAACGAATTTGAATCCAAATCTAACAGCCCACCGTTTTGCTTGATCAAAACATTAAAACAGACATCAACAATTACTGGGTCAGCAGACAGGGGGGAATATGTGCGCAGGAAGGAAACATCCATGAGTATAACCAATGCAATACACTCATCTATCAGGCCGTCAAGGGCGGGGGCTCCGTTTTCTTCTACTGAATTAACTTCTACATGATGCTTGCAGGAAGTAACTTAGTGGGCTATACTAAGATAGCGGAACAAGATTTAAAAGGACACACATATCTTCTACGGCATCAATCTGGGGTAATTAATATATAAATTGCAGATTTTTCAGGTCCTAAAGGATGCGTTCGAAAGAGACCCAGCTTGAAGGAAAAAGCTAATAACTCACCATGACTAAGGACGCAAAGATGTGGAAACCACCTGAAGAAGAGAGGGATCGAAATGATCGAACACTGGGGAAGAATCTCCCTCTGTGAAGTCGGAGCACTGCAGAATGCGTTCCCTTCTGACACGAGGAGGGGAAGACGGTGGAAGCAACACTATCGAGCCGAACCGCCACGGCTTTTCGCTGCGCCCGACCGGATTGAACTGCCATTTGGTCAAAGCTGAACCGGACGGACGTAAACGCAAAAGTAAAACTCTGGAGAGGGCAGATTCGTCAAGCAGGAAATCAAAGGGCGGTAAAGTAAGGGGAAATTTTATGGTCCAAGTGATTATAAATACTAATTCGAACCGGTAAGGTGTGAAAAAAATTTTAGTTGACATAAAATTGATTTTGTAATTGGTCTAACTTGTCATTATTTAAAAAAAAAACATAGAGAGGGAGAGCTGTGGGGGACTTGGAGTACTGATCAGAAAACCTAGAGTCTCAGCACCTCTGCCGCCTCGGCCCCCCGGCAATTGCTTAGGGGGGTTCTCTAGCACCCACACACACACTTGCCGAAGCCCTAGAACAGGAATTCCATCGCCGACAGAGTTAGATTATTTATGCGAGGACCGGATGGATGAAAGGTCCTAACGAGCTCCCTGGCTTCGAAACTCTGCCGGCCTAGCAGGGAAGGAGGAGGAGGAGGAGGGGTAAGGTTTGCATTTCCCTCTCCATGGCAAAGCGAATTTACGAGGTTTGGAAAGGAAGCAATGTAAGGCGCCAAGCTTTCGTGTACTCTTGTCGTGAAGAGCGCCGTTCTGGTTTAATCATTTTTATGCTAATTTAGATTCGAATAGAGTATATTGCTGGAATTTGAGCTTACAAGAAGATTGTTGGGCACCATTCGTGCTCCCAGCTGATCACTCTCAGCCTTGCAGCTTTGAGCTTACTGGTTTTAGAACAATTTGATGGTCCATGATATGATGATTTGGTGTGCTGGGTCTAGTTGTGATTTTTCTGTAACTAGAGACCACTGTGGCACAGAAAGCATGCATACTGTGGGAAAGGGTCGAGGATAGACGTTCTTGTAGTAACTAGCTTCGGTGCTCTTCTATAACTTTCAGTTTCTTGACATTTGATGGAATAATGACGAGATGTTCCTGCCGTATTTACTCTCTTCTAAAAGAAATTATCTTTTGGAGGAAAATTGCAGAGTTAGTACAAAACCAACAATTTATTTTTTGACGGTTATATGCAAATCGTCAGTTTTGGTTTGATTAATATGACACTTTAGCCTTTTTCTCGTCAGGTTGTTGTTATTATGTTATGTTCTCTTTCATTTCATTGCTTTCTATGCTTAATCAGTTATGCAAAGCCATCTAATATTGTCTGCAAGCTTATGTTTTAATGCTGGATCGTTTAACTCTTTTTTATGAGTTTGAACGTGCAGTGAGTCAACCTTAGGGCTTAAATTTCTCTTGATTACAACATAATTTCACAATGTAATTGTTATAGAAATTCGGAGCAGAAATTCCATTCGATATGCTTATTAGACACTATTGCTGGCTCTTTATTTTTTGGTATGAAATTGTTTCACATGGCTGGAAATGATGCCTCTGTCCTCATTTATGTTAAGCAGTGTTTATTTATTGGCATGCACAAATTACATGTCTGTGCATTGACTGAACCATCTTGTCAGTTGACTTCTGGTTTTTATTTTGGGCGAATGTAACGCCTTTGACTGTTATGTAGGCTAAATAGTGTTCATTATCCATGTGTATTTGTGGCATTGAGCTCCTTTTTCTTTTCTACAGGAGTTTATCCTTGGAGGGAGATTGATATTTGGGCCAGATGCAAGGTCACTTCTTGTAACCTTGTCATTGATCATTGTTCCTGTCATCATCTTCTGCATATTTGTCGCCAGGCATCTTCGCCATGAATTTTCTCCATATAATGCAGGATATGCCATTCTGGTGGTAGCTATTGTTTTTACCGCATATGTGAGTTCATTCACGCTTTATCGCCCTCCACGATGCTTACATTGCTCTATTTGTGACAATTGCGTGGAGCGTTTTGATCATCATTGCCCTTGGATAGGCCAGTGTGTTGGACTGGTAATTCTTTTATTGTTGCTACCCCATTTGCATTTTCCATTCCATCAGAAGTTCTATATTGATCTGCCTAATGCTGCCTTGCTTTTTTTGTTGGTGTAGCGCAATTACCGGTTCTTCTTTATGTTTGTTTCCTCCTCTACCCTCCTTTGCATCTATGTCTTTGCCATGTCTGCCTTCTACATTAAAGTTTTGATGGATGACCAAGGCACAGTCTGGAAAGCAATGAAGAAGTCCCCTGCCTCTGTTATTTTAATGGCTTATTGTTTCATACCCCTGTGGCTTGTTGGTGGGCTCTCTGGTTTCCATCTGTACCTCATAGGCACAAACCAGGTCAGTCTCATCCCTTATGTGGATGACGTGTATGACTAGTTCTCCTCACCTATGTTGTCTTTCTTCGCAGAGTTCTATTCTTTGAGATACTCTATTACTGTCACTAGTAGGTATCAAAAATTGGAGCTCCTTCTGAAGTATGAAAGAATTTTTTAACCCTGATGGTTTCAACTTATTCTGAATGGTCTACTAATAGTTTAATCTATTCGATAGAAGATTGATGTCTGTGGCTTTCTTTTTCTGGTTTTTAAGGACAGTACTTAATGCATACAGAAGACAAAATGTGCTTTTACTTGATCTTTTGTGGAAGAGCAAGTGTATGATCAGCTAATACAATATCGACTCACTAGGGGCACTTGTTTGTTTTATTGGGCAACTTCCTTTATGTGCTCATTGGACTTGAGATGATCTGCACAAGCAATATTTTCCTCCCTACTTGGCCATTAAATTGATGTTGCCATTTTTTGTATCAAGACCACATACGAAAATTTCAGGTACAGATCTGATAACAGGGTCAATGTTCATGATCGAGGATGTTTCAGTAATTTCCTAGAAGTCTTCTGTACTGAGGTGAAGCCATCGAAGAACAACTTCCGGGCATTTATCCGAGAGGAGGTGCGGAAACGAACTTTGCCTACTAGCCGAGAAACAGACCCTGAAGATTTAAGCATGGATAGACGTCCAAAGGTCGAAGATGACTTAGACATTGGGGAAGATCTCCTAAAGATCTCTCAGCGTCGGAATATTGAAGAACGTGAAGAGGACATAAGGAGCAGAGGAAGCAACAGCCCACCTCATAACACTTCTGAGGTGGATTTTGGCTCTGATCTCAGAGCCCCTACGATTAGATCAGAAACT
This sequence comes from Sonneratia alba, assembly GCA_900174645.1. Classification (NCBI taxonomy): domain Eukaryota; kingdom Viridiplantae; phylum Streptophyta; class Magnoliopsida; order Myrtales; family Lythraceae; genus Sonneratia; species Sonneratia alba. Next base: position 2,526,934 of record FWPY01000071.1, read on the forward strand.
CGCCATTCTAGCTGGGGCAGAAGGAGTGGGAGCTGGGATATTGCAACCGAGGTTCCTTCAATTCCCACTGTGACCGAACATAGAGGCAATATTACCCAAAAGTAAGCACCTTCATCTAACTGACCAGATGCAAGCACGCCGGTGACTTATTTTTCTACGTTGAATCAAGCTTTGATTGTGATTAATGTGCCAATTCAGTGCGTAGAACACATTCAATATTTTAGTTGTATTGGCCTCTCTCCGGTGGGACTGACTGAACTTTGCCATGCTTTGTAAAGTGGCAGCAGCGGGTGCTTCACTTGAGAGTGTGTTTGTGGGCTCTTACATCTCTTTAGGTAGCCATAGTTTGTCATTCGATTTCTTCTCCATCTTTTTTTCTTTTTTTTTTTTTTACTTCCCCCTGGTTAGAGTCTTAGTAATTGTAGAAAGGTTGAATATTACAGATCTGATTTGGTTCTCTCTGTAACTTCTCACTTTGCTGCTGCAAACCTCGTGTCAACTTAGCTTCCTTGTGTTGCTACGGTCTCTCTCCTGTTTGGAGGTATCTTGAAATCGTATAGTTACCGTGTGATCGAGCTGTCTATTGTGGAGCTCGAGCAGGAATTTTCTTGATCGTGGCCTGCCAGAGGGGCGGAGGACCCTTCACCGAATAGCATAAAGCCAATCCTGCCTGGCCGTGGCTAACTGGGCCGGCAATCATGATGAGAAATTTGGACAGCCATGGCCCCGACCAGTTGTCTAACTAACGGGCCGAAAATGCCACCCGGTCCGTCGGAATCATTATTGGGTCACGCCGGACTGACCCAATAGCTCAATAACAAATTTTAAATATTTAGCAAGAGTACTGCATTCATTTATTTCAATATATATATATATATATGTGAACACTAATTTAATGAGCCTACCTGATTGCATAGGAACCAACCAAGTGCTTATTTGATAGTTTAGGTCTCTTCCAAACACGACACGGTTCGATGATACTTTGCCTTCGAAGGACAATCAGTTCTGATCCACATCTTCACCTCAGCTCACCAAATCAAACCCTAATGTTAGATGCTATAGGGGCAAGGCCTGTCGGGCAATTTTGATGCATAATCAAAAGGCCGACCTGATTTCGGGAACCCATCATGTCACCGTAACATCACAGATCCTATAAATGGATGCCCCCCTCTGTTTGGTCCCCGTCCATCTCATCGTAAAACACTGCCTAACCCGATTGGTTCGGATTAGTACAAGTGCCACCCATCTGTTAAAGTCGCGCCCGAGCGAGACATGAATTGATGATGTCGATTAATTCTGGATCACAATCTCAACCAAGGCACCAAACCCCACTGCTATATATGGGTGGCCGAGATGCTTTAGCGGCCGACAATTTGGGCGTACGTATGCGTGTGCGCGTGGAGTCGTCCAAAGTTAACCTAACTTTAGGAACGAACCCTTCATTTCGTTGAGGAGTACAGTTGTATCCTATAATTGGACAGCCTTCGTCTGGTTTCGGGCCGTGTTGAGACGCGCACAACCGAGGCATTCGGTACTCGATGCAGTGCCCGAATTGAGATCCATTATGTGCCTCCGCCTGGTTGTGACCTCGTGTAGAGACCGGTGTTAGGTTCAACTAAATAGAATTTGCAACAACATCATTAAATGTATAAGTTGGTTAAGATAGTTTGACGCATCTTAATAAAGTTCGTAATTCGAATCTTATGAATTGAGAAAAGTTTGTACTGAATATGAGTAAGAGTCTACCAGGTTTGTTTACGGATGCAGGACAACTTGAAATGAGAAAAATCATTAAGAAAATGACACGTGGTTAGTTTTTATAATTATTTTTTATTTTTTAAAGGTTTTTTTCAAAACTTTTTTATACGCACGCAATGCTTACCCATTAGGTTTGTCTCCCTGCCTCCCTGCATCGCCCGTGCCAAAGACATTATTCCACATGTAGTCTAGATGTACAAAACAACAACACATATGCATATACATGTTGACATATTGGCTTCTTCCTATCATCTTATGCAACGGCCACACCTTGACATTGTGTAATCGTTCAATAAAAAATTAAAAATTCAAATTGTTAAATAAATATTAAAATATTTTAATCAACAAAAAAATATAATTATTAAATAAAAAAGAAAACAAAAATATGTACCGATTCCATTGTATAATATATTTTCTCCTATGTCGTGAGGTGGGTTGGAATGAAAATTTACAAGGAATACAAAAAAATTTCGGGAATTCCAATTTAGGATGAGTAAGTATTACCCATATATGTATACACACATATATTGATACTGGTGATGTTCACGACATATTAAGGCAGGATGATTAAATCCATATCACTGTATAGATATATATATATAATATATATATATCAATTGCTCTATAACAGGGTCCTGCAAGTGGCTTCTCTGTCGATGATGATGATGACGATGTTGATCTGACAAATATTGGCTAGTATAAAATTACCGAGTCATTGAAGAAATTGTTTTTAAATTAAATCCGTGTCAGTTAATGATATCTTCGGACAAACGCATTTTAATTATGTGTATTCGATATCATTTTTTTATTATGAAATCTAGATAATACGTAGTCAGTTGATTTTACAAGTGGAATTTTCCTTTTTTATTATATGAAAGTTGCTTTGGCGGAGGAATTGATGTGATAAAAATTAAATAAATTACACAAAAAATTTCTTAATAAAAAATAAATTTATAAATTCTTAATTATTAAAGTAAAAATAATACTATACCAAATCATATTTTATAGTATAAAAGTGGAATTTTTGTGTACAATGGTGTTATTCGCCCTTCCAAGATGGCTTTTCACCTGCTCGGTATTCCGTCCGTACTGCTCCTACCGGTCAAAGCCTGAGGGAAGCGAATACAAAATCGTACCGCATAATGTTCCAAAGATCTTGGAGACCTCAATGCGCTTGCAATATCTGGCAGCACCACATTCCGTTAAAGACCGAGAGAGATGGGTGGATTCATCACCGCATGGTTTGATGATCGTTTCCTCTTAATGTAAAGTCTTGCATTCGAATGCTGTAAGTAAAATAAATTCACTCGGATGAATTTTTCAATTTAACAAACGAACAGCCGAACTCAAATATCAACCGGTAATGAATTATTGGATCCCCTAATGAATGAAAGTGTGGCTGTGTATATCGAAAAAATATATATATTTATTACGGATTAACAATATTTTATAGACTCAAATCTCAATTGGTACCACGACCGGATCTACGAGGGAGTTGGTTTCATGTATAATTACAGTTGTCGATGGGTTCAAGCATTTCATCTTTATCTAAATGATGTCATACAATAGATTATATATGTATATATTTTTTTAAATATATATTTATTTATTATAGTATCATTAATCATGTCAACTTTGACGGAGAGATTTGATATCGACCGTGAGCTCATGACGACATCCGTATAAATTGGCCCCATTCTATATGTAGCCGTACATTCATTTGCTTTTCACGTGATGTCTAGAATTGTAGTAGATTGTAGTTGGTACGGGGCAATGAGTAGATATATTAAATGGGGTAGTTTGGTACGGAACATATTATTCAAAATCCCTAATCGGCCCTAATTGCTCACAAATTTGCGTGTAGTAGCTCTTATTAGGTTGACAAACAGTTACGAACTGATGTCAAGAAATAAGCCGTTGAACGGAAACCAGCATGAACCACTAAAAATAATACAAATTAATAATTAGATTTTTATCGATTTAATTTAAAATTTTTAAAAATAAAAATATTTATTTAAAATAATTTGAAAAAAAAAAAAAGAAACAATATAAACGGTTCACAAATCAAACGGGCCGGTTTGGCTTACAATCGGCCATCAAAACCCATAAATGGTCCAAACCCCCATAAGTTGGCTAGTAATTGTTTTTATTGGTTTAAGGTTTAAGGGACGATTACGGACTGAGTCCAAGAAATAGACATGTTGAACTGAAACCATCATGACATAATTTCTCATTGAACAAGCTCAGATCGCTAAAAATCATGTAAATTAATGGTAAGATTTTATTGGTTTAATTTTAAAAAATAAAAATAAAAAAATATTCATTTTAAATAATTAAAAAAAGGATGAACGATTAACAGGTCAAGCCAAACTGTTTATGAACAATTTCCAGTCAGTTCATATATTCCTAAACCATGACCCATAAACCTATAATTGGCCGACACTTTATGCTTAATAGGTCGAATCATAATTGCGTCAAATGATTTTAGACATGTTTTGAACCGGCTCAAACCGCCCATTCTAACATCTCCATCAGTGAGGTCAGTCCACCAATTGATATAATTTTTTCAACACGAATTCTCTCTATTGATAAAATTCAAGCTTTTACATCTTATTTGAAGGGAGGGTTAAGAACAGCAAGGATTAAGACTAAGTACATCGTCCGTATCAGTTAAGAAAAGTGAGGGTGGAAATTTTCATTTTGGCTGTAGGAATCAAAGAGGAGACAACTTCAACCTGCTGGACTCTTTCCGCATCCTTCCTCGGTCAGGGAGGACGATTATGATCAGAACGTAGAGATCAGGTGACAGCTACATGGTTGACGCCATGTTTGCTGCCTTGCTGGATTTGTCTATGGCCGAAGCAAATCAACTCTATTTATTAATTTATTTTTCACTCACTATATAGGATTATCTAAGGAAAAAAAGAAAACAGGGACATCATATCATTTAACCAGAGAGATGCTATGGTAATCAGCTATTTGCTAAATATAGTATCAGTAATGATTTTCAATACGTTATCAACCAGGGGGTGGAGGAGGGTACTGGCCGGAGGTGGGCCGGGACTCCAGCGGGAAATCCGACCCGCTGCCGCCGCCACCCTGACTCAGATCCCCAGCCGCATGCTGCCGGAAATATCCAAGCTGCTGCCCTGAATACAGCAGGGGGAAAGATGCCGAGAATGATGAGTCGGAAATCGAGGTCGACGGAAGCAGGGATGAGTGCGGGGGCTGCTGGAGCGGAGGCGTCGGATGTAGGACGGGCCATGGAGGAGGACCCGGGTAGTACGATGGAGATTGCACGGACGAGGCCAGGTGTGGAGTATGGTAAGAGCTGAACATCTCATCTAGTAGGCCTGAAGGTTGCCCCTGTAGCAGCCGAGAATACTCCCAGTAGTCCCCGTACTGGTTGGAGGACGTTGGCGCAGCCGGTGGCACCATTGAGCCCAAGTGACGACTGCCGGAGATGGTAGAAGCGGCGGCGGCGGCTGCTGCTATCGGTTCTGGGCGTGTGCTGTGGGTGATGATATCAGCATTCTGCTGGACGCTCTCGGGGAAGTTAAGTTTGGCCCTGTTTCCTCGGAACCTGAGGGCGGCCTCGTCGTAGGCTCGAGCGGCGGCCTCTGCCGTATCGAACGTACCGAGCCAAACCCGGGCAGCCTTTTGAGGATCCCGTATCTCGGCCGCCCACTTGCCCCAAGGTCTCTGCCTCACTCCCCTGTACTTCCTCCTTTGCTCTCCTCCGCCTTGTGATTCTTCATGTGATGCAGATTCCGCCGACGTCGTCGATGGGGTGGTGGAGCCGCTTTGGGTTGCGGAGGGTGGAGGTGGATCGGTGGTAATTGCCGCCTCAGCTGCTGTAACGTTAACTTTATGGTTTAAGAGACGTAATGTGAATGATTATTTTATGAAAGGAAGAGGGAAAAACACGTTCCTTCGACAGAAATGCTCAAATTAATTCTTAACAGCAGCAGGTGAGAGTTTTCAAACCAACATGATTATAATTATAGTTTAATTAATGTCGAGACGAGTCCAAGAGTTGAAGCGACCCAATGGGCAGCCCCTGTTTTAGTTTCCAAGAACAGAGCACCCGATTGAGCGCTTTGATTGAAGATTGACACGTCCATAAACCCAAAGAAGTAAGGATTACCAGCAACAGAAGAGGATGATTCCACTCTTGAGCCTCTGAATTCCATCAAACGAGCCCAAGTTGAAGTCTCGTGATCTTCCCGCATTCTCTTTTGCCCAGTCGAGAGAACGGGGTATGAACGGCTCAGCTGGCCGGTATTCGAATATGCAGATAAAGTAGGCGAGGAGGACGAAGATGTGGACGGAGAAGAAAACGAGAACATCACGGAACTACTCCCCGGCGCGATTACTACATGCCCGAAGACGTCGCTCGCCTCTCCGGAGTCCCAGCCGCTGCCTCTCTGCTCCGCTGACACCACGTGTCTCAGGGCCGACACCATCTCGGACATCTCCGCCTCTCTGCCCAAAGCAGCAGCTGCTGCTGCTGCCGCCTCCCGCTGCTGCTCAGCCGCGTGCTCGGGGCCCCACCCCGAGCCCGAGGGAGCTCCGAGGGAAGCATAGTGACGAGGGAAATCGTCGGAGGAGGAGCTGCTTCTTCTCTGGCCCGCCACCTTAATTGCGCAGCACATATATTGAAACGCTCTCTGACAACTGACGAGGAGCTACGGCGGGGAAGCTTTCATGGAATTTTCAGGAGTTTGATGCGTGAGGTTCAGCTATATAATAAGGCGACAATACGTAAACCCGGTACGATGACGCATTATTCACAAACTTTTCCGCCGCCATAGTTTATTTTTTAATTTTTAATTTTCTCTCTCTCTCTCTCTCTCTTTTTTTTAAGTTTCTCCTGTCGGGTCATGGAATTAAACCGACTCGTACGGATTTCCCATGTATCCTCAACCGTTTAGTTAACTCCGAATCACATTACCATAAGCAGGGACAGATTCAGGAGATGTATCTAAGGCCGTAAAATTCAATATAGCGGTCCATTGTTGAGTTCAGAATAATAAAATGAGATAACTTAGTAAAATATCGATAAAATCAAGTGAATTTTACGTAATATATCAACTATTCTAGGGGCGATCGTCCCCGCACACCCCTAAATCCACCCCCTGGCTATAAGGTACCATAAATATTATATTTCATCGATTTATATACTACAATTCTCTGGTAATGGACCGACCCGGGATTAGCAGTCCCCATAACAAAAGGCCCATCACGTAAATAATCATTTATGCGTCTGTGTGTGTGTGTGTGTTTTTCGCCCCACTACAGATAGTTAGGCGAACATAATTAAGCAAGTTGAGCAAGTGGCTCCTCTTTGTCGCACCGAAAAGGGTTTGATTTCTGTACGGTACGACAACACGAGACCAGGAATAATATTAAGATTAAGAGGTGAAAAAAAAAGACACACGACGGAGGGGCGAGGATTAGTAAGTCGAGTTTTTTTCTCTCTAGATGATAATATAATATAAGTCGGCCGATTGAATGTCCATCGATAAATTTTTAGAAATATTGGGGTCACCAATCCATACGTAAAACTATAGTGAAACGAAAGGACACAGGTATTGATAAATACAAGCATAAGACTGAGTCATTAATTAATTAATTAATTTCTCTCGACGGTAGCCTTAGTTGGCCAGACTTGGGCATGACAGTAGCGATCCCTAATATTATATTAGGATAGAAGCATGTATCTCCACACAACTGTCTCGGATAATTTTCTTTTCGGATATTATATTCTGATTTTCGACAATTTAGACATAATTCTCTCAATAGACAGATAGATAGATAGATAGATACATATATATATATATATGTGTGTGTGTGTGTAGACGTGTGCAAAAGTAATTATTATTTTTGTTATTATTGTTGGAGGTGAAGTACGTCCACTAAGTAAGAAGATTCCCCTCTGTATTTTAATCATTCTCCAGGGACGGCAATCCCTCGATGGTTCGAAGCTCAAGGTACTCAAATCCAGATTTGACTAAATTCAAACTCGAGGAAAAAGTCATAAATTTCCCTCCACCCCGTCCGTCTACGTTCCATTCGAAGTCAAGTTGGTAAGCGTTCGCCATTCGGGACACAGTCGAAAGGGCAACAGTACCCAAGCGCGACGCTTCCTGCGAACATGGCCCACCTTCTGAAACTAATCCAACCTAAATCGATCAATCGGTAAATTAGAAGCACGGGTAAAATGGCTCACTGCGTCCATCCTACACAAAGGAACCCTAGCAAATTGCTACTTAATTAACGCTAGCTGACCGAGAAACACGGCACGAGCCGACCTGTTAGTCGTGAGGAAGAACAGTTCGGCCCATGAATTTTTGGGCCTATTGACGGCCCAACCAAAGTACGGCCCAATGGGCCCTTTTATTTTCTTTTTGGGTGAGGCGGTGTTAACGCGCTTGCCTCGTTCATTTCGCTCGAAAACGAAGAAACCGACGAGAGAAGATGAGGGAGAAGAGACTCTGCCGCGTCAGCTACAGAGTGGACGAAGAAGGAAGAGGAGAAGAGTTGAAGTTGAAGCTGACCGCCATTTCTTGTTGACCTCTGTGTGTGTGTGTGTGTGTGTGTGTGTCTCTCTCTCTCTCTCTCTCTCTCTCTCCTTTGATCGCTGTGGAATGGCGGATGATAAGCAGTCGACGTCGATTCCGTTGACGGAGCACTCAGGTCTCAGTAAGAACGGCAGCAACGCCAGCGGTTCCTCTCTGCAAGATCCAGAGGATGCTCAGAAGTCTCGTCCGAGCTCGCCGAACTCTTCTACTCGCAAGGTGAGTTGCGTAGTCTCGGTGAACTATCCGGTGCTGAGCAAATGCCGTCCACTGGAGCCGTTAATGTCGGATTTCTTGTTCCATGCCAATCAGGGCCGCTCTATGGGCTGAGTTGTGAAATATGTGTTTCCATGCTTCGGTGTGCTGTAGATAATTGTCCAGCTAGCTGCTTTAGTCGTTTTAGTTTCCACACGGGTTAGTCGTGATTTGGGAGTAAAGCCTGTGGATTCTGATTATGTTTTTGTGAGTCAATTAGACTTGATCCTTGCTCCAATGACCGATAGCACCCGGGCTTGTGTTTCTTTTTCTTTGGCTGATACACCTTTCTGTTCTGAGAGTGCAAATATTTTGCTGGCCTTTTTCGCCAGGGAATTGTATATTCAGGGAGTTGATGTGATGCTAGGGTTTTGGTTGGAGTCTCTGAGATTTGTCTAAATCCAATGTTGGAGTACGTCTATGTCAGGGTTCTGTCCAAACCAAAATGCTATCCATGCTCAGGACATATTGAACTATAGTACATAAGTTTTGAGTTTATGAAGAAAATTAGGATGTTATGGAAATGCAGTCAGAGGATCTGTGCCGAAGGCATGAGCCATGAAGTGGAGCATTATATCGCAATTCAAGTCTCCAACGTTTCCTTAGTTCAAAAAGAAAAACATTCAACAAGATGGGACATAGCTAGCACTGGTTCAATTATGAGGGACTAAAGACCATTTTATGTGTATTCAAGGCAGTGATACTTCTCCGGATGCCTATCATTATTAGAAATTATACATTTTTTGTTTTATAACTATCCGGTATTGGATATAATTTTTCATCATGAATACATCCAGACACCCATCTCATGAAAATACTGGGCTCTATTTCAGAGATTGGATTCCCATGAACTTATAGGAATTTTGGCTAAACACGACCAGAGCAGCCGTAGATTGGAGCTCAACCTGGGTAGACTTCTATAGGAGGATGGGTTTTATTCTTTCTATCAGGGATCACTTTTACAGGCTTTATCTCAATCTGCTAGCCAAGCTTAGATCAAAAGAAACTGAGCGAGTGTCAAATGGTTAGAATATTTTATATTAGTTTATATCTGTGCTGATAAAAAAATTAGACAGTTGGCTTATGTTTTAATTCCTCGTGTTTCTGCAGGCTTGCTATGCTGTCCTACAGAGTTGGGTTTCTAAGAAGTTCATGACTGGATGGTAAATTGTTGAATAAAATATTGGCACTGGTTTCTGTTATTTTTATTTCCTTACAAGTCTCGTTGTTGTGTCAGTGTTGTTCTCTTTCCAGTTGCAGTCACATTTTTTGTCACTTGGTGGTTTATTCAATTCGTAGATGGTTTCTTCAGCCCAATATATGAAAGACTCGGCATTGAAATTTTTGGTTAGTGTTCACAGAATCTCTTCCATAACTCTTTTAAAGGAAAATTATGAGATAATTTCTTCTGCTATTTTCATTGTTGATATTGATGTCTTTTTCTTTTAGCAATACAGTAGACACATGTTTTCATGTTTTTCTTAAGTGCTGTGCATTTAGATATTAGTGGGAGTAAAAAGGCCAGTCTTTTTGGTTGTGTATGACTCCTAAGTTTGCTAGGGTTAGTCTTTGCATCTTTTGGTTTGTAATTCTTTTTACAGAGTGCCAGCCTGTTGGGATTGTCTCTTTCTGTCCAAGTCACCTGTTTGATCATCACATGCTAGTTGGGTTTCCAAAAGTTGGATATTTATTTCATGTATATGGAACCATAGATGATAAACCTCTTGATTAAATCATCTACATAGATTGGCATTGTCATACAAGGTCACAGTCCATTGTATCCTTAAGGGATGATCTATCTTGTTTTCATTTCTTGGTGTTCCGTCATTCAGATATCTGCTGCTAGAAATTAGAAAATTGTAGATAAGTATTACTCCTACCTGGTGTCACTTTTAGGGCTGAATAGCACCTTTTCTAATTTTCTTTCCTTGGTTTTATGGCTCCTACTCTAGCTTAATCGTCATTATTGATTTTTGCTTTTTATCTATGATGCAGGTCTTGGATTTGTCACTTCTCTTATCTTTATACTCTTTGTTGGCATATTTGCTTCCTCATGGATGGGTGCAACTGTTTTTTGGGTTGGGGAATGGTTCATTAAGAGAATGCCTTTTATGAAGCACATATACGCAGCTTCCAAGCAAATCAGTGCTGCTATATCTCCAGGTAAACCAGCTTGAAGCAGGTGAATTCTTCTTCTTTCCCCAATTTAACTGGGGTCACTGACTACAGTGTAACTATAAATAAATCCATGGCTAGTATGAGATTTCCTTTTACCTGTCTTTCCAATTTACTGAAAGCATTTCTTTGGGCACACCAGAAATTATGTTCATGGTGAAAAATATGGAAGTCATAAGAACTGCACTTCATAGGAGTTATGCATGTTCAGATTTGGAAATTCTCCCTATGACTATAGCTAAGGTGAAAGAGGATTGGGTGCCAGGTTCTGTATCAAGTTGGATTTATAATGCTGCCTTGTATTCTTTGACAGATCAAAATACCATGGCATTTAAGGAAGTTGCCATTATTCATCATCCTCGTCATGGTGAATATGCTTTTGGCTTCATCACTTCATCTGTTATCCTTCAGGTGAATCATGATACCAAACTGTGAGGCAGTGAATCTTTGTGGTTAAATGGATTCATCATTCAATATTCATGCAGTAGAGTTGCTACAAATGGCTTGAGCAATATTTTGCTTCTCTAGGTGGGTCATAATTAGCTTTTGTTTTCAGAAAGATGATGGAGATGAGGAGCTCTGCAGTGTCTATGTTCCAACAAACCATTTATACATTGGTGACATTTTTCTGGTTAATTCTGACGAGATCATCAGACCCAATTTGTCCATCCGTGAAGGCATAGGTTTGTTGTCTCCCTGTCTTGCTTCATGCTTGCTCTTAAGATGGGCCTTAGGCTGTTGCTTCCATCAACAACTGGTTGCAAAATCTTCATCTTATTTCAGAGATTATTGTGTCGGTGGGAATGACGATGCCCCAAGTGATTTCTCCAATCGAGAGGATGCCTTGTCAGAGCAATAGGATCCCTCTCAGCAGAATGATGTGAAAGCACGAACTGGGGATACTGCAGGTGTGTGTTCTCCCCTGTGTCAGAACTTGAGGTAATTCTCGTCACCTATCTCTTGTTAACTGTCAGCTAAGTAGTCTGTCCTACACACGCCAATGTTCTCTCTCTGCTGGTGAGCTGAATTTGGCTTCTATACGGTTAGCAGATCAGGGAAGTATGCTCTTGATAGATGAATCTTTTCCATTGAGGCAGGGGTGGTTTGTGTAATTTAATTTGTTAGATCTGTTGCCCCATGCGTGCTCATGTCCTTGTTGCATCTTCATCATAGTTGTGGTATATAAAGAGTTAGATACGTGCTATACTATAGTTACTGAGACAGATCCTCTCTTCCTCTCCCTTATATTAGTGGAGCATCCGAGTCAGGCCACATTTGAAGCGTTGTCCAGACTTTAACCCTTTAGTATTTATTATGGTGGGATTTCATGTCTCTGTATGTGCATTCCAAGGACGTGGTTGGACTGGCCGAGAAACCAGCCTAAGCAATACTGTTCATTGAGAGATTGATCTATATGTGCCCGTCTGGTAATGCTCTCGATGTTTGAATGATTGGTGCAAAAATTGCTACATAGGATATCCTTGAGCTAATCATGGATACTTGCAAATCTAGCCCAGTGCTGGACAATGTCTGGAGTAATAAAGGTTTAATTGATGCAAAATCGAGGTGTTAGGGCACCAGCTAGTAGTTGATTTCCAAAATGGAATGCAGACACATCGTCTTAAAACATGAAAAACTCTACTGGCTAGGCTGTAGATGTAACAGACATGGGGCTTCCAGTTTGATATTGAACCTTCCCAGCAGAAGCCACTCCAAGGCCTGCCCGAATCCAAATATCAACGCTTTCGACATTGGAAAAGTAGTCGTGCTGTCAAAACCATCAAATGCCATTGACGGGGCCGCTTCATATAGAGTTATATATCTCCCTAACTGTTACCTGACCACCGTACCAACTGAGATGAGGTTTGTAATTACGTCTCCACATGAAATAACTGTATACGTTAATGGAAAAAAAGGCAAGACAAAAATGGACTATGAGAAGCTCATGAACTTCTCTTAATTGACTGCTAGGCATTCATTGCTAGCTTATTTCCCGTCGCTCGTCCTTGCCAAGCATCCCAACGTTACAGCACTCCCAACAGTACCCCGGTGTTCCCTCTGAAAAAGGCTCCACTCCCCACTCTATCGTCCACAGGAAAATGGTAACGCATGCTCCTGTCGTCAACCCTCTCTTCCTAGCGCTCTCATCACACGACCGGCCATCTCCTCACCCAAAAACCCACCTGTATCCCAGCTTCGATCGACATCAGACCTGATGGCACATCCGAGGCTGTTTGTTGGATGATCTGAACATGCCGACTTGCCGTGCCGCTGGGACTCGTTTCAGCTCCAAGCTTGCATGAAGGAGATCATCATCACTTTCTTGGAATGGGGAGACACACTTGGGCTAGAGCTACTCCGGAGCCAACAGGTCAACAGAGCGGCATTGCTGGCCTGGCCTCTTTGGGATGCTCAGCTTCACCAGAGAGGAGGGCATCCCCGAAGGCTACTGAACCCATGCGATTGAACCTGATGGCTGAAGAGAGAAAGTACTGCCTGTGCTCGTTCCAGCATCAGGAAGAACTCTTCATCCTGCAGAAATTTCAGTAGGCCATTGCCGACGGAAGTTTCACCTAAAGATGACTAATATCTTCTTCTCCTGCTAATGAAAGTAAACAATGCGCCCAAATTTGGCCATTATATTGATAGTGTGAAGACAATCATTTTGGTACCTTCACCGGGAATGACTTTCTTGAGCCAACAGAAATATGACATAAAGTGCTGAGGATGTTTGACTGAAGCATAACATCCGGCTACTTAATCAACTTCAATCAAATATCAGCCCTCTCACAGGATAAGCTGCCTTCCCTACAAAGTAGTGATGAAAAGTGTTGTCATTTTCACAAGATATTCACCTTGTTTTTCTAGCTCCAGATTAAGCCTAACCAAATAAAACAAAATTAAAAGCAGAGAGATATTATAGATAAGAAAATGACGCATACACAATTCCTGAACGAACATCAGGGGCAGCTTCTTCACAAGTAATGCTCTTTCTTGAACCTTATCCAATCAACTTGAACAGTTCGAGAAAAATTGCCCGAGCAAAGCTGCATCATAACTTAATATATCGCTCCAACACAAAACATTACGAGAAGGCAATAATTATTTGTTTTCGTGCTTAGGAATCTCTGCAGCTTCCTATCCTTTTCCTATTCATAATTGTCTAGTCACTGCCAAGGATGCCTTCTACACGAGAAGCCAAATGAGAGCATTCACCATAACATATACTTGACAAGCATTTCCCGTACAATGCACAGTGAAGTCCAAGCTGAAATATGATTGTTCTTTTTTCAGCAGTCAATCCCAGTAATTCATGTTGAGAACCATTTCTCACAAACCCTGAATATGAATCTGGGCTGGTCCCAAGCCAACTGAAATTAATGGGATCTCTGATTCCTTGAAGGTAAGGGCAACCATGTGTTAGGAAATCCCAGATTTCTTGAGAAATACGAGAGATACATTTGAGAAAATCATCTGAAATTCTCTGAAAATCAACATACAAAGCATGACTTAGATTTGGTTGATCAACTATGGAGCACGTACAGGTTTTATTGTCTTCAGTAGATGGACGGGGAGGAATCTGACACACCAAACTCAGCAATGATTCCCCAGCATTTGCCCAAAAATTGGCTGCAGAACTTATTAAAGAAGACTCAGAGCAAAATAGGCAATGAACAGATCCTGCAAGCAGCAAAGAGTATGCAGCACTAGTTCTAGTGAGGTCAGAAGCTTCCCATGTGACTCCATCATTTCCTGTTAATATTGGAGATAGCAGGTTTCCACGGACTTTATATGCAGAAGCAAGAATCGTGTGAGCTTCAACAGAAAGATAATGTAAAGGATGAAGTAGTAGGTAGTGATTTTTTTGGGCAATTTTCCCAGTGTCTGATTTTAGCTCCTCCTCTTGGACTCTTACTGCCAGCAATTTCTCAAGCTTCAAACAGCAAGACTCTGCATCACCATCCAAAAGATAATCAGCTACTACATCATCCATCCAATCAGTCAGCTTTTCGATGGCCTCCTCCTGATTTAAGCTGATGCCATCAGTCTTCATGGGGAAGCCATCATTCACAACATGGAAATTCTGGAAAGGCAAGTATTCCACTTATCAATAGATTATGAGATAGCAGGAAAAGTTAGTTGTAAGAGGAAATTCAACTTATTCAATGAAGCAAATGATGACTCTTGCTCCATAGTATCCTCACCTGTAAAACTTGATCCACATAAATTGGAGGTTCCGCACAACATCTTGTACAGTTGCATATAAACTGATACTTCATGTGCAACTCAGATTGCCTCATTGCCTAGCAGGAAAGCCAATGTAGGTTCAAGTGAGAAAATGTCCATTCATCTTATCAAATGAATTTGAAGATGAACAGGTGCGATAGTTTGACTGAAGTTCAAAAAGTTTGCAGTATGCATATGAGCACAGTTGAAATAAGTACTAGGAAGCAGTGCATGCAGAACAATTACCACCAAATCTTGGAACTTATAGAAATAAGCGAGTTGAGGAAAAGTATCCCTTCATATGTCAATAGCAAATTATGTAATCTAGCATTAAGGTGTCTGTGCTCACTCAAGTTAGAGAAAATTTCATGGACACCATACGTCTTGCATAAGAGAAGAGGGATTCCCTACTAGACAACGACAATACAACTAGAGAATGTGGCTAGATAATTCCATGAAGAAAAGAAACAAAGTGTAGCTGGAGTATCAATTGTAACCAAGTTTTTCTAATTATCTTTGTTCCTAGAAATCGAAAGACACCAACATAATCCTTCAATGGTCATACGCTTCTGAACAGTAAGTTCACTGCCAGGGAAGGCCATAAGGGGTAAAGTTCATCGTTAAGATTTTCCACAGGAATGCCAGCTTACACGGCTAACACATATTTTATTATACACATCACAAACATCTACTTGCAACTTCAGAAACAAATCTACAAATAACAAAACTCCAACAAGATTTGAAACTATAGGAGCTTGTAACATACTTTAGGCTGCAATAAGTCTGTGTACGCAATAGTTACTTCCGTTCCTTTCTTAATTGGTTTTATGCTCCGTAGCATAATCCTTGGCCCAAATTCTGCATACTCTTCTGGAAAGATGATAAATTATTGCAATATGAGTACATGCACAGCGACAGCAACAACTGTATTTCTAAAAAATGCCTTAACAAATTATATATAGTGACAGTTGCATCTCCAAAAAGTCTTGCTACCTTTTCCAAGTCCACTCAATGCAGAAGCACCGCCATTCATCTGCAAAACGCACCATTCCAGTGGAGGAAATCAGGGCCAGAGTTTTTGAGAATCGACATACGCCACCACTTGAATAAGTATATACAGAGGATTCTTACTTTAACACCGCAGTGGAAAGGAGAAATCCACATCACCGACTTCCTCAGAGAATGGACGGTTGTATTGCATGGCGGCCAGAACTGAAAGCGATAGCAAGCATTGGGAGAACAGCTGTGATTGATCCATGAGAAATCCGTGTCATAGATGGCTATCCCAATGGCACGCCCCTCACTATCCTGCACTTCCACTGCGTTCGTTAGCACGGCACAGATGGCTGCCTCCTCTAACATAGTGCCATTCATGTCTTCGTAGACGTTGGAGGAGGCCTTCTGTGATTTCCTTGCAGCTGCCATTGCTTCTGCACCGTTCTGGATTTTCGGTACAAGCTTGACCTGGTCTCACCATTGATTTATGAAGATAATTAATGGAGTTAAAAAGGATGTTAAGTGAGAAAATATGGAGCAAGACGCTACTATCCGTTCTACGAGAAACTGTCTAACATTTGCTGTCTCAGGTGCCAGCAGCCTATCGCGGTTAGTCAGCAAGCCATTAATCCGTTGACATCCATCCCCACAAGGAGAGTCTCCCAGGGCAGCGAGGAGGCGGAGGGCGGCTCGGAGGTCAGATGTGTCTCCGTCATCAGAAGTGGCGGCGGAAGGGGAGCGACAGTGAAGCAGCTGGAGCTCGCCGCTGGAGGCATGGAGAGCAGAGTCCGAGGCAGAGCAGGCCTGAGAGCAGTAGAAAACGCAGGAGGGTGACACGGGCGCAGAGGGAGGAGAAAGAGGAGCGGCAGGGAGAGGGGAGAAGCAGGAGGAGCAGTGAGAATGGATGAAGGAATCGTGGAGGGCGTGGGCGAGCGGCGGCAGCGCCGTCGTCAGGTCTCGGCCAATTTCGACGTCATCTACGGCCCTCATCTCCATCTCCGGCGTCGAACAGTCTCAAAAGCCTCGGGCTTCAATAAATTAATATGGTTCGCTGCACTTCACCAAGATCTTTTATTATTGGTTATTCATTGAGATTTTATATAAATTAAATATTTTAAATTTGTTATTTTTTCACCTATTTAAAAATAAATAAAACATATAATTTCTCGTGGAGATATTAAATAGGTCAGTTTAACCCGAAAGCAGGCCTTCATAACCCATTACTAACCTAAGCTACCTTTAAACTGGCATATAATGACTTTTATTGAGTTGATAGGTAATTACATGCCAAGTTTAAGAAATAAGTATGTTGAACCGGAATCGATTCAAAACGTTTTCTCATTGAGTAGATTCGAAATTATTGCAAAACTTGTCCGAGCATTAAAAAACTCTGCAAATAAATTGTTAAATTTTATTAATTTAATTTAAATTTAAAATTTTTAAAAACTATTTAAAATAATTTATTATATATATATATAAATAATTCACAAGCCAAACTAACTCAAACCATAAACTAGTGTGCTTATAAACTGTTTAAGACTAATTCATATATTCTTAAACTATAACTCTTAACCAAATTATCTCATTATACTTAATTAGTCAAACTGCAATGGGTCAAATGATTTCATATCTATTTTGAATCGGCCGCACTTCCTATTTTAATATCTCTAATTTCCACTACTGCATGATTCCTATGTTATCTTTATTTTTACTTCAATTTAAGATTTTCATCCGAGTTTCCCACTTAGTCTAAACAATATCAACAAACAATTGCTAGGGATGAAAATGGTATGGGTTGATGGGTATTTTTAATCAAATTGTGGGCCGACATTTTTATTCGGTTTTTTAAAATATAAAAAATATATGTTAAAATCATTTAGTAAAATGAAAAATCATACTACGGGTTTAGATTTTTTGAGTGATTTTTTTACATTTAATGTAAAATTATAACAAAAGTACTTTTATATAGAAATAATTAATAGACAAAATTGATTCTGATTAATGATGTAATAACCCAGAACAAATTCTTCTAGACAACGATAAATTCCAAAAATATTATTAGAATTAGTAGACTATATAATCAAATACAAGTTTGAAATTCGGGTTGGTCTCGGGTCCACGGGTTTTCTCGGGTTGGGGCCCAAAAAACCCGGTTTTTTAGACCGGTCTTAGATTCGGTTTTTTCCCTTCAGCCCTCGCAATCTCTGACACCAGACATGGATCGACCGCAAAAGAAAATGATAAATCACACGCCACATTTTCATTGTACCATCCAAATGATTTTAATTACCTTATCCATACACGACAGAAAAAGGAAAAAAAAACATAGTAAAATATAATAATTATTTTCCCCACCGTCAAGATATGCTTCAGACAACCTGCGGGGAACGAACTACATTCGACGCGACATTCCCCCATATTCATCACCCAAGCACTCATGCAAGAAACCCCAAGAATAAAATGAATGGATTAATGAGTGAAAATCGAATGAAAAATTGAAAAGGAAAAAAAAAATACAATCAAGAAGAGAACCCAAAAAAATTGGA
Source organism: Sonneratia alba (assembly GCA_900174645.1). NCBI lineage: Eukaryota > Viridiplantae > Streptophyta > Magnoliopsida > Myrtales > Lythraceae > Sonneratia > Sonneratia alba. Next base: position 2,545,472 of record FWPY01000071.1, read on the forward strand.
GATATTAAGGGAACATGGTGCACAGCTAGGCTACACAGCACCAAATGAGTGAGATGAGACTGACTCATTTGTTGTTGTTGCTGCAAGGGAGGCAGCACCACTTCTCAATCTGCTGGAAGAGCCACTGGACAGGGTTCACCAGGCTGTCTTCCTCCTCGGAGGAGGCACCTGGGAGGGGCAACTCGGGGGGAAGGTGCCGGTGGAAAGCGTCCACAGCGGCTGCGACCCCATCTTCGTTCTCGATCAGCTTCGCTATTTCCACAGCTCGAGATTTCACCTGCTCTCACATTAGGGAGGAGGGTTCCTCAGATTCTTGACCAACATTATGCTTTCGAGCATAAAGAAAGCACGGTTTCACAGGGAAAAATGAACATGTACCATGGGGCTCTTTATCCACAGGAACAGGGAAGAACAAGTGTTGTTCCCAGAGTGAGATACAGGGCTCATATGTTACTAGGATCAGCTAACTAAAAGGAGTCAAGAAGACCTAAGATGCTCTGCCGTTGATCTTACTCCATTACCATGCCTGATTTTCGTACCAGTGCAGAAAATCAAAATGGCTACGGCTTCTTCCTTTTGGCTGGAAAAGGCTATGACTTGCCAATCGGATAATGACACTTACAGATGAGAGCAAACTTTACCTCGGGTTGAAGCATGAATTTAATTGCATTGGATAGGCTGTCCACACTGAGCTGGGAAATCGGTATAGGTGCAGGGCCCAGGCCTCGTTTATATACTCTATCCCCCCAGAAGAATTGATCCCCGAAGAATGGTACCACCGTGGTTGGACACTGTGAATGTATCAAAACTCTTACATATGTCATTAAGATAAAGCAAAAGAAACAGCAAAATCCCACCCATTCCTTCAACCGAGGTGGCTGAGGTAAATTTGGCAAAAAGCCACTGTCTTCTTCTTTTCAAGAATAAAAATGAGATCAAGTTCATGAAGAAGAAGAAGAAGAAGAAGAGTTGAAGAGAGGAGATTTACCCCGGCTTTTAGTCCCGTAGCTGTTGTTCCAGCACCACCATGATGAACCTGAAATTCAGCAGCATAATTCGATTTATCCTTTATCTTGATCTGCTTAATAGATGAATTTGATGCAATACTTGACATAATTTCTTCCATTACCAAATCCATGATTTATTAGCTTGATGTCATAGACTCATGGTTGTTCCAATTACATGCGGATGTCCAAATTTTCATAAAATGCCATCACTTTTTTAAAATGTCAAAAAGAGCTTAAACCGGAAGGAATGTTCCTGTCAAAATATCATGACTACAGAAACTAATTGCATACTCCTTAATCTGCTTATCATGTATGATTTGATCAGATTTTGAGGTGCTTGGACAAATATTTTTGTTAAACACTATGAGTTTTAATGGATATGTCATTGAATTCAGGTTTTCCTTTGTTTTTTTTTTTTGAGTAGTCATTGAATTTGGGTTTTCGATTGATGAAATAATTATAAAAGACTCACCACAGCGGAACACTGGGGAAACAGCCAATCATGAGGGCAGTCCTCCAGCAGGAAGACATTATCAGGAGCATCCCGAACTGCAGAAGAAGAAATTCTAATTAATACAGCCTGTGTTGTCCAAATTTCCTGGTTGCTGTAAGATGGGTTTGTTTAGTTGTATAAATAAGTCTTTCATCACTGCAAGGCTTTTAGTTGCGACTTCAAAAATTAACCAGGTAGAAACTTGATCAAAACTGAGTACACTTACGAATCCCGAGATCACCCCAGCCTCGACCAACTATTCCCCTTTGTCCTGTATTCTTTAATGCCTCAATTATAATATCTGTTATGTTCTTGGGATCTTCGAGAGGCTTAAGAAGCAAACAACAATATTTCAGCAACAATCTCCCATGAAAGTAACCTCTAGGCAAAAAAATGTGCGAGAAAGTAAAAGATGCTTCTTGATAAAAAAACCAAGGAAGCTATCTGTGGGATAGCAAATTAGGCTGAAGAAATAAATGGCCTACTGATCCACTCTCAGTAGGGCACCAATCATACCATGCTCCCAAACCCAATATATATAGGCTTTGGTTCTTTCCGGAGCCACGGAGCAAACTCTTCTCGAGGTTGATACTTCGACCCGAGGTTCAAGAAACAATAACCAACAACATCAACCAAGGGACCCCAATCTGCATTTGAGTTAGAAAGCAATATGTTAAAACATGGGTCTCTATGAGGAGATTTCAGAACATTACTGGCATAAAACACTAGACATAGAGGTTGGTTATAAATTTGCAAGGAAAAAAAATATAAATGGGTGCATTGCAGAAAAATACAGCAGACAGGATGAATACTAAACAAATGAATTGTGCTGCACATTCTTTTTCATGTGTAAGAAAGGTTTGAGAGTCTTTCCCAATAGTGAGACATACAAGTAAATCAGAGACTCTTCTAAAAGTCAGCGCCAACTCATTCAAAAGATATAATTGGTAGAGAATCGAACAATATTGCGTCTAAAAAATCTCCTAGTGCAACTATGAGAGGTTGTAAGGTACCCAATCCAACAAAATTGCTTAAATTTATCTCAAAAAGTCAACAACAGCCAGTAGCTAACAGACGTCATCCTCACCAATTGGCTTTGGCACAAGATGAGGGCTCCACATGTACCCCGTTGGCAGATGAGAGATAGATCCACGGTATGTGCTGAAGTAAGCAATTGGAGAGAGGTTCAACTTCCTCTTTCTAAAGTCATTGATGTACCCTCTGATGCTCCACCATATTAACAAATCTACGACTATGTAAGAAAGCTGAAATTCAACCGGAATAGACAAAGTTTTATTGATTGAATCAGTCCATTATTCACTTGGACTATGCAGTTTGTACTTTAGAAGTGACAGTTATGAGGCCTACCCAGTTACCAGCTTGAGGAACACGAGCCAATGGGTGAGGGAATTCATAAGTTGGCCTGCCTATTCAAAGAATGTGTAAAGACAGCATCGTACTGATAAAGAAACTAGCCATGTACTATTGTTGAGCATTTAGGTCTTAAGGAGAGATTTTCTAATCTGAGGTAATGCAGCTACATAAGTTGGTTAAAAGTATGCATCTTTAAGCAATCTGTACAGGTTAAAAGCGAACAGGAGCAGTTCAAATTAAGTTCATTTTATTCAACAGTCACTTCTGCTTTTCCCTAAGAAGTAATTTTCTAAACCATTAGTACAATCAAAACTTAAAAGACCATCAAGCTTTTTCAGAAGAAAAAGACACAAATACCCCAATCATCAAATAAATAACTGAAAATACAATCAACTTGTCAATGATGTGAAACAGTGGTTCAATACATTCTTTTTTTTTGGGTTAAAAGAAATGTAAAGGGAAAATTCGAAGAGCTTACGTCCAAGGCATGGTGAAAAAGATGTGCAGAGGTACACCTAGAGCTTCAGCAACATGGGCATGTCCTGGAACATGAACAGCATGGAATTGAATTACACTGTCTATTACATGATGAGAGACAGTATCAAAAAATCTTTTCCAAGTAATACATATTCCCCAAACAAGCTAGAACAGTCAAGAAAATGGTTAAACAAGGAAATCCGCTAAATCAAGTTAGGCTAAAAACCAATTAGCTAATATTGCATATTGAAACAAACTCACCATATGCAGGAGGATTTGCAATTATGGCCTGAGCTCTAAAGGGAGCACCCGTTACCATATCTGGTGCCGTGCAAGCTGGAAGAAGAGATTCAATGATTGACTTCAGCTGCTTTCTCTGAGCAGAAATTTCTCCTGGTCCTGATGGGATGAAACCTTTATTTCTTGCCATATCTAGAGAGTGAACAAACCAATCAAAAATTCAGTCATTGGCATCTTACGCCAATGAATTTCTGCATCCTCTGAACAGATACTTGTTCTCTAGAGTTAGCAACAAAAGCAATCAGGAGGGCAAGAGGAAATTAGGACTTTACATCCTGCCAAAACTCGAGGATCACCACCCAAATGATAAAAGTCTACACCAGCTGATCTCACAAAGTTCATGAAGTTGGCATGAGTAGCGAGCCTAACATGATGACCAAATTCCTGAAAGCACATACATCAAGCTCTTAACAACAAAATTTTTATATAATGGTGTATAACATCATCCTTCAACAAACAGTTGCACCAAGTCCAGCCTACTCTGCAAACAAGAAAACATGAAAGCCAGTTTATCTGAATATATTTTTCTCTTTAACACATTTTTCCATGATATCCTTCATTTTTTCTCATGACTGGAGTTCACCAGAATTGAAGAGATCCTAAAAGTTGATCCAAGGCGATCGTGCATCAGCACTGCTTAGAATAATTGCGTACAAGACATTTCTCTTCAAAGACAAATTTCACTGATATTACCCCAAGCTACAATTACTTGAGTTTTATGGAATCTCTCAACATGCCTGAAGTCTCTTTGCCATGGCCAGAAAAGGCTGCACATCTCCTCTTGTTCCCACCACAAGCATGGCAATTTTCAACTTGGGAATTGATTTCTTCGATACGAAGAATGTATCCTCAAGATTCGTTTGTGATCCTTCAATAGACTGAAGCTCTAACAGTTCTGAAGCCACAGGAGAACTCTTGGTTAGGTCTACTTCCACGGTTCCATCCTTTTGAATCTTCACTAGTTCTATGATCAGCTTTTCCTGAAAGGCACACAATTAAAAAAAACTACTCATTTTAATCATATCAAACTTGAGTATAATATGCTTTGTAATACGCACCTTTTCTCGTTCTGAAAGCCTGTCAAACAAATCATGCCTTGGGCTGTCTCTTCTATCCGTCATTGATCTAGAGAATGCTAAGTCATCAAATAGGACATTTCTCCGGTGACTGATGGGGGCAGTGATGCTATGATCCAAAACTACGACACCATAATGCTTCTGTGTCAGGAAATATTATTACAAATTCTAAAGCCAAATAGATGATGATAGGCAGATATTAGACAGTAAATAGGTGCCAGGCAAAGATTACACAATAAAATCATTGTGAGTTCCACGGAAAAAAAACACAAACAGGTAAAAATTGTTACTAAGCGGCTCTCTCAAAACTCCCTGAATTGCCAAATTTGAGCTATAGTAACAGGATATCACATACTCACCTTTTCGACGTGAAGAACCAGCACTGACCTCTTCTGCCCGAGAAATATCCAGTATTGATGACTGCTGCTCCAGACTTTTCTGTTGATCTTCACAGTCCAGCGGGGACTTTATTTTGGGCCCCTCATCAGAGAAACGTTTTTTATTTGTCCCTGATTCATCAGACGATGCTCCCACCTCTTTTCTGATCTCAATACTTCCCTCATCTAGTTCTCCATATAGGTGACCAATCCCATTACTCCCCATACTACTGACGAGACAATCCTAGCTTCAAAAACTGAGCTCTAAGAGATTCAACAGTCTTCAGGATCAAATTTAAGAACTCTAAGGAATTGGATTCTCAAAGAGTGAGCAAAACGACCACTGCATACACAATTCGCAAAAACTGGTGATTCAATTGCGACAGCCAAACTTCATTACAGTTACTCCTCCAGTGTAGTTTCCAGAAATAAATCTGCACTCAAATAGCCAGCATATGCAAATGTAATAGAACAAAATCACCTAAAATTTTGGAGTTTACCCCAAATTTCAGTAGCCACCACTCCTCAATTCATCCAAATGAGCGCTGAAACCAACAATTCAACAGGACCAAGAACTAAAACCCTCTAGGCCAAACACTCAGATGACCTTGAATCCTCAGTACTCAGTGTGGTACTCAAACCACAAGTGGGTGAAAGCAACACAAACAAGAACAAGAACCCCTTCTCAAAGACCCCCTGTCCCAGTTGTTTCAACAGTAGGATAACTCAGTCAAATAAGATTCGTAGAAGTACCTGGAAACTTAGGGGACTAAGAAAAGAACTTCGGACGTCAGGGTCCAGTAAAAAAGGGCTTTGTTAGGTCTGGAGTATATTAACCAATTAATTGGGATGATTGAACAAACGAGGAAACAAAGAACAACCAGTCAATGAAGCGCGTAGAGCAGAACGTTTGGTGAGTAACACCGTCTGCTATTATTTAACTATAGACCCAGCTGTCAGAACTTGGCGACGGGGCAGATAAGGTGCTTCACCAAATAGCAGAGGAAAGAAGAAGAACAGGCAGAAGGAGAATATGAACACCTACCGGTCAACTTCAGAATTCACCCAACTTGCAGTTTGCCATCTAATCACAGGTAGAGTGCTCACTCATGCGACTACTAAAAGACGGCGGAGTCGTAGAATAATCGAAGATGAAGGGGAAAAGATACGGGTCCTGGTGTTAAAGACTAAAGAGTGATTAAGAGCAAAGATGGCACTCTTTCTTGCTCACTGACCGGCGGTTTGAGTGATGAAGAAAGAAACTGAAAGAAGAGGGAGAGAGGAGGGCTTGGACAAGTCTCGTGGGGTCAACATGCCCGGCGAGGGGAAATTTTGCGGTTTTTGAGCTGATCGAAATCGCTCAAGGTTGGAATCTTGTGGAGAATCTTTGTCGTTATTCTTCGCTTTAATTGACGTGTATCGGTGGATATTCGGATGAGATCACAGACAGGGTAGGGTGATCAGAGACGGGGATATCTCCGCGGACGAAGCTTCACTGTGTCTGAAACTTCTTTTGTTTTTGGTAAAAAAAAAAAAACTGTGTCCGAGCCTTCGGGAACACAGTTATGAGAAATCCAAGGGCCAAGAAATTTGCTCTTATATATACTTGCCAATGCTTATGACTATTTGCCTTGGATGGAGACAGCTCACTGTTAATATTCAATAGATTATGTATATCATTTGAATATTTAAGAATTAATATTTAAATATTAATGATAAATCTCATATAATATAATATATTATCCGACAGATTAGTCAGTTATTATGTTACGAAATACTATCAATATTTTAAAAAAATGATTATGACCACCTTAATTACTCATGGAGACACATCCATGGTGTTGGTTTTCCTTAAAACCATGTAACTTTGAGAGAAATTAGGCCCATTACCTGTAACTAGACTTATCAATTAAGGTAAGCTCGATGATTTTGGGCTACGTCAGTACAACTCACTATTTTGGCCAGTATGAAAATCCCTATCAATACATAAATATTTCATATTTTGAGCATCCCATTGAACCAAATTAAATAAGAAATAATTTTTTAAAAAATAATATTAAATTATTTAATATTTCAAAATAAATTTTTATATAATATAATTTATCGATTAATATAAATATTATGTTAATTAAAAATATTGAAATAATTATTTTTATATAATTAATAATTTTAAATAAAATTTTCATAATTTTTCATTATAAATATTTTTTCTTGTACTTTTATGCTTACAAAATTCATTTTTGTACTATGTCAGCACGGTCCAATATCCCTAGCGGCCTCGGCCCAAGCACTATTTTTTCGTGCCATAAACAAGCCAAGCCAATTTTTTGCCTAATTTATCAGTAACACTTGGTTGATAGTTTAAAATGAATAAGTTACTATTATTTTTATACTATAAAACTAAGTTTGAACATGTATTAGTTATTTAACATTAATATGTGTTAATTTTTTATTATAAAAAATTCATAAATCCAAAAAATAATATAGAAAAAAAATAAAGATGGGTTAAGAACCAGTTGATAAGATATATCATTTAATCCAGTTTTCATTAATATATCTTAATAGTTAGGAGAGACAGAGAGGTGGAGACTTACGGCACGATCGCCGGCGCCGCCTCGGATGGCTGCTGAGCTGGATTGTTTAATCACAATGATAACTCCATATTGCAGGGCTCCCACGGTCGAGTCGGTCCACGTTCCTGAAGCTAGTCAGAGATGGCATTAACCCACATGAACTCTCACCTCGTTATCATCAGACACTTCAAACCATAGTTTTAAAAATCGGATCGGGCCGGCCACGTCGACCGAAAACCAGCTACTTACCCGGTCCGATTACTACAAAAGATCCAATTGCACATTTAAAGAGAAAAACTCTGATTGAACCAGCCAGTTCCCGATTCAACCGGTAAACCTAATTGAACCCATGAGAAAATCGGCCAACTTAACATAAAAAAAATAAGAACCTTATTATAATGTACCTATTTTATTTATATTTTATATTAAACTTTTATTTAATATAATGATTATATTAATAATTTTTATTATAAATCACATTCAAATGATAGTATTATGTAAATTTATTAGTAATATTATTTATTAAACATACGGTTCAACCTATTAAACACCCGGTCCGACCCATAAACCCATACTTATACCGGGCCAATTCTAAAACCTATACTTCAAACTCCCAGTCTTCTTTCCTCTCCCTGCTCCAACTAATGTCGTACTTTAGCCTCGAGCTAGGTGGGTCCACCACCTTCATTCCCATGGAACACGACAATACGGGTTTGGGTCATAATTCCGGCAAGCGGACTGGGCACCGTCTTGCCCGATGCTCGGAATTTCGCCCGACACCTCGATCAATATGAGAATCGGGAGACACATTAACATAAGACCACATTCCTTTGACCCCGACCGTTGCACGTGGCCGCCTAAAGTCGAATATGACGGGAGGAGATCGGGAGATGGACCGAGGGGCCGCCGCATGTATCATGGGCATCCCCACCCCCAGCCCTAACTTGTGGAATTGAACTTCATGAATCGTGCCCGAGAATTCTGATCTCATCAACTTCACATAAAAAAAAAAGGGAGCCCGAAAGTTCTACTTTCAATCCCTTTACGCAATCTCGATTGCAGCACCGTGTCGTGGCGTCAATTTTCCAACATCGTGCTAGATGCGCAGACACGTGTACTTAATCACATCTTCTTCTCCCTTGGTTGCTCGGTAGATTGATTACGCGGAAGACGTGATTAAATGTGTATTGAAATTAGAAATGCTCATGGTTAGATCCCTTACTAAATTGTTAAAGTGGTTCGGTTCAGTTAGACATTATACCTTTTGAATTATAATTATTACATAGTCATCGAATCGAATTATTTTGAATCAATTTTATGGTTCAATTAACTGATTCAAATATTATTTAAAAATGATTAAAAATGACAAATTTAATGTAAATTGAACTAAAATCAAATAAAAATCATGTAGAAACATAAGAAAATAAAAAAAAATAAAAAAAAAATAAAATTATTGAAATCATAAATATTTTAATTAAAAATAAATTAAATATATAAAATTAAGGTTAGTTTACTTGTTTGGAACGAAATTTAATATAAAATTACATAAAATATATTATACAATACTAAAATAATATTACCTAACTTTTTAAATTCTTAAAATATGTTTTATAATATATTTATTTTTATTATATTTATAATAATTAAATTTTAAAAAATATATATATATAATTTCACCGTTAGAATTTATTAATAAAATCATTTGAATTTACTAATTAACTGTACTATTTCACCCTTAAAAAACTGTACTGTACAATAATTGATTCGCCTCAAAATAATTTGTAGATTCAATTCAGTTCTCCGATTTTCTATGTGCAACCTTAACTGAAATTTCACATGAAATAACTCAATTTAAAATCTCTTCACTATGGATCGGCCTCGTCCGGGAAGATGGCACCTTGCTCCACGGTCGGGGTCGACTCTCCTAGGCGCACAGATAGCTCCCGGAAATGCTTCGTCGGGCACCTGGAAGAACGACTCGTGGAGGGAGATGGTTTCTGGTGAGGGGAGAAGAATGTGTAAGGCGGAAGTGCTGGACGAGGAGATGATGACGCTGGACAGAGAATCTGCGGCCTGGTCTCGAGAGAGGAAGCAGGTAAAGTTCTTGCATGTGAATAAATCTCAAGTAGTTGAGCTATTACCTGAACTGTTTTGCTTCAGCGTCTCTCTTCTTGTGCATGTTCAGGCACACCGAATTGAATTGGAATTACTGGTCGTGAAGCTGGTGAGCGGCTGTTGAAGGAGAAGGTGCTTCTTTTGCATATGAACAACCTTAAATTTGTTTGAGATTTTTCTTAATTTGGATGTGATACGTGGTGCTCTTCTAATAATAACAACAAATCCATCATGGGTTCAATACAATTTGTCTTTTTCAAAATTTCGCCGCTAGTTGATGCTGATCTTCGGTTTGGTCTGTCATGAATCTTGTCTTGCAGCTTCAACTGTGAAATTGATTCTATATTATTTCAATGTCTTAAATGGTTAAAAGTCTGCACTTGCGAAGCTTCATCGTGTATTTCTACCGAAGCTTATCCTTGTACCCTGCTGAAGTACGAAGATTTGACAACACGAATCCAGAGTTTTCATCAAGGACTAGAACTTCTCTTTATAACCTAAGATTCTGTTGCTCTTGCAGGCTCAGAGGACAAAAGAGAGGCATAAGCAGGTGAATTTTTTCCTGTTCTATCACTAGCGTGACCTCGTTGATTATCCTCTGCAGATTGTCTTCGATATGTAAAGTCAAGTAGCCACATGGTACAGTGACTCTAAACTGGCCTAGAAAGCGTATCAGTTACTTTAAGCTGAAGGCTTCTTCAAGTCCTGAATTCCACATACTTCTGGGAAGTCAACATCAATTAGGCCTCGCATCCTTGTTGGTCATTTTTCTAAAAGAAGCTCAGTGAGCTTGCATAGCCTTAGTTTAGCTCGTCAACTTTCCCCATGTGCTCTGTGATAGTATTATTGTATTGAGTTTCTATGTTCATAGTTTATAGGATCTGAGCATTGCTGCCATAACTGATAAGGTATCGGCCTTGACTCCTGTCCATAGTATTCCCTTTCTGAAACATAATGTACCTTGTTTTCTCTCTTCAGTGATTGTGCAGCTCATGAAAGAGTGGTTCCTGTAGTGGAGTGGCCAAGACCAGCTCATCTTTTAGGAAGTGTTCAATCGATGCAGCGGTAAACCTCTTACTGTGCTGAAAATTTATACGTGGAAAATGAAGCATCACTGCCTGTTACTATCCAGAGAAGAGTTGAGGTTGGACATCTAGTGTGTAGTGACAGAGTAGAAGACTTAACGGGAGAAGAAAGGAGCATAAATCGGCTGGAGGAGAAGTTTCTTGCAAACTGATCCGAAGAATTGTTGACATAGCTAGTTCTCAATATTGCAGTTACTACCCCGAACAGAACCAGCTGATTCCGTTCTAGTTTCACAGTATGGTTGGGGAAACTTGCGTGGATACGGCACCTTCGAAAGTAGCGTATTATATAGAAAGCTGCTATAGTGGTATTGGCTCAGTAGGCCCAGACTGGTTATGGTTATGAGTTTTTAACCGAAATCACTGGCGAGGACCCCTCTGAGAGGTTACGTTGGACGGATCAGAAGTTGAAGAATTTGGGGAAAAGTACGAGGCCCAGGGGCCAGTCGGGGAAGAAAAAGGGCAGGCATGATGGGCCTTGAATAGTCTGTGCTGTCATTCTTATAAAATCCCTGTCTGCTTCATGCAAGGGCAACGGACTAGCTGGAAAGCCGCTGGGAGTCAACATTCTTGAGTGATGAATTGCTGGATTGATTTTGGGATGCACCGTCTATGTCTATCAGTCACGGAGCTTGACCTGTGATCAAGGTCATGTAAACAAGACGCCATCTCAGCTCCATGGCCGTTCTCAGAGAATGCGGGTGTGAGGTCCTATACTTTTCTGGTGAAAACGAAGCCATGTTCATCCTTACCGGGCACATACGAGGTTCCTTCTATATGTCACAGCTTCTTCTCCACATGTGTTCCTTGAAGACAAAATGGGAGAATTTGGATATTTATGCACATACTAACACGCGTCAGATTGAACATACGAGGCAAGCCAGCTTGGAAATGAGGAGTTGTGATCGTGCTTGAATATTCTGACCCCTCTAACGATTCTTTTGTGATTGGGTAGAGACTAATAGTATTTCTTGTCTAGACAAATTGCCACGCCATTGAGTTTCTGGTTCAAAATCTTTCGAGTCCGAGGGCCCAATTTTGAAGTTGAAGTCTCACCAACGCCGCCAACACTGTTGTCTCAGGAAGGACTTGGGGGCGATATTGCCAGAGACGTCACTTTCACCAACCACTGAAGCTAGGCCCCGCCAAAATTTCAGGGCAAGCCTATGGTATTCAATGTCCGAATGCCTTATCATTTACCTACCATGAGAGGTTTGCGGGTGCTCAGCCCCAGGATATTCTGTCTCCCAGGCATCCATGACAGAATGGGTAAAATTGATGCTGAATTTCGATTTGATCTATCAGAACAAACTATACTCGTGTCAGCAGACTTGTTGTCGTCTAACTGAAATGTATGGTTCAGCTGATCCGACTGATTGGAGAGCCTTTTGTGAAGGCTGAATCATCGTATAACTTTGAAACTCGGGTTCCCTCTTGCCGGGTAGAGGGTCCGGCTAAGGGTGCGGATGCAATTCAAGCATGTTCAGTCCCTCCGTGTCCGATAAGCTTTTGAACCAAACGAGTCTTGGACGATCTTCAGATTCGGTAAACATGGACTTATTTAAATGAATTTGAACATCGGAAGATTCCGATTCTTCAACCTTCCCTCGAGTTATCAGAACCGCAGATCCATATAGCATATACGTCAAATCCCAACAGGAGGATTGTGCCTCAAAAGTCAGCCATAGCAGCTCTTTCTGAAGCAAAGGTGGCGTCCATTGTTAAGAAACTGAAGGAGCACACACTCCAATATGAATAAATTTGAATATATTGGACCTTTCAAGTACCAGGACACCGATTCTACGATAAAAGAAACAAAGATCAAGTGCGAAATCACAACACCAACATGATTTTTAACAGGACAATATGTACTATGCAGGACCATTCACCGGATCGATCCTTTCATCGACGCACACATCCTCCAGTAGAAAAAGCTGACATTACACTTCAGAATTCACCTTCTTGCTCCTTCAATCCCAAAGTTTTTCGGGTTCCTCAGCTTCTCATCTCCATTACCGCCTTTCCTTTTCCATGGAATCCCACGTAATCTGTGACGTTGCAGTGCTTCCCATCTGCTCGATATCCTTAAATGGAAGCTCGGGAATGGATTTAACTCACCTACACCCTTTACCCTTATCGCCTTTCTTTTATTATTTCAATGGCATTCTCCAAATCTTACTCCAGCCCTTTCTTCTCGAGTGGTAGCGTCCATCGGTGAAGACCTATCTGGTCACCGATTTCTTCACTGATATGAACGAGGAAGCATGTGATGATTCCTCCCATGTAACCCATCTTTTATATCCAGATATACATATTTGCTACTATAACAAGGTCCCTGCAACGTGACATCGTCGAGATTATATATTATATACCGCTTCCCTCAGTTCGGCTCCGGACTATACGGTGGAAAACCTCCCTAACTTGGCGCTCCAGTGGGTCTAATCCTTCTCTCACAGATTCAAACACTTTCCTCAACTCCTCCACCCTCTCCCTCACCTCCCTCTCCTTCTCCTCTGCCACCGGGAAGCTCACTGAATCCACCGACTCCCTCACAGCCCTCGACCACTTCTCGATCAAGTAGATCTCCCTCAGCAGCCCGCTGGTGTTTTTCCTCTCCTTCCTCTTGGATTCCTCCAAGATCCGATCGTGGAGGGCCAGCAAGGGGCCGGCCCAACCGAGCTGTCTTGGGACAGCAAAGTGAGCCTGGAGCCCCCTGTCCTGGCACGGGATAGCAGCCACCAGAGACCACATCACGAACAAAAGGACAACACCCATGGTATAGGAAGCCAAAGCAAGCCCATGTGTCGCCGCGACTTCATTGCCCCTGGGATAACCCAAGTTATACCCGATGGCTTGGATTTGCTTCGCGGCAGACCATGCTCCTGAGACGCTCCACGACAAGGACCTGAAGTGGCCTACAGAGCGGTAGTCCCTTGGGGTCATTGGATTGTTATTGTTATTATTGCTCCGACCAAAGGACCGGTTCCGGTGCGAGTTTATAACTCCAGGGTCCTTCTCGTTGAGCATCCCGATCGCCAAATCTACCAGGGCTTTCCTCGCTCGGCGAAATTGGCCTTCCCCCAAATTCCTCATTTTATTGTCCAGAGCGCATAAGACAATCTCCAGCAGCTTTCCCCAACTCCGAATCTGCTCAATCCCATCCCTTATCGCATTGCACACATCAAGGGCCTTCAAGCTGCGATCATAGAACTCATTTAGGGTGCGATCCACAGCCGTGGATTTCGGGGATCTCACCTTCAGCACGATCCCATGGAACTGCTCGTGCAACGAGAGGAACACCTCGAGGAGCCTCCGGGTCCATGCCACGGAGAGTAGCTCCTCGGGGCCAGAACAGGACAGGAGGTCTTGGAACCGCTCCATCACCTGCCTCTGGAAGGACTCGAGGTCGGCTTCCTGGATGCCTTTGGGCCCGAGAGGAGAGGGCGGCGGCGACGGCAGAGCGTCGAGGGTGCAGGCAGGCTGGTCGCGGCCGAGGCTGAGGGTGGAGCGGCGGCGGCCGCCGCCGTGGTGGTGGTGGTGGTCTGCAGCTGCATGCATGGTCGGAATCGAAAGAACAAGGGAACAGACGTAAAGCGAGAGAAAATTGAAGCTTGGGATGAGATTTGAGCTGGGCACCGAAGGATCGACGGTGTGTTCAAAGGGTTGGATGGATTGAAAAAAAGACAACGACAGGGAGGGAAGAGAGAGGTTTATGGAAAGGACTCCAATGGGAGGAGAGGATTTAAATCGGGAAGATCGTTGGATGGCCTTTCCCTGTCGTTGAGGGTGGTTGGAAAATGAAAGGTCTTCTCCTCTCTCAGAGAGAGTCTCACCTCCTTCCCATCAAGAAAATCCGATAAATTATATTTATTTACTAATTTAATATAATTAATTGATAGAATCACCAAATACTAAACAAAGGGAAAGGGGAGAGATATGAGAAAGGGATGAACATTTATATTTTCCCAAAAAATAAGACATGCTAAGATGGAGAAGCAAAAACAACAAATAATTATTAAATTCAACAGAAACAGACAAAAAAGAATTTACCGAAAATAGGGAGGATTTTGGCAGCACATGGAGATCGTGTTCGGGCACGTGTTGAATTGGGCCAAAGATGGATTTGGCGTTGATGGATCGTTGTATGTTCGTACCTAACCTCCTCACTGTCACGAATCACGCTGCATATAACCTGGACAGTATGCAGAAATATTTCTGTGACCGATTTAAAACAATCGGTACCTGAGTGATCCGAGGAAGAAGAACATCACTTTGAAGTGGTGGCAGGCAGGTTTGGGATCGTTTTCAAGTAAGTCAATTGCTAACACTTCTCATCAGGAGACTTTGATTTTTCAAAAGAGCGGGAGGGGGGAGTCATTGCTTACTTTAGTCTATAAGAGCATACGGTGATGCGGAGCTCGAGCTCATCAATCAGTTGGCTTTGTGGACCTGCACATGATGTGTTGAAGTAAGGTGAGTCTCCAGGTTGTCAGCAGGCTCAAGCATAGACAATGAAGTCGGTAAATTAGAAATTTCATACGGCTGAAGCCCGTAAATCTCAAAGATATGAAGACACGGATAACCCTTCAATGCATCCAAAGCTGCTGCTAACATACTGAAGCAGATCCCAACACTTCATGAGTCAAATTACTAAATCATGAGCATAACAAGTTATTGCACGACCTAAGAATTCCAAATCAAAGAGAAATTCAACTAATGATCGTCTAATATGAATTTATCAATGTTATATCATTCTTACACAATCCACATCAATATGATAAATTTTCAAATTGACAATGCTAGGCTGTCATCTTTTTATTGTCCAAACAACAAAATAAAAACCGGCTTGGAAGGGCAAGTCATTCAAAGCCAAAATAACACATAACTTGCAAGAACAGAAAAAGCATAAGGATTGGCTTGAACTAGGAGGTGCAATTTAAAATTAGGGGGAGTTTGCCATACCAAGACACAGCTTTAAGAGCCAAGACACAAATTTACAAAACTTTATATGAATGCTGCAAAGACTTTGGGATATATATATATATCTATATATATATATATATATAGTATGATGATTACTAAATTATGTGTTACAAGATGGTGGCAGGGGACGTGGGAGAATGTGAAACGTACAGCTGTTGGGTTCCCATCACACGTCCCATTTGCCAGAAGGTTAGGGACGTGTCTTATCACAAAGAGACAAACGATATTATTATTTTCGATAATACACCATTTTTTCAATCAAAATATTTGAGTTTTTAGTATTTTATTCACAAAATAAAAAGTGAAATAAAAAAATTCACGTTTATATGATTTATATTTTTACATACCATAAAAAATTGGGAGAAAACTGAATTAATTAAAAGAATTTATAGCTTACTTGTCCACAAGGAAGAACTGCTAGACCTAATCCCACTGGACCCACATTATCCAAATGCTGCAAACGTCAGTTAACATTATGAGTCGAGAAATTGAAAAAAAATTTTGAAGCAAACACGGAAAACTAAATGGAAAAAAGAAAAAAAGTATTAAGTAAAATTAAAAAAAAAAAGAAAAAAGAAAAAAGGAAAATCAATTCTCAAACTAAAATCAAGATTGGTATTACCATTTTATCAGTCAATTTAAACCGTTCGGCTAGGCAATTTTTAAACCTTACCGAACTTAGTAGGTTCTATTAATTAAAATATCTTTATTTGATTTTTTTTAAATAACTGTAAACTGCCCAATTTCATATTGTTCAGATTTTAAAGCTAAAATAGATATGGTCTGGATGGACTTGTCCTTAATGGAATTGAAACAGTTCGGTATGGTTTTCCAAATGAATCCACCCATGCCCACCTCTAAATTGCGCAATCAGATGATGGAATACCCGTATTGTATCCTAATACAAGGTCTTACGCAGCAAAAACCTGCCCATTGTTGGGCACCAAGTATGATGGGCTGTTGATTACCTCGATGACCTCAGATGTGGTGGCCATCCTAAGGCATCACCTCCAGAAGATTATCAGATCAACAATCAAGAATTCCGAGCAGATGATTTTGTCATTGAATGCCCTCATTAATACTGCATACTGCTTCTTTCAATCCGGTGGACAACCCTAGCTGGAATAAATAATATAATTAGCAGATCCATGCCATGTACGGCGAATATGTGCCATTTTTAGAAGCCTGCAAGAAATCCTGATGCTTCTATTGCATTATTCAGCTAGGGATAATACCATATAAGATCACCGATAAGATAACGTATGAGATGGTTTGGTAGCTACACTAGAAGAAAACTCAAGTTAAGAATTACCTGAAAACAGTCCTTAGCCTGCTTTCTCTCCCTATAGACTGCAACTCCCCTTATACCAATGCTTGGCAAATGAAGAATCCCATCCCCTGTCATAGTGCACTTGCATTTGGGATATGGAGAGAGCAGACAAAGTTTGAATTCCTCGGGGGCAATTTTCCAGACGATGTATTTCTGGTGGAACCCAAGAAATCCTGCCCATCACCAAATCAATACATTGAATCTGAACTCTGTCTTAACTCTCAAACAAGTTAGTGGAGCGTACAATGTTAAATGAGCTTACAGAGCAATGAACCAGATTTCAGCGCAAGAACCTGCATCAGCCTGTTGAAGTGAACAGAGGCACATGAAACATGTGAGATCCATTAGCTCTCTTGCCTAAATTATTAGCAGGGCCAAAGATTTGCACGAAGAAGCTGGACAAATCATTAACTGTAAAAAAACATTCGAAGTCTCAGGAGTAGCCAGCATAAATATGATATTAAAATTTCTTTGCTTCGGTCTCTGGGATGTACTTTAACAGGAACAATTCAACCGTCAGTTTATCCGCTGTCTGACATGGTTTCTCAAAACTGACCTAGAAAACTAACTTCTCGCAATATGATGCATCCTCAGAGTAGATTACAAATACATATATATGAAACAGCTTGGGTAAGAACAAGCGTAGAAGAAAATTACAGCATCTGCTGTGATAGCTACCACACCATAGAGCAGAAAACAGTAACAACAACGGAATACAATCATAATTAAAAACAACATCGTTACTATAAAAATCAATCACATTCAGGCTGATAATGAAAATTAAAGGAGATGATAGTGAGAACCCTTCACACCATTGGGCAAATGAAGAAAACCAACATCAACAAAAAAAAATGTCCAGATCGGAAAGCCAGCAAGGACAAAACAAGACACATTTCAGCTATATTGTGGAGTCCAGTAGCCACTCTCCAAGTTAAAGCGGGCTCAAAACCACTAAAGGAGCTGTGAAGCTAACACTGACCAGTAAAACCATCATTGTAAATGGATGATTATTCAAAAGATAGTTGCTATTTATATGGAGATTAAACATTTAAACTTCTAGAGCTTAGAACGAAGCACGACACAAAGAGACAGGGAGCCACCTCAACAATAAAGTTGAGTTTAGCCCTTAGTCTCAAATAAAATCTTATCTAAATGCCCTCAGATCTCATAGCTTTCAAAAAATCAATTGCATGGCGTTCGTCAGAAGCTCATCCACCCAGCAACATGCCCCTACTGACATAATTGCACCCAGACGTCCCCCGGCTTGCACCATGCATGCACAAACACAAGCACGAACTGACACACATAAGATGCTGCGGCAAAAGATGAATTCTCTAATGACATGTCCATGAGACCACTCGGGACTCACAGCCTTTCCATCAATTGGCAAGAAGAGAACAGAAATAGTAACTTTCGTGAATAAAGCACAGCATAGGCAATGTCACGTGGATGCACACCATAATCAAAACTTAGACGTTACTCTATAATTGCGGCTTGTCCAGATAGCACCTCCTTCCCTCGCACCTCATGAAACGCCTTGCAGCTATGGAGAAATAGTGATTCTTTTGCCTTAGAAATTTCAAATTTTTATCTTGGTAAATCTTCAAGTCTTAACATATTTTCGATGAATCATTAGCTTAGCAAAGAAGCTGAAATTCCCTGAGAACGCCCTCACATCTCATAGCCGTGAACAAATCATCTGAAGCATTAAAGCTCGGGCCATCACCAACCGCCCTCAGATCACCACCAAGCCGAATTACAGAACGATCACGGGTATGCGACACATTGCGTACATATACGCGATAGGGACGTGTGCGAGAGAACAAGAGGTCCAGCGAATCTATTCGCAACCTTGCAGGATAACCAGAACGGCGACCTTGAACGGATATACAGCAGGCCATCAACTGTAGATTATGTGCAGATCCATCAGGAGAAGCACAGAGAATCCACAATCTGCCGCCATTTTTCGGGCCGGAAATTACAGGAAGAAACTCGCTGAACCGTTGGTGTAACTGTTTAGGGTTTTGCTGGGCTTCCGGTTTCAATTTATAAGGAGAGATTCATTGGGCCGACTTGATTGGATAGCTCGGCTCAATCAGCTTATCCTAAATGGCGGCTATTTCCCTCGAGACGCGTTTCAGTCCGAGCTATTTCCACCGACTCTTATGCCGAAAATTGCGCCGAATGTTACAGGGTTGAACGCGCATGATCCGAGGAACCAATTGCACTACCTAACGTGATAGCATGGTTGAGCTTTCTGACTCAAGATTCCGATTTTCTTTCTCGTCGATAAGATTAAAGTCAGTTTCATCCATTCATCTCATTGGATTCCCGAGAGAACGAGCTGATCAGACACTCGATAGCAGAACATGGAAGACCAAGAAAAGGTCAGGTCGACAGCCTGTTAAAAAGGTTTGATTATTCCTTTCAAAGCACATGCTTAAGTGAACTGCTGCAGTACAACAATACAGAGTTAAGCTAAAAACACAGATAACTTCACCAATGTCATTTAATCAGACTCGCCCCAGCCCTTCCAGACTTGAAGAGAGAGGGCAAAGGAGGAGACGGATGGAAGGAAAGAAGCCAAGCCAATGAAAGGGCTCATTTCCTAACTCACAAACCTATGTGATTTGGAGTCTCGACTCCATACGGCTCAATAAGTGCGGGTTCATCTCCATACACTATTTTCTTTCTTCTCCACCCCCACGGTATCTCACATCCAGGAGAAACCTCTTCCCCTCACCCTTTTCCCGGGGCTTTTCTTCTATTCACAAGCCAACTTGGTGTCGAAACTGCTGAGGCAAATTGCAAATGCCTGGAAAGCAGAGAGAGGGTACCGGTAATCCATTGTGAATATGTCCTTGCCAACCTTACCAAACTGGAGGATGATCTTGTCATGATCGGACGGTGCAGGCTGGCTTGCAGTCAGGGCACCTGCAGGGGGCTGGTTTGCTATCAGCTGGAAGTTCTTCACTGAGGCCACTGTGACTCTTCCTCGGAAGTTAAGGCACCAGCATTGCAACTGCTCATGCCACCTTGGGGCCTTGTTCCGGAGGACAAGAGGCTGGTCCTTCCCACTATCCTCTCCTTCCTCCCCATCCGCTCCTCGGGTGGGCCCCACAATATCTGAGAACCTTGAGGAGCTGAACTCAGTGGAAGTGTCAATGGGTTTGGAGAAGGAGATGCTCCGGAACGAGTCCTCGAGGGAGCGGGGCAGAAGCTCTGGATGCCCCGGGACAGTCCCACCAACCTCAAGGGCTGAGGCAGGGATTGAGTGCATCACACAATGCATCCTCCTAGGGCCCCGAGTCCCCAGCACATTCAGCTCATAAGTAACTTGGGCGATGCTGTAGCTCCCAGTTGGGACCTTTGGGGAAACCTTTTTCGAGTAGAACCTTCGACTCCTCCCAGGGGGAGACAGCTGGGCATTGTTGTATGGAGGCTGTGTGTCGTAGATTATGAATTTGGTGCCAAGGAAATTCGACCTGAAATGGGTTATAAATGAGTATCACAACAAGGTAACTTATCTGCGATTTCTCTTATCATCTCTGAGAGGGCAACTACAGTCAATGAACAGATATAACCAGACGAGTTAACCTTGAGCATATGCCAATATCTTTTTGAACTACACAAAACAAACAATTCTGGGATGATCTAAAGAGTGGTGTGCTAAAAATGCACTCCACCAGCCAGGTTCCAAACATGATGCCTGGACAGACAGACGGATAGGATTTAGATGCAGATAACAATTCAATGTACTGTTCATTCATGCAATTATCGGATGAACTGCTATATACAGCACAAAGTTTTGCTAGGGATATATAAAGGCTAACTAGGTGGCATGCATATCCAAGCTTGACTGCTGAAAAATCATGTAGTTTATACCTTCACAATGCCACAACCAAAATTAGAGTTTTGACTATCTACTTCACGACTCCAATTTGGATTAGTAAGTCTTCACAAAGTTGAACTTTTTTTATTTAAAAAAAAAAAGCACACACCCAGCATAGAGGGGAAGAAAAGGGAGCATATTTAGTGGTAGAAAAATATATTCATCACCTCAGCTTCCCAATGTAAGTACTACTTGATCTTGATATGTTATCTGCATCCATAGAGATCACATACTCCGTATAGGTAGTTCTTCGTGTTCGTTTTGCTGACAGAAGAAATTTCCCATTTTCACCAAATAAAGCTGAAAAGGTACAACATTAGTCAACCATAAGTTCAAAAAAGATGAAAATAAAACCTGCAGTAAATTATATAATAATCTTAATCCAGCAACTATATGCCTTACGAATAAAGAGGAAAAAAAAAACCAACATTGCTCAGAAAATGCATGGAATCTAAAGAAGAATTAAACAGAACACTAGGGTCACATAAGAACAACAGTTTATCACCTAAAATTTCAAATAATTGTGAAATTACAACTCTTGAGACTTAAAATCTTACCTGTACCTATACAAAGGTAGAGGTGGTAAGTTAAATTAGATTTGTCCCTCTTAATAACACATTGAATGGTTCCATCTCGAGGGCCTGGCTGTAAGATAAATAAGGAAAAAAAATGTCAGTGGGCTCTTCATTAATATACAAATATATATAGTACATGATAAGATACTATTGAGTTATATATCTAATATCATGTTAATGCTTAACACGTCACTTACTGAAAAGTGCGATAGCATTAAAGAAGCTAATTTGAAGCAATTACTTACAATTTTAGTAATAGAAACCAATATCTACAATACCTGCTTCAGTGAAACAGGGAATGTAATCTTCCCAGAGACTTCAGGATTTTTAACAATTTCTTTGCACATTTCCCTCCATGAACGACACACGGCAGCACACGCAACAACATGCTTGCGAGCAGGCCATGTGCTCTCACTTGCTTCCAATCTCTTGATCACGTCATGTAGAAGCTCAGGAGGTAAACTGGCCCACCGACTATTTTGTATCACAGGGGGAGGATCATGCAATTCATGCACTGAACCATGTGATTTTCCTCGGTGATGGCCAAGTAACCTCACATCAAAACTCCGCCTAGATAAGCTTCCAAACCCATCCCTTACGTCACGAACAATGCTACGGAATGACATTTGTACCAGTCCGCTGATAGATTTGCTATTTCAAAGCATTCCCTTAAGGGGTTGCATTAGCCTGATGAAGTTTAAGGTAGATGACAGCCGCTAACTGCCACTGTCACATTAAATACACACCCATTAGAAAGAGAGAAAGAGAAAGGGGTGGGATGAGGAGGGTCTTTCCCAAAATAAAAGGTCTCACATGGACCCAAAGCAACTCATAATACCAGGCTTTCATCAGAAACAGCTTTTGGCAAGGTTTTAAGCTCACTAAGAAAACAAATTGTGAATAACTAGGAGTAAAGTCCCCCACTTTATCCCAAAGCTAATTAAAAAGAAGAATCTTCTCTTATCGTAAAAAAAAAAGAAAAGAAAAAGAAGAATCTTCAGAAAAGCAAAAGAAGACAATGTCCCAGCTACTATAAATCTAACAATCAACACAAAAAAAACAACAAAGTCAACACTACGTTTGAGCAAAAAAGCATCGTTTAGCATACCGTAAAGAGACTCGTTCTGATTTATCAAAAAAGAGAAGGTTAATTTGATTTGATCATATCAGAACCCTTTAAATGCACTCTAATCAGGAACATGCGCAGAAGATAAAATCTTATCAAGAAACGAAGCCGATTGCTTGTTACGACTGTAGTTTAATCTAGCACCAGCCATTAACAGATGAAGAAGGAATCACTTCGAGAACCCTTCAAAATCCAAGAACTCACAAGTAAGCAGGAGAGGTGATATTAGTGTTCCATCAAATCATGCTAATAATAGAGCAGATGACACGACTGAGATACAAAAATCGAAGCGACAGACAATAACTCAGCAAAACCCCAAAACTGTACCCTAAAAATTGAGCAGAAAACATGAATTAGTCACACAATATTAATTTTTTTAGGCCAAGAAATTGATAGTGAGATCAGACAAAAGATTGTTTTCCACTCAATTGCTCAATTGGAAAGGATAAACAACAGAGCGACCCCAAATCGCCACACACAGAAATGAATCAAACAAGCCAGATATCAACCCGCGATACAAACGAGAAGTAGAAACTCCCAACGATAACACCCGGAGAACCGCTGAAACTAATGCCGTATCTTAAAAGATCAGCTGAGTTACCCAAACAAGACCCCCAACAAATGATCACCCTCAGAAACCACCAAAAAGAACCTGAAAAATCACGACTTTTTCCCACGAAACAGACGCAATCTCAGGTATCCCCCGGTCGAAAGACAGAAAGCGGTGGATCTGACGGCACAGATGCTCAAACGCAAGCTAACTCGGCCCAGAAATGACAAGAAACTGGGAAGAAGAGCACAGGAACTGAAGCTGAGAGGAGACGACTAATACATGAGGAAGCTCACCTTCTCCAGATCTCTATCTCTATGCGCCTCCTTCTCTCAGTTTCAGATCATACGCTTTACATTGAGCAAGTTTCACCCTCCGTCTCAAGAAAGTCCTCTCTTTCTCTCTCTCTCACCTCTGTGCGTGCCTGACTTCGGGCAAGAAATGGACGCCAAAAACTTATCAAATCCGGTTCACGAACTAACACCGAATTTAATTGAAACTGATATACAATTTAAAAATTGAAAATGAAAAAAGGTTTTTTTTTAGTGCTTTACTAGTGAAGTGAACAATCCTTTTCCACGCAAATGCCCACGACCGATTTTTTTTAATTTACTTAATTATTTTTATGAGAAAAATTAAATCAATATATTATCAAACTTACCGACATGAATGGATTAAGATTAGGATGAAACTCGTTTTGAAATTCAGAATAATCATACTTTATTACGAGAGAAGCAAGAGAGAGAGAGAGAGAGAGAGAGAGAGACAGAGGAGAGAGAGAGAGAGCATGAGCTGGTTGGCTTGCCACTTACTTTCTCGTGAAATGACCGCGTTAGCCCTGACGGTTGACCTAAAAGACGTTCCCGTCCAACTGCCGTTATCTGACACATGGCGGGGTCAAGGTTGAATTGTAATGTGTGCCGGGAACCAATAATGGTCCACAACTAAATTAAATTAAGAAAAACAGTTGGTAATTAGGCAGCGCGCTGTTAACTTTATTCAAAAAAATATATATAATATTATACAAATTTTATTTCAATTTATTCATTTTTCATGAATTATCTTATTTCATTCATGGGATTTGGTATTTTACCTTTTGATTGACCCTATTACAATCGACCGAATCAGCTGACCCAGGGGAACTGAATGAGGGAATGCAACAACGTCTGGCCCAAAAAATGAAAACGTTGAAAAGAATGGGGAGCGGAGGTAGGATTTCTAAGAAAGGGACGGCGAGATCCACCGCAGTCCAGTCCACGGTACACGGCGTGGTTTGCATCGACTGATTGGTTACCCGTCCGTCCGATCGGTCTTGCGGATCCTGTTGGCCGTTGACGTGGGACGGTCAAAGATGGCTTTGTTGAACGCGGGGCACGGGCCGGCGGTGTGGGTTCATGTGAGGGAAATTATTGCGCGGGGCACGCCGCCATCATAACATGAAGGCCCGGTGCCTGCGAAATGACTTCTTTGCCCCCCCCCCGCCCCTGCCCTGGTCGATGATGGCATATATATATACATACATACATACGCTTCAAGGTTAAGGATTCATTATTGTTTTAACTCACTGTGTAATATCTCAAATTTTATACTTTTAAACGTAATAAATCTTTTCTTTACTCTTTAATATCTAAAAATACAATGAAATCAGTTGATCCAGGCCGATTTGAGCCGATCCAATAAGGATAAAATCTTCCCTAATAAGTTCTCTTAAATTCGTATGGGTAAGAATTTTAGACTTTTTAGTAAATTCTATTTTTTATTTAAATAATTATATAAATTACACATCTCATAAATACGATAGGGTTTATGAAGCACTCAACAATTATTATTACTCTTTCTTTTTTTATTATTCCTTTTATGTCCTTTTAAACTCTGGTGAATACTATAATCTAAGAATAAAAAAAGGAGAAGCAATGATAGAGTTGGAAGAGACAATTTGGTAATTCGGTACCCAACCCATTGCTTTCCTTAGAGGGCATGCGTTGGAGCAAAGTAGGTATCTCTCTTTTCATTTTTTTTTACCTTATCAATTCTTTTTTTTTTTTGGCATTTTCCCCACTTTTTTTTGACCTTTTTGCCCCAATCTCATGATCAGGAGAAGGGATCCTATGTGGGTCGATTCCTTCTCATGGATCGCATGTTCCCTATTACATAAGCGATCTGAAAGGGGAAATCATATAGGAAATCTCGGGAGTAACCAATAATTTAGTGCAGTCATAACTTAAATTTCCAAATTGGATATCGGCTCAACATATTATAGGTTTTATACCTTATTATAATTAGTAAGACATAGAGTTGATTATGAATATTTAGTTTATACATATAAAATAATTATTAAATTTATCATAATTAAAAATTTTACATGTTTTAATGTTAAAAAGTTATTGATAAAACTTAACCATAAGATACCATATTATAATAAAATTTACAATTAAATACTATAATGCATATGATATAAATTTATCATATGATCAACTTTGTGTTGATATTAAGACATCCTAAATTATTTTATTAGTCAATGTCGTGCCCGTGGGCAGTGCTTATCCATCGGGGTTAGGTTGACTTTTCTAAGTCAAAGGAATGATCCAAATCCCTCTCCTCTAATTGCACTACGGTACTATTATTAATTTAAAATTAAGAAATCTTATATTCGTCTCGCTACGATTTCAGTTCCTCTCTTCTTCATGACATTATCCGGCCCATAAAACGATTTTTTTTTTATTCAAACTATATGATATCCATAAACTCATTTAACCCTTGTTAATCTATATTTAAGCTAAATCTGTCCATCTAAAAAGTAAAGCTCTCTCCATTTATAAAACTTGAAACTGAAGTCTTACTTAACGGGCCGGCCATGAACAATTTTGTGAAGCATGAATTACATAACAAGCTACCAGTTACAAATATCAAAAAGGAAAAATAAAAAAAAAATAAAAAAGCAAACGAACGGATGAACGAGGTGACAGCCTAAAATAAGGAATGGTGTCAGATGATTGCACAAACTATAGTGGGGGAAACGTCTTCTATTTAAGGAAGGAAAAGAACACCAGAAGAAGAAGAAATCAAGTTGGATTTATAGTCTATCTATCTATCTCTATATATCAGACATTTTTCGGCAGACAGATTTCACTATCATATTAAATATATGCATTTTATGTAATGGTTATATAATATAATATATTTACGTGATATAATTGTTCAATAA
This sequence comes from Sonneratia alba, assembly GCA_900174645.1. Taxonomy (NCBI): domain Eukaryota; kingdom Viridiplantae; phylum Streptophyta; class Magnoliopsida; order Myrtales; family Lythraceae; genus Sonneratia; species Sonneratia alba. Next base: position 2,572,010 of record FWPY01000071.1, read on the forward strand.
TAAATTATAAAGTGACAGTTTTTTAAAGATTAAAACACAGAAAATATTAAATGAGCCCTAAAAAATTAATAAGTACTTAAGAATATAACTATTAAATAAAAAAATAACATACTTGAAATCTATGGACTCGTATTACTCAATTAATAGAAGAGATGAGCCAACAGCGCTGTATCAGATCCCACCTTCCCGAGCTCGTAGTCTGGCTGTAACTTGTGTCGACGTCAGGACTGGGGCGAGGTGGGGAAGAAAGGTCAGAGGGCGGCAAAAGTCTATCAACTGCCATTATTGAACCGTCCGGACACATGCAAAAATCTATTTCCCTGATCCTGCACATCAAATCTAACCGCCCCTTCACCTACCGTGCTTCCATTGTCCGTCCACTCATCAATTGACGAATAATTAATCTAAATTATGTTCGGGCCCGTCAGTGCCCGACTACACGAGCCTTGCATTTCAGGAGGCCTCTGATGCGACCTTCGAGGCATCTATCAGAGGTACCGGGCTCCGATCCTGTGCAAAAAAAATGCCTAAATGCATGTCAGTGGGAGCTTGAGTGAGTGCTCAAAATCAATAATATTACAAGGCTACTCCCTTCCAATCGTTGAGGATGACTTCAACGTGCTAATCGATTAGGATCATCGTCAAGAAAAGTGATGGCGCCATGTGCACTTGCGCCAGTGGGAATCGGCACTAAATCTCACCACCCGGGTAGATTTTTATGGTTTTAATTATGGAAAAAGAGAAAAAAAAATATGTAAACTTTAATTCATAGAAGCATATCCGAGTCTGTCGGTCATATCAAACTACAGATCTATCTCTCTCTCTCTCTCTCTCTCTCCGAATAGGGCCGGCCAAATCACAAAATGTTGACCTGTCCGAGTTGTAATTTTCCTCTACTCGATGCAAGAAAATTACTGTGCTTAAAATGTATTATAAATCATTGAATGTTTTGATATATTTTTTTCTTAAATAGAATATCAAGCATATGCATTTTGAAAAATGAAAATTCATTACGGAAAGGAGTTTTTATCACTTAATGGGTTGGTCCGCTTATGTATGAACTAATTGAGGTCCAAATTTCCAATGTAATAATCTCGATTATCATTTAATCTTTCATAAGAACAAAAAAAAAGAAGGGGATCTTCTTATGAATATGCTTCAATGTTTGATAAGACTCGCCTGACAATTGGGCCTTGAGCCCAACAAGTGCACCTCAGAAGAAAGCTCAAGGCCTCGGCCCATTAGAGCCCAACAGAGGAAATTTCCGCCACGTGCTCGAATGAGATTGATCGACTGGGAGGCATAATGATTTGATCGGAATCCATTCCGATTAGCCAAGCTAGAAGTAATCCCATAAAAGCACATAGTTTATAGAAAAATATGTAGAATTTCTATTTACTAAGAAAAAATAATAAATATATATAATTTAAAATTTTAAATTAATATAATAGTGATATCAGCTTTTTATATGTTAGAAATTATTTATTTATTTTTTTAATATGAGATTCTATCATTTAATATTCATTTTCAGTGACAAGTTGGTTTATACGAACCACAAACTCTACACTCCGAATGCCCCTAAGTCAAGTATACTTTTTCATACTTGAACGAAATGGATCAACTAACCTAATAACCATTCAAGTTGTTTGTCTCAATAACTAGCATAAACCTTCTTTTTGTCTTAGGTAACAATTAGGTCACGAGCCAACATTTCCATCCTAGGCCTGGATGAGGTATGAGCTCACATAGTAATATATTTTGATTCTATGTAAAATTTTCCTATACCATATAAGAGTAGTGCGCTTATATTTAATCTAAAATTTTAAATTTGTAAAATAATGATACTTATTCTCTCGTATGCCATAATATTTTAATTTATTTTTTTGATATAAAATTCATTCTTTGGCAAAATGTGAACCATATAAATCAACTAGTCCAAATCATATGGAGCAACTGGCCATTCTATTGAAACTTTGCCCCCATCCTCTTGATGTCAACGTTGGGATACGACATTGTAGTCGTCTCACTTCTTGTATGGTGGATATTGAGAGGAGGAAGTGGTCGACAGACTCAAAACCAACATAAGAGGGCAAATAGACCAAACGTTATATCCTACATAGTAAAGCCCCCAGCACATAAGAAGGGGCAAGTGGGAAACAAATAAAAGGAAAAAAAAAAAGAGAAGAAACCCAAAAATTATTTAAAAAAAAAGAAAAAAAAGTGAAAGTAAAGAGGAAATCGACAGGTCATAATTACATGCGGTGACTTTTATGATTGATTACATCACATACGTTGGGGGGTGGGGGGGCCCAATTTGCAATTATACCATAAATGATCGGATCCCGCATCGGATCAGACAGCCTCGGCCCCAGTTTCCTCCTTGGTTTGAGCCCTAGTTTGCTCAATCTCCGGGCAAATTCTGCCCTCTCTTTTCTTCCCCCAGAGCGTGCAGTAGAGCCCAATCACCAGCAAGGCTGCACCTCCCACCCTGCGTCAATCAATCATCACAATAATACGTTCAGCCGAAGTTAAAGGCTCCGTTCCGATACCACGGATTGTCGAGAAAGTTCGATAGAATTGAGAATGAAGGGGGGGAAGAAAGAGAAGTGATGGTGGATATAAATTCGAACTCACCTTCCCCAGTAGAGAGTCTCTTTCCACAGGAGAGCTGAGAAGAGGGCGGTGACGACCAGGGCCAGGGGAGTGAACATTGCAGTGAAGACTGGGCCCTTCTTCTCCACGGCCCAAACTTGGAGCCAATATGTGATCCCTGTCACGATTACTCCCTGCCAACCACACAAAACATGAATTAATTCTCGTATTCGGCTGGCTACCCATTAGACCTCATGGATTCTAGCCTGAGTTGGGTCGGCCGTCTAAGAGATGGATTTTCTGAAGTCACGGGGGACGTATGTCCCTGGAGACTAGATGAACAAACTAGAGTAAGGTCAAATCTCGGGATGTGATGAGAGGCACTATACATATGGGGACATGTCACATTCATCCCACGATGGTGTCCATTAGTCTCACACACATTAGACGATCGTACTGCCATGATGGTGGACATGATCCATCAACCCCAAAATGTTTCAGAAACCCTAAACATGCTCCTAAGAAAAAGGATGTATTTGAATGTAAAAAGCTCGATATGTTTGACATGTATTAGCCACAGCTAGATGAGCTTTCCGACTGCCAAACCAAAAAAAGATTGTGTCAGCCTACTCTATAAAGCTTTTCCAGGCCTGAAAAATGCTCTTAAAGGGTCGAGTTATGCGTATTTCACTAGTTAAAAAATTAAGTAGAACATTTACAAAAGTTAGCTTAAGTGATTAGAGTATATATATAACTCGTAAATGGTTTGATTCTTCTCTTGGCCAGTAATTCTTAGTGAGTTCATATATATATATATGTGTGTGTGTGCGCGCGCGCCTGGGGTTGCCTGGATTCATGGGCTTGTAAGATATTTATGGGATAGAGAGTCGAATGAAAGCCATGATTTCAGTGGTCCATCTCAAACCATTGCCCACTGAAGTTATGGTTACTCGTTATCATGGTATCGGGCCCGTATGATCGGCCAGTTGTTTTAGGCGTTTTTTATTTCCGAGCGACGGTGACCTTGTAAATGAAGTGGAAATTAACTGAGGAGAAGAGCATACGCAGTAGACGACGGAGAGGAGGTTGATGTCCCAGCCGAGCTTCCAGGCGGAGGGGCTTCTCTCCACCGCTACAGCCCAGAACGCTGACTGCATGCAGCTGAAGAAGCACTGCAGCGCCGTGAGCCGCAGCTTTGCCGGGTACTGCTTCACGATTGGACCCTATAAAGCGCCCCCCAAAAGAACAAAACAAAGTGGGATCAATCTCACATGCAAATACAAATGCAAATGGAAAGTTACTTTTTATCTGATCACAGTAAATATATCATATATATGTGTATATATAGATATCTTTATATTTTCCTTTTTAGTATGCGTATATAGAAACGAGAGCTCGAGCGAGGAGAGTCGAACCTGAAGGACGAGCCATAGAGACCAGAGGGCATTGGATGAAAGCATGAGGAGTGAGCCTTTGACCCAGTGATCCCCCGATGAGCCAGACACATGCTCGGTTGCGTGGTGATTGGTTACTTGGTTGTTGTTCGATGATATGTACCATTTCAGTATGAACTTCACGGGGGGCCCCCTCATAAAGGCAAACACAAGTGCCCCAGAAACGCCCGCCACTGAACCCATCACTTTGGCTATTCCATGGATTTTCCTCATCGAAATGCTCTCCATCCTGACGAATTAGAAAACATAAATATATTTAAATTAGTCACGGTTGAGAAAAGCATTCAATGAAATGATATCACTCTCGATCACTGACCGATTACCTACACCCTTTATTACTCTTTCTTCTTCTACCGACAGTCAAATTTTCCCGTGTATTGAAGTTGACAGTGTTTTCCATGTCTTTTACCTTAAGCAAACGGCAATGACAAAAGTGATGGCTGGGATTGTATTGGTAGTGGCAGCAGCAAAGGTAGCCGATGTGTAGTTGATTGCTACGCAGTAGATGTTCAAACTCAGGGCAAGCCTGAAAGCAGAATAAGTACAACATGCTTACGAGTCAGTAAAGATATCCGTCTGCGTAAGATGAGTCGACGGGTTCTGAAACAATAAAAAAAACATAAGTTTCGCCTTGCATCTTACACCAGGCCGTGTTAGCTCCGGCTTTAGTTTTAGGCTATCTTTACGCCGTGCTTATCATCATGTGGCATTTCGTGCATACGACAGTTACCCACACAACGCAGAATAAGTAGCTGGATGTCGTGGAATTCTTGACATCTATTTTCAAGAAGTTCCAAAAACAGTGACAACCATCTAAAAACTCATTTGCAGTGCCGATGATGTAGGGACATCAGCTGCGTTTTTGGTTGTAGCCATTATTCACAAGAACCAGTTGAAAGATCCGTACCCAAAGAAGGAAACCAAGAAGATCTTGCAGAGCAACCCATACGACATGGGGGCATACTTGTTGCTGTGAAAAAAAGACAATGATTAAAGCTGATTAGCTCCGTGTGTACCATGTTAGAATCCGGAAATATGATTAAATAACCAACCACAAAAGCACCATTAAAATAATGAAGAAACAGAGAAAAGAGACATCAGAGGAGCTGATTAATTATATATAATATTACACAGTACGGCGAAGCAGTCAAACCTTTCAAAGAAGAAAGCGAAAGGAGACAGGGCAAGAAACGCCAGAGCCTGACGGAGTACGACGAACACAAACGGGTTCATGCCTTTGGAGATTGCCGCCTTGGAGAACAGAGCCATTCCCGCATAGACTAACTGCACGAAGACCATTGCAACATAAGGCTTGTTGGTCTTCATCCTCCTCGTTTGTTTCTATGTTTTCAGGTGTTATCTGCGAACTCTTTGATGTTTTAGTGATGGCCGGAATATGAGTGGGTCTATGGATAGGGAAGAACGGTACTATTACTCTATGGGACACAGCTTACAGTTGTAGGTGATTAGGGACGGGCCTCAGCCCTTGTATTTATATTACTTGATGAGTACCTGCACGTGCTTTAGATAGTGTGTTTCCCCGAAATGTGAGAAATTATCGTGCGCATGGACCTGGTCTATTTGATCCAGGAGAAAGTTCGACAGTGGATATGTCCGGCATGGGCAATTAGCTGATAGGAACTTATCGGGCTGTGGGACCGTCATCTGATGTTAGTGTGTCGTGCTCGACATGAACTTGTAGGGGTCGACTATCTACAACAGATTCTTTTCGAGGTTACATTTAGACCAAGGAGGGGATATTACACCAGAAGTCCTACCGATGAATAAACTGTACAATTCATCCCTCAAACAAGACTTCAATGTCTTGGCTACCAAATTAGTTTACCGAGCCCGTCATCAACATATACTCATTTTTTCTCGAGACATACTTCTTGTGCATTGATATTGTGTACAAGGTGCAACGACAAGGAGAGCTTTGATAGCATATACAATCACAAGTCCTAAAGTGCAAAGATAGAGGCGTGAAAAATGCTCTGTTTGTTGATGCTGGAGATGTCCTTATCTTCTGCAAGGGCCAGAGCAGCACTAGAGGGTCAGTGCCAGGATTACTACTAGACACTTATTGACGGTTTTTTCCACATATTTTCCCCATGTCACCAGTCCCTCCAGGAACAAAATACTCTATTCAAAAGTGTCCATACCGTCAGCACGCAGTATCGATGATAACCAGTAACAGAGAGCAGATGTGCCATGAGCATATCCATTCATAAGTTTGAATGCATATACACATACCAAACATCAGCCCGCTAGCAGATTTGAAAACCAAAATGCTTTCACTTGATGAGCTTGGAGTCATCAAAGGAAAATGGATTGGCCTCGTCAATCCTATAATTAGGGCAATGGGTGTTCACAGTCAGGAGCACTAACTTATGTGTGCCACCATTCGGGTTTGCCGTTAATCTGGAAGTGCTTATTAACGTGCAAGGAGACTAAAGGAGCACACTGATTACATCCTTCTGATCGAGTATTTTGTGTCTGGGGCCCTACAAAATTTTCCTTCTCTGTCATCAATCTTACCTTAAGATATAGTTATAATCTATTCTGCACAACGAAGGGTATAATGATTAAACCCCAAGAAAAGAAAACCCCTAAGAACCATTCAAAGATCTTTGCTTGTCATGGTCACCTTGTGGTCAGAAGAAGGAAAAGCCACTGAGATTTTGTCTGTGGGGTTGAGTGGATATCCCACAATAGCAAAATCATATCAACTTGAACTGTGGAATTGTTCCCGTCACCGTGTATACATTTCTGGTTTCTTGCCAGAAAGAAACTTCAATATGGCATTCTGCATTCGACAACACGATATGAAAATGTACCAGTTAGACCGTAGAAACTGAAAGGATGAGCTTAATTGTTAGCATGTCAGCAACAATAACCCCAACGCTACGCTTCTAAATGCCGGGTGCCGTATGCCCCAAAAGAAAAAGAGAAAAAAAGGAGCTGATCCCTTTAACGTGTGGCTGTAAGAGAAGATTTCCTTGTTCTCTCCTGGGCCTAATGGGAAAATGTTTGTCGCAGCAAAATGGAGTTCTCTTAGGGTCCCTTTGTCCCCTAACTTTACAGTACCATTTGTTTTTAGTAAGCAACGTGCCTTAGGGCAGACAAACCTATTTGAAAGTCATGTGTGGAAAAGCTCACAAGTTAGCTGAATGCTGGTGGGAATCATTTGATGCTTTGTTGCTCATGTGGAACCTCTTGTTCGATAACAAGTTGATGAACAAGCACAGTCATATGTGTGTGTACCCCACAGAGGTGTATAAAGAGGAAATGAATCGAGATATAACTCGAACACCATATACATACATCCTCAACTTAGATAGGAAAAAACAAATTAGGTTAAATGTGGTGTAAATGTCCCTCACCGATCGAGTAGATATGTGAAAGAGAAGGAATGACTGTGAACGGTGATGGGACTGATATGACAACGTTGGCCACTAGGTTACCCGGTCGATTAATCCTCCACCTTAAGTTATCGAAGAAAAAATCCTTCACATTATAGCTAGTTTTATGATGGAAGACTGATCAAGTCCTCTGTTCTGACGATAATTGTAGAGGATTGCTTGAGCAACGGAGCTGTGGTCCAGTTGTTCGAGAGCGCTTAATGGCATTTCATTTTCAGTGTCATCAAAAGCTAAAAAATGGAGAACACACGGCTTGGCATCATCATGATCCATTATCATGCACTTCATCTCGATTTCTAGATCCCTTCTCTTCTCTTCTCTTCTCTCTCTCTCTCTCTGACATTTTTTTTTTGACCACTCGGAAACCAGATCTGAGCCGAACTGAACCGAGACGTCTAAACTTCATAGTGGGACGTCAGTTTCTGGATCGGTTTCTCGTGAGGTGTTCGAGGGTGGGCGATAAGTTTCATTGGTTAGTACCTCTATCATGACCAAGATCTAATTACATGATAGGTAGAGTTTTTACCAGGCTTATAAAAGCGATAAATTCATATTTAATTCAAAAGTTTAATTTTGCACGATAGTACTACACGGTCCTTTATATGTCATAATCTTTTTATTTATTTTTTCGACGTGAAATTTCACTCCCTAACATCAACTCTTACGTGACAATGTGGCGTACACGTGACACGTGCCATAAACACCCGCCCTCGATAATTATTCAGGAGCCAACCATACTCTTCCGTTCTCAAACGATGGGTCGACTAATCGAACAGTCAATCGGATAATGGGTCTCAATAATTACCGTAAGCCAGTTATTTTTCTTCCAGTCTCGAACCTATCAACAACTGACCTCAAGCATTGTTTCGGTCTCGAGCCTTGATAAAGTGGAAATGAGCTTCATTTTTTATAAGTTTACGATTAATTTAATATAATATAATATATCGGTTAGATATTTTAATTTTATTACATCGGGTATAAAGCATAAACATCCGATGTGCTTCTACCATCTATCTTTAAATGGCATTATCATTTGCTTTATGAGTCCATTCTAGGACTTTAATGTTCGAATAAAACTACGAACGCCCGAGCTGGTTACATCGTTTCAGGCATTCTTTCTCTCTTTGTTTTTTTTTTTGGGATAATTGGCATGCTTGAACTGGGTATCTAAGAGCCACTGCGAAACAACAGAGATAAACTGCCCCCGATCGACTCTCTTCTTGAATTTATGAATTAATCATGAAAATCTTTGACCGAATAAAGTTGGGGGTGGCAATTATGAGTCCCGCATGACGATATTTTCATGCCATGCAGATTCGTCCCGTATTATTTCTTCTTGCAAATGGCTGACCTGATTGACCCATTCGCGCAGCGGCCGGGCGCGTAATTTGCCAGTCCTGGGTGAATTCAGCTCACCGGCTTTTGATCCCGTTAATTCCTGACCCACTCCAGACATGATCTTGAGTCCCCAGATCTCCGTATGTTGGGTCTGTTAATAGTATACGCTGCATCAACCACAATTTTGATTTATGGGATTGTTTTATATGAAAAGCTTCTCTCTCTCTCTCTCTCTCTCTATCTCCGTTTCTTCTTTACCGAGGTGGAGCCAACCCAGTTCAATATTCCATATATTTAAGAAATTTCTAGTATCTCATAATAATAGAAACCACAGGTACCAAAGCTCATCATGACGTCCGGTACAATTAGTGGAGTGCTGATGACTCATGAGCCGATTCCATCTACAGTGGAGAGGTTCGAGATTCGAGAATTATCGGAAGTGTTCTTGTGATATTCAAGGGATAAGTCGACTGTTGCGCGAAGATTAGGTCATTAATTAATAGCGACTTATAATCTCTTAAGAGTAATCAGTGCCATTGTTGCATTAATTTCGTCTCATATACAAGAGAAACATCTAACATGGGCACTTAACCCAGCATCTCGATGTAAACTAAACGTCTCTACATACATATACATGTATGTATATGCACGTGCAAGTTCTTCTACAGGCATGAGCACAGGATGAGCATTGTACACAACCCTACCAGTGCATGTATAAAGCAACCGGATCTTCCTTCCAATTATTATTGGGCACTGCGAAGATGAACTGTCGTGCCACCATGAATGTCAAGGGAGAGAAGAACACTGTGGATAGTGACGAGAGGCTTGAGCCAGCTGAAATGATTTACAACTTGTTGCTGTATCATTTTGCTCGAAAGCAAAGCCCATGTTGTTTATGCCGATATACACCCACACACACACACACATATATATGTATGTATGTAGCCGAAGCACGTACAGTTGCTCTGTCTTGGATAAAGCTCCTCGTAATCTCACAATCACAGGCTGGGAGGGGAAGACAAGAGATAATTACACCTTGTCATCGTATAATATTTTTCCTATATATATATCTTCATGTCACGTATATGTACATATTTTTCAATAAAGAGGTGCTTATTTATGAGCTCCGGAAGAAACATATAGAAAGTGACCATATATATCAGAGTGTATGTATATATATATATACTTTTGTAATTTTATTGATGAAAATTAAATTCCATCATCTGTTACAAATTTCAAATTTGGAGTGAAAATGATATGGCACTATTTCTCTAGCTGGCACCCTCTTTGTTGAAAATGACATTCATAAATGTTAATACATATAGTATATTTATGCCACACATGATCCAATGTGTTAGGTTTCGGTTGGTGATGGGAATCAAACGCAGCTATGACACACACACACACAATAAAATTTATAAGATTGGACCGTATCGATACTGCCAACCCAGTTGCAAAATTATCCAGGAGGTGGACTCGACAATGGATCGTAGTCTTCATAGACATTTTGTATGTAAAAATTATACTAACCACTCTCTAAAGTTTTACAACAGATTCTTATATCGCAATGAGTTATTAAATTTTACAGTTAAATAACGCAAGATGTGATGTAAAAACTTCATTGTAAGTTGAGATGATAATGGACTTTACAATGGAACAAGCGGCATCGAAGCATCGTATTGCTTGCGGGATGTGTCCTCTCGATCGGGTCGGTGACTCAAGCAAAACTAACATATTTGCTAGTAGAGAAGCGTCATACCCCGAGATCTCACAGCAGCCATACAAGAGAGGTCATGGCTATACTTTACACGGTCAAGTGATCCCTGGAGCAAATATGCTGGCAATTTTGGTCTTCATTACCGACAAAGTAAGTAAAGGATAGAGATATGTACATATATATACACACACACACACACGTGTACAGACGGCCCTCAGTGGTCAGCCTATACAGCTTTGTGTAAATGGGTGCCACTGTTTCTGTCTGTAGAATGCACCAAAAACTCCTTCCCCATCCCTTTCCCTTTCATCTGGATGGAAGCCACGGATGACGGACCCCAATTTTCCCACGTGCTATAAAAACTCGGGATAATTTCGCTCCTCCCAAAAAAGACATTTTAGATGATTATATCTTCATCGCTCATGGCAAAAGGGTAATGATTTCTTAAGCATTGGTGATCTACTATTAGAGATATTAAATAAATAATCTAATCCGGTTTAAAATGGGCATAGAAATATTTGGTCTAATTACGGTTTGGCTCATTAATCATAACGAGCTGATCTGTTTATAGGACACGGTTTAGGAAAATATGAATTAGTATGGAATCATTCATAAGTGAGTCAGTTTGAACTATGAACAGTAATAACCATTTCATCTTTAAAAAAAAAAATTTGATCCTTGATTTACTAGGTTTTTTATTATTATTTGGGCCAATTTTGCAATGGTTTTGGGCTCGTTCCGATTCAACATGCTTATTTCTTAAATTTGACTCGTAATCGCCCTTGATCCAATATGAGCAGTTTTGACAAGCCAGTTACATGTTTTGACGGGCTAGTTTTGAGTCAAACCGGCACGTTTAACATCTCTATCTACTATATTTCGTTCCACCTATAAATAAGAGAACCATATGATTTAAATAATTTTACTTACTATAGGGTAAACCTGACTGATATCAAGCGATGAAAAACAAAATGGGCTCACATATTGAACAATTGAACATGGGCCTTAATTGGGCTGAATTTCCCTACATGTGCCTGGCCCGGAACAATCTGTTTGAAATTCGGCCGAGTTGCAAACTGCAGAGAGAGAGAGAGAGAGAGAGAGAGAGAGAGGTATGGCGAGTGAAGAAGAGAGTGCAGTGAAGGAACCGTTGGACCTGATACGGCTCAGCCTCGATGAGCGTATCTACGTCAAGCTCCGCCATGATCGCGAGCTCCGCGGCAAGCTGCACGTATGTCTCCTCCGCTATTTTCTCTCTCCCTGGTTTACCTTCCTTTGGTCTGTCAGTCGATTCGCAGAATATTATACCCGTTCATGGCCGTGTCTCTCGGGTCTATGTTTTTGGCTGATCTTGTGTCAGTGCTGCGTGTAGTCTAATTAGCTGAGCTCCAATTTGGTTGTGCTTTGCCATGAGATGGGCCGTGGCTCGTGTTTTCATCTCTGTGATTTGAGAATTAGGGTTATACTGCGAGTTCATTGGTCATAGACTCATGATACGTTTACTTGCTCTCCCTTGGCTTTATTCATAAGCGACTGATTGTGAGCCTCTTCCACCTCAGTTAGGTGGGGGGTTTTTTAACTGAGGGGTTTTTTGTTGCGATATGACTCCCAATTGCTTATATGGTCAGAAAGTTGAAGTTTTGATGCGACAGTACGTCAGAAAGTTTTCATATTTATGATAGATGGTAACAAGCCTGGATTTATTTTCGAAGTGAAAATCTTCTGTGTCATTCTTAAGTGACTTTGCTGCTTGAACTGAAATTAATGGTTTTTTAGACGCTCGGGTCTGATTTTGTAGTGCGCTAATGGTTGGATCATATGTTAGCATACAGACACCTAGTTTCAATTTCCTCATGGAACCTTTTGCTTCAGGCCTATGATCAGCATCTGAATATGATTCTCGGGGACGTTGAGGAGATTGTCACCACAGTGGAAATTGATGATGAAACTTATGAGGAGATTGTGCGGGTATGCTGTAACCTCTGTTCCTTCTCACTTTGGATATTTTCTTATTAGTATCTTCTATTTGCATGGTCAGTATTTGGGACCTAGTGTTATGAATTTATGGCCATCAATCATAACATATACACCTGTTGAGCAAAATCTTGTAAGTTTGTCCAATCAAAATTTCAATGACCTGGACCAGAAGGCGCACTTTCCATCAGCAATTTGGATACTATTAGCTGTAGTACTTGTTCATTCATGTCCAGAAGTATGATATGGACCGTTCTTATTTTCTGTTTCAGACAACAAAGCGGACGGTTCCTTTCCTCTTTGTTCGAGGGGATGGTGTCATATTGGTGTCTCCACCTCTTAGGACGGCTTAATATAAGGGAAAAGGAGAGGGATGAAGCCCAAGGGTTCGAGTGACTCGAGAGGGGGCAGTTGGCTTGTCAATCACCGGATTTGCATTCTATGCAGTCTGTACCGAATTCCCGGTGTTCCTCACCATTGTTTTGTTGAAGTTAAATCATATGGTGTGGGACCTTCTTATTACACCATGTACTCGACTAGAAATTCCTGTAGAACTGCTGTCCTCTAAGTTTCATCTGCTGCAATTCTTCCCACTTTCATGCCTTGGATTGGGGTTTGGAACTTTGGTTGTTGGGTTTGGATTCTGCCTAATCTGAGCTCGTGCGGTTAATCTGTCTTCTAACTATGGCATTCGATTGAATATGGAAGATTTGCGGAATGCATACTGATCATGAAGGGGTATTCCGACCTTGAGAACTTTAACACGAACTCATTTCTTCTGAGGGATGAGGACGAAACTAGTGTAAGAGATTTCATTAAATAGTAATCTTTTATTGGAATGATTCGGGATGGGCATATCATTTGGTGCCATTCATCAAAGAGTGCCATGGGGAGATACTAGCCAGTCATCACGTATTGGGATGACACTTGCAATTCCCGATCAAATTCGATCTTACTCGAATAGAATATTCATAATACAGCCATGTTGCAAAGCCTCGTTCTTAGGCTATATTGAGCCATTCTCCTCTCCTCTCCTCTCCTCTCCTAACCCCTCAACACCACAACTCTCTCCTTCTCTGTGAGATATTCTGTGAACTCCACATTTATGTTTTCATGGCTTCCCTAAACTAATCCTCGCTGAAGCTAAACTGCTTAAAGGACCCCTGGTTAATCCGAAAGTGGGGGAATGGAGTGCTAATCCAATTAAATGCCACCATGCCCGCAAGATGTTTGTTGAAATGGCCATGTGCGAAGGAACCCAGAACCGGAGAACCTGTGGTGGTCTGATAAGGAGGTACTTTGGATATGCTCGAGCCGAGTTTCAGGGCATGGAGTGCCATGATCAGGGAGTGTTGTATGAATTCCCGACATTGGGAAGGAGTTTCCCTGTTCATTCAGAAGACACGATCCTCTATCGGTTTCAGACCCAGCGCCCTAGTCATCGCTGCGGTTATCAAATCCTGCTCTGCCCTGTCTGCAATTCAGCTGGGTAAGGCCCTTCATGGCTATGTACTGAAAAAGGGTCACCTTTCCTGCCTGTCTGTATCGAAGGCAATACTTAACATGTATGCCAAGTCCGGAGCTCTTGGTGATTGCGAGATGCTTTTCGGCGAGTTGGGTAACTGTGATACGGTTACCTGGAATATCGTCTTAACTGGTTTTGCCGGTTCAGGGAAGTATGACACTGAGGTGATGGGTTTATTTAATGGGATGCTCGTCCTTAGACAGCCTAAGCCAAGCTCTGTTACCATCTCCATCGTTCTTCCGGTATGTGCTCGTTCAGGTGATTTAGATACGGGGAAGGCCATTCATTCTCTTGCGGTGAAATCTGGACTGGACACGCATACCCTTGTCGGGAACAGTTTGATATCATTCTATGCAAAATGTGGGCTAGTTACATGTGATGCATTTGCTGTCTTTGCTGGTCTAGATGAGAAAGATGTAGTTTCATGGAACGCAATGATTGCTGGATTTGCAGAGAATAGGTTGATGTCTGAAGCGTTCAGGATTTTCAGGTGGATGCTGAGAGGGCTAACAGAGCCAAATTACGCGACAATTGCTACCATCTTTCCCGTCTGTGCTTTTCAAGATGAGAGTGCAGCTCTTTACTTTGGAAGAGAGATACATGCATTTGTGCTCAGAAGAGCAGATCTGTCAATGGATATTTCTGTTTGCAACGCGCTTCTGATGTTCTATTTGAGGACCGGACAGATGCAAGTGGTAGAATCCTTATTTAGAAGGATGCAATCGAGGGATTTGGTTACTTGGAATTCTGTCATTGCAGGTTGTGTCTCGAGTGGTGGATGGTCAACAGCTCTGATGTTGTTTCAAGAATTACTATCAGTCAATACAGTTACTCCCGATTCTGTAACTTTTGTCAGCATTCTTCCAGTTTGTGCTGTCTTGAAGAAATTAGAAATGGGGAGACAGATCCATGGATACATAGTTCGATGTCCCTCTCTTGCTGAGAACACAGCAGTTGGAAATGCCTTGGTGAATTTCTATGCAAAGTCTGATGAGACAGATGCGGCATTTTGGGCATTCTTAATGATTCCTGAGAGAGATCTGATATCTTGGAACTCTGTGCTTGACACCTTTGTGAACTCGATGAATCGTTGGAAGTTTCTAAACCTGTTGGCCCGGATGCTGGGGGAAAATTTTAAACCAGATGGCATTACTATTTTGACGTTGATCAATTTCTGTATCTCTATTTCAAGATTGGTGATGGTAAAAGAAGTTCACTGCTATTCGATCAAGTCTGCTCATAGTCTGGGTGATGGAGAACCCACAGTAGGAAATGCTATACTTGACGCATATGCAAAATGTGGTGACATGGGTAGTGCATTGAAAATCTTCCAGAGTTTATCAGAGAAGAGAAATTTAGTGACATGTAATTCAATCATAGCTGCTTATGTTGATAGCGGGTCACAAGATGATGCATATAAGATGTTCAGTCAAATGCATGAAAAGGATGTTACGACTTGGAACTTAATGATTCGAGTTTATGCGGAGAACAGCTGCTTGAATGAAGCTCTTAGTCTTTATCATGAGTTCCAAGATCGAGGAATGAAGCCTGATGAAATAACCGTCATGAGTCTTCTTCCTGTTTTTGCTCAAATGGCATCAGTCCGTTTGTTGAGGCAATGCCATGGCTATTTGGTTAGGAATTGTTTTGAGGATGTTAGGCTAAAAGGTGCCCTTCTAGACGTGTATTCAAAATGCGGAAGCATTTGGCTTGCTTATAATCTCTTCCAGTCAAATCCAAATAAGGATCTTTTCATGTTTACAGCGATGATTGGTGGCTTTGCATTGCATGGTATGGGTGAGGAAGCCCTAGAAATCTTCCACAGTATGATTGGTTCTGGTGTAAAACCTGATCATATTGTCTTCACCTCTGTGTTATCAGCATGCAGCCACGGTGGCCTTATTGATCAAGGATTGGAGATATTTTACTCCATGGAGAAACTTCATGGTATGAAACCGAAGATGGAACAGTATGCGTGTGTGGTGGATCTTCTTGCTCGAGGAGGCCGATTAAATGAGGCCTACTCCTTCGTGACCAAAAATGCCTGTGAAACCCACTGCCTACATCTGGGGAACACTCCTGGGCGCTTGTAAGAACCATCATGAGGTGAAATTGGGCCAAATTGTCGGGGCCCATCTCTTCGAGATTGAAGCTGATGACATTGGGAACTATATTGTGCTGTCAAACTTATATGCAGCAGAAGAGAGGTGGGAAGAGGTCCTGGAGACGAGGAAGCTGATGAAGAGCAGAGATCTTAAGAAACCAGCTGGGTGCAGCTGGATCGAATTGGAGAGGCAAGAGTGTGTCTTTGTTGCTGGGGACACATCTCATCCTGAAAGAAGCATGATCTATGACACACTATTGGGTATAAATCAGCAAATCAAAGGGAAACTAGCCGACTATGGGACTGAATCAACGTTTGCCCTACTTGGTTGAGTCTCTTGGAGTCAAAGTCATGAGCATCCGCTTCATCTGGTGTACGGATGCAATTTTCTTGATGTATAAATTCTCATGTGGAATATTTTTGCATGAGTTGCTTCTTCTCCGAACTACTCGCACTCGATATTGCATCAGAATCCCCTTCAGTGAAGGTACAAGAACTCTGCTTCAACTGTTCTTATTTTTTTCATGTCGATCATTGATACATCAAATTGTAAGATTACTGTTTTATGTCAGTCTCACTTAATTGCTTGCTGATCGTTTGTCAAGCTGTGTGCAAGTCGAGCTCTCTGAGGTTTACTGGAAAATGCAAGAGAGACTGAAGATGAGAACTGCAAGGAGATTGTTCGGGTACGTAAGTCTATTTGGTTCTGGAAGAGTATCTCTCTGGGTTGTCATAAGAGAAGCAAATTCCAATTCTTTCCATCTTCAACTGTTGTTTAACAGGGGCAGGTTTTGAAGGCTTTCACAGTGAAACTAATATCTCAGGACCCCTGAAGCTGCTTCCTTGACTTTTGCCCATTCCAGTGTTCTTCGTTCCGAGCAGTGGTCATTGGCATTTATCGCCTCATTCCATCAGGTGAGCAGCTAGTTACGATTTGCTTTATGTCATAGGGAGCAGGGCAGCATCTGATCTCTGGAAATGAAAATGAATTTGCAATGTCTTTTCCATGGATTCTCCTGAAGGAAATCATGTAGAAGTCGGAAGAGAAGGCGGCTTAGCCAAGGCCAGAGGGAGTTCTCCGTCAAACGTTGCTTCCTAGCCATTGGACGTTCAGAAGACCCAAACACGGCTTTGTCTGGGTTGTCATCATTCCATGATAGATAACAACTGTTAACCCGAATCCCATTTTTTATTTTTCCTGTTCGTTTCACTGTATGCAGCTGCCGGAGTTAATAAAGAATGACGCAGTCCTTGAGCCGAAATTGCTGGAGTTAACGTGCACTGTCTTGATTTTCCCTGGCTCACACGAGCTGATATTGCCACATCCAATAAGTTCAACCAAAAGAAAAACATGAACAAAAGGCAATATTGCAAATTACTAAGAAAAGAGAGGCTTCTTACGACTAAGTAAGTCATCAGGTGATACGGTTATTCCTCGTCTCTGTCTTTCATCGGCAGAGGTCTGAGCTGAGTGCTTGACTGACGCAGAGGAGAGGCAACTGGAGGGGAGAGTGGGTGTCAATGGAAGAGGAAGGGGGAGATGTGCTCCTCTGCAACGCGTTCAGATAGGTCCGAGCTCTACCTTCCATTATTTTCACGCCACGTGTTTTTTGCCTTGCTGCTTTCAGAAAATCACTCCATTGCCCAGAACTTTTGCTTTCTGGCCCATTTTACAGCCTAAACTCTATCCTTTTAGCTTTAACTCCCTGCACTTGTAATTAATAACAGATTGGCCCAAGAATGTGATGGGCCCGGGCCTACCTATTGTTCTCCCCATTGTCGAGGCCCAGCCCATTTACCTCGCAGGCTTCCTCCTCTCTATTACTTCCCCTGATCCCCTCCCTTCGCTGACTTGGACTGCTAAGAGTTCCGCCCGAAAGAGGCGTCGCTGCACTCCCCACGGCGAGCTGGCCGCAGTAGTGTGCAGTCGAGGGCCAAAAATGGATTTTTATGTGCACAGTTCAGTGCATTTGATCACCGAATCGAAAAGAAACCGGCATGTAGCTAGTGCAATCGATCGGACAGCGGATGCCATTAGTCCATACGTATGAGGTGGTTGCTAGAAATTGTTAGTTTTTGCGAGTTTTTATCGTCGTGAATTATACTTTCAATTCCATTAGAGCGGGTGCTTTTTCAGGTATTCGTTTTTCATTCTCTTTGATCATTCATTTGAGCTGCACTTCTGCTGTTGTTTAGCAGGTTCGGTATCAGTTACATAAGTTGCAGATTTTCTTCATCGTTCATAGAGAAGAAAAGTTGTCTTTTTCTTCATTTTAATCCTTTTTCTGCAGGGTAGCTATCTGATGATATTCTGCAGCTCTAAAGCAATGGTGATTTTCGTGGTTTCCCGTCGTTTGAGTGATTATAGAAGAAGAATCTGCTGCCATCCATTTTTATTAGCTTTATGTCGGGATTTCTCCTTATGGTCAATGAAGAAGGACCCGGAACTCGAATCAGCCCTCTCGAGGAACAGGCGGTGGATAGTCAACAACCAGATCAAGAATATAATTCTTAGGTGCCCTGATCAAGTGGCATCTATCAAATTTCTCCAGAAGAAGTTTAAGACGCTTGATCTCCAGGGGAAGGCTCTCAACTGGCTCAAAAAATATCCATGTTGCTTTGAAGTTTATCTCAAGCATGATGAGTATTATTGTCGATTAACAAAGCGGATGATGCACTTGGTAGATGAGGAGGAATCTGTGAAAGATATGCAAGAGCCAGTTTATGCAGAGAGATTAGCAAGATTGTTGATGATGAGCGCAAACCATAGACTAAATGTTGTGAAGCTCAATGAGTTGAAGCGGAACTTTGGACTTCCTGATGATTACATAATCAGGATTGTTGCAAAGTATGGGGAAATTTTTCGGGTAGTTAACCACAGTGGAAGAAAGAGTTCTATGGAGATTGAGTTAGTATCTTGGAATCCCAAATTTGCAGTCTCGTCAATCGAAGTCCTGGCTCAAAAGCAGGGTTCAGAGCCCTGTTTTTCATGTTCATTACCATCCACTTGGGTGAAGTCATGGGAGAGATTTCATGCATTTAATTCAACCCCTTATATCTCGCCATACTCTGATCCCAGTGGCTTAGTTGAGGGTTCAAATGAAATGGAGAAGAGAGCAATAGGGTTGGTTCATGAGCTTCTGTCACTGACCCTGTGGAAGAAAGCATCGATAGTGAAGCTTAGCCACTTTAGGAGAGAGTTCTGTCTTCCAGAGAAATTGAATGTAGTGCTCTTGAAGCACCCGGGTATATTTTATGTTTCGAATAAATATCAGATATATACAGTTCTTCTTCGAGAAGGATATAAGGGGTCAGAGCTGGTTGTGAAGGATCCACTTGTAGTCGTGAAGGACAAGTTTGGGGAGTTGATGCAGGAGGGATCTCATGAATATAACCAGAGGCGTTATTTAGTGAACCTAGAAAAGAAGAGGAAAAAGGGTATGCTTATGGGTAGACTGGAGAAGAGGCAGAATGCATCTACCGAGGTTTCAGAAGAAGACAACCAAGGAGATAAACTTGGTGGCTTGTTTGATCCTGAAGAAAGAAAGCGATTTTACAAAGTTTTGTTTGAGGATAATCCACCTGAGATTCAACATAGGTATGTTCTCTAAATCAAGATACTTTTTTGTTCTGGTTGTTGCCCTTTGGTTTCAAAGCCTCAACTAAAGTGGTGGCAATCATAAAGGAAACGGGGACATATTGATGATCCTCATGTGGAATCGAACCTTGAAGGTTTATACTAGTATTCAAGAAAGTTGTAGAAAGAATTCAACGTCATAAGCTCTATGAATATTATATTTTTTTCCATTTTGTGGGACTGTCAAGATCCAAATTCTGGGTAGGGCATTAGTAAAAGGTGTTGGAATTAGATCAAATGGCTGTACTAATAAGAACTTGTGTTCTTCCTTTCCCACTGTATAGGGGCATCATGCTCATTGTGATTGAAGCTAACTAAAGTGCTCCTCTCTTTTACGTATATATGGTGTTCTTGGTCAACAGATTCAGTGGAGCCAAGCAAGTGCTGCTAGGCTTGATCTTGGAACTATAGTTATGCTCAATCAAGTGTTTTTACGGGGCTTGAGCATAAGACTATTTTTAAGTCTGTCATATTTTATTTGTTGTTTTTACCTTAGAATTTTCTTTGTTGAGAAAGAAATAATACTTGTTATCTTCACGGTACTTGCATTGCTTTACATAGGTGAGTGGGAAGATATCCTGGAGAAAGAAAAGCATGGGAGGATTGCTGAAGAATAGTATGACCAGAACCGCGGGTCAATTCCTTGCTGACATTGGTGAAGGGCTTCCATTTCAAAGCTCTAGAGCCACCAGTAGTCAATGAGTATGAGGTTGATTTGATCTTCAGCTTGAGCCTGTAAAGCAAGCAGAAAGAATGGCTGAGAAGGAAGGTGAAGAAGAGACTTCAGAATCCGATGCAGAGGAGGGGATGCCAGAATAAGTGAAGGCAGATGCAGCACAACTTATGAAGAATCGAGCCAAGAGCATGCTTTCATGTTATGTATGTCCCAAGGGTGTGAGACTTCGGTTCAAGGTGAAAGTGAAGAGCATACTGATGTGGAAATACAAAGAACTTCACTGGATTGAATCGCACTGGTTACAGTTGTAACCGAAGCATCTAGGGATCCATTGAAGACGTAGAGGATCTGATTAAAATGACTCATACTGTATTGTACCATAATCCACCCATGCAATAATGCACATGTAAGATGAATGATCCCTGCTCCATGGAAGTGGCAGAGGCAAGCCTGTTTGCACTGGCCAAATCGACATCACCAGTCGTTGATGAGGTCACCAACATCCCAATTCTGCAAACAACTTCCATGTAATTTTAGGATTCTCATTTTTCAATAAGTCACGACACGAACTCGATACGGTAAAGTGCGGTGTACGAGCTGGTAAATAATAGCAAGGCTGATGTACTGCTCAATCTGGAAAGATCTTGAAACAATTTGATTTCGGAAGTCAAAATGTGTCAACTGACCAGGTCCTTGTTAATCACTGTATTCTTATTTTGTTAATAAACTCCTCATATTTAATTAAAAAAACAACTTCTAAAAGTGATAACAAACTTTAAAATGTTTATTTAATGACAAATGCAAACAGAAACCTTCTATCCTAACGTTTTACGATGTCAGCGGTCCCATGTCGGCGGCAGTTAGAGAGAAGAGATCAGCCATATAGGCCTTCAGAATCTGATCAGCCAATAAGACTAATCCACTCTCAGTCTTCCTCATAGCCATCAGCACTCTCTCTCTCTCTCTCTTTCTGTGCGCCTGTCTGTGGGCGAGAGGTTGCTGCCAGTTTTGAATCACTTGAATCGCAAATCATTCTATCTAGCTGAATCTGGCCGAGCTTCCTGTTTTCCTTACTCTGGTTCGGTTCGACGTCATTTTGATGTTTATTCTTTTTCACTGGTGGTGTGCAGGGACTACGTTTGTTGAATTAACCTGTTATTGAGCATCAATGGGTCGGAAGAAGCCCACTGTCCGTGACGATGATAGCTCTGCCCCGGCAGCTAAGTAGAAGAAGAAGACAGTAGTGATCGACGATGACGAGTACTCCATTGGTACCGAGCTTTCTGAAGAACTGCCAGTTTCAGATGAGCGAGTGGTAATTACAGGAAAGAAGAAAAGCAAGAAGGGTAACTCAAAAGCTCAGCAGCAGAAAGATGCGGAAGAAGGTATGCGGGTGGTGGCAGATGAATAGGAAGATGATACTGAGCCTCCCGTGTTCTCAGGGAGAAACAAGTATAAGTCGAAAAAAGGTGGTTCTGACAAGTTTGTAGGTTTTGGATTGCTAGGAGAAGATGGGGAGGGTAAGGAGAATGAAGAGGAGGCATCAGGGTTGACTGCTGAGACCGGTGATAGCGAGGAAGAGGAGGTCCCATCAATCATATTTTCCGGAAAGAAGAAGAAGAAGTCCTCTAAGAAAGGAATTAAGGTTGAGAAAACTAAATTTACAGCCTCAGTGCATTAGGTGAGGACGATGAGGTGGATGAAGAGGAAGTGATTGAAAATGATAATGATAGCAAATTGATTGATGGTGGAGATGATGAGCCTGTAATTGCTTTCAGTGGGAAGAAAAAGCCTTCAAAGGTTGGAAAGAAGAAAGGTGGGTCAGGTGGGTTCAGTGCCCTTGGTGAGGAGGAAGGAGAGGAGGAGGAAGATGAAGCAGCTGCAATTACGTTTTCAGGGAAAAAAGAAGTCTTCTAAGAACTCCAAGAAGAGTGGAGGAAATTCATTTAGTTTATCAGGTTTTGATGCTTTGGGTGCAGAGGATGAGGAGGAGGAGGAGGTGAAGAAGGACGAGGACGAGGAGATCAGCAGCATTAGTTTGACCAGGAAGAAGAAGTCAGCCTCAAAAAAGAGCTATGAAAACTCATTTGGTGCTTCTGCATTTGCTGTTTAAGCGAGCTTTGAGGATTCCTCTGCAGTAGAGCCCCCAATGCTAGTCGTTACACTGTTGTAAAGGATGAATGTTGTTAATTGTGCTCTGCTTATTTAAAGTTGAAGATGTCAATCATGGCATTCTTTGTTCAGATTTTCATTGAAGATTTTGCTTGTACCATGTCATGTTTGTCTTATCAGGAAATTTCAGCATTGAACTCTAATTCTAGAGTGCTATATGAGTAACTATTCAAATGGTGTGTATAGTATGGATACATGCTATAGCATCTGTTATTTTATTTATTAGATATCCTGGAAAAAATGGTGGTGGATAACATGTGGAGTTTCCCATAAGAGAACACACCCACAAATATTCTGATATCCTCCCTTTGTTGAACTTTAGGAAATCAAAAAGGCCAAAACTATTTATTCAATTAGAACCCCCAGATTGCATGTATCCTCCTTGACGTTTCTTGACTGGCTGTTTCTTAAGATAGATGGTTAGCCAACTAAGCTCTCTGAATGTGTAAGTACAAGCGTGCATGTCTCTCTCTGTGTGTGTTTGCATAGATGTATATCTTCTATTAGCATGTCTCTTCAGTTTGCATTTATTCAATTACTGCGGCCTTTGTGTATGTATATTTGTGTGTTGGTGGTCTAAATAATGAAAGGTTTATGATTCACTGGTATTGCTTCAGTAATATTTTCCTTGATGGGATGTTCAGTGAGTTGAAATACAAAAATAGAAGCTGACTTGTGCTACCATTTACTCTCTTTGGACCATGAATGCTCAATCTTCTGAACTCTTTTTGCATGCCTTTTTAGGTAGGAAAAAGGAAGAGATGGCAGACACTTCAAGGAATAAGAAGAAAAACAAAAGAAGAGTCGGAGGACTGCTCAAGAAGAAGATGATTTAAAAGAAAATTCTTGCAGAGCTTGGTGAAGGCCCTTCTGTTTCGAGGTCAACTGAGCCACCCCACAAGGAAGAGAAAGTTGAACTTTAACCTGAGCCAGTAGTCCAAACAGAACCAGTGGCTGAACAAGGAGGTGAAGAAGAAAGTTTGGAGTCTGCTGCTGCAAAGAAGAAGAAAAAGAAGAAAGAAAGGGAGAAGGAAAGGAAGGCAGCCACAGCTGCAGCTGCTGCGGCATCTGTTGAAGAAAAACCTGAGGAAGTAAAAGCAATGGCAGGATCTAAAAAGAATGATGCAAAGGGTAAGCCTGCTGACAAGAAGATTCCTAAGCATGTCAAGGAGATGCAGGAGGCTCTTGCCAGGCAGGAAGAAGCTGAAGAGAGGAAGAAGAGAGAAGAAGAGGAGAAGCAGAGGAAGGAAGAAGAGGAACAGAGAAGGCGGGAGGAACTTGAGAGGCAGGCTGATGAAGCTAGGCGTAGAAAGAAGGAAAAGGAGAAGGAAAAGCTGCTAAAGAAGGAATGCAAGCTCTTAACTGCTAAACAGAAGGAAGAAGCTCGTCGTCTAGGTGCTGCCCTTGCTAAGGAGGTTGAGACCATTGAACCTAGGGATACTCAGCAAGAGACTATAAGTGAGACTGATTCGCTGAAGCAGAAAAAAAATGATAGATCAGAAGTTGTTATTCCTGTAGGAGAGGATTGGGCAGAAGAAGATGAGGTCGAAGATGAATGGGATGCTAAGAGCTGGGATGATGTTAATATTTCTATCAAAGGCTCATTTGCTAAAGAAGAAGATGCGGACACAGAGCCTGAGATGGTGGTCAAAAGGGAGATAAAGGGTGCGGCCCCTGCAGGTTAGACTTTTTTGATATATTAATCAGGAGTTCTGATGGTTCCTTATTTATTCTTCTCATGGTCGGTGATAACTTTGTTTGTTGTTCACTTAACAGTTCATTGTGCTGCTGCAGAGTCAAGTAGTGCTCCAAAGAAAGTCATTCCTTCTGCACAGATTAAATCTCAAGAGGTTAAGAAAACTCAGCCTGAGGTTGAAGTTTCGGAGAGGAACAAGAGAAGAGGGACTGCCCCAGAAGAAGATGCTTCCAGTCCTGCCCCAACCCCTAAACCAAGGGGAGAGAACCTCCATTCTCCAATTTGCTGTATCATGGGGTATGTTGATACTGAGCAGAACAAACTTTTGGACTGTATTCGGGGCACAAATGTTCAGGAAAGTGAAGCTGGTGGTATTACTCAACAGATGGGTGCCACATATTTCCCCAAGGAGAATATAAGGGAAAGGACCAAGGAACTTAAAGCCGATGCAACACTCAGGGTTCCAGGATTACTTGTTATTGGTACGCCTGGGCATGAATCATTCACAAACTTGCGTTCACGTGGTTTGGGTTTTTGTGACATTGCCATTCTGGTGGTTGACATAATGCATGGCTTGGAGCCACAGACCATAGAGTCACTGAATCTCTTGACAATGAGGAGCACAGAATTTATAGTTGCATTGAATAAGGTGAGTTTTAATGTATTGGGCAGTCTGTTGTGATATCTAGTGTGTCATATTCAGTTTTTTGGTATTTGATTGGCGTCCTTCTCTTGAAAATCACAGATCATGAGGTATTGAGGTTTCTTTAAGCATATTGAGGATCTGCTTGCACTTTGAAAGATGTTCAATCAGTGTTACTTTAAAATGGTAAAAGAAAGTACTTAATTGACCAAAGGAGCACTAAGAAAATGCAAACTAGAATACAGACACAAGGGTGCACAAAAATAATGAAGTCTGTCAGGGACTCATAAGTTGTGGGCAGCAGTTTTTTGTTGGATGTGGATTGGGATACAGTGGCATCAGTGAACTGCGAGCATTTAGTATGGCTTGGAATTTGGGTTGGGAAGAGAAATAAAAGTTTAGAATCAACAAGGGTTCATAGAACGAAAGGAGTGTACAATTGGGGCTTTAAAGCACCAGTTTTTTGTTCATAACGAGGGAGAGATAGAATGGAGTTCTTCACGAAGTGAATGACATAGGAATACCAAATAGTTTCTGTGCTTTTCGTGAAAGTGCAGAAACTTCTTTCTTCTTAAAAAACATATAAGAAAAAGGCCTCAAATTCCTGTTTTCTTTGAGAGAAGTACTCTTATCTATTGTTTCTCCATTGATTTTGCTTTTCTGATGACTTTTCCTTTGTTACGCAGGTTGACAGGCTTTATGGGCGGGTAACATGCTGTAATGCACCTATCGTCAACGCTCTAAAGCCACGGAGCAAAGATGTGCAAAATGAGTTTAATATGAGGCTGATACAGGTTTCAAATTGTCTGCTTAGTTTCAGTGCCAATCTATCCCTGTTCGGTTGAATTTTTTGTGTTTTAATTTAAACCAATTTAGTTTGCTGGATTATAACTCAGTTCAAGAAGCAGGGTCTGAATACTGAGTTATCTTACAAAAACAAAGAAAGGGGGGAAACTTTTAATATTGTACCCAGTAGTGCAATTAGGTATCTCTCTGTCAAAGATAGAATAATTCTTCTATATTTTTGTGTGCTGCAATGAGCCAATATATATATATACATAGGACTATGACATAAACTAGTAACAAAAATCTTAATAAAATAGGAAACTACCAAATAAAAGATTCAAAGAATAAGAAAATTACAACTGATCCTATCCTATTTAGTCTCTATCATATTTTGACACTCTCTTCTCTAAGAAAAAATTTTGCTCTGAAGAAGCTGCAAAATTCTTACCTCAGATAGATGTTAATTGTTTTCTTTCTCTCAGTGGTGAAGGGATACCAGACTTGTTACTTTTGCTGGTAATGTGGACTCAAAAGACCATGGTCAGAAAATTAAATTTAGTAATGAAATTCAGGCGTGTTTTGTTCTTCAGTTTTTCATGGAGTTGTCGAAGGACTCAGGGATCAAAATATCGATTTCATTTCTCTCCACTTATTGCCTGTGCACGTTGTTGGAGGTCAAGGTTGTTGAATGACATGGGACCACTATCGATGTCATGTTAATTAATGGGGTGCTCCATGAAGGAGGTCAAATTGTTGTCTGCGGTTTGCAGGTCTTTCTTCTCAGAAGACAATATTGATCTAACATTTGATTAGTAATTTTCCGTCTCTTATTTGCTGATGGTTGTAGGTGCCTATTGCCACCACCATTCGAGCTCTATTGACACCCCATCCTATGAAGGAACTTCGTGTGAAGGTGATGACACGATCCTCGCCAACCCATGATAAGACCCAATACCAAGAGTGACAAGAATCTTACCAACCCGTGATACTTTGATGCCGTAGCCAGATTCACATCAGGTGAGATGATCCTTCTCATGCTTGGGCTCTTCTCTTGTAGGTTTGTCTTGTGTTCATTTCGTGCTCATTGTAAAACAAGAAATGTAGGACTTGTACGAAGGATGAATGAACTGTTTCCTAATTCCTAATTTTAATGTCCTTCTCCTTGTTGAACCTTTTTGTACACACCTAATCAAGATTGGCGCTGTCTGATAATTGTAAATATTGTAAATTTTATTTAGGGCATTGATGCAAATCTTAACTTTATTATTCTTTCTTCTTTTTCTTTGTTAATATTGTTTAGATATGTAGCAATCACTCTCATGCTCTATTTCATAATTTCATGTTTTGTCCAATCTCTTGGAACATGTTTGCACCATAAAGAAATCAAGACTGCTCAGGGTATTGAGATTACTGCCCAAGCGTGGCTTCTATGGGCTTTGATGTTTGCGATTTATTTCAAATTGCCTTTGCATATATTGATTCGTATCTCAACCACTGGAGCATGCTATTGCTGGCACTGGTCTATATGTTGTTGGCCCAGATGACGATCTTGAGCAGATGCTGCAATGGAAGATATGAAGTCTGTAACAAGCCGAATTGACAAGAGCGGTGAGGGAGTTTGTGTACAGGCTTCTACTCTCAGCTCTTTGGAGGCGCTGCTAGAATTTTTGAAGTCCCCATCTGTAAGTATTCCGGTTAGCAATATAAGTATTGGACCTGTGCACGAGAAGGACGTGATGAAAGCCTCCATGATGCTGGAGAAGAAAAAGGAGTACGCCACCATCTTTTTGATGTGAAAGTGACCCCTGAAGCCCGTGAGCTTGCAGATGAACTGGGTGTTAAGATTTTTACAGCAGATGTCATCTATCATCTATTCGATCAATTCAAGGCTTATGTTGACAATGCCAAGGAAGAAAAGAAGAGTGAAGCAGCGGATGAGGCAGTCTTCCCTTGTGTGCTCAAGATTTTACCCAATTGTTTCTTCAACAAGAAGGACCCAATTGTGTTGGGTGTTGATGTCCTTGAAGGGATTGCCAAGGTATATATTTGGTCTCATCTCTTTTCGCCCCTCACTATAGTATGTTCTAGATGTTTCAAAGCATGATACTGCAATTTTCTAAAGAATGAGGCAACTCTTTAGAGAGACTTTACACTTAATGCTTTCTTCATTGGTGGTATAGCTTCTGTAATTAAAAAAAAAAATTGCAATGCTTCGTACCCAATTGTCAAGCCCTGACTTGTGTGTGACATGCTTCAATGAGTTGTTGTGTACTTATGTCACCCGAGTGGTTGAGAAAATTGGTGAGCATATTAAAAGACGATTGGCCTCAGTAGTAACCTAATAAAACTCCAGTGTTGCCTGGTATCTTGACAGGTGGGTACTCCAATATCCATCCCACAGAGGGAGTTCATTGATATTGGCTGTATTGTGTCCCTTGAAGATAACAAAAAGCCAGTCGATATAGCAAAGAAAGGCCAAAAGGTGGCTATTAAGGTAAGTAGGTGTTCATTGGTGTTCCTCAACCATTTACCTGAAATTTCTCTCTTCTTTTTGAAGCAAATTGCATCTGGGATTTCCTTTCAGATTGTTGGCAGCAACCCCGAAGAGCAGCAAAAGATGTTTGGAAAGCATTTTGATTATGAGGATGAGCTTGTGAGCCACATCTCGAGGAGTTTGATTGATATTCTCAAAGAAAATTACCGGGTAAGTCACCTGATTCAGGAGAGCCTCTTATTGTTAAGAAATGATTGTTACTGTACATCAGACGAGAATTGCTAACGATGGTAACATTTACCTTGCAGGATGATCTCTCCCTTGAGGAGTGGAGACTCGTTGTGAAGTTGAAGAACCTCTTTAAAATACAGTAAGATGGTTAATTTCCGTGCTTGGGTTGCCTGATCCAAGTCCCTACAAGACACCCGAGATCACTGGTCGAGATGAAGGATTCTTCTAGCAGCTGCCTGGGTCATTGGTGAAGAGGAAGTGCTAGGATCTCCTCTGCCAGTACAGAGCCCAGATTTGTGAGGAAGAACCAACCCATGTCCGGTTGGGGTTCTTCGATGCCATTTTTGCTGTATCTGATAAGTAATACCAAGCCAAGATGCGAGGTTTGGTCATCAAACTGACCTTCCTGGATGAAGAGAAATGCAAATAAATTCGATAGTTTTCTGTCAACAGAAATTTCTATCTGGGAAGTTGTTTTCCCGCTTTTTTTTTTTTTTTGTTGGCGGATGAGTGTTCAATAATTTCATCTCTTTTGAGGCTTTCCCCTTTCGTTGTCTCCTGTGATTAAAATCTAAACTACAGTGTCGAGACATCCTCTATATTTGGGTTTCCATGCCGAGGCCAGAGAGCTTATGATGCTAATGGAATTTTGTAGGGCTTGCGGTCTTCGAAGGAATTGAGTCCAATTTTTCTCTATGTGCAGAAGCCAAAGTTGTTCACGCTCGGGACTTGGGGGAAATCGTGAGAATCGGCTGGAGTAGACATGTCTTATACACCAAAAGGAGGGGGGGGGTGGGGGTGAAATGTCATCCTTTGAAGTATGAATCAGCACAATACAACCACGTGGTTGGGTGCACCCAACAAGAGGGTGAAGAACAAAAATGGAAAGTCTGTTCCATTTCTTAATACTGCCCCCACTGAGAGCCTCGGTAGAGCCCACGAGCTGAGCAAGAAGGCACACTGCAGTGCCATCGTCTTCCGTCCATTAAAAAAGATATTTTACATTTGATGAAATTTTTCACCCCTTCTAATTTTCTCTTCTTCCTACTTTTTAAATTTGTAAAATATGAAATTTACTTTTAAAATATATAATTAACATAAAATTTAAATTAATCGATCAATAAATAATAATAGTATTATAAAATTTTATTTTTAAAATATGAAATCATTTTTAAAAAAATAATCGTCCGACTAAAAGATGGTGTGGGCTGTGCTGCACCTGCTCGGCCTCCGAGTCCATTTGTGCCGGCTCGAATTGGCATGAGAGAGAGAGAGAGAGAGAGAGAGAGAGAGTACTGATTAAGTAGTGCGATATTCTTTTACATGAATTACATGAACATTCAGACGATAGTGATCATATAAAGTAATCCACATAAAATTACATCAGACCCCACCTCGTATCGCACCATCATCACTTCGTGCACTAAGACAACCCAAAGCACGATAAGAAACACATATTTAGTATTAGCTATCGTCGGTGGTTGGATTCAGTTGGTGCGTTCCCTTTTCGGGATAGGTAATATATTTAATTTTTTTTGTGCTCAGAGAGCGCTCGAACCGATCAGTTTAGTCAGGCCAAAAGTGATCGCCATGGCGAGCCAGCCGCCGAGCAAGACCCTGAGGCAGGATCTGACGGCTCGTGCCTTCCCTAGCACAGCTCCCAGCCACCCGAACACCACCAGAGCGACACTGGCACAAGCGATCACCACTCCGAGCCTGACCCTGTAGCCCTTTATGAATGACGCTCCGAGCAGGGGCACAATGGCACCAGCCGAGAATGCGAGGGCCGATGCGGAAGCTGCCTGCAGCGGGTTTGGCAGCTTCTCCTCATCACCACCCTCGGGTTTGTCCGCCTCAGCCTGATCTGGCGCTCGGTTCCGGCCATTGTCCCTCCTCATCTGGGCTAGCTCAATGTCCAGCTGAGAGTACACCGAGACGAACTCTCCGATGGCCATGCTGCAGGCTCCAGCCACAAGCCCCGCAAACCCCGTCAGTATCATGGCCTTGACGTCGGTCTTCACGGCACCAATGCCCATCATGAGGGAAGCGGTGGAGACTAGCCCATCATTGGCACCGAGGACAGCCGCACGGAGCCACTGGGATCGTTTTGAGTAGTCAAAGTCGTCCTCAACATTGACCTTTTCGATGTCTAGGGTAGGATTGGTGCCCAGTACCACGTCCCCATTGAGAGAAGCAGCTTGGTTGGAAGCCATAGGGAAAGCAAAGGAACTCAAAATACTAAAGCAACAAAGTTGACTATAGTTATAAGTGAAGAGAAATAGCCAGAGAATAAGAACTATTGGGCAAAAGGGTGTGGAAGGCACACGCCCAGATGATGAAGGGGCTATTTATATGGAGGGAGATGGAACCTGCTGGTAGTGCTGTGGTGGAATTGCTGGATCCCTCACCCTAACAAAAACTATCACTTAATTACTTGTGTGGCCTAATCAGATCATTATGTGTGTATACACACACATACACACTAAGGATAGATATGGAAGTAATTGCTTCACTAATAAAGTGGTTGTGAACATGGGAAAAAAGGGATCTAATGTGATTAAATCACTTTGGCTTAAAATCAAGAGAAGTCTTCATTTATTCTTTTCGTGCTTCTATCTTCTTTCAAACTCGTGAACTCTTTTTGTAAGTAGGGAAAGAAAAGGTGAGATTGAATGTTAATTCTCAACTGTATATGTGTCATTCTGCCGAATATCAACAAAGGAGTTGAATTTGTTCTTTTCCATGAAACTATTCCAAGTGTATACTCCGATTCCACGAGGTTAATTCCATGAAAGTAGAAATATAGGCGATTTTCTAGGATTAAACCGAAGCTAAGTTTTCTGGTCAAATTGCATTTTGAGGGGTCACAGAGCGAGAAGAGCGAAAAGGGGAGGGGTTTGATCAATCTATCATCCCTCCGTGCATGCGGCAGCATGACCCTACAGAATAACGTCGTCAGATCGCTTGCCGAACTTCTCTGATCTTGATCAGCGATTCGTTTGGAGATTCTCGGGATATTGAGTATTGGTCCACCGGCAGTACTTGATTTAAAATGGCACCAAGAGAAGAGAATCGAAAGAGAGATGGTCCAACATAGGAGAATATACGTAGTTAGGGATTTCGGTGGATTCGGAAGTTATAATTAGGGTTTCAGCAAATTGGAGACTGAGGGGTGACCTTCATCTAAGCGCATCAGCGAAATACATACATGTACAAGTATCACTATCCATGTGAAGTTGCCCCTTTTAACTTTGAATATGGATTCCGGAGGTTAACGACTTGTTCAATTTCGACTCACTCAATCCATCGAGGCCATAGACTTTTTATTTTCATTTACAGTGCTCAAATCTGAAACACCACTCAACGAGATGGCCGTATCATACCGCCTCGACCAGCCCATCTTGTTGTGTAACCTTTCTGGCGAAAATCCGGAGGTCATTCCGACATCTTTCAAACCCTAACTCAGAGGTACAAGTGTGGCTCAAAGACTACACAAACGAACACAGGGATCCATTTGGACGAGCTATGTGTATATATACATCCCTGAGTCTTTTACCCGAACGATAGTAAGAAGAAGTTCTTGTGTAAACTTAACCAATGGATTATATATCTCTTCCATGGCATTGTACCAGACCATGATCTATGACTGTACCTTCTAGAAAACAGCCGATAATGCAAAGTATTTCCCGCCATCCGAATCATATATCAACCGTATGTAGGATCACAAGCCGAGCTAGGTAGGACATGTGTATATTATCTATATAGCGACGGACAAGGAGAATCGAGCCTGAAGAGAGTGAAACTCAAAATAAGAATGCATGAAAGATTGGGATCGGAAGGAGTAAGATAAGATGCTTTAATGAAAATGGATCATTAAATCGGCGAAATTTACGTAC
This sequence comes from Sonneratia alba, assembly GCA_900174645.1. NCBI lineage: Eukaryota > Viridiplantae > Streptophyta > Magnoliopsida > Myrtales > Lythraceae > Sonneratia > Sonneratia alba. The sequence goes on from FWPY01000071.1 coordinate 2,604,367, forward strand.
ACAGTACGATTTGCGACTTTCCCCGAATTCAAGGGGCAACGAGCGCGTACAATATAGTCGGCATAATTCCACCCCTTCGTATACATTGTTTTTATATGTGGGTGGTCCACGTCCTCGTCGAGTAAGCAAGAGACACTTGAGTGAGTACCACCTAGCAGTTGCCCATTATCCTTCTCCTTTTCCTCTTCTCTGCTCAGACGTAGACCATATACACACGCCTACACGTATATTATAAAAGATGACGCCAACGCCATGAATGGGTTTCCGATGAGGATGGCACCACCAGATGAAGAATAATAGGGAAACTGTCATCAGTGGCGACAATGGCGGAAAAAAAAAGGGGTAACTAATGTTATTAAGTCAAAGGGGAGTGTGCTGCCCACACGAAATAGCATGATGAGCGATTCGTCTATTGGTCTATCTGCAATTCTTTTAGTCTTAGTGCTGCTCCGATACTTTAGAGCCTTCCACTCGATTAGGTATCATCATTATATGCCCCGGCATTTCTCCTCTCTCTCTCTCTCTCTCTCTCGATATCCCCTGAGGAATTGGATGAAAGATACGACCGACCTTATCTCTTCGGGTAAGTGGGCGGTAAGCCCGCCCGTAAAAAAGCTAAGGAATACAGGAGAGTGTGTTGGGTGGCTCATCGTGGATATTTTTGTCGGTCTCGTCTCGAGAATTGAGAACAAACTCCCCGACGCCACAAGTAGCAAAACGGTCTTACTCTCGAGCTTCTGATGGCTTCATCAGAAGCTCTTCTAGGGCACGGTCCGAGATGAGGAATTCGAGGGAGAGAACCAGTGTTTAGAGTGCTCGAGGTAGTAAGCTCTGAGGATCTGGGAGGAAAAAAGGTCATGACAGGACGCATTTATATTCATGAGAAGAAAGAGCCCGAACCAGGAAGATATCGTGAATTCCTGGGCCTCTGGCTGGATCATCGGTCAGGCTCGAAGTTTCTGTGTTTACAGGTTTCACCTGCAGAGGTCTAGGTTCTGGGGAAAGGAAGAGCTCAAACCTCAAGTGGAAGAAATCATGAGCCAACGACTTTTTTTTTTTTTTAAATCTGTTTTCCTAATCGATAGTGGTACCCTGAGGAATGACCCTTTGACCACTTAAAAATTGCTAAGTGCCTGGATAAGAAGCCCTTTTTTTTTTTCTCCCTTGAGTTGCCCCCTTGCAACCACTTCGTTTGGACTTTGGACACATTTTTGTTAGGAGTACGTCACTCGGCATTTAAAAATTTAGGTTCGAGAAGTATAATTTCATCATACATAAGTCTCCTCTACTTATATTATTCACATACAAGATGTTATTTAAGAGAAGGATAGACTGACTGGTCATGACCGATCTGAGTTGGCATTGGGGGACATTCTAAGTCGGTGCCTATGTGTAAAGATCAGGAGTGAACCAGTCCAGGTACCGCATGCCGGGACAAATTATGGTGGAAAGCCCTCTGAATGGGCAACTTCGGCTAATCAAAACCAGCCAATTTTCCTCTCTTATCTTCCCTGAGGATACCCGAGGCGCCATTGCTTTTGGCCATTTCTAAATTCCCAAGTTGAGTTGAAAGCTTTTGTTGGGGATGGAGGAGATGTTGCTCAACGTGTAACCTTATACATAGTGGGATAAATCAAAGGTAATGGTCATTCGAACCAGAGCCGATGTTTTTCAAGGCTGTGCTTCCCTTCACTGAGATTATGGTTGAGCTAAAACTCATATGCTCTGTTTCTCATGTCATTATTTGGACACTGGTAAATCTTACAAGGTATAGACAATCACAGAATCACGTTGAATTCTGAAATCAACATATTGAACCTTCCAAGAGGCATACTGAACTCCTACCATGCATCCACCCTGATCTAGCAATTGTATACTGATATCCTATACCACATATTTCCTTATTGGATTTGAGGCATTCAACCTTCATATGAAACTTCTGCTTCCGATAAAGTGACAACAAAAGCAGCTTATTCAGACAAAAGAGCCAACATAATATATAATCAGATAATAATTGTTACATCCCTTGGCGTATGGTCATTTGATCTGCATCTACTTGAATCAAGACAGTTCCTTCTTTTACCAAATTACATCCTAAATTAACCCACACATGCCATTATTAGAGATAGATGTTGCTTGAGAACACGACCTTCTTCTCTCAGCCATACATACAACAAGCACTTGACTTCTATATACAACAGATAGGGTTTTGAGTTGGTACCTTTCTGTAGAATCAACCGTGGTGTATGCTAATTCAGTTGGAGAATAAGTATTGCTTCAGGAGTATGTCATTGTGCCCTGTTGTTGTAGTCTAAGAATTCTGGGTGGGGCTGCCCATTGAGATTTCACTGCCCATCAGATGGAGAATGCTGCTGCGATTGCATCGCTCAGTTGCCTGTGAAGTTGTGCCCTTGGGTGTGTGGAAACTGAGACGGAACCTGAGCGAACAGGTTCCCATTGACTGCAGAAATTTGAGCAGCCGCCATCTTCAGGCGTTGAACTTCTTCCTTTAATTTCTCATTAAGAGCTGCAACAAATGTAAGATAAGGCATATGATTCTTTTTGACTTGGGAGGGAAAAACAAAAACATTTCCTCATTACATAAGGGTAACATTTAGTGAAATACAGGCCATATGATGACTGATATACATTATAACTGCAAAAGTTACCAAAAATGCAAGCACAAAGCAGACAATTAACGAACACTCCATTTTCTGATGGAAATGGTGAGTTCATGAGATTGAAAAACCATGATATTTTCATGAGGAGCAGCAGGTTTGGAAATAGTCCACCACACTTTTTCAGGCTTTGAGGGTTTTAGTGGGACAGGGCTTTTTGGCTATGTATTTGCGTTTTCTCAAACAGAGAGCATACAAGTGAATACCCTGATATAACCACCCAGGAGGCTTTTATGTATGTAACAAATTCCGGGCCTAATGGGCTAAAGAGGCCTTCTTGTTCATCAAAGCCTCTCTTACATATCATTGGGTCTATCAGTGATTATGGGATCAGCACCCACTCTGGTGGGTCCCAGGATCTAAAAGTATCGAGGTGAAGATGATTGATGAATGCAGGTTGAACCAGTTGACCAGCATACATATATCGATATTTATAAACGAAAAAGAAACAGAGTTGAGAAGGGAAATACCATCCCGAAGTTGTGCCTGCTGCTCCATAGCCTGTAACCGCAGCTTGAGCTCTCTATTCTCAGCTGTTAAACCATTAGTATCTCTCTGTACCAAACCAAGATGACTCACTTAGAATACCTTCATCCTTGTAACAATGCAATTTGTACATGCCATTGAAATAATTGCTAGAGGATAAAGTGAAAGAAACATTAGTTAAATCACAAGCGACAGCTGTCACATACAGAACAGGCATCTTAACCACTTGCTACTTCTCTAGAGCAGAATTGCAGATAAATTTAAGCCAAGTTTAGTGGTGATACATCTTTGTTCTCATTTAACCTGGCACTGGAGTAAGGTATTTGCTATATGAAATACTGCTGTTCTAGCTCAAAGCATTTTGTATCAAACATTTTTGTTGGTAAAGCCACTGAAACGTGTTTCCAAGAAAGTTGCCTTTGAAGTTATACAAGACAAATGCTTAAATTCCAACTGATGGAACCCTCAGCATGTTCGATTCTCTGTGAGAAGTAGCTTTTGCTTCCGAGCTGAATCTAGATTTTCAAGTAGCTTCATAGCTACCAGTAAATCTATGACTACCAAGAAGTTCACCGGGATCACTTGGGAGTTGAAATACTACAATGGTAAACAGAATCAGAATGATCATCAAGAGCACAATGGGAAAAAAACCACCTTCATCCACTTCCTAAGTCAAGAAGATCACTGCAGAAGTGTCCAGAGATCTTAGTCTTAGCTTAACACCTTGCATAATTATGTAAATATGAAACAAAAATGATCCTCATCACCAACGCATCCTCTCTCCCTCCCTCTGTGTGTGTGTGTATCTCGCTCCAGCAATGAATTGACAATTTTACCTTCCACATCAACTAAGAGAAGCGCTCGAAACCATCACAGCCTTTCTTTGAATCAAGGATCGAAGTATCAATTAATTTTTTTGCTGTATTCTCAGCATACAACAAATTTTTACGAGGCAGTCTCTCCTAACAAAAAAAACCCTTTGCCTTGCAATCAATTAGTACTGGAGACAAAAGAAGCAAAATGGAGCTTTCTTACCTGCAGAATCGTGACCTGAGCAGAAAGAGTGGTTGCTTCACTCTGAAGCGTCTGTACCTTCCTTTCGAGCTCACTAGTGTACCGTATTTTCCTCTCCTTTGACCGTGCCGCAGACTGTCTATTAGCAAGAATCCTGCACAATCAGAACCATCAGGGCCCATGTTCAATCGCCATAGTAAGACTGTCTATTAGCAGTCCAAGCTTATTCCTTAATATTGGAATAGCTTGTAACACCAGACTCAATAACTACTAGAGTAAATGAATGAACATCCCACAATTCAAAATAGCTCAATGACAATTCACGAATCAGTGTAATATTGACAGTTTAACTATGGCTTGTGACACAGAATTCTCGAGTTTGTCACATGTCAGGTCCAGTATTTATGTATCCTGATTAAATTCCACCACTTAATCAGTTCACAATCACTAAATGTCATTAAAATCCTCAACAAACAAGAACACCATGAAACGTTGAGCTGTATTTCCGTCTTTACTTCTGCTAATATGTATTCGATAGCTCAATTTCAAGTGATAATATCATCGGAGGAACATGTACTTGTAAAACAAAAAATATATATATCAGTTGGAAATCAATGAAGGTGACACCTTTTAGCTCTCTTGGGATCAATTAGGGCAAGCTCAGCCAATTTGTCAGCTGCCATGGCCTTTTTCAGTGCATCGGACTCCGCGTCAAACGACGTCGTTGTGGAGGACAAGGACCCGTCCATCGAGTTGCTGTGCCTGTGGAACGATCTCTTCTCTCCCTGCGGAGCCGCCGGCTGCTTCCCGCCGCCAGTGAAAGTCAATCCCAGGCCCTCCAAGAGGTCAGAGTCAACGGACAGGCTCCGGAAGTGTCCGACGGGAGGAGAAGGGCGGGGCATCGCGTTCGATGAGGAGCCGTCGTCGGAGGAGTCGTGGGGGATCGGGGAGGGGGCGACGCGGGGCGGGGCGGGGGTGGGGACGGGAGTGGGGATGAGGTCGAGCGAGGAGAGGTCGAGGTCGGAAGGGTCGAAGAGGAGGAGGTCGTCGTCGAGATGGCGGAACATGGTGTCGGAGCGAGCACGGCGGTGGTGGTGGCGGCGCTGCTGGGGAGCATCGGGCATCTGGTCGATGATCATGTCCATTGCCATCAGTGGCGGCTTGCCCGTGAACTGCGGGGGCTGGTCCATGCTCAGATGCGGCAGCGGCGGTGGCGGAGGTCGTTGGAAGGTGGCGGCGGGGTGAACGGAGAGCAATAATTACGGGATGAGGAGAGGACGGGTGAGATAAGCCTGGCTGGGCCCTGGGATTTGGTCTGCGGATGGAAAACGGGACATGTGGTCCGTTCTTGGAGTACGGTTTGATCAACGAGGAAATCGAGTGTGCAAGCGATTTTTTTAATTCGAAAAGTCTCAACTCACGGGAGGTAAAGTTAAAAGATGATATGTTCATTAGGCACGTAAATTTACTCATCAATACCATTCTTGACCCCTCTTCGATTTAGATGGCGAGGTCTCAATTTTACGGATCGATTTTTCATATATACAGCATTATCACGAGATAGGGCTGTCTTGAGATTTTTCATTTGAACGACGATATTGAAATCGTACGATTTGAGATGGGAGAAGAGAAACGTCCCACAAATGAGCCGATTCAATTTAAAATCAACATATTGAGCGAGGCCCGTTAAATTTCTGGATATGGGTCAGGTGATCGGCTTCCGAGGGCCATCGTCGTCGGTCATTTTCGGACCAAAGTTCATGCCCCCATCACTGTCCTGCTGGACGGAAAAAGGATTGCGCCGATTTGACGAATTAGGGTCCCCTCCTTTCATCATGGCACTCCGGATCACTACCTTGACGAGTATTGTTTTATGGAGGCTGTCTGGGATGTTTCTTGCTGTTATTTTCCCCAGCCCACGTCAGGGTAGGTGATCATCAAGCTGTTGCTGCAACAGGCGAAGCTGAGGCGTGGGAGTGAGGTAAAAAGCTTGTACTTCATCCATACCCTCCCTCGCACGGGCCATCTCTTTATAATTAATTCATTATTCCCTTTCATGGGATTTTAATGCGGAAATGCAGGGAGAGGTCAAACGCGTCTACAGGTGGACAACCGATTGATTGATTCGCTTCTCCCTTCAATCGGAAGCTTGGGCTGTGGACCGAGGCAATGAAAACGAATTTTCATTTTTTTCTAATTATAAATATGGTTATTTTTTTTTTATTGCTTCATAGGTAACAGATAGTGCCTTTTCGAGGTCTGACTTCTTCGACCATGATCGATGACTAATAAGGGAAAGAAATAGGGATGTTGAAGACGCCGACAATTCATCAACATTTATATATATATATATGTAGCAATTATATGCATGAAACTCGCACATCGTGCAGGCGCCATGGCCCATTCCAATCATAGCCCGATTAAATCGTCGGTGTTGTTTATTCAATGGAGTGGATAATCAAGCCCAAGAAGACGTGTCCAAAGGACACAAGGCAACTGCCGGCACCAACGCCACCACAGCTCCATTAGGCATTACTACGAAACCTTGAAATCATTCTGCCGAATCAAGTACTACCAGTTGGGCTTCTAAGCCCTTAAATGTTAGTATCAAGAACTAGATAACGCAGACAGGAACCTCCGGGAATCAATTGAAACGGATCACTTGCTTACCTCATTCACTTGTGCAGGTCACAGGAACAATTCTCACCCCCTATGTCGCCCGCAACACAAGGGGGCTCTCCCCTCCCCTCCCCGTACCAACCCGACCTCTTCTCGATCAGCTCATTCAGGAAAATGTCAAGCTTCTCGATGGTAACGTTCGGCATAACCACAACATGCGCAATGTTCCCCTCACAGGCAAGCTGCCACCTCCGTACAAATTCCTCATCCAGTGGCCGCTCGAACACGACAGTGCTGCTGAGCTCATTCAGCATCGCACTGATCCCAGCCTGCCAAAGGCGATCCTTAAGGTAGTGGGCATTCCGAAGGCACTTCTGGACTTCCTTCTGGAAGCCTTTGTAGCCTTTCCTGTTGAGGGTGTACCAGAGGAAGATTGGGGCGTGCCCGTTCCGGCTCCCCATGATCGTGGCATCCCGTGAGGCCAGGTACTCGACATTTCTCGAAAGAGTGTTGATGTGCTCCATCCTCGTTATTTGTACACCACATGGCATTGGACATCCAACAAACTTGTGGCCTGACACACTGACACTCCCAATCGGCTTCTTGAACGAGACCTTTGGCGCCTGAGAGAAGGAGAAAATCATATACATTATTTGGAAGTAAACACGAAATGCCAATAGGAAGGGGAAAGGTAACTGATTTAGTTGGATATCAGGTTCTTCCTAGTAGGAAAAGGCTTCATTGATATAGGACCCTACTGAGAGAATATTACTCAATCATCTTCCATACCAGAGCAGAAGCTATTGGACGTGGAACACTTACACGTTTAACAAAAGGCATCATGAGTCCAAATAAAGCTCCATCACAGTGAATATAGAATCGATCACGTGTAAATCCACTTTCTTCTAAGGTTTGTATTACAAGATCGAGGTCATCAACAGCACCTTTGACAGTAGTCCCTGCAAGGACAAGTATCTACCAGCTCAAATCACACGAGTTGCCAGCTATACAGCCATATCTACATACAGAGATAAGGATAGAGAGAAACAGGGAGAGATTTACCTATGTTGACATTTATGATGGCTGGTTTATCCTTGTTTGCCAACAATTTAACTTTGAAATCGGCACAATCAATTTCACCGGAAACTAAAGTGCCTACTTTAACACATTCCATCCGATACATTCTTGCTGCTTTGAATATGGAATAATGTGACTCTCTTGATGCATAGAGAACTCCATCTGGAAATACTTCCCTCCTGCATAATCAATGCTGTCATAATCCTTTCCAAAAATTATATGTTCGAATAGATCTTGACAAGGGATGAGAAAATTCTGAATTTTGTTCATTCTCACCCTACTAAAATTCCATGAAGGTTGCCTTCAGTGCCACAATTTGTTATATAACCCCAGTACTCATTTTTCTCTATCTCCCACAGACGGGCAAACCAATCCAAAACACCGACCTCAAATTGCCTCGAATGAACACCATAGTTGCTCTCGATGAATGGATCACCAAGATTATTGATTGAAAAATGCTGCAGTTGTGCCAGAGCACCATAATCAAAGTCCAGGTTATAAGGATATCCTGCAACAGTGACACCAAATTACCGATTAAAAAGCCAGCATCATCGACCCATAATGTTGGAAAATCACAGCCACAGACAAGCCCGATGAAAGTGGTTTTCAGATCAAACAGCGACAGCATTGTCGGACTAGATCCAAACTCTTCGGCTTTAATCAACAGCTCAGCTTTGATCCAGACTAAAATGCAGTTTCTCAGATGCACTGCTCGTCCAGCAAATTTTGCTGTTTTCGATTTCTTCTTCTTCATAATCAGTTATGTCCTGGCGAGCAAAATAAACAAGCGGCATTATAGAGCAGAAATGAGAGCGCATTTTACCCAAGTGATGTTTGGTCCTTTCCATCAGAGTCTTCCTATAACGAGCCAACACACCCGCCATGTACGCATCCTTGTCTCCAGTGAACTCATCGTTTGCGTCGGGCTCCGTCACCTCGAGGCTAGACGTGTGCACGTTCCTCCCGAGCACGATCTGCCGCCTCCCCTTGCCCTTCCCCTCTTCGATTTCGTCCACCTCCCCGTTCCCGACCACCGGCGGCAGTGGCTCCTCCACCACGGCCGTCGGATCGAAATCCCCAGATAGGATCTCCTCGGTCGCGCTCATTTTTCCCTACCTTAGGTAACTAGCAAGAGTCGATGAACGATCAGACAGAAACGGTAGTAGCGTGGGAACAAAAGCAGGAAGGAGGACAGAGAGAGAGAGAGCCGATCGTCCATTCCGCTATTTGTATGCGGGAAGAAAGAGACGGTCACGGCGTTCGTCGCGAGAGTTTGCAACTAACTCCTCACTAACGGCCGTGTCACGTCATTAACCCTCCCAACCGCGACGGTAAAATTTTCTAATTTTCAGTACTATAATTTAATTGTTGCCTTTTTAAATCTTCTGATGAAGTAGGTCACATCAGATTTTCTCCAATCAAATTGCAGTGAGCGAGAAAGTTTGTGTAAATCAACAGAGTAATTGCCATATGTTCATCCCCAACCTCGAGCAACAAATTGAGATCTTTTACGTTATATTTATTAATTTCCCTTACGTATTTGGGATAAGGTTAGGTCTATACATAAAAGACCTAAAAATTTACTTAAACCATAAATAAAATCAAATTAAACTTAAAAATCAGTTGTCATATGATGCGGTTTTTTAAGGTAAAGTAACGCAGTTAGTTACTAAATTTAAATTGTTCAATTAACTAATTTGAACCGTCAAAATATATTTTTATTAAAATATTTAAAATATAATATAAAATATTTTTAAATTTTTAAATAGTTAGACATATATTTTTTCATCATTATATATAGCATATTTTCTACTCTTTCATACTAAATTTTATTCTAAATAAGTTCATTAGTCTTAATTTTATATATTTAATTTATCTTTAACTAAAAATTTTATGATTTTAATATTTTTTGTTGTTTGTAACTTTTATTTTCTTGCATTTCAATGCATTTATTTTTATTTTGGTTTGGTTTATATTCAATTTATTAATTTTTTATTTTTTTGTAAAAAAATTGATTTAAACTAATTAATTGAACTATAAATTTAGTTTAAAATAATCCAGTTAAATAGTTATGATTGGAGATTATAGCACCCGAACTTAACCAAATAATTTTAACAGTTCAAAAAAATTTGTTAAACCGAACTGAACCACGAGCATCCCTAGATAACATTGGCGCCCGTGTACCTATAAATAACTTGTAACTGCATCATTGTTCCATAGAGTCCAGGCCATAAATTTTCATTAGATTCCCAGCCCATGTACTAATACTAACAGGCGTTAGGCCCAGCAGAGCGCCGTCAAACGGCAGTGATCAGCTCCGTCAAAGGCCGGGGATTCTCGTGGGCCCACGTGAAGATTCTCTAATTGAATAGCCTATGGACTAGGGTGGAGGGGCGCAGAACTCACGTGCAGCCATTTTAGACCTCCCGTTCCGAGACAATACTCTCGTGGGCGTGGTCCCACATGCTGGGAGAGCCACGTGCAACTGCTAATCAGTTACCTCCACGTCAGCAGCAGCTGGCCAATAGAAGCTACTGTGCAACGAGTCCAGCTCCTCTGCATTCAAACCCGACAAAATTCAAAATTACATTACTTTCCAACCAAAATATTAAATAAATAAATATTTTTCTTGTAAAGAGCGGCCCTTTTTGTACGCTATCCGGTTCTCCTCCGTCACCAAGCCCTCGTCCTCCGCCACCTCTAGGCCGAGCCGCCGCCGTCATATGGACGTTGCCACCGCTCCGATCTACCAACTCCCCGAAGACACCCTTCTGCAGATCTTCTCCTCCCTGCCGATCCGTCTCCAAATTCTTTTACCACCTCCTCACCTCTCCTTACGTGGTCCAGCAACTGGAAATCCCTTCCGCCTCTCCTCCCCTCCGCCTAATCGCCCTCCGGCCACCTCATCACCACCATCATCAACGCCACGCCATCCTGCACTCTTCCACCCCGCAGCAATCGTCCTCGGTCCTCCACGCTTTCGACCCCTGCCAGGACCGGTGGCTGGGATTCAGCTTAGATTTTTCTCCCTTTCAGATCTCTCCACCCCGTCGTAGCTTCCTCGCTCGGCCTGGTATATCTCTGGGGCGATTCCATTGACTCTCCTGAGTCTAACAGGTCTCTTGTTGCCTGCAACCCCTTGACCCGTCTATTCAAGGTATTAGCTGTGCATTATACTGCTATTCTGTAATTGAATTATCTCTTTGTCGGACAGTTCATTGGTCTTTCATTTCTACGGATGCTGTGGTGCCCATTAAATTTGATCAACACCATATGATTTTGATTACTCAAATTCCTGCATCACTTGCTCGTAAATTTGCTGGATCGTCAAAAAGTTTTGTTTCTCGATCAATTCATATGCTCACAAACAGTCGTGAGTCCACTCACTATCAGCATTTCGTTGATGATTGTAACTATTTCATTGATCTGGAGCATTCGGAAGGGGGTAAGGAAAGGAGAGTTGTGACTCTCGGAAATTGAAACTGAAGTTTTCTTTCTTTCTTTCTTTCTTTCTTTCTTTCTTTCTTTCTTTTTTTTGGTTGGTTGAGATTACTGGGTGTTCCTTCAAGAAATTACGCAATTTATATATAGAAACTTGGCCTTGTGGAAAGGATGATGCACGAAATTTTTTGCTTTGGCTGATAAACGTTCGTGAGCTTTGCTTCAGACCAATTATGTGGGCACACCTCATGAAAATTCAGAGGCCTAGATCTAGCAGCTTTTTGTTCATCTTACATAATTCTAGTTTAATCCCAAAATTTTAAAATTTACTCTTTCCTAGAGGGTTTCCTAATGCTGTGCCTGAAAGCAATTGCCTGGTTACTAGCGATTCGTAATTCTACTATATTACAGCTTTTAAGATCCCGTTCTATGCGGTGTAGTAGTTTATTTTGTGCATTTTGCCTTGCAGGTTTTACCTCACTTGGGCTCAGCCTGGTCGCGCCATGGGTCAGTCCTTGTTGATTCTGAGAATCGAGTCATGGTACTAACTGAGCTGGCTGCTCTATACTATACTGGTTCGAACAGATGGCTGGAGTTTTCCTCCAACTTGCCCTCTAAGCCTAGAAGTCCAGTCCTAGTCTCTGACTCTCATTTGCCCTCTGTGATATTGGGTCACCATGGAGCAGTCAGTGGAAGCTATTCTCTTGCTCCTTGAAGAAGTCAAGCTCATCGACCCATCATTGGGTGCAAGTCGAGAGGAATGAGTGGGCATATATGTTTGACATTCTGAAGCGACCACGCCTTGTGAAGGGCGATTCAGAGAATCAGATACTGATGGTTGGCGGGCTGAAGTCCTCGTGGTCATTGAACGCATCATGCTCCACAATCCTGATACTGAGGCTCGATTTGGGAACACTGAAGTGGGACGAGGCAGGCAGGATGCCCATGAAGATGTTCCGCTGCTTGTCAGAGGAGTCAGTCAAGTTCAAGGTGTTTGGTGGGGGAAACAGGGTGTGCTTCTCAGGGAAGAGGGTTAGGAAACTGGCAATGTGGGACTACAGCAATGGCAAGTCAGAATGGAGGTGGATTGCTGGGGTGCCTGCTATCGAGGATGGTTTCCACGGGATTTATGCTCAATGCTGCGCTTGCTAGGTTGCCCTGATCATTTTTCCACACCACTTTAAAAAAAAAAGAGTGGAAAGATTTGTTGCTGTTCTTCTCGCTGCTGTGTTGCTGAGGTTGTCATTGTATCCCTTTGTATTCAACTCTACTACGCATATCCCGTCTTAAGCTGCAACATGTAACTGTATATTGCCCTCGGTCTGTGTCTCATGAATCCAGGCTCTGTTTCCAAATTGATGGTCGTCCAGTTTACCCTTGTTAATGATGGATGGTATTGCTCACGTCTCCAACAAACAGTTGTCGATGGTAGGGCAAGGCGCCTTGATGTCTTACTGGATGATCGATATCGCATGTATTAGTTGAATCCATAGAGCTACATGGAAATATAATTGATTTGTCTTCTTTCTTGTGCCAAGACCATTGCTGCTCCCCCAACAAGAAGCGTCACGCAGCATCTCTTCCCCTCATAATAAAGTTTCGAGTCGTTCAAGAATAAAGAAATTTTATTATTGGGTGAGCCTTATCCTTGCTGGGCCAAATGGGCTCGAACATGGACCGGCCACCATGACCCAGTTTATCCGCAATCTCTGTTATTTGGGCATCTTGGATTCCCTTGACCCGAGCAAATCAAAGAGCAAAGCTCAGCCCATACTGGTATTAGCCCAGACTCCGAATATGGACTTTTTCATGGCAACATTTTTCAGTCGCCACCCAAAAATTTCAGCAGTTCCAAGGACTATAACAACATGTCAATCAATATCTGACGAAATCTTTAGCATTGGCCCTCTAGCTCGGGAGAATTACTTCCGCCGTAACTTGACCCTCTTCCATCAAGGATCGCGTCCCCCCGTCGGCCCAAATCTCAAGTCCATCCCCGACATAGACCTACTTGTATGTATATGTCCCATTGAGGCTACCATTTTACACACTTTTTGTTTATGATGCTTGTCAGGTCTTTTTAAGTAGAACATGTGGACATGTGCTTATGATAACAAACTGAGGAACCAAGGAGAAAGATGAAGAAGAAGACAAGATCGTTATGCTCATTTCATTGCGGAAAATAATACTGGCCAGTGGTTGATTTTCAAAGGCGCCGTATTTCATTAAATGGCCTTAGACTTTTCAAAATATAACTCGTTTTCCTTTCAGATTATGCCATAACTTTCTCCATCTAGCTCTTGTTCAAAGGTGCCACTCAATGACGCAGTCTCTAACCTAATTCCAAGTGACGAATTTTCCTTGTCGTCCGTCCGTCTGTCCTCTAAGAACCCAATATGATTCAGCTTACTTGAGTTCGAGCCAAATCAATACATTAAAAAAGGGGTAAAACTCTCCCGATCACAGGATTCGAGCTCGGACCGCTCCAACCAACCTGTGTCGACGGTCATCTTGCGTAGGCAACAATGTCTTCTTGTCTCCCGGAGCAAGCTGTAAGAGATTGATTAAAAGGAATAAAAATGGCGCCCTTCTAGAGGGGTTAGGTTGGGATGGGGGCCAGGGTAAGACTCGAACATCTAAACTTTTTTAATGTTTACTCGAGAACTTGTTAAGGGCTTGGCTGTGCGTACTCTCTCATCCTTGGTCTTAGTCAATATGTCGATGTCAAATTTGTAGGGTCAATTATGCTCTAACTATAACATATGAACACGATAACGGTATGGTACGTGACTATATATATATATATATATATATATATAACTTAGGGAAAATTTCATAAATCTAAAAAAAAAAAGAGATAAGAAAGGATAATGATAAAGACACAGAATTCCATGGATGAGTAATTGAACTCATACTTCTATTCTCATATGGAATGTAATACCTTATGCAATAATTATATGGTGTAATCGTCTAATAAAATTTTAATTTTTTAATTATAAAAAAGTTAAAAAGTATTTTTTGTTTTTAGAAAGTAAGATAAAATGCCATCTATAAGATTTGCTTTGATATCTTCACTTTGCAAAAGAAATTGGTGGGGAATGGGAGAAAAAGGACAGGACAAAAGTTTACCCCGAGTGATTTTATGTGCAATTAGTGTCAATATGGTACCATGCCGGGAGTGCTCCTCCTTTTTTTTTTTTTTACTTTTCATTTTACCATCGTCACGCACTTAAAAATTTACGGACACGGTAGATTCAGATTTAATATGGACCGGTCCGATAACAATGGTGAAACTCTCGAATCCAAGATTTTTGAAGGGATGGCATTTCAAACTACATGTTCCAACCGTACGCATATTGATTGGGTGAGCTTTATTTAGCCATAACGTGGTGGGGTTCGAGTGATGACACATCCACCAGAGCTTGTACGAGAACAACATAGACTGAGGGGACAAAGGAAGATTAGAAAGGAAACAGAAGACTGTTTTTTTTTCTTTCTTTCTTTCTTTCTCTTTAGGCGAAAGAAAAGACATAAAATTAGGTGTGGAGATAATACGTAAAGGCGTGATAATTTTGGAAAATGTGAGACAATGTGACGAGACGATTCGGGTCGATTTCATTGTGTTTGAATGTTGAGCGTGATTTAGTTGTCCCCTCATAAACCCCTTTTTTTTTGGCATTTTTTGCCCTAGAAGTATACGAGTTGGTATCTAAAAATCGAGTCAATTTCTAACAATACTAGCTTAGATACAGTCCGCTCATTAAACAAGTAAATTTTTCAAATTATAAAATTTTCAAATTATAAATTTTTCGAGGATTAAAATCCAAAATTCACGTTAAGTAAAATAATATATCAAATTATCACATGCAGTGCACCTCGTTATTATCTAGCTTTTTTTTTTTACTAAATCAAATATGTTCATCTTTAGCAATAAAAGGAGGAGAATGCATCTACTGAGTGTTAGTCTTTTTTGCTAATTATTTAAAAACCGGGGTGTATATTAAGTAATGAAATATGAGCAATTATTGTACTAAATTAAATAAAAAATATATGTAAAAAATAAAGGGAAAAAGGATCTTTGTGATCCACCTTCTTAAATATATATATATATTTTATGAATTATTGTGACCATATTATATATTTGCAGTTTGTGGGTCTCTTTCCTTGTAATAATCTCCACCTCTATTATTGTCAATAGTTCCAGCAAGGATGAGGTTGAATGATAGCATCCGAACAGAATATTCGTGTGGGATTAGGTGAGGAAATGCTTGCTACTCGATTCACTCCATCACCCAACAACTCTAATTTGTTTTAACAGACAGCGGATTAAAATTTTTTGATTCGCATTTAAAATATAATTTTCTTAAAATATAAAATCTTCTCGATTTATAATAATCGAGATTGAGCACTATATTAAGAGGAGAAATAAAGCGTCAAGACATTTAGAAGTAGTGTATATTAACTCACCCGACCCCCATAACTTTAATTGACGTAACATTTGTTGTCGTGAAATTGAATGAGCGATGCAGATTTGAGGTATCCACGTGCCGAGATTCCTAGGGTGTAGAGATGCGCTACGAAGTCTTGGCCTTGTGGGGGGCGGCGCCATTTGCCCATAAGGAGGAGTCTTGGGGACTCATTAATAATTAACAGAAGAATCCATTACTTCCTCAGAAAATTCAATGATCGATAGGGAAAGGTCGATCCGCACCGGCCGACACGCCAGGCCAACTGTACTGTCATCGATTTAAATGTACTCGTCACTCCAGATCTAAGGTGAGGAGTGCATAATGGAAATAAATCACCAATCTTAAAATTATATTATTTTTAAAATTTTAAAATAATTCTTTTAGTTATGAAATTTTATTTTCATGAGTTATTTAAATTTTTATTACAATAGACCGTTAAATCACGCTAATAATAATCTGATAGTAACACATTAAATATTTTACATTAAAACAATGACATAGCACTTTAATATATCGCTAATGTGTCGGTATTTTGCTGACATTATCACTTTTATGTCGACACAATTTAATAACTTGTTACGATAGTGATTTAATTAAGTCACAGGAGTGAAATTTTATGACTGAAAGAGTTATTTTAGAAATTTTAAAATTTTAAATTTAAAAAATCACATAATTTTAAATTTTCTTATATATTTATCTATGGTATAAGGTATATTAATGTAAATTAAGTTTCCAATTAATTACTTATGCTTATGGTGAGTTTGCGTGTATAAAATCAACTTAGTTCTGATCGCTACATATTTCGAATTACTAATATATTTCAGAGCCATTTCTATGGTAATATACATCCCATAGACATTTGCTACCACCCATGTGCATGTACACAGGGGGGAAGGGGGCGATGACCTCCATAAACTCAAAAAAATATATAAAATATTATGTAAATTTTATTTAAATATATTTATATTTTACTGAGTTATTTCAACCTTCTCTGTTATGAATTGGGCCAAGTACATTTATGATAAGTTTTGCCCCCACCAATACAAGAGTTCTGAATCCATCCTTGCACGCAAACACTTCCAATAAATATGGGTGCAATTCTAACCGGTGGGACTGCTCGTATTACTTTGTCCTTTTCCTTTTGAAACTTATAGAGCAAAGGACGAGGGTGGGGATAAGTCGAGAATTTTGGGTGTATGCATGTGACCATATGCTTATGAGATATCTTTGATGTCCACATGAGACAGTTGCAGGAGGATACCACCCAGTAGATATGTTAAACGTGTCGGGTTGGCCCGGAGCCGGCCCGAACTCCTCATAACCCGGGGCGTGTAACCATTCTTATTTGGTTGATGAACAGTTACGGGGTAAGGTCAGAATATATGAGCTCGTTGAACCGTAATCGACCTGGACCGTTACCCTGCTGAATCGGCTCCAACCGTCGAAATCATGCAAATAAACGGTCAAGTTTTGTCCAATCAATTTAGAATTTTTTTAAAAATTAAAAAAGATAGCTGGTTCACGAGTCAATCCGGCACGAATAGTTAACCAGCCCATTTATAAACGGTTCATGGCCGGTTCATATATACATGAACCGTAACCTATAACCGAACCGACCCATTTACATAATGGGCCAACCAATTCCAAGTCCGTCTTGAACCGACTCGGACCACCCTTTTAACAACAACACTACCACCCAATATTGTTATCATCATCAGATTTAATCACATGCCAATATGTGAGCATATATATATATATATACATACATACACGTAGCTGGTAAACTCTGCATGTGGCCATGTAACGTTGTTATATATATATATATTGATATATGTGTATATGGATATATACTACTAATTGGCTGTTCAATCATTATCAAAATGTTTGGGATCCATCATCATCCCCTCAACCATGTCAATGTCCATCATGGAAGACTGAGAGACAGAGAAGAAAAACGAAAAGAGAGGCACATATTATTCTATCCCAAACCTAATCTCTGTTGACCAATTAATCAAATCGAGGCTAATCTGGATCTGGTTCCCTCATTGGTTCGGAGACGAATATTAAATGTGCGAGTTTCATATGGCTATCGATCCACACCCACACGGGAAACGTCTACGATTCGACGAGATTGATGCCTAATCATTGATGAACGCCAGTCAATTATTTGGTCACTGTATTTCCTTCTAAAAAAATATTACAACGTGGGAGCGATTGGATCGTTTTATTATGAGGCGGATTTATAATTTAAAATTATTTTAATTAATGAGTATTTTAAATTATTGAAAAAAAGAGAGTAGAATTGTTATATTATAATATATATATAATATTACATATAAAAAATACATATTTACTATACTACCCTTTCTCTCTCTCTCACTCCTCTTTCCCCCTCAAGCACCCACCCTGTCCTTCCCTTCTCTCTCCGCACGGAAAGGTCAAATACGAGATATGCATGAATTTGAGGAGGTGGGGACCACCTCTGTAATTGGAGGATTCTGTCGTTCCCAACCGTAGAGTGCTTACATGGAAACTGGAATGGCCGGATAGGCTTTTTTCTTTTTCCCCTCGAGAAAGGTAATTACGGCTCACATTCTACAGTCGTACGACGCAAAGGGCTCCGTATTACCGTGCAATTCCATAAAATTTTGGTAAATTACAGCCTATTAAACCCAATTTACAAATTTTATATATTTATAATTTTTTATAATTAAATTTTATATATTTTAAATTAACTCTTTCAATTTTATGAATAATCTTAATCTTATCCGTTCAACACCTCAATAAGTTAATTATGTTAACGTGATGCCGTGAGGTTTTGAAATATGTGTCCATTTATGTGCCCAATGTGTCATTATAACATCATTTTTTTAATGTCAAAGCAATATAATTACTCTTTTACCCCTCATCGTTCATCAAAACTTTCAAATATGCCATTCATTTATTCAAAGCCCTAATCGAGCCGCCGCCGCCTGGCCTTCCCCACCCGTTGAAGAAAAGAAACCCGATTACTCAAGAGATACATATTTCGAGGCATCATTTTCCTACCCCGAATTCTATTATTTTGATTTTAAGACAGTCGATGATGAGAAGGATTAACGTTAACGCCGGAAGTGTCACTACAAGCAAAGTAAGGCGGGCAACCATTCCCATGTTCGCAGGTTTGATGCCGCAATCGAATTCTCTAACATGCAGAAATTATAGAAATGATATTAAAGAAGAAAACAAGAAAAAAAATAAAGGTGGAGCACCCAGGCCGGAAGAGAGAAATTGGAGAAGAGACAGATCCTGCCTCGTGAGCTTCTATCTACCCTACACTGCATCTATCAAATCTGCCTGATATATATAAACAAGCAATAATTTTGAAGCTACATGTGTGCCGAGCTTAAAATGTATTCGGGGACGGTGATGGCGCCTTGGGGGATGGTTGGCAGCACAGAGGGGTGGCGTTAATTTCGGGGTGCTGGCGGCGGCTTCAGTGACGATGGGCACTGTGGTGGGGGAAGGACGGGGAAGGTGCGAGGGGAAGAAAGGTGATGTGGCATAAATGTTTGCATGTACTTACACGTTGGATTATAAATTATTCAGTTAAGCAAAAACAGACAGCGTGGCATCCACATCAGCAATCTAATAATGGAGGTAGACGGAGATGAATATATATGAATCAAAATAGCCACTCTAAACCATGTAGAGTTTGCCAAAAATCACAAACACTTATAACTTAACTTACACCGTAAATTTTCATTTTTTATGACTAGTTGGAACCTTCAAAAGTTAAAGGTTATAGCAGCTTCGGCTCGACCAAGTTCAACGTGACGGTCTTGTTAGGTCATTCTATAGTACACATTGATGAGGGTTTTACCTTTTCCCCTTATTATGGCCAAATACGATTGGTTATTTAAGGATTCGACCTCGGAGGGTTCCAGATTAGGATGGAATTCGCTTAGACAAAAAAAAAATCTCCCTTTAAAAATGAGTATTATTAGTTACTAGTCTAAATTTATATAGAAATGATTCCGATCTTTTATTATTTTAATAAAAACAATTAATATAATATTAAAATAAGTTATTATATGATTAACATCCTACTTCCCCGATTATTGAAACCATGATCATGGTGGTAAACCCCAGCAAGCAAGAAAGAAATTATCTCACATCATGGTCGACTGTCCCCTTTTGCTCAAACAATTATGTATGTACGGACTTGTACGAATCTTCATTGATTTCGTTTTTTTTTTGTTATCTTAATTTCCTATTAGATAAAATTTTTCTTTTTTACTCTTCAATTAAGTTTTATCCCCTTAAATAAATTTCCTGGACATGTACTTGAATTTTATCAAGGCGTTAAAATAATTTTTTTTAATTACAAATTTGGGAAACACCACACTTAAAAATTTAAGGGTGGCATTATCTTTTATTGAAGGTTGGAGAATTACATGCTTAATATTATTGCAAGGGCGCAAGGCACACAATTACACCAGAAGAACAGCAATCATACGAAAACGACATGTCGATGAATACACTTTCCCTAGGCATCTTTCACCATCAATTATTCATTCTTCAAACGACTGATAATACAAAACGCGGAGACTCTCTTCCTATTATATATCATCGAGAACCAGTTCCCTCTCTCACTTCGAGGCTCTCTTCAGGCTTCACCTTCTTATTCTTCTAGTAGTCTCCATGATGTGCCTGCACAAATAAATCAATGAGCGCATGATTCAGTATACTACTCCTCGTTAACGAAATCGATCTCTCTGTCGGAAAGGATACCGACACCATAACGCACGAGCGATGTCATAAGAAACTTCATAGAATAGCTTTCACAAGATACAGATGAGAGAGTGTCTCACTTCATCTTTATACTGAACGAAGGTAACAATATACGTACCTATGAGAGCATCAAACTTATCCCCTAGTAGTGATAAGGAGGCGGAGGGGATTTGTAGATGTAAGGGTGAGGTGGTGGCTTGTGCATCGGGGGCGGCGGTGGAGGAGACTTGTACTTATATGGCTTCTCGTGGGGTGGAGGTGGTGGGGGTGACTTGTACTTGTAGGGCTTCTCGTGATGCGGCGGCGGCGGTGGTGGAGACTTGTACTTGTAGGGCTTCTCGTGGTGCGGCGGCGGCGGTGGGGGTGACTTGTACTTGTAGGGCTTCTCGTGGTGCGGCGGTGGTGGTGGTGGAGACTTGTACTTGTAGGGCTTCTCGTGGTGCGGCGGCGGTGGTGGTGGAGACTTGTACTTGTAGGGCTTCTCGTGGTGCGGCGGCGGTGGTGGTGGAGACTTGTACTTGTAGGGCTTCTCGTGGTGCGGAGGCGGTGGTGGTGGAGACTTGTACTTGTAGGGCTTCTCGTGGTGCGGAGGCGGTGGTGGTGGAGACTTGTACTTGTAGGGCTTCTCGTGGTGCGGAGGCGGTGGTGGTGGAGACTTGTACTTGTAGGGCTTCTCGTGGTGCGGAGGCGGTGGTGGTGGAGACTTGTACTTGTAGGGCTTCTCGTGGTGCGGCGGCGGTGGTGGTGGGGGGGACATGTACTTGTATGGCTTCTTGTGGGGTGGCGGTGGTGGCGGGGGAGGAGACTTATATTTGTATGGCTTCTCGGGCGGGGGTGGTGGGGGAGGCGACTTGTACTTGTAGGGCTTCTTCGGGGGCGAAGGAGGAGGGCACTTGGGGACCGGTGGGGGCGGGGGCGGAGATTTGTAGATGTAGGGGTGGTGAGGAGGGGGCGGAGAAGGCGGGGGTGGAGACTTGTAATAGTAGGGGTGGTGAGGAGGAGGCGGGGGTGGAGATTTGTAATAGTAGGGGTGGTGAGGAGGAGGTGGAGAAGGCGGGGGTGGAGACTTGTAATAGTAGGGGTGGTGAGGAGGAGGCGGAGAAGGCGGCGGTGGAGATTTGTAGATGTAGGGGTGGTGAGGTGGAAAATGCGGGGGATGGGACTTCTTGGGCGGGGGAGGAGGAGGAGAGTAGTAGCCGTAGTTGGCGGTGGTCTCCAAGGGCAAGCACAGGGAAATGAAGGCCACCAGGAGGGTAGCAACCAGAGAGGCCATCCGAGACCCCATTGCTGTGTGTCTAGTAGCTATGCTCTAACACTTGCCTCCTTGGCCTCTTTATATAGATTCAGTCTTCACCCCCTTTCAGCAATAATTAGTTGCAGTAAAACATCAATTCATGGATTAATTAATTAATAGTTGGGAATGGCAACATGGGGCCCCCGATGGTACCTTTGAATTAGTGCAATCCCCTCTGGAAGCTTTGGGACAAATTTGACTTTTGCAAACTGTAAAACTTGTCCATCATTAAAAAAAAAAAACAAAACAAAACTGATTTAATAAAATAGTAATACTTTCAATTGGGTTTTTTTTTTCAATTTATGAATTTTTTTTTACAATCAAAAAAATTTTATATTCAAAATTGGATCTTGCAGGTAATCATGATGGATTACCCACGTGGGAAACCGTATTCCACGTGGTAGAACTTTACATACAGGATTAGGAGTTCAAAATTTACCGAAGTCAAGATTAAGCTAGCATAAGACGTGATCGATTGATTAATCCTTCAACTAATAATAGACCCAATGACACTCCTGATTTTACCGGAATTTAAAAAAAAAAAAAATTGTGATGGGGTACGTGATTGATGGAGACTGCAAGCAAAGAAAGAGATTAAGCAATGGCTGCATGCAACCACGATTAAATTACTATTATTACTCTTTTAAAATTAACAAGGTGCCAACTAATCACCCTGTGACAAATCTTCTTTTGATAAAAACCTTTTCCGTTGTCTCCCCCCCCACCCTAACTTTGCCTGAAATCTATGCCATCCGGGACCAGTACGAGGTGGCCCCGATTGTCTCCATACGTTGTTATCCCTTATTGCCATACAACTCATTTAACCCGGAAAATGGCATGATGTTACGGGTTATTGCTAGTTTTGACCCGTGCTTTTTCGGGGTTTTCCATTAAAGATATAACCCACTATTTTCATCTCACTCTCTCTCTCTCTCTCTCTCCATTGCATTATCCAAGGCAAATTAATTATAAAAAACCGTAATTACCACTTCAATTATATACATTTTTAAATAATTCTTTTAATTATGCGTGTTTGATTTTTTTATATATACTTGATCCATAATTTTAACGGTTTACTAACGTGTAATTTAGTGACGTTGCCGTAGGTTGATATGGCATGGCACGTCATTAACTCTTTTTACCACGTTACCATGCCTCATCAATCAAATTTTGGCACATCGGTTTGACATGTCAGCAGCTATTGTCACATCAACAAATAACAACCATATCAATAAACCATTAAGATTATAGCTCCAAACTATATAAAACTAAACAAATTATTTTGAAATATATAATATTCGACCACCAAAAAATGCAAATATATGGAACTTCATGTAATTGTTCAATTATTTTATTTACGGACAAAAAGGTTAAATTTTGAGTTATTATTCTGTGATATTTAATGCACTTAATGATCGCTGATCCCGCAAGTGTTACTTGTGTACGTAAGCCACATTAATTTTCGTTGGAAGTACTAAGAATTTATGAGGGTTAGAATTCGATTTTCAAGGCAGTGATTTTAGTAAAAATAAATGTACTTTGCAAGTAAAAAAATACTGGTGATCTCTAAAAATCTAGTTGGATTTCACTATTATACTTATTTATGTATTATAATTGAAATTTTATTATATTTTCTAATTTACATTTAATAAAAGAAGAGAAAAGAACTATCGAATACACCGATATTTGTCGAATGTTTTTATATGTCGCGCGGAGGATATTGATCTATGCACTCGCCCTTTATGGGCGGGAAATCTCTCAAATAAGTATTGAATGTTAATTAATTAATTTGTTCAACTAAATATATATTTAAACGACAAAATTGGTTATGACAATTGATCGATTTTGATCAATCGATATTGAAAAGAGGAAGTTCGAGGAGCCAACTGATATGTGAAATCGACACATTGAAGGAAAATAAAGTGGTACTAGAAATTTCCAACATATGCATATTCGTTGAAAAATTGTTGAAATTCCATCCTTTCCGAAGGATTTTCGAGAGACACTTTCTCTTGGAAGTTCGTCGGAAACCACAGTATTCCAATGGGTATATGAGAGAATTGTCCCTCAGAAATCGACAGTTTTCCCGTAGTGTTATGATCAATTACGATGAGTCTTGATGCGGATCACCGTTCACCGTCAGAGGGGGTTTGTGTAGAGTCGAATGTACCTGTCTCATCGGTGGATTACAGGTGCAATGGCTTTTGAGAGACATCATCAGGAGGTTCGAAAGAAGCTTTTAATTATGAATCAAAACACGAAACTTCTAATTTCAACCATTCGAGCTATCGAGGGCGGGTGAACGTGTATACGGCTACGTGGCAAGTATGGATGATTGGTAAAACAATTACAGTAACATTATCGTGATAATGGGTGACGCTGAACCCGAAATAGAATGAAAATTATTCAAGACTTTGGCCATAACTTGGGGTGGGGGTGGGTGGGTGGGGAAGATTACCCTTGAAACTATTAAGGGGTGACATTATATATTTTATTAATTAAGATCACAAATTACGCACACTACATGCTTCAATTGCAAACGCAATATCGATATATCCCATTTCCCTTATTCACTATGAGGCTCTCCAGCTCGATCGGATTCACTTTCTTATTCCTCTAATGGTCTCCATCGCATTCCTGCACAAATGAATCGACAAATCAATGCATGAGTCAGTGCACTGCTTCTCGTCAACAGCATCAATCTTTTCTAGTCGGAGAGGAGATCATATCGCGAAATGCACGAGCCATACATATGACGATGATCATATATATATGTGTGTGTGTGTGTGTATAGAGAGTACTGTCTCACTTTGTCCGTTTGTCGTAGTAGTGAAGAAAGGAAAGATTTACGTACTCATGAGAGCATCATACTTATCCTCTAGTAGTGGGAGTGGGAGGGCTGTAGATATACGGGAGAGTCGGCAGCATGTGTAGAGTCCTCGGCAGCTTGTACGGCGGCCACGGCCTCTTGTGCCTGTGTTGCTCCTCGTGTGGCGGCAGAGGAGGAGAGTAAACCCGAGGAGGTCGTGGTGACGTGGAGCTGTACTAGTCGGGCTTCCTCGGGCGGGAGTGGTGACAGCAGGATTCGACGTCCGAGCATGTGGGTCTGTGGTGGCGGAGGTTGAGGACTGAGCGTGTCGGGAGGTTCAGTGAACGGCGCAGAAAAAGGTTTCAACTCCGGTAGATGAGAAACGTAGTGATGGTGGCCGGCGGCGGTTTCCAAGGTCAAGCAAAAGGACATGAAGCCCACCAGTAGAGTGGCAACTGAAGCAGCCAGTGGAGACCCCATCCTGCGATTCTATTTCCCTAGAAATGATTATGAGATAGCTAGTGGAAGGGTTCTGGTTGTGCCCTACCACTTCCCTCCTTGCCCCTTTATATAGGATTCAGGGTTCACCCCTATAATTAATGGAGTGAAACAATATTCATTAATAGTTGCAAATGACAGAAGGGCAGGTGGATGACACATGAGAATCATAATTTCTGATGCAATAATATAATATGATATGGACACAATAATGCATTAATCAGTTTCTTGATTTTGATTCTTAGAAAGAAAATTCTCATGCAGTGAGTAACGGACTTATTATCTCGGGCCGCACCATCGTCCCAGAGTAAACAGTAGGGATTATACCCTTCCGGAGGGACAACGGAGTCTCTCTCACGCCACATCCTATAGATTTCAGGACAACATCTGAACTCACGATCCAATAGAGAGGAGTCTGTCTGAGGGTTGTTTTTATTCCAATTTAATGAGAGATTTATGAGTCTAAGCGAGGAGTGAATAGGTCATATTTTGCCAATTAAGGATTCCAGCTGGGAGACAGATGCAGATTGACGAGATCATAGTTCTTAATAAAAAACAAAAATCGAACGTCCCATAGTTACAAGAGTGGTCCATGAATAATTTAATGAGAAATCAAACAATCATGGTTTAACACATGAACGATTTCAGGTAGGAAATGGGTGCACAGTGACTAGACTGGTTAGGTTTCTTTTTCACCTTCATAATTAGGTCAATAAGCTTCTTTATGCATTCATTGAATCAATTGTTATATGCATAGCACATAAATGGCCCCGGCATGCCTTGTTCTAGATATGATTTTTTTTTTTTTGGTGATCTCCTTTTGTGGATCGTGATCGTCAATGGCACACGAGAATTGGTCGATTTCGGGTAGTACCATGTCCCAGTTATCTTCTCTATCTAAATGAAGTTGAAATTTGATCGATATTCCTGTCATATTGTACGTGGTGGGCGAAAAAGGATAATGCCCGACACGTCTGGCTTATTGACTTGCTTCCAGAACACGTACATGCATGCTACGTACAGGTAAAAGAGAGGAAAATAGGAGCGCATATATGTCCTGGAAATTAATTCTTTATCGATGCAGTTTACGGACGTGTGATACAGACAACATTTGCCACTTTGCCTGTCATTTGGAGTAGTCGGAGAATCGACGGCGCGCCCATATGAATTAATGTTTCTTTCCATGGCAAATTAGAGATCTTTGCCGATCGAGGAGGGAAAAAAGAGTTCTGACATGCGAAGTATCAATCTTAACTATAAATTAATAGATTATAAATTTTTTTAGATTTATAAGCATTTTTTAATAAGATGTAGATGAACCCTAATTTGTTACTATCTCCCCTACGTACAGGTGTCTTCTTCACGAGCCCCTCTGCCAATTAATGAATCCGAAAGGGTGTCCCCCGAGACATAAATCTGCGATCACCATTCGAACTTTAGTACTCTGTTCCTCGCTTTCCTCTTGGTTAATTTATTCGTCATCGACTGACCAAATAAGGTTGCGTGGTCAGTGTGCGGCCGCTTATTAGAAATTTTATTGATAAGATCAGAAATTACACGCTTTATTGCAAATGCAACATCGATACATCGATCCCCAGTTCCCTTATTTACTTAATACTTGAGGTTATGATCTCCTCAGCTTCACTTTCTTATTCTTCGAATGCTCTCCATCGCGTTCCTGCACAGTAAATTTCCGAATACATGAGTTGGTATACTGTTTCTCGTTAGCAATGTCGATTATTTTCTTTCTTTTGGTCGAAAATGAGATCACCGTAAAATGCATGAGCCATGCAGATCGTTATACGTGATGACTGTCTCACTCTGTCCTTGTAGTGAACAGATTAAGGAAACAATATACGTACCTATTATCTAGTGGAGGCCAGGATGGAGAGGGGGAGGGGGAATGTAGACAAAACAGGGAGGTGGTGGCCTGTGTACAGGAGGCGGCTTGCGCGGAATTGGCAGCCATGGACGCGGACCGATTCTCCAGTTTACCTCGTAGTGGGGCGGCGGAGGTGGGCGGGCTCTCGGGCACGGTGGCGGTGGGACTTGAGGCCTGATAATGCGGAATGGTGGCGGTGGGACTTTAGGCCTGACAGTGCGGAATGGTGGCGGTGGGACTTTAGGCCTGACAGTGCGGAATGGTGGCGGTGGCACTTTAGGCCTGACAATGCGGAATGGTGGCGGTGGGGGTCGAGTTTTGTTCTTGAAGGGGGGGTACACCCACGGCGGAAAACGCACACGAGAGGGTTTCACCTCGGCCGGTAAAGGAGAGAAGTTGTCACGGTCAGCGGCGGTTGTCCCTAAGGGCAAGCTGAGAGACAAGAAGGCCACTAGTAGAGTGGCAACTAGAGCAGCCATCGGAGAGACCATTGGACGTGTATCCCTATGAATTGCCCTAAAAATGAGATTGTTTGTCTGAGGGTTTCAGTTCATGCCCTAACACTTCCCTCCCGGCCCCCTTTATATAGATTTCTCAGCACCCCCCCCCTCCGAGCAACGGTTAATGGCAGTGAAACAATCGATTCATTCATTATTCGGACAAAGCTCTGACGTAATTCATCATCGTCGTCGATCTAATTAACTTGTCTTGATGATGCATGGGCCAGAAACCTCTCGAACTCACCATTCAACAATGTCAATTGTGTTTGACTAAGTATAATTATCTCTCTATAAATGGTCTTACATACAAGGTAAGCATTCGTCTTTATTATTATTATTATTATATACACACGTTGGAGTATATAATATAATAAGATCGATTCATACGTTGCATGGCACAAAATTGTCGGGTTTTCGGAGAATGTCCCGAGAATCTGTCTGGCCGCACGGCTAGCTATCAAAGGCACATGCTGGCCGAGTACCGTGGTTTGTTGGGTACCGAAACAGGATGGTAATGCGTCCCTTAGTGGCTGTCTGTGTTCTGTCCATGCACCGATGACAAATGAGGGCCGTTTCTTCTCTCTCTCTCTCTCTCTCTCTCTTTAACCTATTACTAAATAAATCGATTAATTTCAAATTTAAATTAATTGTATATATGATAAAAAAGTTCTTATGTTATTTTCTCTTTTATATTTGTATATATGTAACGTGTATTATCATCGATGACAGGTCAAACACCGCGACTCTCTATGCTCTAACAGGAAAATTCTCTCACGGTAACTCATGGATTTATCGTCTCTGCCGGCGCCCACAGAGATTAGGTAAAAACCCGGAAATCCTCTGAAATTAGATGGTAGAAATTATATACCCTCCCTAGCTCCCCACTAAGGGATCACATAACTTGTCGCACGACACTTTGTACAAATTTACAAAGGTAACTATCTAAACAAAACTCACGACCCATTATGAATTCAAGAGAATGAAATTCGATGCCGTGGTCAGTAAGATTCTTGTCGGATGTAATTCTCATTCTCTTACCCATCCTTAAATGGGTCTATGAATTTTTAGTAAGGAATAAAGGAATCGTATATAAAAGCACGTACCAATTCTAAGTCGGAATAAAGGAATCATATTATCTAATATGCATATTTTACATGAAACTTTTAATTAATTCAAATTTGAATTAGATAAAAATGAATTATCTACTCGTAGGACTGGGATACGAGGGCTAATTAATTATTATTTTTTCTTTTTATATGAATGTCTTCTTTTCTGATCGTCAATGGCACATAAGCATCGGTCCATTCCGGGCAGTGCCAACTTTCAGTTACTTGTCTGTCTAACAATAAAAAGTCAAACTTTGACCGATATTCCCGTCATTCTTGAATCACCATACGCATGTTCTGAGAAAATAACGCATATTCGACTTGTCCATTTGCTTCCAGGACACCGTATAAGAGTGAACGTACACACACACACACACATAATGTTCAATAAATTTTGGGTTCTCTACATAGGTCTAGAAATTATATGATGATGAGATGAACAGAATGGTAAATTTCACATGTAAAAATTCCGGTTGAAAGCTGTTAATTTCCAGCTCAAGACCGAATCATCAAACTCCATCTATCTATTTATATATTTCAATATTTTTTAGTCTTTTATTTTTATTATCGTTACATCATGATCGCCCATAAATGTTTTTTCCAATAGTTCGGTATACTGACTCCCTCCCTTGCCTTTTTGCCTCGTGGTTGATTTAATTCACCGACAGACCAAAGTACAGCCCTTAGAATATTCAAAACGCAGACAACTCATTGCCTTCGATTTGCGCATATTCTTCAACGGCCAGCCTGTCTTACGTACATTAGTTTGATGAAAATCGACCGAATTATCATTAGTAAGATAATATTATTAATGATAATTAAGAGATTAGCGAAAGGAACAGGCAGTTTCCCCACGACGTAGTCGACGATGCTGACCTTTGAATTTCCGTACCCGCCAGAGAGTCAGATCCAAGATCGACCGGTTCAAGTCAAGCATTAGGTGGGCTGACGATTAGCTCTCTCTTGGTGCTAACGTGCGTACGATGTGCGTACAGGGATGTATGGTGCACTGTACGCGCCCCTCGATTTGTCAGCATCAGGGTAAGTTTTGCTCCGATGTCACCTTCGATTCCAACCTAACCACCAGGGAGTTACGTGATGTATTTTTCCCCCACCCCCAACAATATCCGTTAATATTTAGAATTTTAATAAAATCTTCGATTTCCGGTAACCGGACGGAGATTATAATTATGAAATAAAATATATTTAATTATAGTTTTAAAAATTGAACCAATTTGACTATGAATCGATCACTCACCCGATTCAGTTTCTAGAATTAACTAAATTACAATTAAAATACGGTTAGCTCCGATTGAACGATCGGTTCCCAAACGGACCGACGAATCCAATTAAACTGGTGAAACACCATTCGACTTAAAATTAAAAATATATATTATAATATACTTATTTTATTTTAATATATTTATATTTTATGTTAAATTTTAGGTTAATCTCGTTGAACTGCCGGTCTAATTCATCAACCTATATCTTGATCCATTTTTGATCCGATCCGATCCAATTTTAAAAATTATGGATTCAATATATATTAGTGGTAATTGTTTTAGATTTGTAAATACATCGTACGTGCCTCGGCCTACATATGTACCCACGCTCCACGCTTGACAAAAACATCGTACGATACGTGTTTGCAGTCAAAGACAGGGCTGATCATAATCTACCGACGCGCACGTGTCAATTCCTAATTTTTCCAGTCTGGACGATTTCTCTCTCTCTCTTTAATTTTAAAAAAAATAAAAAGTCGATAACGATTTGACTGATTATCCTAAGCATTTTTTTAGCGCAGAACACGGAGGGAAAATTGTAATTGAGCTTCTTTCCCTGACACGAGATCCATGATGTTTCGAGACCGTCGGCTACTTCTTCTACGGATGTTAAACCGGGCCAGTTCGGCCCGGACCGGCACATAATTTATCTTATATGGTTTGAGGGGTGGTTAATTGAATCGAAACTAAACTAGCATGTTTCCTCATTGAACCAGTCGGTAACTGCCTGAAAATTGACCCAGAAGGCTAATCGGCCTGTAACTATCACGAAACCAACTTGGACCAGGTCGAATTGCCAAAACTATCGAACGGCACTGTTAAATTTTGATTATTAATTATACTGCTCGCTGATTACACCAGTCCGGCCGTCGATATACTACATTAGTGAAAGAAACATTCATCCACCTATCTCGCATTAGCAAGTATAGCTCAAAATTTTTTAAGTACATCATCATTATCAGTAGTAATCTCAGATAACATACTCAGCTTTATTTGGGAGGACGCTGGAAGAATGGTGCTCAAGATTAGCTCACAACACATTATATGTAATGATGTGTTTATGTGATTGGAATCGAGTCGATCAACGAACATAAAACATTCTCGATGCTTGAGCTTATGAAGAGGACGATGAACTTCGACTAAGATAGATATAGTATATTTTTTGATTTTACACTTGAACTCATATAATTGTTATTTATTAATGTATTATGTAATTAATTATATTAATAAAGAATCTGGTGGAGGATTATTGTCTAATTCTTCGTCTTATCAGTGGTTTTTAAATCGATACATTCAATTATTGTAATATTAAATTTTAATATTTGTTCAGTAAATATAGTATTGTATTTATGTAAAAAAAAAATCAATAGTGAATTTGCCATTTATGATAATAAGTAAAATATAGAAATATATGTTAATTAAAATTTTTAATAATTTGAAAAAAAAGAAAAGGATCACAATTTCGCAGTTCGGACTGGCCCAAACCATAAATCGGCCCGCTTTGACCTAGTTCCTGGCCCATTCGTGGTTTCTTAAATGTGACTTATAACCGGGCCAGCCCTTTAAGCTTAACGGACTGAACCATAACTAAGTCCAACAGTTTCAGGCCCCTTATGAAACGGCCCAAACCACTCAATTAACATCTCTATTCCTCCGTAACCATGCGGATGACAACAAAAGTACCTGCAGCTAGACGAGTGTCCACTGCCCACGAATCTTACAGGTAACGGGTGAGGACAAAATAAAGGGTTGCCAGAAATCAAATCGTTATGAAAATCGAATTCATAACCTCCTTAGTTCAGACTTGGATGAACGGCAAACAACGGCTCACCAGAGCCCTTCCTCATGTCTACTGCTCCTTCAATTGCCAAAACCGTAAGGCCCCCCGTCGGCCTAAAATTAGGCCACTCTTGGAGCAGGTAGAGGGAATAGAAGTGGGCTCACTGCCCATTCTTCAGGGGCCTTCGTAAGTTCAGATCACAATTTTAACTAATGACATCGATGGGACTGCAGGAATAGAATGGTGGAAATCAATCATCAGTCCGTGGATTGGTCGGATGGTTTGACATTCTCGTGTAAACATCTGGCAAATAGGTAAGATTTATTTCTAGAAAGCTTCACATGTTACTAGACCAATTTAGCTTGAACTTATATTAAGCAGAACCCATTAGACTACTAGATATTGCACACCTTGAAAAGAAAATCAGTCATCAACAGAGGTGTCTCTTAGCATTTCTCAGTCCCTCCCTAACAATGCGAAACTCACATACTCAGGTATGGATGTGTTGAATACCATGAACGGGACCCCTCACAATCTCCCAAGAGAAAGTGAATATACAACAAAACCTATCTCGGAAACAGTGAAACCATGAAATTACTCCCCGCAGTTAGAATTCTTGATGACTCTGCAGCAGCTAAAGCAGGGCACATTACACAAATAAAAAACACCCTAAAGAGGATATTGTGAACTTCAGTAGCACCATAATGTTTTTGACGGTTGTACCCAGGAAAGTACAGGATGATGAACCCGCAATAGGGTGATGCCTTTTCACCTCCTCAGAGGTCTAGGGTTTCGAGCAAACTGGAGCCGCAAGCAAGCAGAATCAGCATCATGCTCGTCCATTTTGTAACCTGCAGCATTTAATAGGGAATTCTCAGGATACATAGACACAATGCTTTATCAAAGAGGTAATTAAATTAGCATTTTCCAAAAGTGGAAATCCTGGAAGGGTCATTATATGTCTAAAAGAAACACAGATGATACTGCATCTCTAAGAGATGCCGTTAATATCAAGCATATGTCAGCTGAATCTATCCCAACAATAACATGTTCAACTCACCCACTGCATGTTCAGCTTATCCTTTTTCTATATTTTCTTCAGTCGGTGCATCTCAGCTAAAAGGAGAGAAGATTACTTCAAGATTAAAATACATGCAGTTCAATCACCTTGCAAAGCACCCATGGCCGTGGCTGCACAGGCTGGATTGGCAAAGTCCACGAAACAAAACATAAGAGGATCACCACCACGCTGCATAAAGGTTAACACAAAAGGTAAAGATACAACACCACCTTCAGTATCCACCAAAAGTGATAGAACTAATAACAAAAGGAAACACAACAGAAGTATGATGCACACTGACATGCTTAGATTCTTTAGTCACGAGTCTCACTTCTTTGTATCCGACAAATGGACGGAATATATCTGAATGATAGCTAAAGATGCGCTCAAAGCAAATGAGAAGGGAGAGGAAGCAACTGTTTGGGGCAAGAAAACCGAAATATTGGTGAAATTTCCAAGTATATAGAGAAGGATACGAGCTACTTCCCGCTGTGTACAGTCAGTGGGAAGCCCTTCAACAAACAATGTGCTGGAAGCATTGGGAGGTAAATGAACAGGTTCTCGTCCAGGCATGGGCATGATATCCACTGGATGTTGACCACTGAAACCAGTATTACGACTATTTGGAGCCAAATCTGAAACAAGAGGTCCAGGACGAACCATTGCTGTAGGATCAGCAACAGAGAAACTAGGCATTACCCCAGGCCCAGATCTCGCTAACCCACTACCTCCACCGACAACAGCTCCAGCGCTGCCACCAAAACCGCCAACTTCCCCAGAATTAAGGGAAGAGAGTTGCTACACAGCAAATTATGGCAAGTCCTTTAGGGGGATGTGCTTATAGAGGAGAAAAGTGAGAGACAAAAGAGTGGCTTTATATGAGGACGTACCGTGGCTTGAAGATAGCGGTCATAAGCTGACCCAATTGTTTTCGTGTCCTTCACCACATGAACTCTACCTCGATCATCTGGATAGTTCTGTGTATCAGGTCCCGATTGCACTCCAGGAGGCAGTACTTCTGCATAAATTAAATTGCCCTATAACCAATTCTTGCCATCAAACATAACAGTAAACCTCCCAAGGAGAAGGGCATATCATAGCAGATAGATCCGTCAGTTTCATTTCAAGATAATCTAAGAATTAATCCGCGACCCTATTCAGCATGAGTTTTGATTCCAAGTTCATCTTTTGAATTTTGCTAAACTTCACTCGTGGCATTTGATAGATTGACACATGCGGCAGAAGCTGGCCGTGGGGAAATGAGGAACAATAATGATGTTCCCCTGTCATTCATTGCAAAATTGTTGTCCAAAAGCGATGATTCTCACGCATCAGAAGAGAGATGGAAGGACAAGATCATACATTAATTTCCCCCAATCAATCTAGCAAACCCATTAACAGGACTGAAATGTTCGATCACAATCTGCCCTATTATTTATCGAACTAGCCACCCCAAAGGCTTCGGTCACCAGCAGAAGACTAAAACTCCAGCTTAAGGAGTATAAGTAAGAAATCAAGAAAGCAGACAGGAAACGTTACCATAATCGGGGCGGGGCCGCTTAAGCACGCCGGAAGGAGGAACCTGCATAGCCTGCTGCTGCTGGCGGTTCCAGTAAGCGTCCGCCATTGGAATGACTTTAGAGGAGAAGCTCTACGGAGAATTTGAGGGGGTGAAGGGCAACAGAGGACCTGAATTGAATGAATTTGGGGCGCAAAAACCCAAACCCTAATTCCCGGATTTCCAAAGCAAAACAGCTATTGTTATTCGGAGCTTCGGCTCGTTTAGTTTGGGTGAGGCGGAAGGACTCCCATTCCCTAGATCTGATGCGGCAGGGCACGAGTTGCATAACATGTTCAACCAATGAAAATCTGCCACGTCATTGGACGGCATAAATTTTGCCCGTGCCCGTGCCCTGCCATGAGCCTCACTACGGCTAGTGCAACACCACCCTACTTCCCCAATGCTGCCATTACATTGAACTCAACCGCTATGCCACCATCGAGCCGCCATTGTTGGGGGCCTCAGTGAATCCAAGATTTCCTGTGATTAGCCAGTCGTGATTACGAATTTTACACGGGCTCTAAGGATGGCCCGAAGAGAGACGGGCCGGAGCTTATCGAAGAGAATCTTAAATGGGCTTTGAGAAGGTGAAGGTCCTAAGCCCGTGCCAGGGAAGACCTTCTTGGATTTGAGACAGCCCGGGCATCCCGAGACCCCAGTGGCGTTCTTCTCGTCGACGACAAGAGCACCGACATCCTCTTTACCATGTCATATATCTCATGAGACTGGTGAGAAGAATTCGATCGTATTCTTGTCTGTTCACTCTTAGAATAAATACGAACAAATAGGGGGAAAAGCCGGGAGGTGGGTTTGGGGCCATTAACCACTGGGGGAAAGATGCTGTTTTCCACTAATTTCGAACCTCTGGGGAGCGCATACCGAGATGCTGTGGTCGACTTCTCGAATATCCCAAGAATGCCCTTCTCCATGTTGGTTATTTTTCCCTTCAGCGGCATGATTGTCATTGTGGGGGAAGAAGGCGGCTTTCAATCTAATCATGATTGCTGCGAGATTTTGGGATGATGATGTGATGATGCAGGCGCCTCTGCTGCCTCTAAAGAAAATGATTTTCGATTTTTTTTAAATATTTCACCTCGGGGCTCGATTTGAGTGATAACGGCAAATAGTCCGGTAATTTGTTTCTTGTTATGCCTAAATTGATTGGTGTTACAAATTATTTGACCCGTGATTGGCCATAAATATCTAATCTAAATATGACATGTTTAATTACGGATTTACATAATATGACCCATTTAACTAAATGTGCCACTTGCACGATATACAATTAATACAATTAATACGATAAATACAGTATATGCGCATAATTCAAACGTATTAAATGAGTCAATAAGTTTAATATATATTTAAACATATTCAATTAAATAAGTTTAATAAAGTCTTATCGGATTATATATATTCAACCCATCTTAACACGTTTATTTAAATGAGTTATACGAGTTTAATCCGTTTAGATATAAAACATATTCATACTTAACCCGAACATATTTATAGTCAATACAAACCCATCTAACTCACTGTTATATTAAAAATTACCGGTCCTAATTGGCAAAATTGTAGTTGATGGCTGTAATAGTGTTTCTCATCCCATGTAATTATCACAATTTTTGTTAATTAAAATGGTTTTAGCTGTAATTTCTCGGGACATCATCGTCAATCTGTCAGTCAAGATGATAGATGATTTTTTTTCGGCCGATGCTAATTCCATCTATAACTAAATAAGAGACTCGACACGCACCATCTTGCTCCTTCATTTTTTTTATCTACCTTTTTTTTGGGGAATTTCAGTACAGACTGAAAACAAAAAAAAAATCGAGAATTTCTACAATTATGCGAGATTTCTGTCCCCGATAAAATGGGCTTTTAGCCATAAAATATAATTATTATATATAGAATATGAGGAAGTATTATTATAAATATAATGGTATCTTCGTGGAAATCATTTTATATGGTGTCCATCTCAAAGGGAAAGGAGCCTCCGGCGTTCAAAGCGGGCCCAAAGCTACGTCCACTCATAGTTTGGATGGGATCATCCCTGCTTCTCAAATCCGTGAAAAGATTCACACTTCTATTCAACGGTAAGTATGGATATCGAGAAGATGGATCTTGGGCATGTATTGCACTCATCGGGGTCATGTGACTTGTTTTTCCTTGCTCCTATTCTCAGTCATATCTTAAACTTTTTTAGATAAAGAAAAATAAGAAAATTTTCAATCATGGGCCCTACAAAATTCATCTGTCACAACACACCTATATATATATATATATATAAGGCACGGCATGAAACACGACCTGAAATAACCATGTCTGGCCCAGGTGTTCTCGAGCCGTGCTAGCATAGCATAAAAATATTATGCCAGTCAAAATCATGAAAATAATATTTTTAACAAAAAGAAAATTATGAGAAAATAGAAAAAATAAATAATTATTTATAAATAATTATATTTTGATAGTTATTTTAATTTTTATTAGAATTAATACAAAATTTATATTAATTATATTATATAAAAACTTATTTTAAAAAATAAATTTAATTTGAGTAGAAATGGGATGATCTAAAATAGTAATTATTCATGCACGGATCATGCCAAAATGGTGGCACAGCCCCAATTGACACGTTAACGAATTTATTTTATTTTTTTAAAATAATTATTTTATTTTATTTGAGTAGAAATTGGACGATCTAAGACAGTAATTATTCATGATGGGTCGTGCCAAAATGGTGGCACAACCCCAATTGACACGTTAACGAATTTATTTTATTTTTAAAAATAATTATTTTATTTAATTTGAGTAGAAACTGGACGATCTAAGACAGTAATTATTCATGACGGGTCGTGCCAAAATAATGGCACAGCCCCAATTGACACGTTAACGAATTTATTTTATTTTTTAAAATAATTATTTTATTTAATTTAAGTAGAAATTGGACGATCTAAAATAATAATTATTCATGCACGCGTTGTGCCAAAATGGTGGCACAGCTCCAATTGACACGTTAACGAATTTATTTTATTTTTTAAAATGATTATTTCATTTAATTTGAGTGGAAACTGAATGATGTAAAATTGTCGATGGGTCGTGCCAAAATGGTGGCAGAGCACCAATTCACACGTTAAAATATTTCGGTCACCTAATTGATGAAAATGCGGGCACACGCTTACCAGGAGGCGGAGGCCTAGTAGATTCCCAAGGTCGTTTTCTGTAAATTCGATGTGCTCCCTTCTCCGTACAGATATCAAAGGGAAAGACGAAGAAGAAGAAGAAGAAGATGGGATGGCCACCATAAGTACCAGACTGATTAACAGACAACACGAGTGCGGGTCATTTACATCGCGAGGGGACGACACGAACTGTGCTTCACCGTGGAGCTACGTTACGTTCTCCTCGGTCGTCCGCTCCCTCCCACTCCCACGGCTCGACCTCCGTCTCCGCGTCCTGGGCGCCCCCGCGTGGCCTGCGCTCCTCCCTCCTCGTCGTACACCGGGGCGCACCGGATCACTCCCTTCCTCTCCCTGAGCCGACGATCATTCCCGCTGACGAGCCCCGCACAGTGTCTAGTCCGCCGCCACGTCATCAAGACCAAGGGCATTCTCGACATTTCGGATCGACAAAAGCGGTTACTTTTTCCTGCAGCGAGTGTCGTGAGCCTGCCAGATGACACCCCCATCGGACGACGTGCACCCGATGAATTGCATCTTCATCCAACTCAATTGAGTCAATTAAGAGGTATGATTTTTAATTGTTGTTGATCTATTTGAATTGAATTAATTAATATTTAATAATTTTTTGGTATAATTTATTTATATGAAAAAGGAAAATTTATACTATAAGTATTTTTTATATTAATAAAAATTTAATCATGAGATGTAAAATTGTTTGCGATTTTTTTTTCCAATGAGCTTTTCGAAAATCTGAGCTCTGGGCTCAGGCGATTTCATTCCATTTCCATCAGCTTTTTCTCTTTTTTCTGTCTTTGACCGTTTGTCATTTACGAGGCTCGTTCTCTCCGCTCACCGTCTCTCTTGCTCCCACTGCTTCGCCGGCGCTGTGACTCCTCGGTTCTTCTAGTCTAGCAGCCGTTCCTCGCTTGCGAACCGGAGCAGCCGGCTCCGAAGAAGCGGAGAACACTTCCCAACTGAGTCCACTTAGTCAGCTTCCCGAGTCAAACGCGAGTTCCGCCAGCTTTCGGCATCGGTTACCTTTTCAGCCGTTTGAAGTTTCTCCTATCTTCGGGAAGAGTGAAACAGATCTGTGAAGCAGTTGGACCCTAAGCTTTTGCTTCCCTCTTTCCGAATATGTCAGCGATCGCATGAAGCACTGTGGGGGGTTGGGGGTGGGAGATAGATAGTGTATCGTGCAGAAGCCGTGGTGATGGTGATGTGAGGCGGGTTCTTTTGATGGTTGTGATTCTCTTTCCTGCGGTTTATGATGACCGGAGCTCCGGGGAGTGATCGCAGAGGGTGGTGGCTTTCTGGTGATGCTTCTACATGGAGTGGCACATCTTGTTAGCTAGGGGAATGCTCACCGTGACATCGAGCAGGTCCTCTCCTCCAGGCCGTCTGCTCTGCATGATTCTACGGCAGAGTTGAAAATCTTCTTCTATCCTAATATTAGCCCTGCATGCTACATGGATGGTTGAAGACGATCACCTCTTAGAAAATTCATGACTTTCAGTCTTCAGCTGGGCTTTCAGTTATTCTTGTCTAAATGTCATGTATTTTAAGCAATTTCAGCAAATATGACGGATTTATAAGCCGATGCATCTGGTAGAAGTTTCTGAAAGGAAAAATGGTGCATAATTTCTTTCTCTTTGAAATTTCATTTCTTGGGAATTTTTGTCCCGCAGTATGTGGAGACCTAGGAGTTGTATATGATACGGCAGTTGCATTTTTGTAGAAAATTTGTTCAAATATCTGAAAACTGAACTAGGAAATGATCCTTGTTGTTTTTCAGAATGGAACTAGACATGATGCTCTGCCTTCCATTGTTAGAAAAGATGGGATACTGAAAGGGGAATTCACGGGATGGGAAAGTGCGATGAGATTCTAATTCTTGGTGATGGGGATTTTTATGTGCTTAGGCAACACATCTACTTAACAAATCTGAATTTCCACATGCATTAGCATTGCCTTCTAGCATTTGGGTTGGTAACATTAATGGCAATGTGGACTCTGAATTGTCATGTATTCGCACCTTCTGTAACAACTTAACGAAATTAATCTATAGTAATGCCAGATGTGGAGAGACCACTTCCCCAATAAACTGAATGTCGTAGTAGTTGTGGAAAGAGCAAAAATTACAGTGCTTTATCAGCTTAAGGAGTAACAAACTTAGGATTAAACATATATGTATAGTAGTATCTTTCTCAGGTTTTGAGAGTTGAAGAGAGGATAGTCCTTGTCGTAAGGCTACTGGATTAAAATTACTCCTTTAGTAGCTGAGATTTTTATATTAATGCCAGTACAATTTAACATAGCTACCATCCTTTGGTGATAATACATTCCCAATTTTCATATTGGAGTAATTACTGATTTTGAACTTCTGACTCAAATATATTTTATGATAGTTTTTTTTTTACTATTATCTTGAGATAGTAATAATCCTTCTCATTTTTTAGGCATTGATTACCCTGAAGAAAGGTGCTCAACTGCTCAAATATGTGTGGAAGGTAAAACTCAAGTTCTATCAGTTTAGGCTGTCTATTGTGAGTTCTGAAACCATTTCCTTTTTATTATTTTCATACGCAGCAAAGATACACTTATAGCAAAGAAAAGTGGGTGTGTTGTTGACAGTAAGTTGTAGGACTGGCTCATTCAAATGAATTTACTTGTCAAAGCTTGTTCCATTAACTGTCTAACAGCTTAGTTAACATGAGTTACTGTCTGCTGCTTGGTTTAGTGATACAAATACTCTAACAGCATAAATTTTCAAGACTTACATCATGCTGGTTGTGTTTCACTTTTTTTTTTTAAATGCTGCTGCTGGCAAATCTGATTCTCTGGCATTACACTTGGCTTGACATTGTACCTATCTTTCAGGATGAATCTTCTTTGATCTAGATTTCAAGTGGTGGTGAAAGAAGTTTGAAGCTAGCATCTGGTATAAAAATTATTCCTGGACAGAAAACTGTTAGATTTCTGTACTTGTATCTTTATCTTGTTGATTTCATTCTGATTTATAATCTAACTGATAGACATACAATGGTGAAGTTAATGAATCAGCCATAAGTGTCTAATCCTCTATTTTTCTGTGCTGCCTCAGGCCATATTTCAACATCATCTTGAACCAGACAGGAAGCGGTCCCTTGATCTGGTTAGTTTAGAGTTGGAATTTTTTTTCTTGATAGATGTCAATGAAGTTCTCTCTCTAATTGTTTTCTTCTTTTATTCCGTTTTAGATTTGCAAAGATAAAGTAGAGGCAGAGGTGTGGATTGCAGGCCTCAAAGCATTGATGTCATCTGGTCAAGGAGGATGTTCTAAGATTGATGGATGGAGCGATGGAAGCCTCTACATAGATGTAATTCTATCTACACTAAATATCTACTGTTTGACCTAATTTACTTGCATATAAATTTCAAGTCTGTTCTTCTGATCAGAAAATTGAAAGATTAAATATTTATCTTTAGCTTTCGTTGGTTCTCTTGTAAACTTCTTCATGGTCAACGAATTTCAGGAGAGCAGGGATTTGAGATCTCACAGCCCCAGTGAGAGATCTGTGAGCATTTGTGATAACAGCTTTCCTGACATTTTTACTGCAATGGATCCAGTTGCTTCTCCAAACAGTTTGGTGCCTGAGAATCCTCTGCAGTTTGGAAGGTCGCATGTAGCATCAGGAAACACAAATATGCTAGTAAAGGGATTTATTAATGCAGATGCTTTTTGTGTTAGTGTTTCCAGTGCGCCTAGCATTTCCAGTCACAGTTCGGCCCCAGATGACTACGATGCGTC
The DNA here is from genome assembly GCA_900174645.1 of Sonneratia alba. Lineage (NCBI taxonomy): Eukaryota > Viridiplantae > Streptophyta > Magnoliopsida > Myrtales > Lythraceae > Sonneratia > Sonneratia alba. Next base: position 2,645,666 of record FWPY01000071.1, read on the forward strand.
AGGTGATGTATACATCTGGGGCGAAATAATATGTGATAGCATTATCAAAGTGGGGTCCGAGAAGGATGCTCATTTTATGAGCAATAGAACTGATGTGCTCTTACCCCGACCATTGGAATCAAATATTGTTCTAGATGTGCATCACATAGCATGTGGGGCAAGGCATGCTGCTCTTGTAACAAAACATGGTGAAATTTTCACATGGGGTGAAGAATCTGGAGGATGTCTTGGTCATGGTGTTGGGAAGGATGTTGTACAACCTCACTTTGTTGAGTCTCTAGGTTTCACGAATCTCGATTTTGTTGCATGTGGTGAGTTCCATACTTGTGCTGTTACAGCAGCTGGGGATCTCTACACTTGGGGAGATGGCACGCGTAGTGCTGGGCTTCTGGGTCATGGCAAAGATGTTAGCCACTGGATACCAAAAAGAATCTCAGGTCCTCTCGAGGGACTTCGGATTACTTATGTTAGTTGTGGTCCATGGCATACTGCTCTGACAACATCAATGGGACAGCTCTTTACATTTGGGGATGGAACATTTGGTGCTTTAGGTCATGGTGACCGGGAAAATGTGATGTCTCCCAGAGAAGTGGAATCTCTATCGGGGCTCAAGACAATTGCTGTTGCTTGTGGGGTTTGGCACACTGCTGCTGTGGTAGAGGTTATTGTGACTCAGTGCAGCGCTTCTACTTCTTCTGGGATGCTCTTCACTTGGGGAGACGGAGATAAAAACCGACTAGGGCAAGGAGACAAGGAACCTCGATTGAAGCCCACCTGTGTGCCTGCTCGAATTGATCAAAATTTCTGCAGAATTGCATGTGGGCACAGCATAACTGTTGGATTGACAACATCGGGACGTGTTCTCACAATGGGGAGCACTGTGTATGGACAACTTGGGAACCCTTCGTCAGATGGGAAGATTCCCTGCTTAGTGGAAGATCAACTGGCAGGAGAAACTGTTGAAGAAATTGCATGTGGTTCATATCATGTTGCAGTGTTGACTTCCAGGAATGAGGTTTATACATGGGGAAAGGGTGCTAATGGGAGGCTAGGGCATGGAGATCTCGAAGATCGGAAAATGCCAACTCTTGTTGAAGCTCTGAAGGATAGGCATGTGAAGTATATCGCCTGTGGTTCGAATTATACAGCAGCTATATGTCTGCACAAGTGGGTCTCTGGGGCTGAGCAGTCTCAGTGCTCTGCCTGCAGGCAGGCTTTCGGATTTACTCGGAAGAGGCATAATTGCTACAATTGTGGACTTATCCACTGCCACTCTTGCAGTACAAGGAAGGCAGTCAGAGCAGCCTTGGCTCCAAATCCTTGGAAACCATATAGGGTCTGTGATTCCTGCTATATGAAGCTAAACAAGGTTTTTGAAGCCAATGTTAATAACAGAAGGAACAGTGTGCCCCGTTTATCAGGGGAAAATAAGGACAGAACCGACAAGGCTGATTTTAGGTTATCCAAGGCAGTTATTCCTTCTAAAATGGATCTGATTAAGCAGCTGGACAGTAAAGCTGCTAGACAAGGGAGGAAAGCTGATGGCCTAACACTGGTCCAATCTTCACAGCCACCTTCTTTTGTGCAGCTCAAATATGTTGAAATGTCAGCTGATGTTGACCTGCAAAGAACTGGCCCCCGACCGGTTCTTACTCCATCAGGTGTGAGTTCAAGGTCAGTGTCACCTTTCTCGAGAAGGCCAAGTCCGCCTCATTCTGCGACACCTCTGCCATCAACATCAGGGCTTTTCTTCTCTAAGAGTATCACTGATAGCCTGAAGAAAACAAATGAGCTCTTAAATCAAGAGGTGCTGAAGTTACGCGCACAGGTTCCCATCATCGCTGGTGTTTTTGCATAATATTTTTTATAGCATTAAGCAATTGCATTTTCCACTAGACTCAGACTGACTGCTTCACTGGATTGCTTAGGTAGAGAGCCTTAGGCATAGATGTGAACAACAGGAAGTGGAGCTCCAGAGATCAACCAAGAAAGCTCAAGAAGCTATGTCATTGGTTGTGGAGGAGTCGACCAAGTCTAAAGCTGCAAAAGATGTTATCAAGTCACTTACTGTGCAGGTGTTTTTTCATTACTTCTGACCTCATTTCTCTTTGCTTTTAAGAAAATACCTTCAGGTTTTGCTCTTCTTGAAGATGGTCTTTCCCGTACAGAAATGATGGGAAAATGATGGATAATATTTTTTGTCAATCCGGTGTTGTGAAGTAGTTTTACTTTAAACTAAAACCTTGTCAATTTGACTGTAGATTGACACTTCTCGGCCAATCCAATCAAAAGATTCATGTGGTCTCCCTTTCTCTAGAGATTTATCTGCTAGATTAGATTGACGATCTCAGGAATCTAATTTAACATAGGATTTTGACTCGATGTTTGTCGCCCCTTTTTCTCATTCAAAATTTCTGTTGATATTTTCTTACATTATATAGAACATTGCTGGATGTTTCTGCAGCTGAAAGATATGGCTGACAGGCTGCCTCCTGGAACTTATGATTCCAAGTGTACGGCTGCATTGGAGGATAATGGCATCCACCACTCTCGCTACTCTGACTCGAACAGTGAAACCCATTCGAGATCCAATTCCATCACCGCTGCCTCTTTATTGGCTTCTTCCTCCTCAGGGATCGATTCTACCATCTCCAATGGGATTCATGGCTATAATGCCCGAATTGCTAGAGTATCTCCACCCACCTCCAGTGGAGCAAGTGACTGCTCAGAAATTCGGAGGCTGCAGATGGGCGAGAAAGGGCATTGCTCATCGACTCCAGATGGGTCAGAGCTGGGTGATGGAGATAGTAATAGCGTTAGGTCCAGCAGTGTGGCATCGGCGGCTGGGGACAGCGGCAGGATTCTAGTAGAGGCTGAGTGGATTGAACAGTACGAGCCTGGTGTCTATATCACTCTCATGGCCTTGCAAGATGGGACCAGAGATCTAAAGCGGGTTAGATTCAGGTACTTCTCCTTTCTCTCCCTGCTGAATTCGTTTCCAGACCGGTCTTCATGAAGTCAATATTGACCCATGAACACCCATACGTGCCCGGTATTCAACTCGCCCGAGTTCACTCCAGTGAGACTGATAACTGGAATACTTACGCTGCAGCCGCCGGAGATTCAAGGAGCACCAAGCGGAGACATGGTGGTCGGAGAATCGGGAGAGGGTGTACCAGAGGTACAACGTGCATGTGTCCGACAAGCCATCATTGTCGGGCCAAGCAGCCTGGAGGTCCGAGGGTGCCATGTCTCCTGTTTCTCAAGTCTAGTCCCTTCCTTAAGGTTCGATCTCTGTGCCTCTCTCAGCGAGGCTCTCTCTCCCTATTTTTGCCTTATTTATTGTAACTTCATAATTATTTTTGGGCCTCTGCCCAATAAATGTGTAATAGTGCTCTATACATGACACGCCCTTGCAGGTAACATCTCATTTCCTCTATTCTTTGGGCTCCAAATTTGCTCCATAACCATCCTTGAGGCACGCCGACGCTCCTCATGGATCCGTGTCTGTCTTGCTCGAATGTGTGATGCTCGTTTCGTATGCTCAGAACAGCGTACGTGGAGGCTCCGAAATGGAAGATGCCACCCGTCGGTCTTGTGAGAGTCAATCGATAAACCGTCACTCTTCTAAACCTTCTCGTATTTCACACGTTGAATTGTTAATGAATCGTGATGAGGTTTTTGGGGATGATGGTGATGTTATTAACATTGCAAAAGCAGCGCTTCGGATGTTATGCACCAAGTCAAGAATTCGGATGCCAAAGAGTTGCACTCTTTAATGAATTGATATTACTCGAATTTGGATATATTATAAAAAAAGGGGTTTGTTGATGGCAAGTACGGGAATTGTGTTTCAGTGAGCGGACATTGAGTAACAGTCCCCTTGACTTCTTCCCATTGTCCACTGAATCGACTTGATCTATCAAAGTCAATAGAAGCAACTACCCCTTGAATTTGCTTCGATCGTAGTAGACTACCTTCACCTGCTGCGGATTGATTTTTTTTTTTTTTTTTTATCGATCATGATCCGTAATTAGAGAATCATACATGACACAATCTCCAGATACTTAAATTCCTGTTACATTAAATCTTATCGGATTTGCAAATGGTCGGGGCTCATGTCCGATTCAAAAATCTGCACATCCAAATCAAGTCCGCGAATTTTCCTTTCATTTTCCTCCACTCAGAAACAAAAAAAAAAGAAGCTGTGCTCATACTTCCGGGGGTCACTACTGGCACTGAAACAACGTTCCAAGATAGGAACCGGGGTTGGTCATCATGCCCCTGTCAGCTGCTCTTCAATGCCCGTAGATATCGGGTCTCGGCCCCCACCTCCCAGCTAAATGAAACTGACAGATCTACACCGACCTGTATGTTCGTATTCGAGCTCATGCCCGAGCAGCCATGTATCCTTTCAGTAAACTGTAAACATGTTTCAAATACTGTCGCGGTAAACAGTTGCAGAATTCAGATCTGCGATGTTTGCTATGATCTGATCTTCAGTACGCAGTTATAAATGACTGACTACAGGGGAACTTCTCCGTAAGGTCAATCACCGAGATCAGTATCGCGAACCTGCTCGGTCGGACGATGACGAGAGAAGAGCGTAACGTGTCAGATGGGGAAAGCTGATCCACTGACTTGCATCGGTGTGTCTAGCTATGAGGCTCTTCGTCTAAAATACAAACGTTTTGCGAGTACGAAACTGGAGAAAAGGAGCAAAAGAAGACCTTCCGTGCCCGGCCAATTAATAACTAAGGCCTCCCCCGGCGTTGCAGCCCGATACTGTTGTGCTGCTTCGAAGGACCGGAGGGCGGGATCGGTGTCGATTTCGGGAGCGCATTGGCGTACGTACGAGGAGGAGAAGGAGACGACGGACGGGTGTTGATGCCTCCTCCTGATCTGGTCGGCCCTAAGTTGAAAACTTGAACGTCCCGAGCCGCATGAGCTCGATCAGACGCCATGAGCCATGAGAGGACCGTCACCAGGAGCAGTCTCGGAAAGATCAATGTCTCACCACGCCGTCTTCTGCTCCTTCTTATCATTCTTCTACTTGTGATCTCCACCATCTAAGCACCACCAGCTCGGGAGAGATGAGGAGGTGAGGGAGGGATGAGGAGCTGTGTGAATATATACCCCAACATGAAATGAAACAGATACATATGTTTTATATATATAAACGTATATTTGGTGCAAATATATGTGTACACAACACATAGAAGAATTAATTAATTAATTAATTAATAACATGTTAATATGGAAATCGTGGAGCTGATGGAGAGATTACACACATGACTAACTGTTCAACCATGTACTTCATCGGGGAAAAAAACATCACTTTACTGACCACATAAATTGTTCCGCTTAACTTAGATTCTTTTCTCATTAGTGAAATCTTGAATTTGAGATTTTAAATAGATAAAATTCATATTTAAAAGATTAATTTTATCTCCTAGTCGGATACTAGTTTGAACATAAGTTAGTGCAATTTCATTAAATATTTAGATACTTAGAGATAGATGCGCGCACACACGCACACACAAAGGGAAAAAAAAGTAGTAAATATGATCTTGAATTTAATTATTGAAGAGTAAAAAAAAGATTTCAAATTTAAATTAGATTTGATTCAATTTTGAAATATCATTGCCCAAGGGCGCAAAAGCAAATAGACCCGTTCTGAGAAATTGTTAGGTACACTACCAATACGCATCACCTGCTATGTTGTTGCACGGCACGTCCGAAATCTTCCGAGTGCATCCGGTCCCGAACCGTGTTGGTTAACCACATGGCTCAAATGGCTATCATGCATAACGCGACTGGTCGAGTGATGTTAACGTTCCGTGGTTATCAACTGCATCGTGTTCAGCGAGGGCAGATTCGTCCCTGCAGTGTGACACATTAACTGGACGGGGTGACTTGGAGCGGAAGCTAGGGCAAGCGAATTGAGCTTTAGATTAGATTTCCACCGAATAAGAAAAGTCGAGGAGGAAACATAGGGAAGTAAATGCCGGGTCGTGTGTGTTTTAGGATTGAGATGTTGGGAAAAAAAAAAAGAAAAAACATTAATGAACATGTACATACATATATATACATACATACATTATGCTCATGAAGAATATATATCGTATATGCAAGTATATGTGCCGTAGGAGATACTTATACAAAACTATTTATTTTATTCTAATATTAGCATATAAATAATGGAATTGATATCTCGAATAAGTATAAAATTTCACAAAATTTTCAAATTTGACATAAATATTTTTTTTATGTTCCGATCATATATAAACTTTACTTTATTTATCGGTTTCAACGTTTGGTTAATTTTCCATCAAAGGTCGCACATTAGGTGTTTGAAAAAGGCGTAAGAAAAAAACATGTAATCCAAATTTGTTTTTAAAATTTTTTTTTTTCATGTTGCGATAATGTCAACCACATGCAATGAGGGCGGTCGAATTAATCCTCTAAGTGACACGTACTGTGACTATGATTGATTGACATAATTTACACGCTATGCCGTGGCTTTGAATCAATTATACACATATTCATTATTAATAAGAGAAAATATTATATGTATAACATGTGGCGACCCTGATCACGTGCAGGGCCAAATTGGAAGAAGGGAAATTAACGGGACAAGTAAAAGTCCTGAAAATGACATTCGAGTAGCTAAGAGTTTCCGCGCTCGCTCATTTCCCTAAACCTCTGTTCCTAGTCGGAATATAAAAAAAAATATTTAAAATTAAATCTAACTAATAAGATAAAATGAGAAGCTAACAAAAAAAGGGAGAGATAAAATTCAAGAAATTTAAATAATAGTTATCACGTTTATTAGGGCGAACCTAGAAAATTTATCTATATATATATATATATATTGATGAGATATACATATATATAGTGGGTATGTGTGTGTGTGAAACAGAGAGAGTCCGACTTTTGCTCTCAAAGTCTCATCGTGATGACATGATGACAGTCTCGCAACGTAGATTGGAAACTCACCCATCGATAATCGGTATCATGTGGGGGGCATCATCCCTCCTGCGTACTCATCAGCTTAATTGGAGGGCACAACCAACCACGACCACGAGGTAGGCTTCTGTATGTGTACCCAAGTTTACTGATTCCATATATATTTTGAGTCCATTGAGAAGATGAATTCACGTAGCAATACCTTCTCATATACAATTATAGTAACATGTATTGAACTTACACGATGAGTTTCAGCTTAGTATTTGTGTATAAAACCACAGAAAGAAAGTATGCGGGCATATACATGTGTGTGTGTGTGTGTGTGTCTGAAGGGTTTCCAACCCTGGTGCAACTTACCCAAGTGGATTTTTTCGTCTTCGACAGGGATCATGGAAAGCGATTTGCATTAAATATTCTATAGTGTCCTGTACTAGTCTACTCATGAATAATAGGTCAACTATATCTTAGGGAATGAAAAAGAAAACTTATAAGTTATATATACATACATACATACACACATGTGTGTAGTGTATCCGATATATATGCCCATTCATGACCATCGGGTACTCTGAAAACACACACACACACACACATAAGGGGTCGTTTCTCACGTTAATTAGAAATGTCAATCGCATCCCATACAAAGTTCACTATATTACCATAAACTGCATTTTATTCCACACTACCCCGACATTGGTGCTAATGGATGGCTTTGATACACGAGGAGTGTAAACAATCATGATGAAGAGGACCATCTGAGTCGAAGTGAACCGAAATCCTATATAAACCTTGACAAGGAGAAAAATTCGTCCCGATATCCTTGTCGTTGTTAACCACATTGACCTCGACCTGGTCGTCACGCCATAGCTGCTCCGATGACCTGCAAGAGGGAAAGATTGAGAGGGAATTCCGATTCCCCTCTCCAATGTAGTTAAGTTAGATATGAGTTGCATATATGGTATCTTTTTTTTTTTTTAGAGATCAAGTGAAAATCAATACAACATATTATGTACATATATGGACAAGGATGGGAAGAATTGGAGGTAGGCTTATGGAGCTGGCTGATGTGCGGTTGTCCGGTCTCCCCCTCCTTTGATTGATCTTCATTCTCCTTACCATTCAAGAAGTTGAACCGTTACATTATCTTAAACCCCCAATTGATGCATTAGGACCAGAAAATTATACTGCATCGTATCTGACAGCTAATTAGCCTACCCTCGTCAAACCCTAAATTAACTACACAAATTTTACTTCATTCAATTGTAAAATCTTTTGAACTGGTTGAGAAGTTCCAAGGTGACTCAGAGACATGTGACTCGAGATCCCTCTACATCCCGACATCGAGTCTTGCGACCGGGACTGAAGGATATCCCGGGCCGTGGGATTGGGATCCGACGGTGGGTTATGCTTCGAGTTGGCATGACTTTTGATACCATGACAGGAAAAATCCCAACAAGGGCTAAAGGGTTCCACATGAGGTTTGGTCGGGTCGGTCAAGGCGGATCGAGGGACCCAGATTGATGATGGGTGTCGAAAGATTTTTTGGTGGAAATGGAAAACAGACAAGCGAGGGTTGGGAAGTGCCCATTAAATGCATTCTCATGGTTCTGCCCCTCACCTTCTCTTTGGAGAGGAAACAGCCTCAAAATAGTAAAACATCCTTTCTTTAAAATTTTCTTTTTTAGATCACAAGATCGGATATTTAACAATAAATTATTCTAACTAATTCATATTCAAATGAAATTTATGTGTTCGGAGATAAATTTGTCTCGACAGTATGGGAGAAAGAATTATTATATAACGTTAAAGCTCGGAAGAAGTGGGTCTCCCTCTCCCATGAATATGTTCAATTTAACTATCATTTTCTAATGAGAAAATAAAATAAAATAATATTACTGACCATTCTTGGTAGGGAAGAATGAGACTGGTTGGAGGAAGGCTGTCTCCTAGCTACCAAATTAGTGCTGTCAATTGCATGCGAACCGGTCGATTGCGCGACCCTCTTAAGCTAGTTAGACTGAATTACGAGAAGAAGATCTTCAACATTTTAATCGATCTTGCGAGATAAAATTACAAACCTATTCAATATGTATTCTTTCTTGGGCCTTTGCCCCGTTCATCTCACCCAAAAAGATGAATAGCATCATTAATGAAACTTGATGTTCATGGTGAGGCTTAAATTGCGGACATAATGTCTCTTGGAGTGTCACAAAATGTGTCTGACATGGCAGGGATACGTAAATACATTGACCCAACTCTTACCCTTGGTCCGTCGACTCGACCTGGCCATTAGTTTGCATGTAGGAACATTGGAATCTAAAAGGAGAACTCATAAATTGGGACATATCCCCCACATCTTCCAAGGCCCGAACAACTGCCTCAATCATGGGCATGACTTGCTAAACATCTCCACATCGGCCCAAATGCTCGTTGAACCGAGCGCAGTGCTGCCTTTTCCTTTCCTTTTCCATTTTCCTCCATGGTCAGACCGAGCGATGTTGTAATTATTTATGTAGATGGACCCATGGATTTGGATTCCAATAGTATCAAGCCATTAATGATTACCAACGTATGTAGATTTGGATAATTTGATACATTTTTATATTTTATTTAAATCTTATAAATAAGAAAGAGTTTATATTATAAAATTTTTATTTTCTTATATATAAGTTAAATGATATGACTCATATTGAATTAGGTATAATTGAATCACTCCTCAATATCATTTGATTTAGATATCAATTTAGATTTCATAACTGTGAGTTTTGCTTTTCTTCTGGCTCTTGGTGGGGAAGACGATAACAGTAGTCAACAAAGGGAGGAGTCTTAGAGTCAACGATCCATGGCGATACCCATTTTAATATGTGTGTGTGTGTGTCTATATATATATATATATATTGGGTGTTTCCATTTCGAGGGGTCAAAATTTACTGTCCAACTCACATGGCGACATTAAGTCATTCCAAATCCACCGCAAATCCATACCCCCTGGACATTAGTAAGGCCGTCCGATTTACCCGATTCCATGTGGCCCGTCAGAGTGGCCAATTCAACTTATGCAATACTTGAGCTCGCCATACCGTTTGGGTTAGGTTCAATTCAACATATAATTCTACCTATTTACTTATTTACTTACGGTGAACTATGGGTGACATATTCCATGCACATTTTAATAACGATCTTACCTTTTTTTTTTTTTTACAACAATTGCGTTTTTCCCATTTAGCTCTCCCCTTATATGATGCGACTTTTAAAATCTAAAAAAAAAGGCTGTGGAATGTCGGAAATTAGTCCAATTGATCTCAAACCGAACCATGAACGGCCCTATTGAAAATCAGTCCACATGGTTGAAAAAGTCAGTGACTATTTGGAAACTCGGCGCGCTGAAAAAGTCAGTAGTTTCACAAATCTAATATGTAGTAATTAATAAAAAATAAAAAGAAAGTTTAATATAATAATATTATTTATTTAATATTTCGAGCCAAAAAAAACAACTCTCACCTTTATCACCATCCATGACCTTGTAAAGGACTGAAAAGTGATAAAAGAAATATAAAAACAAATATTATAAAGAGCCGGATAAATAATGATTGATCATATTTCCTCCAATGGTGAGGCAGGAGCTGTACATCACGGTGCCGAGCCTGTTCCGGTGCCTGATGGTGAGCCTCTCCACCGGCGTCACCTACGACTGCTCCTCCATCCAGCAATGGCTCGACTCCGGCCACGACACCTGCCCCTCCTTTCCAAGGATTACGTCCCCAACCTCACTCTACACCGCCTCATTAACCTCCTGTTTCTTTCCTCCGCCTCCTCCCGCAGCTCCACTGCCGGCATCTCCTCCTCCTCCTCCTTCTCCATGCCGCATCTGCCTCCTGTGATCTCGAGCTGTGAGATCCGCAAGCTGGTCTCCGGCATTTCCAGACTACCAGAATACTTCCACTGCAGCCAGCGGAGATCCAAGGAGCACCAAGCGGAGACGTGGTGGTCGGAGAATCGGGAGAGGGTGTACCAGAGGTACAACGTGCGTGTGTCCGATAAGTCATCAGTGTCGGGCCAAGCAGCCTGGAGGTCCGAGGGCGCCATGTCTCCTGTTTCTCAAGTCTAGTCCCTCGAGGTTCGATCTCTGTGCCTCTCTCAGAGTTGCTTCACTATTCTTCTTCGGGTGCAAGAAGCAGCACATCGAAGCTCACTCTCCCGGTTTTCGCCTTATTTTTTGCAACTTCATAACTATTGTTGGGCCTCCGCCCAAGAAACGTGTAATAGTACTGTATACAAAACACGCCCTTCAAGTAAAATCTCATTTCCTTTATTCTTTGGGCTCCAAATTTGCTCCGTAACCATCCTTGAGGCAGCCGATGCTCCTCATGGAGGGTTGATCCGTGTCTGTCGTACTCGAATGTGAGATGATCGTTTCGTATGCTCAGAGCAGCGTACGCGGAGGCTACGAAATGGAAGATGCCACCCCTCGCTCGATCTTGTGAGAGTCAAACGAGAAACGGTCGCTCTTCTGCACCGTCTTGTGTTTCACACGTTGAATTGTTAATGAATCGTGATGAGGTTTTCAGGGATGATGGTGATGTCATTCCATTGCAAAAGTAGCGCTTTGGATGTTCTGCACCAAGTCTAGGAATTCGAATATCAAAGAGTTGCACTTTTCGATGGATCGATCTAACTCGAATATAGATTGGTGTAGACATCTAACAAAAAGGGGGTCGATGCGAAATGCCTTTCAGCGAGCGGACATTGAGTAGCAGTCCCCTTGACTTCTTACGATTGTCCACTGAATCGAATTGATCTTTCGAAGTCACGAGAAACAACTTCCCCTTGAATTTGCTTCGATCGTAGTAGACTACCTTCACCTGCTGCGGATTGATTGTTTTGTCGATCATTACCCGTAATTAGAGAATCATGTACGACATAATTTCCAGATACTTAATTCTCGTTACATTAAATCCTATCGGATTTGCAAATGGTCCGGTTCATGTCTAATTAAAAATATAAGTCCATGAATTTTCCCTTCTTTTTTTGACCAGCGTCGGATTCATTTTCCGCTCAGAAAAAGCCATACTTATACTTCCGGGATCACTACTGGCACTGAAACAACGTTCCAAGATGGGAACCGAGGTTGGCCGTCGTGCTCTTGTCAGCTCTTCAATGCCCTTAGGTATCGGGTCTCGCCCCCGTCTCCCAGCTAAAACTGACAGATCTACACTGACCTGTATGCACGTAATCGATCTCATGCCCGAGCAACCATATGTCCTTTCAGTAAACTGTAAACATGTTTCAAGCACTGTCGCAGTAAACAGTTGCAGAATTCAGATCTGCGATGTTTGTTATGATCTTCAGTGCGCGGTTATAAATAACTACAGGGGAACTTATCTGTAAGGTCAATAACCGAGATCAGTATCGCGAACCTGCTTGGTCGGACAATGACAACACAAGAACGTAACGTATCAGACGGGGAAAGCTGATCACTGAGTTACATCAGCGTGTCTAGCAATGAGGCTCTTTGTCTAAAATACGTACGCTTTACGAATACGAAACTGGAGAAAGGAGAAAAGGAAGACCTTCCGAGCCCGGCTAATTAATTAAGGCCTCCTCCGGCGTCTCAGCCCAATGCTGTTGTGCTGCTTCGAAGGACCGGAGGGCGGGATCGGTGTCAATTTCGGGAGCGCATCGGCGTACGTACGAGGAGGAGACGATGGACGGGTGTCGATGGCTCCTCCTGATCTGATCGGCCTAAGTTGAAAACTTGAACGTCCCGAGCCGCATGAGCTCGATCAGACGCCATGAGCCATGAGAGGACCATCACCAGGAGCAGTCTCAGAAAGATCAATGTCTTACCATGCTGTCTTCTTCCTATCATTCTTCCACTTGTGATCTCCATCTAAGCACCAGTTGGGGAGAGATGAGGAGATGGAGAGGGGTGAGGAGCTGTGTGAGTATATACTCCAACATGAAATGCGACAGATATATGTTATATATATACACGTATATTTGGTGTAACTATATACGTACACATAGAAGAATTAATTAATTGATAACAAGTTAATATGGAAATCGTTGAGCTGATGGAGAGATTACACACACGACTAACTGTTCAACCATGTGCTTCATCAGGGGAAAAAACAACCCTATACTAACTCACACTTTCACTGGTATTCTTAATTTAGATATATTTTTTATTAATAAGATTTTAAATTTAAATTTTTAAACAAATAAAATTCATATCTAAATAATTAATTTCATCTGTTAGTGGGATCATCAGTTTGATCCTAAATTAGTGTACTTCCATTAAATATTTAGATACACAGAGATGCACACATAGAGAAAAAAGATACTAATACTAATAAAAATACGGTGAACTTGTTCGATATTTCTCACATTTAAATACGATTTTGAGTTCAATTTTTAAAGAGTAACAAAATTTCGAATTGAAATTAGTGGGATTTGATTTGATTTTGAAGTAACATTTGTTAGGTACCACGGACGTAAAAGCAAATAGACCCGGTATGAGAAATTGTTTGGTACACCACCAATATGCATCACCTGTTCTGTTGTTGCAGGGCACGTCCGAAATCTTCCGAGCGCATCCGGTCCCCAGCCGTGTTGAATCACATTTGCTCAAATAGCTACCATGCATAACGCGACTGGTCTCGAGTGATGTTAACGTTCCGCGGTTATCAACTGCATCGTGTTCAGCGAGGGCAGACTGGCCCCTGCAGTGTGACACATTAATTGGACGGGGTGACTTGGAGCGGAAGCTAGGGCAAGCGAATTGAGCTCTAGATTAGACTTCCACCGAATAGAAAGAAGTGGGGGAGGAAACATAGGGAAGTAAATGCCGGGTCGTGTGTGTTTTAGGATTGAGATGTTGGAAAAAAAAAAAACATTAATGAACATGTACATACATATATATATTATGCTCATGAAGAATATATATATATATATTATATGCAAGTATATCTGTTGTAGGACACACTTACGCACATGGTTTTAGAAACCTGACCGGTTTGACCGGGAAACCGGGCTATGATCCGGTCCATTTTCTTCATTAACTCCATATGCGTGTAAACCCATTTAACCCGGTCGGTTTTTACCACTTAAAAACCCATCAAACCCATTTCAAACCGCCGGTTGAACCGGATCATTTTTTTTAAAAAAAATCACAGTGGAGACGGAGTTGAGAGGTCAGATGCCAGACACTAACTAGCTCAAATGATACGCACCCGGCGTCTCAACCTAGCCGATGGCCGTCGACATCGGACGCCCACCGCCCTAACCACTCTCTCTTGAGGCCGGCGTGTTGAGAAAGCCTCAGTCGCATGGAAAATGACATGTTGTAGATCCCCAGCTTCTTCACTCAGCTCGCATATATATCTTTGTCAATCGTACTTCGAGTTCTTCTTTCTTCTGGTTTTTGAAAATGGGAAATGGAGAAGAGAGAGAGAGAGAGAGACGAGCGAGCGAGAGGATGGTGGAGCGAGCATGGAATAGCAATGAGGCGGCAGAAAACAAGTAGATGAGACATTATATAGGTTTTTTTTTTTTTGGTTCCCTTCTTCTTCCATTTTAAACTTATTTTTTTATTAATATGAAATCTTTATTTTTTAGCTAATGCCGTAAAAATATTTTGAGAATCATAAAATAAAATAAATGTCTTGTTATATATATTATTGTAAAAATTTATGTAAAATATTTCACGTATGTTAATATTTTTTCATAAAAAAATATTAGTATTTATTATTTCTATTATTATTTGAATCTAAACATCATAATAATCATATTTAAATATGAAAAACTAATTTTAGTGTGGACATGTGTAGTATCATTAATTTTTTTTATAATTAATTACATAATTTTATTTTTTTAAATGAGTTTAAATCCATAAACCTATGATTCAGATCTAAGCTGATTCCTCTTCTCTGATTCGGTCCGATTTTTAAAATTATACTTATGCATAACTAATTATTTATTCTAATATTAAGCATATAAATACAAGGGTTAATATCTCGATCAAATATAAATTTGATTAATTTTTTAAATTTAACATAAATATTTTTTGTGTGTCACTTGATCATATATCAAATTTGCTTTGTTTGTTAACTTTCCATCAAATCGTTATATGTGGTACATTAATTTTCTTAATGTAAACATATAATCAATGTTACACGGTAACGATCATCTATGATAGATTGACGAAAAAAATGAATAACGTATAAATTTGACTAAGTGACGTGCACTTGCGTCTATTAAATCAATAAAAAATTATACTAAATTAAAAAAAAAAATCAATATAATGCTAAGATATTATCCCAAATAAAGAGATAAAATTCGAGAAGGTAATTAAAAAAGAGGCAAGAAAAAAACGTTAATGTCCAAATTTGTTGTTTTTCTTTATTAAAATTTGTTATTGTTAATGTGCGATAAATGTAAACCAGCAATGCAATGAGGGCGCTCGAATTAATCCTGCCCAGTGAACACGTACTCAGACAATGATTGATTGACAATAATTTACGCGCTTTGCCGTGGTTTGACATCATTATACATAACATACATATATATATACACATATTCTATTTTAATAAGAGAAAATATTATAAACGTTATAGCATGTGGCGCCTGAATCACGGTGCAGTGGCCACAATGGAAGTAAAGTAATTAACGGGACACTTAAAAGTCTGAAAATGATATTCGATAGCTAAGAGTTTTCTACGCTCAATTTTCTGTAAAACAATTGTTCCTGGGTGAAATATTTAACAATTAATCTACATCTAGGTAAAATGTGAAGCTAAAAAAAGAGAGAGATAAAATTCATCGAAATTTATAGTAATATTATTCCATGAAAATTTATCTATATATACATACACGTTGATTGAGATATAAAATAATATATATATAGTGAGAGAGAGAGAGAGAGAGAGAGAGAGAAGAGAGAGAGAGAGGGTCCCCCTTTTGTTCCAAAGAGTCAAAGTCTCATCGCGATGACAGATCACACTCCTGGCATACGTCGATTGAATTCACCCATCGATAATTGATATCATGTGGGGGCATCTTCCCACGTTAGGTTTCTGTACGCCCTCAAATTTGAATTGATCTATAAGTTCCATATATATATATATACATATACAATGAGTGCAAGTGAAGATGAATTCACATAGCAATATCTTCTCATATGCATTATGGTAACTTGTATTGAACTTATATGATAGTTTCAGCTTAATTCATATTGTATATACAACCAAGAAAGAAAGTCTGCGAAATACTATGTGTGTGTGTGGTGAAAGGGTTTCCAACCCTAGTGCAACTTACCCAAGTAGATTTTTTTTCGTCTTCGACAGGGATCATTGGAAAGCGATTTGCTATAAATTTCTGTAGTGTCTTTTCCTTGTCCTATTCATGATAGTTCACCTATATCTTAGGGAATGAAAATGAAAAAGACATATTATTATATATACACATACACAACGTGTGTGGTAGATGTAATCCCAATTACATGTGTCAATGTAATGATCTCCAGGTACGTCCGAAACACATATAACAAGAGGTCGTTTTCACGTTAATTAGAAAATGTCATCGATCACATGGTAAAGTTCAGCTATCTTACCCATACACTGCATTTTATTTCATACACAACATTGAGTGCTGATAGATGCTGTTTTATATCTTGGTAGTAGAAATAGTTATGATGAAGTGGACTCAATTATAGTCAATTAAACCGAGATGAGTGTAAACTTTCAAGGGAGAAATCATCCCGATTATCCTTGCCGTTTGTTAAACCAGTTGACATCTGCCCTGGTCTTCTCACCATAAGCTGCTCCAATGACTTGCAAAAGGGAAGATCGAAAGGTAATTTGATTTCGCCCTCTCCAATGTGCTAAGTTAGAGATGAGTTCGATATGTGGATCTTATATATATATATATAATGTATACTATATAGATCAATTGAAATAATACAACGTATTAATGTATATATAATTGGAGAAGGATGGGAAGAATTGGAGTTAACCTATGGACTAGCTGATGTGGCGGATTGTCCGATCTCCCCTCCTTTGGATTGTCCTTCATTCTCTTTACATTCAGAAGTGAAATAGAACCGTTTACATTATCTTAAAACCCCCCATTGGATGAATTAGGGCCAGAAAAATTACGGGTATATTAAAGGGGGTTTTATTTGGCATCATAATAATGGCTAATTAGCCCTACGTCAAACTAAATAACTAGAAACAACTTTAGCTTCATTCGTTGTAAATTTCTTTTGAATTAGTTGAGAAGCTGCTCTAAGGGGGCTTTGAGAACAATGTGACCCGAGATCTCTCCACATACCCGACATCGAGTCTTTGCGACCGGGGCATGAAGGCTATCCTTCGGCCTGCGGGATTGAGATCTGACGGTGGTTTGCCTTAAGTGCATGACTTTGACAACTCATGAAAGGAGAAATCCCAACAAGGGCTAAAGGCTTCGCATGAGGTCATGGTCGGGTCGGTCAAGGCCGGATTGAGGGAACAGCGGATTGATGATGGGTGGTCGAAGATTTTCGGTGTGGAAATGGAAAACGGAGAAGTGAGGTTTGGGCAGTGCCCCATTAAATGCACTCTCACGCATGGTTCTTCCCCCACCTTCCTCTTTCGGAAAAGGAAGCAGTAATGAATGAGTACAGTATTTAGATAATATATAATATTAATATAATTCATATTCACACTAAAAATTATTTATGTCATAAATAAATTTCTTGGCCTATACGTTGTGGTAGAAGATTTATTATATATGTTAGAATTGGACCAAGTGGGTCCACCCTCTCCATGAATTATGTTCAATTAACTATTCATTTTTAAGAATGAAAATAAAATTAAAATAAAATTATTACCCATTCTGGTGGAGGGAAGAATGAGACTGGTTGGAGGTAAGCCCTGTCCTCCAGCTACCAATTAGTGCTGTCAATTGATGCATACCGGTCGATTTGCGCGACCCCCTTAAGCCTAGTTAGACTGAATTACGAGAAGAAATCTTTAAACATTTTATTGATCTTGGCGAGATAAATTAAAAACCTATTCAATATGTATTCTTTCTTGGGCTTTGCCCCTTCATCCTCACCCAAAAAGATTAAATAGGCATCATTAATGAAACTCAGTTCAAGTGGCAGGGCCCTAATTGCGGACATAATGTCTCTTGGAGTGTCCACAAATGTGTCCGGTAAATGGTAGGGATGTTATCAAGCCGGACGGGGCTGCACGTAAATACGTTGACCACCTCTTACCTTGGTCCGTCGACCCGACCGGGCATTAGTTTGCATGTAGGAAACATTGTAATCCTAGAAGGAAATCTCATGAATATTGGGACATAATCTCCACATTTCCAAGGCCCGAACAACTGCCTCAATTCAGGGGCATGACTTGCTACAAACCATTCCACTCGGCCCAAATGCTCATTGAACCGAGGCCATGCCGCCTTTTCCTTTCTTTCATTTTCTCATGGTCAGAACCGAGCGATGTTGTAATTTAATTTATGTGATGGACAGATGGATTTGGCATTTGAACCGTAAATTGAAGTAGTTAATGATTACCTCTGTTCAGCAACCCTTTTTAATCTTAAATTTGAGTATTATAAATAAAAAAATATACTAAAAAGATTTATATTAACATAAGTTGGGAATAATGGCGGCTTGAATTAAATTAAAATAACTTAATAATTCCTCAATCCCCCCTTCAATCTCAATTTAATTAGATACCATAACTGTTGAGTTTTTGTTTTCCGGTTGGCTCTTGGTGGGAAAGATCATGACAGTAGTCAAACAAAGGGAGGAGTCCTAGAGTCAACAATCATAGTCGACCCCATTTTAATAATGTGTGTATGTATATATAACTATACTTGCGTGTTCATTTCGAGGGTCAAAATTTATTGTCCAAACTACGTGGGACATTAAGTCAATCCAAATCGCCGCAAATCCGTGCCCCTACACATTAGTAAGGCCGTCCGTTTACCGATTCATGTGGCCCGTCGAGGGACAATTCAACTTACGGCAATACTTGAGCAGCCATGCCATTGGGGTTTAGGTCCAATCCACTTATAATTCTATCTCTGTTTCCTTACTTATTTACGGTGGAATATGGGTGGATATTCCCTGCAACATTTTGACAAAATAAAAACATTACCTTTTTTTTTCACCAAATTGCATTTTCCCATTTAGTTCTCACTTATAGGTATGATTCTTAAATAAAATAAAATAAGGAATTTGTGGGACTTGTTGGACAATTTGTTCATATTGAAAATACTCGAGCGCGAACCATGAATGGCCCTATTGAAAACCAGTCCACACGGTTTTGCTCCTGATCGTCCGTGACTCTATGAACTCATGTTCGTGGTGAGTGGGTGGCGTTTTTGGGGACAGCTTCAGTTGAGCTGAAAAAGTCAGCAGTTCTGCGGAATCCAGTATTTACTCATCGATCAAGGGAAGGGAAAAGAGGAGAGGAGAGGAGACCAGAGTCGGAGTCAACAAGTCGAAGCTCGCGCTTTGTATTTTTTTGCTCGGTCGGTCCTTAAATCGTCGCGGGCTCAAGCGACGTCGTTGAGATGAGGAGCTGTCGTCTGTCCCCCTCCTCCAAGCGTTTCCACTGCTTCTCTCCTCCGATTGGTCAACAAATTCGACTCGCATTCACGGGACCGCGTCCCCGCACTTGATGACTCTCAGCTAACTTCCCCCAACCTCCCCAACACGGATCCGTATAAATCACGGAACCTTTTTCATCATAGTTCCGGGAACCGACCGCCAACCGGCGTTGGAGGAGCCCCGATGCCCGATCCGCCCCAACAGGCAACATTTTCGGAAAAAGAGAAGAGAATTAAACGGTTATCAAGATCCCGAGCGGAACAGTTCAGATTAAACTTCTTCGTAATCTAACACGCATCAATGACCTGTAAATGACAGGAAATGAAATAAGAGAAAATATGGAACAAATTGTCCATAAAGACCATGATTAGGATAAAAAATAAGGATGGAATATCCCGTACAGTCCTCGCAACTTTTTTTTTGAGTAACTAAAATAATTGGTGTAAGAGACATGTAAATCCGGCCAATATCGAGATTATTCTATTGTCGGGCCAGAATATCTAGCAAAACTTTTTTTTCGACGTTTTCTAATATAAGATTCGGATTATTGAATTCACTTATTTAGAAATTTAGTGAGTGAATTACTGATCTAACTCTTTGATTATAAATTATATAAAATTTCTTTTTATTACGTCAACCAACACCCTGCATATTATTATATTTAACTCTTCGTTTCCCACAAGTAAGAACGATGCCCCCACACGTCTCTTGGAGCTGATCCAACCTGGTCACCGCCCCACTACACAGCCCCCCTGCCCTCGCCCGCACGCACACGAAAAATGGGACTCTCATGCGGTTAGGCAGCCAGTTCCCGCGCCCGACACGCTGCGTTGGCCGATGTGAACTGTAACACTAACTTCTTATTTCTTGATATATCACAAGAGCTCGAGGGTTCGACTGTATATTCTTATTTTATTTATTTGCCTGACGGGTAATATTTTGAGGGGGATTAAAAGAGTTTGCCTATATTCAATTTTGTTTAAATATGTTTATTTAAATTTTTAGTTTTATTTTTTTTTTAAAAAAAATAGTGTCATACTACCGAATCATCTTTCTCAGTTCCGTGTCTTAACTCACCCGTTGACCAACGACCCAACCATTCCACACGCCTTGTACACGAAGTTGTTTTCTTTGACCTTCTCCTCCCCCCCTCCACCACTGCTTCATTCATAAAGCCCCTCGCCTTCTCCTACCTCTCCGGCAGTTCCCACACACGCCGCCAGGCCCACAACCGCCCCCCTCCCTCTGCCCCCAACTCTGTGTGAATTCATCACCGGCCGGTCGGACGGAGAGATTATATTTCCTCCAATGGCGAGGGAGGAGCTGTACATCACGGTACCGAGCCTGTTCCGGTGCCCGATCTCGCTCGACGTGATGAAGTCGCCGGTGAGCCTCTCCACCGGCGTCACCTACGACCGCTCCTCCATCCAGCACTGGCTGGACTCCGGCCACGACACCTGCCCCGCCACTAACCAGCCCCTCCTTTCCAAGGAATTACGTCCGCCAACCTCACCCTACACCGCCTCATTAACCTCTGGTTTCATTCCTCCCTTGGCTCCACTGCCGGCACCTCCTCCTCCATGCCTCCTCTCTGCCTCCTGTGATCTCGAGCTGTGAGATCCGCCAGCTAGTCTCCGGCATTTCCAGACGTCTGGACGCTGCTGGCCTGGACGAATTGGAGAAGATTGTGGAGTTCGCGAGCTACTGTGAGGAGAACCGGCGGTTTCTGGCAAATCTCCATGACTCCGTCGAGGTGATCCTCCGTGTACTGATCAGAGAGAGCGAACGAGTCGAGGTCTTGGAGTCTGCACTTAAGGTTTTGGACTTGATTTTGCTGGAGAACGTGGTGAGAGAGCGGATTCCCAGATTGATCTTCAAGAGCGGTTACGACAAATGCTTCGATTCAGTCCTCTCGTCCTGAAGAACGGAAGCTAAGCTCGAAGATTAAGTCTGGCTAGAAATTCTGGAGCTGATCGCATCGAACCACCGAATCGAGACGGACCGTTGGAGAGAAAGAGGCCATCTCTCCGTACTGGTCCATCTCATGAGGACGGAGACTGATAAACCCCTGACGGAAGCGATCCTGTCGTGCCTGATATCATTATCCACGACTCGGTCGATAAGGCTCAGCTGGTCCATCTCGGACTTCGTGCCCCATCCTATCGAGGATCCTCTCCGATCCGGGACAGCCAGTCCGGCGGCGGGAGAGAAGCCACCAAGATGGTCCACCTAGTCTCGGTCGCGGTCGCGGAGGGCCGGAGAGCGATAAGCGAGGACCCCAGCTGTGCGGTGGCGTCCTGGACAAGCTGATGAAGGTGCCGAGGGAGGCGAAGCAGGAAGGGGTGGCTTGCTCCTCTGGAGCATGTGCTGCGCGCACGGGGACGCGAGGGTGAAGGAGAGGGTGGCGAAGGGAAACGGGGTGACGAAGGCTGCTGGTGGTGAATGCAGAGCGAGGGGGACGGCAGGATCGTGAAGCGGATGTGCGGGACGCTGGTTAGGTCTTAAAGAGGCGTGCAGTGGCGGAAATCTTCGTCTTCTTATGGGTACGGTGGCCTTGGGAGCCTCGAGACAAAGACGACCCACATCAGGCCTTACTGAGAGGGGAATGGATGGACTCGTTCTGGGAGAAAATCGTTCATACGACGAACTGCGGGGCATGACGGCAGCCCAGAAGGGCAGTGCTTCCGTCTCGCCTCGTGCAGGGGTCTACCTGCTCTTCTCTCTCTTCACAGACACTTTCAGCTTCAGGACACTCGAGTACCGCTGATACGGGGACGGGTAAAATTGTAACATAGTGACAGACACACACACGGGGAAGGCAAATTGCTGAAATTCTTATGATTAAATTACGGTGCTCACTGTTGTTAGAAATCCATTTCACTCTCAGGTATCAAATACATAATCTTTATCTAGACCCGACCATCAGAATATATTGCTGGACTACAAAGTTGAAGTTTTTTTTTTTTTTTATATCGATGATTTCTGGCAATATGACAACCAACTAATCTACCTACTACACACCCGGACGTCTGAGTTGAAGCTAATTAAAAGAAAAGTTCAGGCAAGCTAATTGATCATTTGAGAGTTCATTGACTGGGCGGGCTGCCTTGAATAATAGCCCAGGCTCGAGAGAGCTAATTGGGCCTATACACTGTGCCGACCCAAAAACTGGAAAGCCCAAAGCCGGGTACAGTAAGGTCGAGGAATGACGAGAGTCATGGAAATTTTAGGCTGTGCCAGCAGATTTCGTGTGGCTTTGACGACAACAGTCGGATGTGAAAAGCTTGTCTTACGTATACCGACCAAAGGTAAGGATACCGTGGAAACATTTCATTGCTCCAAAGTAAATGTGAGAATGGGAAAAAAGAAATTGGACAAAAGAATAGTCTACCATGACCCGCGGAGCGTTGTGCAGAGCTTTCGGATAGACCTCTTGGCCATCTTGACAGGTGCGCAACCGAACGATACCATGATCCTCGATGGGTTCCGCATCGTTTCATAGGCACGGAAGAAATGGGACCCAAAATATCTTCACAAGTTTTTGAAGAAAAGCCTAAATGATATCTTGCCCAACCCATTATTACTTTACGTATTATTACAAAAGACCAACGCCAACAGATTTGCTTGGAAGCTCCGGTCTCCCCTGGCACCAATCTTTCACCAAGTTGGTCTCTAAGCAACCACAAGAACCATCATTATAGGGCCTTTTATTGCAACGGAAACTCAGAAGCTTATCACATTGATATCTACATATACAGAAAGAAACCAAGAGCTGGAATGAGAAAGAAAGCTTCAGAGGTAGCTTTTGAGTTGTTAAAGTAGCACAGAAGATCGTGGGCATGGAAATGGAGACCCCCCATACTGCCTGAATATCTGTTTTGCGACAACCTGAAGCAAAAGATTCAAGCACAAACCCACCAGAAATGTATTGCATGAGTGCGCTATCGAGTGGTCCAAGAGATATCCTTAGGTGAATGAAGAACCTAAAATGATTTTGTTTCCAAGCTGCTACATATTATATTTAACTGTTAACTGCAAGAGGCCAATCTCCTGAAAGAACATTCTTTATTATAAACAAGATTCCATATACATCATTATATGCACACAATATTTCCCAGCCCACCAACCTTAGATGTGTGGTTATGTGAATCTGAGAAATTACTTGAAAAACTTTGGAGAATCATAGGGAGGGGGGTAGGCAGGCTCTGAAATGGTACCTCTTTATACTTTTGTCCTGGGATGCCACTTAATGCTGCATCCAACGCTATCAAAGAGTGCAAAAAGCAATAAGAATGTAGAACAAGAGTACGAAAGATATCTTGAACAAAGAAAATGACTTAGTATATAGTACCTTGGCTTTTGAAGTGAAGGTACTGGTTGACCACTAAGAACACAATCTATCGCCAGGCTTATGTCCCTGTAAGGGCAGATGTGAGGCATATCCATAGCCTTAAAATTTTGAGAAACAGGAAACCGGTAATGCTGAAGGAGGTAGCGAATACTGACCTACCAGTGATGGGGACACTGTTACTTGGCCGAGAATCATCAAATTGGCCATGATATGCGAGCTCATATGGCCTCCTACCATCCTGTTAAAATCTTTACAAACATTATCTCCACTCCAGTAAACAAAAAACATAGTTTCTATTTGATCAGCCATTTCACAGGTTGCCAAGATCTAGAAACAGGTCATGGTAGTTAGTCAGGAGCAGTGTATATAGATAGTTACAGAAGAGACACCAAGCACATATTATACAACAGTGAAGCAGGATGATGCACTCTCAACACGGTAGTGGTGAATGGCAAAGGAGAGGGGCAGTAACCTTCTTGAATAAAAGGAACTCTGGTGTACAAACGGCTCTAAAATCGCGGGCAACATCTTGTGACTGCAAATAAGACAGTTACATATAATGTTAACCAAAGTACATAAAAACGGTTGTTCTTATGAAACGATGCCTGCCAACACAAAAAAAGAAGGCCAAAGCAAATGAACCGGTAGCAGTATCAAGCAGTGTACCTCATCGTAAAGATATGGGAAGGGGTATCCAAAAGCTTTAGCTTCTTCTGCCATAAACTTTGGTCCATCCTGTGAAGCAAAAATTCGGCCAAATGATGGATCAAAAACCCATGCGACTCATCATATTTATCCAAGAATACTAGAGGAAGAATAAACAAGAAGAATAAGCCTTGATAAGGAACCTGAGGGTGTGTGGCTATAGAATTCGATGATATTGCAACAACAGCCAGTCCTTTCTGCAGCATTATATATGGTATTACACTAGTAGAACCATTTTCTAGGTTCAAAGCCTTGGAGGCCACAGAAAACGCAGCATTGTCATTAGATGGATAAGAATATCTGCTTACCTTCATATAGAAATTAGCAAGCTTCACGATATCTTTCTTCAAGTGTTTGACAAATGGGCAATGATTGCAAATAAACATAACCTGCCCTGCACAAAAGGCACTCTATAAGTTTGATCACAACGTTGAAACCCCCGATGCGACTATCATTATTACTTGAATCAGTCAGCTGTTTATGAAAAATGATGGAAATCATCAATCCAGTGACTGTCTATTCCAAACGTTTCAGAAGAAAGAACAAAGTTTATAGGGCACATTCAGATACCCTGTTGCACAAGTAAGCTCTATGAACCGCTCAATTTTGTGGCAAGTAAGGCACTATAACTCCATGCCAAGGTGTAGAATTTGAATGGGGAGCTCACCAGCAAAGCAGGATACGGCTCGAAATCTTCAAGACTCCATAGTTTTCCAGTGAGTGGCTCCTCAAGCTTATTTACCGACAGAAAGAAGCAAAAAGGAAGAAGAAAAAACCCAAGCAACTTACAATCACAAATAAGTTGTCAGAACTTCCAGCGAATTCAACATATCGGTTGCTGATAACGGTGAAGAAACCTGAAACTGCGGAGCTCTGAAACCCAAAGAGACTCCTTTGGACTCCGTTCTCGCGGCTCTTATCATGAGCTTCCTCGCGGACACGGACACTGTCCTCTGTAGATGCTGCCAACCCATTTTTGATAGGGGGCGTTTCATGGTGAACGGGGTCCCGATTGAAGCTAAACAGCGCGGAGACTGCAGGATAGGCGCGGCCGAGAAGGGCACAGTCCCCGCAGCGGCCATGATCGTAAGCTGTTTTGTGTGGTCAGAACATAGAGGCAGGAAGAGCAGAGCGTAGCGCACGGATGAAAGAAGACGGGATATGAATCTGGGAAGGGCAATCTTGTCACTGCAGAACATAAATAAGGGCATTTTAGTTATTATGCTTACAAAAGGTGATTCGGTGAGTTTCTGCTCATGATTTGTTGCTCAATTTGGCTACTTTTCTCGGAGGTTTTTTGTACTCAAAATATAGAGTTTGCCGGAATCTGTGTTTGTTCTCTTACTATAGTCTGCAGCAATCACGAGGACTGAAGTGCAGAGTTTATCAGAGAGTGGTTTCACATAATGAGAAACTAGAGTCCATTTACCGACATCCTTTGAGTTCTGTTCCACTGGGAGAACACATTCTAAAAGTTAAATTGATGAGACAACCTAATTAGCTTAGTCTCGACCAACTCCATTCATTCTAATCCTGGAGTAAGAACTTGCACCTGCCAATCTTGACTGTTGCATTTGAATTGCCTCTGGACGGGTAAGGAAGGGAGTGTCCCATGGGGGCACTCGCTGAAGAGCATGCTCAGGACAGCTTTTTGAATCTTCTCTTTAGCATGTGCCGTTTCTGAGAGCTCACTGGCACATATCCAACCAACATAACTGTTAGTCTCCTATGTTGTCTTCCTGAAGAGTCTTCTTTAGTCTGTTCATGTTAGACATCTATAACATTAGCTCTGCAGACTCTAGGGAATGGCATTCCTTTTTCTCATACAACATGGCTGCTTATACATTGTCATTCTGATATAGAAGTGAAAAGGTTTTCCAATTTTCTGTTTTGTTTTCTTGGGAAGTAATCAAATGCAAAGGAGAAAAATATTTGGATAATACATTGTAAAGTGTAGCTCAGTGCTTCCTTTTTCTTAGAATGGAAAAGTGAAAACTAGAAAATGCTTTTCCAATTATCTAGAACCAAGGGGAGGCTAAAGAAACGCAATTCTTTTTTCCTTATTCCTTAGACGTGAAATGTGAGAAACCGGAAAACGTCTCTGAATTATCCTGGACTAAGGGAGCCTAAATGAACATTGTATTTTGATTCTCTTTTAGGTTGTGAGCTATGATTTCAAAGAGGATAGATTTGCCGGTTACATCGATCTGCTCTTAGATTCCCAAAGTCAAGGTTCTTCTACTGGGACACCGGTTTAATCTACTGCAATAGAAGTTTTTCTCAAGGAGAGGCACTTGTGTGGCAACAGTTCCAGGAAAATCCTAATGGATGTCGAGGTTCATTGAACCAGAAAAGGCTAGGGCAGGACCCCTTTCACCGCTCAATCTCCTACCCTAATGGTTGCCCTGAGATTGAAGCTTTGTTCCGTTATTGTGGAATGGCCCCTTAGACCGGCTCACTCCCTTGGAAATATTGTTAGTTTCTCTTTGGCTCATACAGACAAGAAAAAGATACGTCGAGAGTTTAATAGTTTGCGTTTCTCTATGAAACTTGAGACCAACATGTGGACAGAGGGGAAAGAGGAGTTATCCAATAGAAAAGGTTAATGTTATGTTCATCAAGAAGCAAACGCTTATAAAATGTATGCACTTTTCATCTGAGAGAGTCGCTTTTCTTTCCGTATGAAGATTATGTGGAAAACTAGAAATCTGTGAGCTATCATCTCTTATTTTATAGTTCATAATTGGCAGTTCGATACATTCATTCAATACTGTTTTAATGAGGATTGATCGTTTGCTCCCATGACTGATTTTACTTTAGAAAGTTAAGCCTGCCCTCTAAAATCCATCTCTTTGATGCTAGTCTGTGCTCCTTAGAAAGGGGCAGCTCGAAGCGGCCTCTTCATTGGGGGTATTGTCCATTGTTGCACCCTTGACAAGCCCACCCAGCAGTTCTCCTCGGTCATAGAAGAATTCTACCTTGATGATTTTCTTGTTTTCGTCCATCTGTTTTTGGCAACTGGAAAAAGTCAGCTCATTTCATGATAATAGAGGAAGCAAAGGGAAGCAATACTGAGTCATCCAATGGATTCGTTTCTTCAGACAACTGTACAGATGGGTAGTCAAAGATGACAGATACATTTGAGAAGGGTCACCTTAAAAACGGCCACTCCATACAGCTCAACCATTTCACCTGTCGGAGCGTGTCCCTTGAAGGGGCCCTCCATGAAGCCCCAGTGCCGGAATTTGTAGACTATATTGGGTGGACCGGAGTAGACTTCAAGAACCTCCAGGGCAAAGCCACGGGGAAAGGCTGTAACAAAAGGCCCGGTGAGCCAAATCCACCGTCTCATTGGCTGGGTTATAGCACCGGAACTTCTCGGGCAGGGAAGTCTGTAGCAGGTTATTGTTTTCATTTGATCAAATCTTGTTTTCTGATCTTTTCCGTTTTCTTGCCGGTACCATTGAGGCTGAAAGTCTACTTATCCAGGTTGATCGATTTGTAGTCCTTGGGATTGACTTTGTGGAGCATCTCCATCTCCCATGTCATGACGAGGTTCTGCACTTCTTCCCCGAGGGATCCCGGAGGCCATATCTGTCGACAGGACAGAAGTTTCAGATTACACATAATGAATCATCATCAGTTCTCTATGGACGCAAACTTCTTATTAGAACTACTGCATGCGTGTGATCTCAGAACAAATCCATCTAAGCGACAGTCAGATTGAATCCTCTAACAAGATGCAGAAGACGGGACTCTCAACTTTGTTGGCTAAGCATTTATTTGATTATGAATGAAAAATTGTTCTCATACAATGATTCTACGGATTCATTGAAATATTTTTAATGCTTGAATTCATTGAATCATTTTAATACTCGAATTCCTTGAATCATTCATAATACTTGAAATCGTTAAATCATTCTTAATTATGAATCAGCCATTAATAGTCGATTAATGGTAAGGCACATTTAATCTAACAATTAAGAGCTATTTATGAATGATTCTTCGAATTCGTTCTTAATGTTCGGATTAACGATGAATGTGCTCTTACTGAATAGATTAATGGTAACATACTCTTAATAAGACAATTAAAGGCTGTTTATGAATGATTCTTCGAATCCGATCATAATACTATAACAATTAATGGTTATTTATGAATGATTCGTTGAATTCATTATTAATGTTCGGATTAATGATGAATCAACCATTAATGGATAGATTAATGGTAACTTACATTTAATTCGATAATTAAATGTTATCGTGCCTATTGGTATGCTAAGCCATTACCCCTATCTTCTTCCTATATATTGAGCAAATTGCTCAACAAACAGAATAAGCTCTCCTTCTCAGATTCTCAAGCATAGTTTTCTGTCTTGGTGTTTTGTCATCTATTGGTTCGCCTTTGAGCTCAAGGTCCGGTGCTGTCCTCGACTCATATCGTCGTTGTATCCTGGGAGACAATCGACCAAGCCACCTCAGCACACCCAGGAGGGGTTGAATTTGTCTTAAGGACACTGTGACTGCCACAGGCCTCGACTTCGATTGGTTTTCCATTTCTATTCATTTTCGTCACTGCATTTACGATTTTGTGTCGTAAGTATTTATGCATTGTCATCTGAGTTTATTGTGCGATTGAGAAATTATTGCCGGTAACACTCTTAAGACAAATCCTTTTTTTTTACTTCTTCTTTTCGTATTGTGATCTCAGATGGCTACTGACAGTTCGACTATTTCTGATAACGCTACTGTTGTGGCTACTGCCCCTACTATGCATGTGGGAGTGTCCACTTCTGCACTTGCTCCTGCTTTGCCTCTTGGAGGCTCGGGCTTTGTCCCAAATGTGGCTGTAGGAGGCGCTGCCTCGGTCACTACCCTTCCTTTGGGAGGAACCGGTACTATACCAACTGCGGTTCCTGTGAACCACAGTGAAAAACCTGAGAAGTTCAATGGGTTGAACTTCAAGAGGTGGCAACAGAAAATGTTGTTTTACCTTACCACGCTGAATTTAGCGAGGTACCTGACTGAGGAGGCTCCAAGCCTCTCTGGAAAGGAATCAGATATCCAGGCTGTCAATGCTGTAGACGCCTGGAAGCACTCTGATTTTTTGTGCAGAAATTATGTTCTGAATGGTCTGCATGATTCGTTGTACAGCGTGTACTGCACGCTCAAAACAACGAAACAACTGTGGGAATCCCTGGAACACAAGTACAGGACAGAGGATGCCGGCACAAAGAAATTTGTTGTTGGACGATTCCTTGACTATAAGATGGTCGATTCTAAAACAGTTATCAGTCAGGTGCAAGAAATTCAGGTTATCTTGCATGAAATTCATGCGGAAGGCATGGTATTGAGTGAAACCTTCCAGGTGGCTGCGATTATTGAGAAGCTACCGCCCGCATGGAAGGATTTCAAGAATTACCTTAAGCACAAGCGAAAGGAAATGACATTAGAGGACTTGATTGTCAGACTTCGTATTGAAGAGGACAATAGAGGATCCGAGCGGATCTTTCCTGTACCAACAAGTGCTAAGTCAAATGTGGTGGAGCATGGGCAGAACTCGAAGCCCAAGAAAGGCAAGGCCAAGCTAGGGCCCAAAGGAGGCGTTTCTAAGACCAAGTTCCAAGGGAAATGTTTCAATTGTGGCAAGAAAGGACACAGATCAGCTGAGTGTCGTCTTCCTAAGAAGAAGAACCCCGAGGCAAGCATGGTTGAGGCTATTGCAAAGGACGTATCCGACATCAACCTATCAGCTGTAATTTCTGAAGTGAACTTGGTCGGGTCAAATCCTAAGGAGTGGTGGATTGACACTGGAGCTACACGTCATGTTTGCTCCAACCGAGACCTCTTCACATCCTTTGAGCTGGTCAATGGAGAGAAGATCTACATGGCAAACTCAGTTACCTCTGCCGTCGAAGGTCAAGGGAAAGTGGTGCTGAAAATGACCTCTGGGAAGCTGCTGACTTTGAATAACGTGCTGTATGTTCCCAAAATCCGAAAGAACTTGGTGTCAGGCTCGGTGATGAACAAGCACGGTTTCAAAATGGTGTTTGAGTCAGATAAAGTAATTTTGTCTAAGTCGGGGATGTATGTGGGCAAGGGATACGAATGTAATGGGCTTTTTAAGCTCAATGTTATGACAATTGTCAATAAGAATAATGCTACTTCCGTCTACTTGCTTGAGTCTACTGATTTGTGGCATGGTAGACTAGGACATGTTAATTATGATTCGATACGGAAATTGGTTAACATGGAACACATCCCGCCGTGTCAAATCAATTATAAGCACAAATGCAAAGTTTGTGTAGAGGCAAAATTAACAAGGAATTCATTTCAAACAATTGAAAGAAATACTAAACCACTTGAGCTAATTCATAGTGATGTTTGTGATTTAAAGTTTGTACAAACAAGAGGTGGTAATAAATATTTTATTACCTTTATTGATGATAGCACGAAATATTGCTATGTGTATTTGCTTAAGAGCAAAGATGAAGCCTTGTCAAAATTTATTCTCTATAAAACCGAGGTTGAAAAGCAACTCGATAAGAGAATAAAAAGATTGCGTAGTGATAGAGGCGGTGAATACGAAGCACCAATTGGTGAATTTTGTGAACAAAATGGAATAATCCATGAAATGACTGCACCATATTCACCTCAATCAAACGGTGTTGCTGAACGGAAAAATTGCACATTAAAAGAAATGATGAATGCGATGTTAATAAGTTCGAATTTACCCCAGAACATGTGGGGGGAAGCTATTTTAGCAAGTAATTATCTTTTAAATAAGATACCTCGAAAGAAAGAGGAAAAAACCCCATATGAGTTATGGCATGGTAGGAGGCCGTCTTACAAACACTTACGAGTGTGGGGGTGTCTTGCGAAAGTAGCAATACCAACACCGAAAAAGGTCAAGATAGGTCCTAAGACAGTGGACTGTGTATTTATAGGCTACGCACACAATAGCAATGCTTATCGATTCCTTGTGTATGAATCAAAAATTGATGCTATACACAAGAATACGATAATGGAATCGAGGAATGCATCATTCTTTGAAGATGTTTTTCCATATAAATCCAATGATGGATTAAGTTCATCAAAACGAACATTTGAAACTATGAATGAGCAAGAACATGGTGAAGACCATGAATCTGAATGTGACATCGAACTAAGACGCAGCAAGAGGATGCGAGTGGAAAAATCCTTTGGAAATGACTTTCTAACGTATTTGTTAGAAAAGGAGCCACAAACTTACAAGGAAGCAGTAACATCTCCTGAGGGACCTCTTTGGAAAGAGGCGATAAACAGTGAGATTGATTCTATTATGCAGAATCACACATGGGAGTTAGTGAATCTACCTCCCGGTTGTAAACCTTTGGGATCTAAATGGATCTTTAAAAGGAAAATGAAGCCGGATGGCTCTATAGATAAATACAAGGCTAGACTTGTTATCAAAGGGTACAAGCAAAAGGAAGGTCTTGATTATTTTGATACTTATTCTCCGGTGACGAGAATAAATTCTATAAGGATGATACTTGCAATTGCAACATTACGCAATTTAGAAGTATATCAAATGGACGTTAAAACAGCTTTCTTGAATGGAGATTTAGATGAGGAAATCTACATGGAACAACCCGAGGGTTTTATGGTCCCAGGCCAGGAAAGGAAAGTCTGTAAATTGGTAAAATCATTGTACGACTTAAAACAAGCGCCAAAACAATGGCATGCGAAATTTGATAATACAATGATTATCAATGGATTTAAAATCAATGATTGCGACAAATGTATATACACAAAAGAAACTGAACAAGGTTATGTCATTTTGTGTTTATATGTAGATGATATACTCATTATTGGTAGTAATGAGAAAATCATCACGTCTACAAAGAATATGTTAAATTTGAGATTTAACATGAAAGACATGGGTCTTGCTGACGTAATTTTAGGAATTAAGATCACAAGAACTTCAGAAGGACTGATATTGGATCAGTCGCATTATGTGGATAATATTCTTGGAAAATTTAACAAGGACGATTCCAACATAGCTAGAACTCCATTAGATACTAGTCTCCATCTAGCAAAGAATAGAGGAGAGAGCATTTCTCAGGTAGAATACTCAAGGATTATTGGTAGTCTAATGTATCTAATGAGTTGTACTAGACCAGATATTGCTTATACAGTAAGCAAATTAAGTAGATTTACGAGCAATCCAAGTGTTGATCACTGGAAAGCAATAATAAGAGTGTTGAGATATTTAAGATACACTCGGGACTATGGTTTGCACTATACCAAATATCCAGCAGTACTTGAAGGCTATAGTGATGCAAATTGGATATCTGATATAAAAGACTCGAAATCTACAAGTGGATATATTTTCACATTAGCAGGAGCAGCTGTATCCTGGAAATCCTCTAAGCAAACTGTGATAGCTAGGTCCACAATGGAGTCTGAATTTATCGCTCTAGATAAGTGTGGAGAAGAGGCTGAATGGCTACGCCATTTCTTAGAGGGCATCCCAAAATGGGAGATACCGATGCCTCCAATATGTATACATTGTGATAGTCAAGCTGCTATTGGGAGGGCACAAAATCAAATGTATAATGGTAAGTCTAGACATATACGTCGCAGACATAATACCATTAAACAATTACTCTCAACTGGAATTATCACTATTGACTACGTGAAGTCAAAAGATAATTTAGCGGATCCGCTAACCAAAGGCTTAATTAGAGCACAAGTTGAGAAGCTGGCAAAAGGAATGGGACTTAAGCCCATGAAAGGAAAAGTTTTATAAAGGGAAAACCCAACCTCATTGACTGGAGATCCCAAGATTTAGGTTCAAAGGGACAACCTAATTATAAGGCGGAATAAGATCACTGTGGAGGTTATTCCTCAAACCATTCCTTCGATAGAAACAGTGATATGAGGAAGAAAGGTTAGCATATTAATGCTTTAATGATTTATAAAAGAGTAAACAAGATACTCAGAGTTTATAAATCACCTATGTGAGAGAGAAGTGGGGCCGCTTCAAAGGAGAATTAAGGGCTTAATTCTTTAAACACTCTTGCAGAACCAGGTAGATGTTCATGGCCAAACGAACATAACCATGAGAACTTATTAGATGTATGGTGGATTCTGTGTAAAGTACATGATCCTTTACACAAGACAGCAGGACAGTTCAAGGACATCGCGTCTACTGGTCAGCTAGTAAAGTAACTGTACCTATACAAGGGAGGGTTCAAAGGGTAATACCTACCTATCCTATGCAGGATTCACGTGTTGAACACCATTACAAAGTCAAACTCAAAACAATTTTCATTCATGTGGGGGATTGTTGGCTAAGCATTTATTTGATTATGAATGAAAAATTGTTCTCATACAATGATTCTACGGATTCATTGAAATATTTTTAATGCTTGAATTCATTGAATCATTTTAATACTCGAATTCCTTGAATCATTCATAATACTCGAAATCGTTGAATCATTCTTAATTATGAATCAGCCATTAATAGTCGATTAATGGTAAGGCACATTTAATCTAACAATTAAGAGCTATTTATGAATGATTCTTCGAATTCGTTCTTAATGTTCGGATTAACGATGAATGTGCTCTTAATGAATAGATTAATGGTAACATACTCTTAATAAGACAATTAAAGGCTGTTTATGAATGATTCTTCGAATCCGATCATAATACTATAACAATTAATGGTTATTTATGAATGATTCGTTGAATTCATTATTAATGTTCGGATTAATGATGAATCAACCATTAATGGATAGATTAATGGTAACTTACATTTAATTCGATAATTAAATGTTATCGTGCCTATTGGTATGCTAAGCCATTACCCCTATCTTCTTCCTATATATTGAGCAAATTGCTCAACAAACAGAATAAGCTCTCCTTCTCAGATTCTCAAGCATAGTTTTCTGTCTTGGTGTTTTGTCATCTATTGGTTCGCCTTTGAGCTCAAGGTCCGGTGCTGTCCTCGACTCATATCGTCGTTGTATCCTGGGAGACAATCGACCAAGCCACCTCAGCACACCCAGGAGGGGTTGAATTTGTCTTAAGGACACTGTGACTGCCACAGGCCTCGACTTCGATTGGTTTTCCATTTCTATTCATTTTCGTCACTGCATTTACGATTTTGTGTCGTAAGTATTTATGCATTGTCATCTGAGTTTATTGTGCGATTGAGAAATTATTGCCGGTAACAAACTTGTGATGGTTCGGGCCCAATCTACCCTGGCTGATTCTTGCCCGAGACCTCAACTTGGTCCAACGGCGATTGGACACACTTGGGTCTAGCAAGCAAGGGAAGGGAGAGAGACCAACCTTAGTCCTGCCTTGTTCGAAGAGCAGGTTGACAACATCATAGTTGGGAGCGGAACCAAACCTCCAGCGAGTGTTCCTTTCTCCGTCTCCGATCAAGTAGGATCGATACTTGTCCTGGGGAGCTTCGGCCGCCATGGTGTTTCAGGGTACGTCGCACTTGTTTTTCTTCCGGTGCGATTTATAAATATCCGTAGGGAATTGGCTATAACATATAGCACATATTCCACGCACCAATCACCCAACTGACAATGATGGCCATTTCGCAACGTGGGATGAAAAGTCCATCGGCGTGCAGCTTCCCCTCTCCTTCTCCTGCTTGAATGTTGTTTTGGTACGATAGCTAAATTCTCTATCAAATTCGACTCTTCTTTGTCTAAATAAAACTGTGGTAATTGGGATGAATAAGTGGGGAAAAATGGGCTTTGTGCCATTGGCTTTGCTGTCAAGATCTCACATTTGATCTTTTGGCACTTACTGTGTCCCTTTATACCCCTATACTTATCCGCTTATACTCTTAAGATTGCAACCAAACCCATTTTGTTCACCTCTCGAGGCGAATGAGGTTGTCCCCGACCAGGAAAAGGGACCCTGAAATGCGCCGTTCGTCGAGGGGGCGGCCGATATTGAAGTGCGGGAAAATGGGCTGCACAGGGACTTTCTTGAAGCCCATTAAGAGTAAATCGTGAAGCCCACTACGAGTCCAGGCCCAGGCCCATATACTGGAACACAAGTGTTGCCTTTGCTGGTTTGATTACTACTGCTATGTTATGTAATCGATATGAGGATTCAGCTTATTGGACAACGCTTTCGACTGTAACTACGGTTTTATCCCATAGATAAGACAGTTATTGAAGCTCTGGAGAACTCTGCGACTCATCGTGTTATCCGACTCGATTTTAAAAGAGATGGTGGTCGAGTGCCGTCGGTCCCAATAAGTTCATATCATAACCCCATTCTTCTTGGGGATTACTTAAATGAGCATCATGTTGACATTTAAATTGCCCATCTCCACCATGCATCACATGGGAGGGGGGAAGTGGCAAAGGTATAGAGGCAGTTGGTAGTCGGTACATTATGACATTTTATTATTTTAAGTTTTATTTTTAAAAATTATTTTGTGACAGATTCGAATTTCCAATTCATTGCCATAACGATTGAGAAATAAAAAAGAAGAAGAAGTTAGGGCGGGGGATGCAGGCGGAGACAGTCAGCTTATCAAATCGATTTCCTCGCACGTGAAGAACTGCTCAAGCTCTCGCCAGTGTTAGCCAATGGCCGATGCCGCTCTCGCCCGACCTAATCTGCAAAACCGCACAGCTCTTTTCCGTACTTGGACAGAGGCCGGGGGGGAAAGAGACGTTTACCTAAGAGCTGCGCCTGTGGACCTTCTCAACGTACTGTTCTCTCTCTGGGCTCCAGCCTGTCTGCATCACTGAACCGGTCAAAGCGACGCTCGCATGCATGATGGTCATAAATTTCTCTTATTTTGAACTTATTTTTGGTAAAACAGTGGCCGCTTGTTATTTTTACAGAAATGGTTACAGATAGTATGATTGGAGAAAAAAAAATGAAAGCTTTTGATTGTCTTTTGAAAAAAAAAAAAGCTTATGATAAAATTAGGAATTTTATTATTCATATAATTTTTTATATTAATAATATCTGATATTATAATAATTAATTAATTCATCAAATAATATATTATATAATTTAAAACATGTAATTAATTCTCATAACAGGTCAAGCTGTGCCCGCCTGCCATGACGGTCATAAGTTTCTCTGATTTTGAAAATTAAGAGATTGGAGAAAAAATGAAAGTTATTGATGGTCTCTTTGAAAAAAAAAAGCTTATTGTAAAATTAGGAATTTTCTTATTATTATTATTATTATTATTATTTTATATCAGTAATATTTGATATCATAATAATCGATTAATTTATGAGACGATATATTATATAGCATGATACTTGATATTAATTCTCAGACATTGACTTTTAGGAATTTCGAATTCTAAATTTGACCTGCTTTGTTATTAGTTTATTAGCAATTTGATCCTCTCATAGATAAACTAAGAATTTCCTCATAGTTAATGGTTGGTTGAGTAGGCTATTTACACTAAAATGGATGATTATTATGTGTAATTAAGGAAACAGTAATCAATTCTTGCAAAAGTGGGGGTAACAACATTGGCAGGGACGGAAAAGACGAAATGGCCCCCAGGGTGGTTCACAACTCAGCAAATGATGTGAAAGGGTATTTTGGGATACTCGAACGGAGGCTAAGTAGGGGATAATGCTTGCATTTAACAGTACATATAGACTGGTAAAAACAGCTTTAATGTCCCATTAATTTTGCCGGTAATAATGATTTCTTAAATTTGGAATTTGAATCAGTTCGTATGTGTTCTCCTCTTCTTCTCACGACGGCTGACTGGTGCTCCTCCTTCCTCCTCCTCCTCTTCTTCTTCTTCTTCCATTTCTGCTACGGTAAACGAGTTGATCGAGACTTTGAAGCTTTCAGTATGGAAAACGCAGGGACCCCGACAAGCTAGCGGAATTACCAAAAAAGCCCAAAAGCTCCTGTGGCTTAGTTTGATCCGGCATTGACGTTTGCCGTCGCCGTCCCAGTCAGGCTCCGTACCTGTACGCTGTGTACTGCTTCGGGGGTAGATCCAGCTTTCTCTCAGGTTCTCTCTCGCTATGTGTAACCGTTAAGGTGTAGGGGAGCTAGGTTGATTCTGTTTTGCCCAGAAAACTTATGTGCAGATTCTGGTTTGGAGGGTCCCCCCCTTTTCTCGTTCGACTTCGTTTCGTTGCTGTTATCTAATTATTTTCTGTCTCTTTAAGTCTTGATTTTGAGATTTTGACTTGGTCAGATGATTGATTCTGCGTGAACCCGTCTGGCTGCGATATCGTCATATGGCGATGAGAGGAGCCTCACCGACACCCATGGAGCCTCGGCACCGACTGTCTGCTTCATCTAAGTGAGTCGCTCTCTGGCTACGGTTTACTGCTTCTGGTATTGGTGATTTCCGGTCTGATTTCAGAAATTAGCGTCTGATTTCTACTGCATGCGTAATCTGTCAGCTCATAGCTTGCTGGGCTGCTGTACTGCAGTGAACTGTTTGTTGGTTTACTCGACAACTTCTTGGAGGTGGGAGATGGGGTTTCACTGATCCCTTTAGCTCACCATCTAGTTATATTTATCTGAAAGTGTTTGCTTTAGAGAACCATTGGGGTAAACTTGTTCGATATTTATGGAATTCCTTCTAGTGCACCTGATGAATAGTTTGTACTCTGTGGAGCTGGTGAAACAGCAAGTTGAAAGGGACGTTCCGTGTCATGCTACATTCACTTGCCTAAGTTATAAATATCTGTGGTTGCAGTTAATTAGGATAAGAGAGCTACTGAATTCTTTTCCTTCTTAGAGGAGTTCAGCGAGGTAGCCAAGAAAGTATATGGTCAGAACTAATGTAGAATGAGATTAGAATACTAACTGAAGATACTACCAACACTCATTTTTAGCTCAGTACTAAAATCACCATAATCCTCCAAAATTATTTTCCTTCTGAACTATCCTCCCATTACATTATCATGTGTTCTCAAAGAACTGTTGATGTTTTCAATTCACCTGTGGTAAGCTTAATATTCCCATTAAAAAAAAAACAAGGAGTATTCGCAGATGTATCCACCAAGGGAGAGATAGAATAGTCATGGAGCAGAAGGGATTTAAACTAGTTGATGAAGCTTGGTGGTCATTGTATCTATGCATGATATTTTGCAAACTTGCTTCTCATTTATCACTCTTTATAAAAGGTGGTTTTTGTTGAGATATACGATCCCACATCGATTAAATGAAGAAAAGGTTGTGGGCTTATAAGAAGATTAGGTACCACCACCTATCAGCTTAAGCTTTTAAGTGAAAATGGGCCCGATTCCTTATGGGCTTACAACGAATTTAACATGGTATCAGAGCCAGTGGGCTCGCACCTCGCCCGACCCGAGTCCAAAAGCCTGGCTCATGGTCACTTGATATAAGTCCGAGTATGAAAGAAAATTGCCTAAACTATTAAATATTAGTCCTCTTGGTAATTCTGATTTATATGGGGTTGATGTGCTGGTTGCAATTAACAACACTCACATTTCTACTATGGAAGTGACGAGCCTAATATATGATCATCTAATTATTTGGGATCAGTCCTCTTCAATTTACCATATATGCATGCACTTCTCTGTTATAATAAGTCCTGATCTTTAGCTTTGACCTATGTTGAAACATGGCTGATGATTATCCACTCTTTACAGTGAAGAAACAAACAAGAGAAGGTTACAAAGAAATAGATATTTCAAGGGTGTTGAGAAGGCTCTCCATTTTCCCATCCAAGAAAGGAATTTGAACTGCAAGATACCAACCTTAAAAATTGTACTTGTCATCATTCTACTGGGAACTTTTCTGACTCTTTACCGATCTCCAGCAATTTATAATACAGATCTCTCTAGTTCCACATCTAGGTAAGTGTTATTTTCTTGCTTTCTTTGGAATTGTTTTTTCAACTTTTCTAAAAAGGGCTTCATCATTTTTATTGGTATTTTCCAGTTTAGCATGTTCATCGTTTTCTTTTCTAGTCCAATCAGAATGTAAGTCCTGATGAATCTTCTTGCAGGCGTGGTTTCATGGAGAGATGGACAAAAGTGAACATTGCTGCAGATCCCCGTTATGTATCTTCCTTCAACATCAACTGGGAACAAATCTCAACTGGTATTGAGAAGCTGAATGACAGAAATGAATATAAAGGAATTGGCCTGTTGAACTTCAAAGATGACGAAATCAATCAATGGAAGCAGCTTATTCCCGATGCTGAACATGTCATTTTGCATCTGGACCCTGTTGCAGAAAATGTGACCTGGGAATCGCTCTATCCCGAGTGGATAGATGAGGAGGAAGACTTTGAGATTCCCACTTGTCCCTATTTACCTAAGCTTCAGGTTCCAGGAAAACCAAGGATTGATCTCATTGCTGTTAAGCTTCCGTGTAATAAGTCAGGGAGGTGGTCAAGAGATGTGGCTCGTTTGCACTTGCAGCTTGCAGCAGGTGCGCTTGCTGCATCTGCAAAGGGCTATCATCCTGTACGTGTACTCTTTGTGACTGAATGCTTTCCGATCCCAAATCTGTTTACTTGCAAAGAACTGGTCCTCCATGAAGGAAATGTTTGGCTTTATGAGCCCAACCTGAACAAGTTGAGAGAAAAGGTCCATCTTCCTGTAGGGTCATGTGAACTTGCAGTGCCTCTCAAGGCTAAAGGTCAGCTAATATGAGTTTCCTCCTCTTCTCTACTGCAAAAGTAAAAAATGACTTTAGCTTCTTTTTCATATATTGCCTACAAGAAAATTCTCTATAATGGTATAGCTTATTCTCTATAGAAATTTGTAGCATGCGGCTGTTCTCTTAATAATTGCATTGACTTTTGCAAATAACATAGATAATAAAGAAATTGAAATTTTGGAATGCGTAACACTGGACGTGGTGGTGTAACTAGCTGTTCTAACATAATCACTAGTAGCAAAGAAAGTTATGGAGAGACGCTGATCCTTCTTTCTTTGTTTCTTTGGTTGACAGAGGATTTCCATTCAGAGAGGCCCCACCGAGAAGCTTATGCGACGATCCTTCACTCTGCTCACTTCTATGTTTGTGGGGCAATCACTGCTGCACAGAGTATCCGCATGGCAGGTTCAACACGGGACCTCGTAATACTTGTGGATGAATCAATCAGTGAATATCATAGAGGAGGATTAGAAGCTGCAGGTTGGAAAATCCACACAATTAAGAGAATCAGGAATCCTAAGGCTGAACCTGATGCTTATAATGAATGGAACTACAGCAAGTTCCGCCTCTGGCAGTTGACAGATTATGACAAGATAATCTTCATTGATGCAGACTTGCTCATACTGAGAAATATTGATTTTCTCTTTGAGATGCCAGAGATTTCTGCAACAGGAAACAATGCTACTCTCTTTAACTCTGGTGTAATGGTGGTTGAGCCCTCGAACTGCACATTCCAGCTCCTCATGGACCACATCAATGAGATTGAATCATACAATGGAGGGGATCAGGGATACCTAAATGAGATATACACATGGTGGCATCGGATCCCTAAACACATGAACTTCCTGAAGCATTTCTGGGAAGGGGATGAGCCTGAGAAGAAGGAGATGAAGACCCGCCTCTTCGGAGCAGAGCCACCGATCCTCTATGTCCTTCACTACCTGGGCAACAAGCCTTGGCTCTGCTTCAGGGATTATGACTGTAACTGGAATGTGGACATACTGCAGGAGTTTGCAAGTGATGTTGCCCACAGGCGGTGGTGGAGGGTCCATGATGCGATGCCTGAGAAGTTGCAGAGGTTCTGCTTGCTCCGGTCGAAGCAGAAGGCAGCTTTAGAGTGGGACCGAAGGCAGGCTGAGAAAGGGAACTATACAGATGGACACTGGAAGATAAAGATCAAGGACAAGCGACTAAAGACATGCTTTGAGGATTTCTGCTTCTGGGAGAGTATGCTGTGGCACTGGGGTGAGAAGAATTGGACTGATAACTCAACTGCTATCGGTCCCCCGCCACCAAAGATTGGCTCCTCTTCGCTCCAGTCTCTGTGACCTTAGTTTGTCATACATCTATCATACTTCTACAAATGTGGGTGATACTCAATTCGATTCAATAGTTGAGAGGTACAATGACCGAACTTTTGTGCTATACTATAGTTACTGTACAGCCTACATTATGTTGATTGAGTACTTGATCCAAAAGATTGTGCAAAATTGTCCATAATATGCCCCCTGCCCCTCCTGTGCTATGAAGGCATAGACGAAGCCAGCAACGTCGTCGCTAAATTGGTGATTATGTTAACAGTGATGTTGTGATCCTTCGGGTCTGCACTCTGCAGCCCATCAATTGTGGATATGCATCGGAGATAAGCATTGGAATCAATTTGTACATGATAAGAGGCTGTTCTACTTTAAGAACTTCGAAGGCTTGAGAGTCTCTTCACGAGAACTGAAATGATCTTTAGCTAAAAACCGACGGTGGGACTATTTCGATGAACAACACGAAGTTCAAGGCCTTTTTAGTAATGACAGGAAAAGAGAGGATTAAGATGAAAAAAGGGAAAATTTAAGTATAGGCTGTAATGACTTTGAGGGACTATTTCGATGCATAATACGAAGTTAAAGGCCTTTTTTGGTAAAGATAGACAGTGATAGGGTTCGTATGAAAAATGGGGAAATTTATCAGGGTAGTACTGGGTACTGGGACAGTGAAATCGCAAGCTGACTCAGCAGGATCAACTGAGTCAGCAGGTTCACGAGTCGATGCGCCTTTTGAAGCGCTTCTTCTGCAGAAAGCCGACTTCTCCAGCACATCGTCTCTGTTCTAGCAGCAGCCGATCTACCCTGTCAGCTGTTGTGACCGAGCCAATTAGCCATATAACATACGTCGACCTATCTCCGTCTCCTGAAGAGAGCAAGTACGCTTCCCTGCTCGAAGCATGCCTGCGGCAGTGCAAGAAAATCAAGACCCGCCACTTGTTCGACGAAATGCCCCAAGGGGGCGAAGCTTCAAGAATCTGCAAGGTCATCCACGCCCAAAGCTTCAAACTTGGATTGAGTTCAAAAGGGTCACTAGGAAACGCCATCCTGGATCTCTATGCCAGGTGTGGCGATGTGGGCTTTGCCAAAAAGGCTTTCGACGAGCTTGAGGATAGGGATATCGTGGCCTGGAATTCGGTTCTCTCAATGTATTCTAAGCTGGGACAGCTCAGTTACGTGATGAGGCTCTTCAGGTTGATTAGGGAGTATGAATTATTGCCAAATGAGTTCACGTATGCTGTTGTTTTCTCTGCCTGTGCGAGAATGGCGAATGTGAACTGCGGGAGGCAAGCACACTGTGATTTAATTAAGGTTGGGTGGGAAAAGAGTAGTTTTTGTGAAGGTTCGCTCATTGATATGTACGGGAAATGTGAGGTTGTGGCTGATGCAAGGCAGGTTTTTGATGGAGCCATGGATCCAGACATGGTTTCTTGGACAGCAGTTATTGCAGGATATGTTCAAGTCTGCTTGCTGGAAGAAGCGATTAAATTGTACAAAAAGATGCTGGAATTTGGTCCTGTTCCTGACCAAGTGACCACCATCACCATAATCAATGCATATTCTTCCCTAGGAAGGCTCACTGAGGCACGTGAATTGTTCTGTGAATTACCAAATCCAAACGTTGTGGCATGGAATGTGATGATCTCTGGCCATGCCCAGAAAGGTATGGAATTAGAAGCTCTCAACTTATATACGAGTATGAGAAAGGCTGGCATTAAACCAACAAGGTCCACGTTGGGCAGTGTGCTGAGTGCCATTGCTGGTCTTGGAGCTCTTGATCACGGCTCCATAGTCCATGCCGAGGCAATGAAACTGGGGCTCACTGATAATGTTTATGTGGGGAGCTCCTTGGTAAGTCTCTATGCCAAGTGCGAGGAAATGCAGTCTGCTGAGGAAGTTTTTGATGCACAAGGTGAGAAAAATGTTGTTTTATGGAATGCAATGCTAGGAGGATAT
Source organism: Sonneratia alba (assembly GCA_900174645.1). Lineage (NCBI taxonomy): Eukaryota > Viridiplantae > Streptophyta > Magnoliopsida > Myrtales > Lythraceae > Sonneratia > Sonneratia alba. Next base: position 2,689,227 of record FWPY01000071.1, read on the forward strand.
GGCCAGAATGGGTATCCTAACATGGTGATTGAACTGTTCAGAAGGATGAAGCAGTGTGGGTTTCAACCTGATGAACATACATACACTAGCATTTTGAGTGCAATTGCTAGCTTGGAATTGTTAATAGCAGGTTGCCAGTTGCACTGCCTTGTTATAAAGAAAAAGCTCGGATCAAATTTGTTCATTGGAAATGCGCTGGTGGATATGTATGCCAAGTGTGGAGCCCTCGAGGAATCAAGCAAGCAATTTGAACGACTGAAAATCAGGGACAGTGTCTCATGGAATGCAATAATTGTTGGTTATGCTCAGAATGGAGAAGACAACAGAGCTTTTGACATGTTCAAGAGAATGAATTCTTCAGGTGTTTTCCCCAGTGAGGTGGCTTTGGCAAGCATATTAAGTGCATTTGCTGGTATTCAGGCTCTTGACCAGGGAGAGCAGTGCCACTGTATAGCAGTCAAGCTGGGTCTGGAGACGAGCCTTTACAGTGCAAGCTCCCTCATAGATATGTACTCAAAGTGTGGAGAAATCAGAGCTGCCCGTGATGTTCTCTCTCGGATGTCCAGCCTCAGTGTGGTTTCAGTGAATGCTATGATTGCTGGGTATGCCAAAAATGATTTGGAGGAAGCAGTAAGCTTATTCCAGGAGATGAAGATGACAGGATTGAGGCCATCTCCAATTACGTTTACTAGCCTGTTAGACGCTTGCAAAGATCCTCAGAGTGTTTACCTGGGAAAGCAAATCCACTGTGTTGTACAGAAGAGCGGCCATCGGTATCATGAGGACTTTCTGGGTGTTTCTTTTATAGGAATGTATATGAACACCCGGGAGAAAACAGATGCCTATCGACTGTTCTTAGAGTTTCCTAGTCCAAAAGGCAATATATTGTGGACAGCACTGATCTCGGGATTTAATCAGAATGACTGTAATGTGGAGGCCTTGAAATGTTTTCAGGAAATGAGAAATTCCAATATCTTACCAGATCAAGCCACATTTGCAAGTGTTCTCAAGGCGAGTGCAGTACTCTCTTCCTTGCGAGATGGAAAAAAAATCCATTCGCTAGTCTTCCACACAAGCTTTGATTTGGACGAGTTGACCAGTGCTGCTCTTATAGACATGTATGCAAAGTGTGGGGAGGTCCACAGTTCTGTTCGAGTTTTCAATGAGATGGAAACAAAAACCGATGTGGTCTCATGGAATTCAATGATTGTTGGGTTTGCCAAGAATGGCTTTGCTGAAGAAGCACTTGAGGTTTTCAGTGAAATGAAGCAATCTCACAGTTCTTGTTCTCCTGACGACATCACATTCCTTGGCATTCTTACTGCTTGTTCTCATGCAGGATTAGTCTCTAAGGGCCGTGAAGTATATGAAGAGATGGTGAGTCATTATATGATTCAACCAAGAGCCGACCACTGTGCTTGTATGGTTGATCTCTTTGGCCGCTGGGGGTTTTTACAAGAAGCCGAACACTTCATTGACCAATTAAATTTTGAGCCCGACCACAAGATTTGGGCCACATTGCTCAGTGCCTGTAGGCTACATGGAGATGAAATTAGGGGGAAATGGGCTGCGGAGAAGCTTATACAATCGGAGCCCCACAATTCTGCACCCTATGTCCTCCTGTCGAATATATATGCTGCCTCAGGGAATTGGTATGAAGTCAACTCATTGAGGAGGGAGATGCGAGAAAAGGGAATTAAGAAGTTGCCTGGTTGCAGTTGGATCATGGTGGGAGAGGAGACTAATTTGTTTGTTGCTGGGGAAGAGTCCCATCCTCATGCTGGTGAAATCCGTTCCATTCTGAAGGACCTTACAGATCTAATGAGGGATGACATTCATACCGAGACTGATATTATGCTTTATGGTGCATAGTGGGGAGGTATTATGGTGGGCACAGAAAAGATCGAGTTTTGTTCAGATAGAAGGATGTGTCTGGGATGCTGAAAAGGCGTTCGTTGCTCAGTTCCTCTGGTGGGATGTCGAGGGGCTTTATTGGGCACTTCTTGTAGAATCAATTGTTTGTACAGTAGAAGAAAATTTCTCTTCTGCAGAGATGATTCTTTTTTATCACCGGTGGCGTTTTGAAGGTTGTAACTTTGTGACGAGGCAAGCACACATATCTGGAGGGCAAAATTGCCACTAAAGCCAGTGTTTAGAGGGTGAATCTGTGAAAACATTCTTGCTATCGGATGCTGACGTGACGAGGTTCAATCAGTTTCATTTGACCCCCCGAAGAATGAGTACTGTTGCATTCAAGTCCTTTGCGGAGGTGGTCGGTGTAATGTAAAGTTCGAATCTCTCGCTGACTCTGATAAAATAGAACTCCCTTATGTGAACTCGAGGAAGAATTCGCGGAGAATTTCACTCCCTGTTGTTTACAGCCAGTAGTTTTCTTCCACGCCTACGATCTGTCGGCGGTGTACGTACATCTGCACGCATCTGATCGACGGATTATAGCTGGGTCCGGGACAAAAAAATTAAAAACGGAAATTTTATGAGGTTGAGGCCAAACTCGGAGAGTAACCTGCGAACGAACAGCTGCCCATCTCGCCAACTCCATGGATCGAAGTTCCAACTCTCCATCAGGAGGCCTACTTGTTAGTTGAGAAGCTGCAACTGCAAGTTTCGAGGTCGGATTCGATTTTGTGGTGGAAAAGCTCTGAGCTTCTTTCCTGCCTCCTTGCTGTTCATCTTGCATTGATCTTCGCTGCCGGTAAATGATCTCCCAGTCTCATAATTTCAGGTAGCTTTGCGTTGTTGTGGTCTCTCTGCAATTGACTGTTGTATGGGCGAATCTCACAGTGTTAGCTTAGCTTCCGGTTGATGGAATTGGAAGAGACGGAAATGACGAATAGACCTGTATGGCGCAAATGGAAGTCTATTGTGCATTTGAGGTTTCTGTGGAAGAGGGTCTTTACCTTCGGGCACCAACAAATTAGGTGTCACCATAAGTTTTCGATCTTGAGCTCCTTTAACGGAGTTGTTGCTATTGGTTCATCTCTGTCCTTCCTTTTAGCCATAACATTAGCATACTTGTTAGTGTTGCCCAAGTTTCAGTCGCAGACACAGATCCACCGCACATATGAAGTTCCCCAATCAAGTGGTTCGCTGAACGAGTGTAATTTGTTTGGAGGAGGTTGGATACATGATGAGAATTACCCTATATACAATGCTTCAGGCTGTCCATTTGCAGAGCGAGGATTCGATTGTTTATCTAACGGCCGTAAAGATCAAGGCTTTATGAAATGGCGGTGGAAGCCCAAGCATTGTGATATTCCTCAGTTCAATGTACAGCAGACTCTTGAATATCTGCGAGGGAAACGAGTGGTTTTTGTTGGTGACTCCTTGAGCCGTACACAGTGGGAGTCTTTTATATGTATGCTCATGACAGGAGTGGAGGATAAGAAGAGTGTGTATGAGGTGAATGGAAAGGAGATCACTAAGCAGATTAGGTTCCTCAGTGTGAGATTCAGTTCATACAATTTTAGGGTCGATTTCTACCGGTCAGTCTTCCTTGTGCAGCCCGGTCCTGTCCCAAAGCGGGCACCTAAGAGGGTTAAAACGACAATTAAGCTGGATAAATTGGATGCTATCAGCAACGAGTGGATTGACTCGGATGTTCTGGTCTTCAACTCGGGCCACTGGTGGAATCCTACTAAGCTCTTTGAAATGTAAGTCATCCACTTCCAGTTGCTGTTTGTTTGCTAAGACAATGTAAATGGATTGAAATCTAGTTCAGTTGTTGGGTGTTGCTTTTTACGACGGAGGAGATGGTTGCTCGGGTTTCCTAACATGATTTTTCAGACAGGGGCTGGTATTTTCAGCAAGGCAGATCTTTAAAGCTTGGGATGCCTATCTCTTCTGCTTTTAGGACCGCATTAGAGACGTGGGCTTCTTGGGTGGAGAACAACATCAACACGAATAGAACATCCGTGTTCTTCCGAACTTTCGAGTCTTCTCACTGGAGGTGTGTAACTTAACCAGTAACATGCTGTAAGATAGTTGCTCAGACCTTTGCCTAAGCATTCTGGTGATAGTAAGACAAGTGTGCGACTGGCTTCATTGACTTGATCTCAAACTCCAATCCAACTTAGGAGTGTTTTCCGGTTGATTTATTCACTCAAGCGATGTTCTACGTGTATCTTTTGGCCAGTAGGAACTGGATAAACTTCGTCTGGGTTTTACAACATGTGATTCTCATGCCAAAGAAACATTTTGCCTGTTGGGTGGATAAAGAAGATACAGCTGATGTTCGTTCATTCTTCTTCTTCCCTTCATTATTATTATTTTTTCCAGTGGCAGGAGCCGGAATTCGTGCAGAGTTACCAGACGCCCTTCCGCAAGGACCAACAGGAGGGACCGGAGCTCGATCTCGGATGCGGTAATCAAGGTCGTCAAGAAAATGGCGGTTCCTGTTACCGTACTTCATGTCACACCAATGGGTGCGTACAGAAGCGATGCGCATGTAGGAATCTGGAGCGATAATCCCTCGGTACCTGATTGCAGCCACTGGTGCCTTCCTGGAGTTCCTGATGCATGGAACGAGATTCTCTTCTCTTATCTGCTCACGAAGAACCGAGGATACGCCCGGTGAATGATCACTGTATTGTTGTATGGTTAATTAAGTTGGCTGCCGATCACTGTGGTTCACTTCAAGGTTATCTCCAAGAGCTGGTCGACTGCACGCAGTTCTTTGTCGTATTACGAGATTATATAGGGACAACTCTCGGAAATGTACTGCAGCGTTCTTGCATTGTGCGGCTTCATTGAGTTTGGAAAGCATATTGATTAAACTCAAGGCGTCATGCAAATGCATTTCAACAGTTAGATCTACCATTGGAACAGCATCGGGGAGATGTCTCAACCGATCTTCTAAGTTCCTCGTTATTGAAACACGACTTAAGATGTCTGGATTAGGAAAGATGTGGACATGCACACAGTTATGAGTTCATATGCTATGGAAATAGACCATAAATTAACAACAGTATAGCTTCATGCTGAAGACGGTCCGTCTTGCTCGAACGACTTATTCGTGTGAAAAGAGAGGACGATGAAACCTACAAAATCACCAGCCCGACGTTTCTCATGCTCGAGAGCAGGATGCTTATTCCTCCATGCTGATGATGCATCGAAGGCTCTGTCCGTGCAGCATGTACTCGAATGCCTTGTTGATATCCGAAAAAGGAACTGAGTGGGTGATGAACTTTTCCAGTTCCAGCTCCTGCGCAGCAATGTTGCCCAATGAACAAATTCGGTGACACATTGACCCCCCGGCAGTGAAGAATCACATGAAGGGAAGAGGCCATCTCCAGTTAACGAAGCCCAACTCACCTTGTTCATGTACTTCTCAACAACTCCGGGAATGTCAGTTCGAGGCTTGTAGTTCCCAAAGAAAGTGCCCTTCAGAGTCCTCTCATTCAGAATGTTCATTGGATGGGTTTTGAATGCATCGTCCTTGTTCGGGACACCGACAAGCACAGCAACTCCCCAGCCCTGAAAGCATTCGCAGCTCAAGAGGTTAAAGAATCAGAAATATAGAATCTAACTTCCAAAGATCCTGGGGGATTCATCCATCATTACATCATGGACGCATTCAAATGCAGAGATCATGGCTTGGATGCTTCCTGTGCACTCAACACTTCGATCAACTCCTCCACTGGTCATCTCTGCAATTACCTGATAATGGCTATTGAGGGATGAGAGACAGGAGGGGCTTGATATCGATCAGCAGATAATGAGATGTACATTGATTGTTTCAACAGACCAAACAGAAGCAGGGTACAGACTTGATTTGACTAGGAACAGGGGACCTCTTTTAATTTTGAAGATATTATGGATTATTTATTTTATTCTTTATTACAAATATGGGATTTAGCTTGCATAAGATGGAAGGGGAACAAACCTCATGAACTGGCTTCTTATGGTCTTTTGGATTCACAAACTCGGTAACGCCAAATTTCTTTGCTGAAAGTAGAAGAGATATAAGAACCGTAAATAGATTTGGAGGTTGAGATATGTCTAATGCATGTTGAAGACTACCTTCTTCAAATCTGTTCGGGTTTAAATCAACACCAATGATCCGCGATGCACCAGAAAGCCTCGCCCCTTCAGCAGCCTAGAACATGGACAATCAGAGAGTGATCCAAGTATCGTCATTTACACATATTTTTGTCACATATATGCAGTGAAGGGAATATATAGAAACTCACAGCAAGACCGACAGCTCCCAAGCCAAAAATAGCAACTGATTGACCTGGCTTAGGCTTTGCAACATTCAGCGTCGCACCCAACCCTTAAAGCATATAAAGAAGAATGAAGACTATCAGATTGAATATCTTGAATATTTCATCATTTGAAAACTCTTTCAAATTATACTCTATCCATCGTTGTGTCTCTTATCTTCCTGTTTTTTTCCTCCCTTTTCCCCCACTTTTTGGAGAAAAGGAATCCAGGAAAATCTCCTAGTTCTCCACAACCAAACAGATAATCTCGGAATGAAAAGAACAATTTATAAAACCTGTGGAAATTCCGCAGCTAAGGATGCAGACTTTGTCAAGTGGGGCTGCTGGATTGATCTTTGCAACACAACCCGCATGAACAACAGTATATTGGCTGAAGGTGGAGGTCCCAACAAAGTGGTTGATTGGTTTCCCATTGATGGAGAACCTCGATTGGTTATCATTCAGCATGACTCCACGTTCGGTGTTGATCCTAAGGAGATCGCACATGTTGCTCTCCTCGGACCGACAGTGGGGGCATTCCCCGCACTCCCCAGTGAACACCGGGAGGGCGTGGTCCCCAGGTTGCAGGTGGGTCACTCCCTCACCCACGCTCTCAACAATTCTGAATTAACAATTTCATTTGTTGAGAAATTTATGGATATATATTAGAATGCTAAGATATAACAAACTTAGATTAGTGGCCAAGTAGTCTCAACTTCTCAATAACTTTGTCAATCGGAAAGAGGAGTGGGTTAGTGGCAAATTCAATGAAGTGAACATTTAAAATAGCCCAGGAATCACATACCCTCCAGCTTCATGACCAAATATTCGAGGAAATAAGGGTGTCTGCCCCTGCAACATCGATGGAAGAAGCTTTACCTCAATGAGGATATGAAGTAATTTTCCCCATCCTTATTAGACCAAACATAAGGTGCTCAATGGTTTTGATAGACAACCATTTCTGTCGAGTTTCAGTTATAGGAGTAGAATGGAACATTCAAGAGCAGGAAAAATCAACAGTTGGACCATTTGAAACATAACTGCCATGATAGCTGTTGTAGAAATTTATACAAAACTAACTTGACAAATGATAGGCAACTTATTACTAACTTCGTCACACTTAGATCTGCTTACTATTAAGAAAAGACAGGGACAATTATTTGCAGAACTCCAGACAGAACTACAACCATGCTATGTTCCAGGACTTGCACTCAGGTTTAACGGAACACCACCAGCAAAAACAAAAAGATGCCCACCTAGATATAGACCATTAAAGGTGGAAATTTTGTCAAACCTTTGCTTCCCAGAAGTAAACATCAGTGTGGCAGAGAGCAGTGAAGAGGATCTTGAGACGAACTTCATTAGCCTGAGGAGGCGCAACCTCCACTTCTTCAATCACCAGCGGCTTCCCCGCCTCCCATGCCACCGCAGCTGCATATTTACACAATGGAATCAGCAATTTTCATCAAACAGTTACAGGGTCAGCCTTCCTCCTATCCACCTTTGCTCAGGACATATTAAAGAGAATTTTCCATTTCCCACAAGAAACTTATCACTAGCGCTCGGAACGAAGATCAGAATACCGAAATCAAGATCAAGAACCAAACCTAAGAAGCCGTCAAGCCATCTCATGGAAGGGATAATCAAAGTATATATGGATGACCAGTGGTGAATGAGGAAGTACCTTTGCAGCGGATCACCTGACCGGCAGTGCTAGACATGGCTTCTTTCTCTGTCTCCGACGAATCTCGGGTGGTGCAAGCTTGTAGCAGAGGATGATCGCTTGCCGTTCGGTAGACGATCTTGATGGAATCACAGCTGCTGCCGAGTCGAGAGAGCGAGATGACGGGATCACTCACTGTGTGTGTGTATATATATATATATATATATATATAGCGGTGAACTAAGGAGAAATCAGAAGTCAGCCGAGATCAATGGGGGGAGTGCAGAGAGACACGCGCTGCTCATGCAAAATGTACAACACCGCCACCTTTGTCGCCTCCGCCCTTTTACAGAGTAAATATACGATATTTTTTATTTCAAATAAAATAAATATAAAAACCCAAACTTCTCTCTCTCTCTCTCTCTCGATCAATCAAGATTGCATATCACTCATCAGCCAGGTTATCTTGCTGAACCGACTTGGATCCAGCACTAAGATGGCTCGGGGTCTGATAGAACCTGCTGTCGCCCTGTTGTTCACTTCAACGCCTGGGAAGAACTGCGTGGCTTAATTCGGACGTGACATCAGGCTCTCAGAGTGGGAAATATGGAGTTGGCTCCGTCCATATTTAATCGTATGCCTGACAAGATTGGTGTTCTCCTGGAATTGTGTGGCATCCGGGGTCTGTAAGTGTTCGCAACATGGAGGCTGCCATGCCTACTTTTCCCAAGAGGATGATGGTTTCTTGGATGCCCCCACCATGATTTCTGCACAAGGCCGGCAAAAAACTCCTAGACCAAGATCAAGGAACAAGCTTGAGCTTCTCTGCCTCTGGGAAATAATATGTGTATGAGATGCATGATCGCATGGACGACTATGGTATCCGATCTACCTTATAACCGCAAGTGTATCCAAGCCGCCCTGGATCTATATGACCGGATGTGTCCTGAAGATTTTGTTCCTGACAGTGTTCTCTCTATTGCCGTTCTGACTGCAGCTCGTACCCTTGGATGAAGGCTCTAAAGGCTGAATTCCTTAATGTGGCGTATTACATATATATATACACACAAGATAATGAGAACAGATTTGTGATGACAAACCAAAAAAAAAAAAATCAAATCTACTAACAAAATAATAAAATGGAGTAGAATATGTTGAACAAGTCAACTAGGTCCCATAGTATGCCCCTCAAGTTGGAGAATGAGGATCACGATTGCCCAACTTGTTGAGAAGAAAACGAAAATGGTCGTGACCAAGTGCCTTCGTGAATATGTCTACAAGTTGTAGACGTGTGGACGTGTGAGCTGGGCCGATGATATGAGATTGAATGTGCTCCTAAAAGAAGTGGCAATCTATCTTAATGTGCTTGGTGCACTCATGAAACATGAGATTAGCAACAATATATTTCATTACCATGTGAGAAACCTTCCCTCAAGTCGTCAAAGAGAACTTTTGCTTCCTCGGCTTGGATAGCTGGCTTGTAAGTCTTTCTCCAGCAAATTGAAGATCCATGCAATTAACATGTTGCCCACGGATCAAAGAGCGAATCACCTTCCTTTTGTCTTTGGATGGTGTCATCGATGAAGCCAAATTTGTTTTCGGCTCAGAGTGCAGTCCGCATGGGACGTGACCATGTGAGATAATTACTTCCATTTAAGAGGCATAGGATCAACGCATCCCATGATTGTCAGACATGCCCAGAATGTAGGTGGCTGGGGTGGTGGTGTTGGTGTTTTTGGCCATGATTGATGACTATAATTCATGTATCGTATTTATATATTGATACCAGGTTAGAATAAGTCGGTCTTAGAATAGCTGGTCCGATACCAGGTTAACTTATTGATGCTCTAAATGCTGAATTCATTAATACGGTGTACAACATATATCCAAGAGATTTGGAATAACAAACAAGTCAAATTTATTAAAAAAATAACAAAATGAACTAGAATAATTCAAATATATTCAACAAGTGAACTAACTCCCCTAATAATCTTGGTGAATCAAGGCAAAAGAGTATTTTCACGAATGGTGAATATGTACGGTATTAAGCCCCTGGTCGACCATATGGATCGAAGGTGGATCTTAGGGGGAGAGCGGGGAAGTTGCAAGAAGTGGCCCAGTTCATAGCATAGGGAGAATGTTTTTGCAGCCAAATTCCATCGTTGGACGATCCTGTCATCTTCCCGCAAGATTAGTGGAAATAAGGATGTATGTTTGAACCCAAGCTACCTGACACTGATTTCAAATCTGAAAGCAGTGGTAATGGGCCAATTTATCAGGCAGCGATGAGAGTGGAAGGGCTGGAGAAAGTTCCTGTAAAGTTGAGGATAGAGTCCACGAGCTCGTGGTAAGGGATTCAAAGAATGAGCTATGGAACATTCAACCGTCTTCATGAGTACTCGAGAATTGTGCACTATTGGCTTGGAAAACTGCAATTTGTGAAGTATAGTACCTTCAGGAAGAACAGCTCATCAGGGAAGGAAAGATGGATAATGCATTACTTCTGTATCGCCTCTATTCTATAGGAGTGCCTAACTTATCACAGAAGCAAGGTGATTTAGAGCCCTGATTCTTACCCGTAAATTACTGAAATTACAACCATTTCTTGCTTCCACTTTTAGGGAACTGAATTGCTGTGTATCTCCATGCCGATGTTCCTGTGATTAACTAGTTTGGTCACAAAAGATGAAGAGCAAAGTTGGATTCTCGTTCCATTGGTTTCCAGCAGACGCGTTTTCTGTTTTGCAGCTGATAGTTTCAATTCCTTGCACGCCAGCAAGATTGTTGAGTTCTTTGTCTGTAGTCAACCATTGCTGTTATTGGGTGAAAACAACTAAAACATCAAGATCAGAACTTAGAAGGCACAGTCACGAAGGTAAAGGTTTCACGGAATAGTAGGAAAATAGTGCAGCTCGAGAAACATGTCTAATTTGATGATATGGAGCTTATGATGTGAACTGGTACTGTCTATACCCGCATTGGATTCTTTTTTCTTTTTTTTTTTTGCACTACGCAGTATTCCTGGGCCAGCTGAAATGCACTTTGAGACTAGTTTGCGGTTAAGCAGATATTCCTGAGAAAATTCCCGTCGACCCTCTCAACCTGATATTCGATCCTTGGATCACCCATTTGGGAGTCTAATGAGAGAACCATTAGTTCAATTCTAAGTTGGTAGATTCCACATGGTATAGAATTATGCTTGTTCAATATCATCATGGCATCTCTATAATTAGTAACAGAACAACCTTATCAGCACAACAATTTCTGCCTCATGATGTAGTTTTCATCCATCCGTTTATATTACTTTACCCTGCCAAGCACATGAAAATTGAAAAAGAAAACAACACAGAAAACAAGAGGAGCGGCAGGTGGAGCAAGAAATTGTGCTCCAGTTTCTAGTCGGATTAATGGTAAATGAATGTGCACTGCAAAAGATAGAACATTAATGCTACAGCCTGTTTCATTCCTCTTTCACTTCTCGAGATTAGTGGTTTGCTTTACTTTAAATGGTACTAGCAGCATGTAATGATTCCGTTTGAACTTCGAACACCTGTGATATCCATCAAATCTGCAAATCTGTGATGGAAAGCTCAACGATTGTTAGGTATAGGAGAAATGAAACGAGCTTCAGCACCTGAGATCTTTTGCCATGACGCATCGATTGATCTCAATGTCTTTCCGACCATTTACTTTCTGCAGCGGTCGGCTGATGGCCGAACTGTGACTTGTTACCGGCAATAATTTCTCAATCGCACAATAAACTCAGATGACAATGCATAAATACTTACGACACAAAATCGTAAATGCAGTGACGAAAATGAATAGAAATGGAAAACCAATCGAAGTCGAGGCCTGTGGCAGTCACAGTGTCCTTAAGACAAATTCAACCCCTCCTGGGTGTGCTGAGGTGGCTTGGTCGATTGTCTCCCAGGATACAACGACGATATGAGTCGAGGACAGCACCGGACCTTGAGCTCAAAGGCGAACCAATAGATGACAAAACACCAAGACAGAAAACTATGCTTGAGAATCTGAGAAGGAGAGCTTATTCTGTTTGTTGAGCAATTTGCTCAATATATAGGAAGAAGATAGGGGTAATGGCTTAGCATACCAATAGGCACGATAACATTTAATTATCGAATTAAATGTATGTTACCATTAATCTATCCATTAATGGTTGATTCATCATTAATCCGAACATTAATAATGAATTCAACGAATCATTCATAAATAACCATTAATTGTTATAGTATTATGATCGGATTCGAAGAATCATTCATAAACAGCCTTTAATTGTCTTATTAAGAGTATGTTACCATTAATCTATTCATTAAGAGCACATTCATCGTTAATCCGAACATTAAGAACGAATTCGAAGAATCATTCATAAATAGCTCTTAATTGTTAGATTAAATGTGCCTTACCATTAATCGACTATTAATGGCTGATTCATAATTAAGAATGATTCAACGATTTCGAGTATTATGAATGATTCAAGGAATTCGAGTATTAAAATGATTCAATGAATTCAAGCATTAAAAATATTTCAATGAATCCGTAGAATCATTGTATGAGAACAATTTTTCATTCATAATCAAATAAATGCTTAGCCAACAATCCCCCACATGAATGAAAATTGTTTTGAGTTTGACTTTGTAATGGTGTTCAACACGTGAATCCTGCATAGGATAGGTAGGTATTACCCTTTGAACCCTCCCTTGTATAGGTACAGTTACTTTACTAGCTGACCAGTAGACGCGATGTCCTTGAACTGTCCTGCTGTCTTGTGTAAAGGATCATGTACTGTACACAGAATCCACCATACATCTAATAAGTTCTCATGGTTATGTTCGTTTGGCCATGAACATCTACCTGGTTCTGCAAGAGTGTTTAAAGAATTAAGCCCTTAATTCTCCTTTGAAGCGGCCCCACTTCTCTCTCACATAGGTGATTTATAAACTCTGAGTATCTTGTTTACTCTTTTATAAATCATTAAAGCATTAATATGCTAACCTTTCTTCCTCATATCACTGTTTCTATCGAAGGAATGGTTTGAGGAATAACCTCCACAGTGATCTTATTCCGCCTTATAATTAGGTTGTCCCTTTGAACCTAAATCTTGGGATCTCCAGTCAATGAGGTTGGGTTTTCCCTTTATAAAACTTTTCCTTTCATGGGCTTAAGTCCCATTCCTTTTGCCAGCTTCTCAACTTGTGCTCTAATTAAGCCTTTGGTTAGCGGATCCGCTAAATTATCTTTTGACTTCACGTAGTCAATAGTGATAATTCCAGTTGAGAGTAATTGTTTAATGGTATTATGTCTGCGACGTATATGTCTAGACTTACCATTATACATTTGATTTTGTGCCCTCCCAATAGCAGCTTGACTATCACAATGTATACATATTGGAGGCATCGGTATCTCCCATTTTGGGATGCCCTCTAAGAAATGGCGTAGCCATTCAGCCTCTTCTCCACACTTATCTAGAGCGATAAATTCAGACTCCATTGTGGACCTAGCTATCACAGTTTGCTTAGAGGATTTCCAGGATACAGCTGCTCCTGCTAATGTGAAAATATATCCACTTGTAGATTTCGAGTCTTTTATATCAGATATCCAATTTGCATCACTATAGCCTTCAAGTACTGCTGGATATTTGGTATAGTGCAAACCATAGTCCCGAGTGTATCTTAAATATCTCAACACTCTTATTATTGCTTTCCAGTGATCAACACTTGGATTGCTCGTAAATCTACTTAATTTGCTTACTGTATAAGCAATATCTGGTCTAGTACAACTCATTAGATACATTAGACTACCAATAATTCTTGAGTATTCTACCTGAGAAATGCTCTCTCCTCTATTCTTTGCTAGATGGAGACTAGTATCTAATGGAGTTCTAGCTATGTTGGAATCATCCTTGTTAAATTTTCCAAGAATGTTATCCACATAATGCGACTGATCCAATATCAGTCCTTCTGAAGTTCTTGTGATCTTAATTCCTAAAATCACGTCAGCAAGACCCATGTCTTTCATGTTAAATCTCAAATTTAACATATTCTTTGTAGACGTGATGATTTTCTCATTACTACCAATAATCTACATATAAACACAAAATGACATAACCTTGTTCAGTTTCTTTTGTGTATATACATTTGTCGCAATCATTGATTTTAAATCCATTGATAATCATTGTATTATCAAATTTCGCATGCCATTGTTTTGGCGCTTGTTTTAAGCCGTACAATGATTTTACCAATTTACAGACTTTCCTTTCCTGGCCTGGGACCATAAAACCCTCGGGTTGTTCCATGTAGATTTCCTCATCTAAATCTCCATTCAAGAAAGCTGTTTTAACGTCCATTTGATGTACTTCTAAATTGCGTAATGTTGCAATTGCAAGTATCATCCTTATAGAATTTATTCTCGTCACCGGAGAATAAGTATCAAAATAATCAAGACCTTCCTTTTGCTTGTACCCTTTGATAACAAGTCTAGCCTTGTATTTATCTATAGAGCCATCCGGCTTCATTTTCCTTTTAAAGATCCATTTAGATCCCAAAGGTTTACAACCGGGAGGTAGATTCACTAACTCCCATGTGTGATTCTGCATAATAGAATCAATCTCACTGTTTATCGCCTCTTTCCAAAGAGGTCCCTCAGGAGATGTTACTGCTTCCTTGTAAGTTTGTGGCTCCTTTTCTAACAAATACGTTAGAAAGTCATTTCCAAAGGATTTTTCCACTCGCATCCTCTTGCTGCGTCTTAGTTCGATATCACATTCAGATTCATGGTCTTCACCATGTTCTTGCTCATTCATAGTTTCAAATGTTCGTTTTGATGAACTTAATCCATCATTGGATTTATATGGAAAAAACATCTTCAAAGAATGATGCATTCCTCGATTCCATTATCGTATTCTTGTGTATAGCATCAATTTTTGATTCATACACAAGGAATCGATAAGCATTGCTATTGTGTGCGTAGCCTATAAATACACAGTCCACTGTCTTAGGACCTATCTTGACCTTTTTCGGTGTTGGTATTGCTACTTTCGCAAGACACCCCCACACTCGTAAGTGTTTGTAAGACGGCCTCCTACCATGCCATAACTCATATGGGGTTTTTTCCTCTTTCTTTCGAGGTATCTTATTTAAAAGATAATTACTTGCTAAAATAGCTTCCCCCCACATGTTCTGGGGTAAATTCGAACTTATTAACATCGCATTCATCATTTCTTTTAATGTGCGATTTTTCCGTTCAGCAACACCGTTTGATTGAGGTGAATATGGTGCAGTCATTTCATGGATTATTCCATTTTGTTCACAAAATTCACCAATTGGTGCTTCGTATTCACCGCCTCTATCACTACGCAATCTTTTTATTCTCTTATCGAGTTGCTTTTCAACCTCGGTTTTATAGAGAATAAATTTTGACAAGGCTTCATCTTTGCTCTTAAGCAAATACACATAGCAATATTTCGTGCTATCATCAATAAAGGTAATAAAATATTTATTACCACCTCTTGTTTGTACAAACTTTAAATCACAAACATCACTATGAATTAGCTCAAGTGGTTTAGTATTTCTTTCAATTGTTTGAAATGAATTCCTTGTTAATTTTGCCTCTACACAAACTTTGCATTTGTGCTTATAATTGATTTGACACGGCGGGATGTGTTCCATGTTAACCAATTTCCGTATCGAATCATAATTAACATGTCCTAGTCTACCATGCCACAAATCAGTAGACTCAAGCAAGTAGACGGAAGTAGCATTATTCCTATTGACAATTGTCATAACATTGAGCTTAAAAAGCCCATTACAATATTCTTTGTAAAAGATAATTTCTCAATCGCACAATAAACTCTTAAGACAAAGTTTTTTTTTTACTTCTTCTTTTCGTATTGTGATCTCAGATGGCTACTGACAGTTCGACTATTTCTGATAACGCTACTGTTGTGGCTACTGCCCCTACTATGCATGTGGGAGTGTCCACTTCTGCACTTGCTCCTGCTTTGCCTCTTGGAGGCTCGGGCTTTGTCCCAAATGTGGCTGTAGGAGGCGCTGCCTCGGTCACTACCCTTCCTTTGGGAGGAACCGGTACTATACCAACTGCGGTTCCTGTGAACCACAGTGAAAAACCTGAGAAGTTCAATGGGTTGAACTTCAAGAGGTGGCAACAGAAAATGTTGTTTTACCTTACCACGCTGAATTTAGCGAGGTACCTGACTGAGGAGGCTCCAAGCCTCTCTGGAAAGGAATCAGATATCCAGGCTGTCAATGCTGTAGACGCCTGGAAGCACTCTGATTTTTTGTGCAGAAATTATGTTTCTGAATGGTCTGCATAATTCGTTGTACAGCGTGTACTGCACGCTCAAAACAACGAAACAACTGTGGGAATCCCTGGAACACAAGTACAGGACAGAGGATGCCGGCACAAAGAAATTTGTTGTTGGACGATTCCTTGACTATAAGATGGTCGATTCTAAAACAGTTATCAGTCAGGTGCAAGAAATTCAGGTTATCTTGCATGAAATTCATGCGGAAGGCATGGTATTGAGTGAAACCTTCCAGGTGGCTGCGATTATTGAGAAGCTACCGCCCGCATGGAAGGATTTCAAGAATTACCTTAAGCACAAGCGAAAGGAAATGACATTAGAGGACTTGATTGTCAGACTTCGTATTGAAGAGGACAATAGAGGATCCGAGCGGATCTTTCCTGTACCAACAAGTGCTAAGTCAAATGTGGTGGAGCATGGGCAGAACTCGAAGCCCAAGAAAGGCAAGGCCAAGCTAGGGCCCAAAGGAGGCGTTTCTAAGACCAAGTTCCAAGGGAAATGTTTCAATTGTGGCAAGAAAGGACACAGATCAGCTGAGTGTCGTCTTCCTAAGAAGAAGAACCCCGAGGCAAGCATGGTTGAGGCTATTGCAAAGGACGTATCCGACATCAACCTATCAGCTGTAATTTCTGAAGTGAACTTGGTCGGGTCAAATCCTAAGGAGTGGTGGATTGACACTGGAGCTACACGTCATGTTTGCTCCAACCGAGACCTCTTCACATCCTTTGAGCTGGTCAATGGAGAGAAGATCTACATGGCAAACTCAGTTACCTCTGCCGTCGAAGGTCAAGGGAAAGTGGTGTTGAAAATGACCTCTGGGAAGCTGCTGACTTTGAATAACGTGCTGTATGTTCCCGAAATCCGAAAGAACTTGGTGTCAGGCTCGGTGATGAACAAGCACGGTTTCAAAATGGTGTTTGAGTCAGATAAAGTAATTTTGTCTAAGTCGGGGATGTATGTGGGCAAGGGATACGAATGTAATGGGCTTTTTAAGCTCAATGTTATGACAATTGTCAATAGGAATAATGCTACTTCCGTTTACTTGTTTGAGTCTACTGATTTGTGGCATGGTAGACTAGGACATGTTAATTATGATTCGATACGGAAATTGGTTAACATGGAACACATCCCGCCGTGTCAAATCAATTATAAGCACAAATGCAAAGTTTGTGTAGAGGCAAAATTAACAAGGAATTCATTTCAAACAATTGAAAGAAATACTAAACCACTTGAGCTAATTCATAGTGATGTTTGTGATTTAAAGTTTGTACAAACAAGAGGTGGTAATAAATATTTTATTACCTTTATTGATGATAGCACGAAATATTGCTATGTGTATTTGCTTAAGAGCAAAGATGAAGCCTTGTCAAAATTTATTCTCTATAAAACCGAGGTTGAAAAGCAACTCGATAAGAGAATAAAAAGATTGCGTAGTGATAGAGGCGGTGAATACGAAGCACCAATTGGTGAATTTTTGTGAACAAAATGGAATAATCCATGAAATGACTGCACCATATTCACCTCAATCAAACGGTGTTGCTGAACGGAAAAATCGCACATTAAAAGAAATGATGAATGCGATGTTAATAAGTTCGAATTTACCCCAGAACATGTGGGGGGAAGCTATTTTAGCAAGTAATTATCTTTTAAATAAGATACCTCGAAAGAAAGAGGAAAAAACCCCATATGAGTTATGGCATGGTAGGAGGCCGTCTTACAAACACTTACGAGTGTGGGGGTGTCTTGCGAAAGTAGCAATACCAACACCGAAAAAGGTCAAGATAGGTCCTAAGACAGTGGACTGTGTATTTATAGGCTACGCACACAATAGCAATGCTTATCGATTCCTTGTGTATGAATCAAAAATTGATGCTATACACAAGAATACGATAATGGAATCGAGGAATGCATCATTCTTTGAAGATGTTTTTCCATATAAATCCAATGATGGATTAAGTTCATCAAAACGAACATTTGAAACTATGAATGAGCAAGAACATGGTGAAGACCATGAATCTGAATGTGATATCGAACTAAGACGCAGCAAGAGGATGCGAGTGGAAAAATCCTTTGGAAATGACTTTCTAACGTATTTGTTAGAAAAGGAGCCACAAACTTACAAGGAAGCAGTAACATCTCCTGAGGGACCTCTTTGGAAAGAGGCGATAAACAGTGAGATTGATTCTATTATGCAGAATCACACATGGGAGTTAGTGAATCTACCTCCCGGTTGTAAACCTTTGGGATCTAAATGGATCTTTAAAAGGAAAATGAAGCCGGATGGCTCTATAGATAAATACAAGGCTAGACTTGTTATCAAAGGGTACAAGCAAAAGGAAGGTCTTGATTATTTTGATACTTATTCTCCGGTGACGAGAATAAATTCTATAAGGATGATACTTGCAATTGCAACATTACGCAATTTAGAAGTACATCAAATGGACGTTAAAACAGCTTTCTTGAATGGAGATTTAGATGAGGAAATCTACATGGAACAACCCGAGGGTTTTATGGTCCCAGGCCAGGAAAGGAAAGTCTGTAAATTGGTAAAATCATTGTACGGCTTAAAACAAGCGCCAAAACAATGGCATGCGAAATTTGATAATACAATGATTATCAATGGATTTAAAATCAATGATTGCGACAAATGTATATACACAAAAGAAACTGAACAAGGTTATGTCATTTTGTGTTTATATGTAGATTATTGGTAGTAATGAGAAAATCATCACGTCTACAAAGAATATGTTAAATTTGAGATTTAACATGAAAGACATGGGTCTTGCTGACGTGATTTTAGGAATTAAGATCACAAGAACTTCAGAAGGACTGATATTGGATCAGTCGCATTATGTGGATAACATTCTTGGAAAATTTAACAAGGATGATTCCAACATAGCTAGAACTCCATTAGATACTAGTCTCCATCTAGCAAAGAATAGAGGAGAGAGCATTTCTCAGGTAGAATACTCAAGAATTATTGGTAGTCTAATGTATCTAATGAGTTGTACTAGACCAGATATTGCTTATACAGTAAGCAAATTAAGTAGATTTACGAGCAATCCAAGTGTTGATCACTGGAAAGCAATAATAAGAGTGTTGAGATATTTAAGATACACTCGGGACTATGGTTTGCACTATACCAAATATCCAGCAGTACTTGAAGGCTATAGTGATGCAAATTGGATATCTGATATAAAAGACTCGAAATCTACAAGTGGATATATTTTCACATTAGCAGGAGCAGCTGTATCCTGGAAATCCTCTAAGCAAACTGTGATAGCTAGGTCCACAATGGAGTCTGAATTTATCGCTCTAGATAAGTGTGGAGAAGAGGCTGAATGGCTACGCCATTTCTTAGAGGGCATCCCAAAATGGGAGATACCGATGCCTCCAATATGTATACATTGTGATAGTCAAGCTGCTATTGGGAGGGCACAAAATCAAATGTATAATGGTAAGTCTAGACATATACGTCGCAGACATAATACCATTAAACAATTACTCTCAACTGGAATTATCACTATTGACTACGTGAAGTCAAAAGATAATTTAGCGGATCCGCTAACCAAAGGCTTAATTAGAGCACAAGTTGAGAAGCTGGCAAAAGGAATGGGACTTAAGCCCATGAAAGGAAAAGTTTTATAAAGGGAAAACCCAACCTCATTGACTGGAGATCCCAAGATTTAGGTTCAAAGGGACAACCTAATTATAAGGCGGAATAAGATCACTGTGGAGGTTATTCCTCAAACCATTCCTTCGATAGAAACAGTGATATGAGGAAGAAAGGTTAGCATATTAATGCTTTAATGATTTATAAAAGAGTAAACAAGATACTCAGAGTTTATAAATCACCTATGTGAGAGAGAAGTGGGGCCGCTTCAAAGGAGAATTAAGGGCTTAATTCTTTAAACACTCTTGCAGAACCAGGTAGATGTTCATGGCCAAACGAACATAACCATGAGAACTTATTAGATGTATGGTGGATTCTGTGTACAGTACATGATCCTTTACACAAGACAGCAGGACAGTTCAAGGACATCGCGTCTACTGGTCAGCTAGTAAAGTAACTGTACCTATACAAGGGAGGGTTCAAAGGGTAATACCTACCTATCCTATGCAGGATTCACGTGTTGAACACCATTACAAAGTCAAACTCAAAACAATTTTCATTCATGTGGGGGATTGTTGGCTAAGCATTTATTTGATTATGAATGAAAAATTGTTCTCATACAATGATTCTACGGATTCATTGAAATATTTTTAATGCTTGAATTCATTGAATCATTTTAATACTCGAATTCCTTGAATCATTCATAATACTCGAAATCGTTGAATCATTCTTAATTATGAATCAGCCATTAATAGTCGATTAATGGTAAGGCACATTTAATCTAACAATTAAGAGCTATTTATGAATGATTCTTCGAATTCGTTCTTAATGTTCGGATTAACGATGAATGTGCTCTTAATGAATAGATTAATGGTAACATACTCTTAATAAGACAATTAAAGGCTGTTTATGAATGATTCTTCGAATCCGATCATAATACTATAACAATTAATGGTTATTTATGAATGATTCGTTGAATTCATTATTAATGTTCGGATTAATGATGAATCAACCATTAATGGATAGATTAATGGTAACATACATTTAATTCGATAATTAAATGTTATCGTGCCTATTGGTATGCTAAGCCATTACCCCTATCTTCTTCCTATATATTGAGCAAATTGCTCAACAAACAGAATAAGCTCTCCTTCTCAGATTCTCAAGCATAGTTTTCTGTCTTGGTGTTTTGTCATCTATTGGTTCGCCTTTGAGCTCAAGGTCCGGTGCTGTCCTCGACTCATATCGTCGTTGTATCCTGGGAGACAATCGACCAAGCCACCTCAGCACACCCAGGAGGGGTTGAATTTGTCTTAAGGACACTGTGACTGCCACAGGCCTCGACTTCGATTGGTTTTCCATTTCTATTCATTTTCGTCACTGCATTTACGATTTTGTGTCGTAAGTATTTATGCATTGTCATCTGAGTTTATTGTGCGATTGAGAAATTATTGCCGGTAACATGACTTGTACCGAAAGATTCAGCACTCTTTTTGATTGGGCATAGTTGTTGAACAAAAACTTATCCTACTGTGGTCCATTAAGCTCATATTCTCGATGAAAGGAATCTGCCCATCGTGTTTGACTATGGAACCACATTCGGTTTGTGGGAACGGATTTAGGAGAGAATCCAAGCAAAGTCGAAACTTGATCAAATAATAATGTCCTCTTTTTTGCTGTAATCTTTGTTGGTATTATCAGTAGAAGGGAACAGACTTTCGGACGTTCCATATCGATGTAACAGCCCCTTCCGTAATGAGGAAGAACTTCCTGTAAATGGGAAATGACCAAAAAGTTCAGGTACTGCTTTGAGACACTCGTTTCGGTAACAATGGACCGGAGAATTCAAGATAGCGAAATAAAGCATCACTCCAACAGAAGAACCAATAATGCTCGCCAACCCACTTCACATCGGTCTTGGCAGCGACAGATCCTCCGATAGGACGAGCTGACCGACATAATCTTGGTGAGTTTATGCTTTCGCCTTTACGATATTAGGCTGTTCCGATTTAGTATAGACTAATGCCGTGTCTGATACCAAAGAACGGAATTCGACCATCTCTCCGTGTAGTTCTGTTCCATTCTGATGCAGCAAAGTGCTCACAACGGTTCCAAGCTCGAGCAGTGGTGTTATATGTTGGTCCAGTTATCAAGTCCGAGCGATGAATCAAATACTAATGTTGCCCATGGTGCTGAAAATGTCGATGGTTAAGATGATGAAGAAGAAAAAGTAGAACAGCGAAGATTGAGGAAGGACAATGATAAGATAAAGGGTAAAGGCAAAGTTAAAAAGGTCTTATGAGGTAAATAAATAAAGCGTGGTAGTCTTGTCTGAGCTTTATCTGGTTCATTATTGTTAATCACTATTTTGACAACTATGAAATGTGTACTCCACAAATTAGCGTTCCCACTTCCCAGCACCCGAGACACGCCGACCGAAGTTCCAGGATGAAGCTACAACCCACAAGACTCCATTATGCCCTCGTACATGCATTTCCACAGTGTAGCTAGGGAACTTCAGAGTTCGACGGCGACGATGCCCTTTATTGATCTCTCGGTTTTGCAATTGGCGATTTGGCTTATATTACAGTTTCAACTTAAGCTTCAATGTATCGAGAAAGGGCAAAAAGGGTTGGAAAAATGGGGAACAATAACACTGATGTTTATGATATCCACAGTTAAAGCTCGTGGATATATTCCAATTAATACAGTATTGAGCCGGATCTTTCTCTATTCACAATCAATACAATATTGAGCCGGATCTTTCTCTGTTCACAAGATTCAGGCAACACGTTTCGAGCGAAAGCGAGAGGGAACTCATGCGTATGAGCTTATCTCTTCCCTCCAAATTATTGTAATCTGTTCCTCTGAATTACTTGCAGAACGGGGAACCCAAACGGTGGAGTACTAAATATACGAAAGCGAGGTAGCCAGCAGATGCATGAACTCTTCTCCGCTTAGACATCGGGCGGGTTTATTTGCATGTGCGTATATGTAACACGATCCAGCTCATATATCCTATACGACGAGGAACGAACTCCATGGTAACACGGGACTCGTTTCAGGACTCGAGCAATAGCGTGATGTGAAGTTTCATGAATTCGGTCAAGCAATAGAGCACATTTTACAGAACCTGCAGGCTGTGTGACGGCCTCCATGTGCTCGAGGAGAGGCTCGAGTGCGACTCTGTGCATCAGATGGCCTTGTGAACTGATCAGTCGGATTGCGATACGGTTGCAATGCCTTGAGTCCGGGGACTGTGAAAGCATGGCCCTCAAGGTGCGGTGCATTCCCGACCAGTGATTTGGTATTTTACTACGCGCTAAGAGGTTCCAGTTTCCCTGCAAACTCAGCCATCAAACGGCGCCTAATTTATTGCACGAACAGCCAGCCGATTGTTCAATCGTTCGAGTCGACTACGACTGCGCATTTAAATCCTGTGGGCCTTCTGCGATTCCATAGCACATATACTCGCCTCCAGGTCTGCGTGGGTTAACTTTCGAGATGTCCTCTAATGATACAAGAGCTCGATCAGGACAAGATTTTAGCATGGAACTCGGGATAGCAACCTCGGCGGCAGCCCCATGCGCCGGACTATTTGCGTGGCTCCGGGGCTACAACGTCTGTACACTTGCACGGCCAGCGCTCGTGCCACTAGCAGGGAATCGAAAGATGAACAAGGGGAGCTGGGAAGGAAGTTGAATGACAGTAGACTATTAATAAGCACAGCTGGAGGCGCAGTTGTTGAAGTCACTTATTGTATGGTGGGGGGAGAACAATAATAGAGTTTTAACCCAAAAAAATGTAAATATTATGTTTTGTCCGACATGTGACCTGTCCCTACATGGTATTTATTCCTTGTAAAGTGAATTTAATATCATATTACAACCATAAATTATACATTATTAATTATAATTATCGAATTTCAACATCAGCTAAAATCTTCTACAAGCATTCAGCCTAATGCCCAAAACGCAACTATAATTTCCCTCAAGGAAATCCTACACATCCCGATTTAGGAAATGCTGCTCTCATCGAGTTTAATTCTCAGTAATGAAATTTTTACATCCCTTTATTCTCCTATACTTTTTTCGTCAAGCGAGTTGATCTCAGCCACTTAGGGTTTTATACACTGCACTAGCAACTTTTGTCGGAAAAAAGAGTTATATTTTCAATTCAGAAGGTTGCAATCGTTATTTCAACTCATTTAAAAGGTTGTTTCTTTACCAAATAATAGGATGACTAATCAGTATATGCTCCAGAGTAATGGGCATCCTTGCTAGACTGTTATTCTCCATGGGCAGATGACAGCCACTCCACTGAGGCAGTGAGCTATAATATAATAATATTTAGACGCATTACGTCCCTCATTGCTTCTATCACCTATACTGAGACACATTTTATACAGTTTTTAACCTTCAAATGAATTGGAGAATGATTTCATGAGGGGGATTTAGAATGGTGATTTGATGGGGACCCATCGTTCCCCCCCCCCCCCTCGAGTTTCTTCAATGTCCTTGTCGTGGTGGGAAATGAAGACTGTTGTTACCTCATTAAAGAACTGTGGCCGTGGCTCGAGTTAAACGCTTGCATGGAGAAGCTGACAAGAGGAAAGAAAGAGAGAGAATATGTGAGAGAGATATGCTTTATAGGAGTTTCCTGTCTGCTAGGGGCTTTTTCCCCAGGTAAAAGTTTTGTAGGTAAATTTACCGTCCATTAATTATCACTATTCTCTGTCAAAATTTAAATCTCGTTGTCAATGTCATGTACGGACTCCCCCATCTCTTTCCTTCTCTCTCCCTTTTCTTTCTTTTATTTAATTTAATTTCAAAAAATTTTTGCTTTAATTTGATTTGCCAAATTTACGGATTTACCTTTTCTCTGTGTTTGCTCCCTCTCTCTCTCTCTCTCTCTCTCTCGCTTTTGCCCCTGAAAATCTTCTCAAGGCTTGTAGTTGTCGCGCAGTGGCATCTCGGTTTTCCATGAATTGTACCGCATACGTCGTGTCGTCACGGGTCCCGACTGACCGCGCTGACGCCTTCCTTCAGTATCCCCATCGTACGAACGATACGCTGGCTTTCTCCATTTCTTGCCACCCGGGTCTCGGATCGAACCCCGAAGCCCTTACTTTCGTAGTTATGTGAAAGTTGCGCGACGGTGATCGACACATTGCCGGTGCGAGAACCGTTTCGACAAAGCGTACGGACGCATGTAGAGGCTGCCGGTTAATCAAATGTACATGAGCTGATGATGAAGCGACTTCTTCTTCACTAAGACCTCTCGGATCCTTACGGATGGCCATCGGGGCAGGGGGGGGGTGCGTGCTCAGTCCATGTAGACCGGTGTTTTCACGGTACATGAAAATTACCTTAATATATAAATAAATACATCGAGAGACCCCTGACACTTCCCCATCTCTTCTCGTGACCCAAAAAGCAAGAAAGAGAGGATGGATCGACGCGGGATTGTTATCTACAGCAGACGATTAGGGTTTTTTCTTTCATTTTTACAGGTAAAATTTACTAAGCGTATAAATCCATCCGGATAAATACGGTATAATATTTTTTATTACATAAAAAAACTCATAAACTTAAGAAGAATAATAAGATATAAAAATTAAATTTATAATTTTTTAATTATTAAATTATAAATAATATTATTATACATAATCTCATTTCTTATAGTTTGTTAGTGTATTATTCTCTGCTTACTCCTCCACTCCGTACCATGAGTGAGATTTTCAATGTAAGATTTTTTTCCTTCAACATATTTGGAAAATTATTACAAGAGCAAGCCGAGAGCTGTGTGCTTGTGCTCCTCGGCCACGTGCACCCTAACAACTTCGCTCAAAAGTACAGAAGGTGTGATCCCCTTACATCGCGAGCTTCGAACCATCGGCATGAACTCTATATAGTTCAAAGTTTAATTTAAAATATTAATGTAAATTTAGTAAAATAAAATAAGTGTATTAGAATATATTTATATTTATATTTTTAATTTAAATATGTCAGTTTTTTTATTAGTTCAGTTGAGTTTACCGGTTCGACCAAAAATCTGCCAATTCAATTCGAGCCGACCTTATTTAAAGTGTAATTGAATTTTTTTTTGAGAATCAGATTAGGTAAGTTGGCCAGTCCCGATCGAACCAGCATGCCCAATTTGATTTTTAAAATTATGTTCTCAACCATCTCCCCCATAGCCCGCCTCCTCATGGAAAGCATGTTTGACCCTCCATTTTAGGATCCATTAACATGGCCCAAGCAGGACGAGGATTATTTCGTGATGGAGAGCTCTGTCCGAAACTGAATGAGAGATGGTTCGAAATTCTCGAGCAAGGAAAAATGTGGATGCCCATTAAAATACGGAAATAAAAAGATGCCAAAAAAAAATTTTAAGATGAGGGTTGAATGAACTCCTTCTTAATCATATTCCAAGTGCGTGGCACCACATCAAATGCCTTTCTCATTTTCAATATATTTTTGGTGTTATTTGGAGGACACGCCGTTTCTTGGGGTGACCTGCATGCTCTGCCACATTACCTGCCACTGAGGTAATCCCATCGGGCGATTCCAAACCCGCTCCCTCTTCACATTTTGCAGCTCTTCAGAACTAAGCGGGTTTCTACATTTTCATTGTGAGAATCGAATCAGAGCTAAAGGTAATGCGAGTCTCTGGGGAAAAAGAACAGGAAAATTGATTTACAACTTTCTTTCTCTTACTGGTACTGTTCTCACTCCGCTATATAAACCCACCACCGGTAGTTGCACTGCTGAACCCCCTCTCCTCAGAGTCACCTGGAACCCTCCGTCCTTCTACCATCTTCCCGGTTTTAGTCTTCCAGATAGAATACGAGATCTTCCTGTTTGGGTTGCTAGTTCGGAGAAGCCATGGACGTCCTGCATTTCTTGTTCGGTGTTTTCGGTGGGCCTTGCCTTTCATCTTCTTCAACAGGGGCTTTCCCTCTGCTTCCATTTGCTCTCTTTACGTTGAAGGAGCTCATCTGAGTGCCTGCTTCGTTTTCTGATTCTTTGCAGGGAATGCCACTGCTCTGTTTCTCTTCTTGTCTCCAACGTGAGCTCTCCCTCCCCCTCTTTCTCGGCAGAAATTTACGTATCAAGATAAGTTCTTGATGGGTTTCTTCCGTAGCAGAGTCATACGCCGGAATTGAATGTAGGAAACGGATTCATAGGATCAGATAGGATCATGAAATTTTCGAGTTCGAGGATGAATATAAGAATTTTCATTAGGATAACTGCCTCCACTGGTCCCCTGTTCCTCCTGAAACCAAGACTCACGCCTGAGAGCAAGTTTCTATTTCTCTAATAAATAACATTGTACTGAAATTTTCTTGTGAATGAAAAGGATCACATTCAAGAGAATAATAAGAAGCCGGTACACAGAGGATTTCTCAGGCGTTCCGTACGTTATGACTCTGCTCAACTGCCTCCTTTCTGCTTGGTAAGCTGAAAGTTTCAAGATATGTGTGATTTTGGCTGAAAGATATGATATGTTTGCCTAATAATTCTCGAAAACATGCCACAGTGATCGAAGAATAACATTGTAACCATGTACTTGGATCGACATCACAGCAAAAAAATGAAAAAAAAAAAACCCCAAGATCATGGATCATGTGTCAATATGCGTGTATGCGATGGCCGCTGCTTTGCCTCGTAACTTGTTCGGTGTACAGGTACGGGCTTCCTTTCGTGTCGCCGAACAACCTCTTGGTGTCAACCATTAACGGGACCGGCGCGGCCATTGAGTCCATCTACGTGCTGATCTTCATCATTTTTTCACCCAAGAAGGAGAAGGCCAAGATTCTCGGGCTCTTCGCGTGCGTTATCGCGGTCTTCTCGGCCGTGGCCTTTGTGTCCCTCTTTGCCCTCCATGACCGGGCTAGGAAGTTATTCTGTGGGTTCGCCGCCACGATATTCTCCATTATCATGTATGCGTCGCCTCTCTCAATCATGGTAAGCCCAATAGTCTTCGTCGTCGTCGTTGTTGAGGATGCCCTTTTCAACTGTTTGCCTAGGAGTGTGAATTTCAAGAATTTTACAGGGCAAATCCTTTCTTTCACTGTGAAAGCTCATCGGTTTCATTTGTGTTATGCAGAGATTGGTGATCAAGACAAAGAGCGTGGAGTTCATGCCGTTTTTTCTATCGCTGTTTGTGTTCTTGTGTGGCACTTCGTGGTTCATCTATGGTCTGCTTGGCCGTGATCCTTTTGTTGCTGTGAGTACATGTTGCAAACACTAAATGCATCATTCTCAGATATGACTCTGACAATAGTTCATATTTTACTTTGGTTCTTCACAAGTGTAACGGAGATCCATCTTTAAGAACCGGACCAGAAAACCTCTTCATTTAGGTTTCGTTTCTCAGATATGACTGACAATAGTTCGTAAGTTAAACAGAGCCGATCTCGCCTCATGTTTACGTTACTGGTACAAAAAGTTATGCACTTCAGAGTTAGTGGTGACCCATCTGACCGAGGTGAACGCGCTCGAGTATGGGTTTGGCTCTAGATATCTCGGACTGATAGGTTTTTCCTGGTGGAAGCCAGACATTCTTCCTTGCTACCCGATTCTTGACTTGTGAGACTTCCAATCTACAGGTGCCAAATGGGTTCGGATGTGGGCTCGGTGCAATGCAGCTGATTTTGTATGCTATCTACCACAAGAAGCCGGGTGAGCCCAAGAAGGCCTCCGGCAATGGGGGAGTGATCACCTTGCAGATGGGTGAGAAGGAGGGGGACCACAAAGGGATCAAGACCTCAAGCTCGAACTGCCTTGACAGCCACAGCCAGGTCTAGACACATTGTTCCCGGTCTGCACCATCTGGGCAGGGTGTTCCCATGCGGCATGATCATCGAGGAGCTGAACGTACTTTACTGATTAAGTAGTGATCTGGAGCTGGGTGTTCTCACGCTTTATAATGAATCAAACTTGTTAGTGAGTATATTGTTGATTCTTGTGGAGACATACTGCTCGTATAGAGAATTAATGGTTGATATGATTGAAGTCACTGTTGCTCAACTACCCTAGCTATGAGCACAAGATGTTTGATTGCTTTCCGTCACACTACTGGAGTTTTGGCTTTTCGATCTTTATTAAGCTGCGGCATTTAACCTGGGACTCTTTTCAAGTAATTAGTTTTGAGACGGTTAACGCTTTATGAGTGGTGCGACAACATCGTGGACATTCGTGTGTGCCTCCTGATTTATCATGGATGAGATTTGCTTGAAACTCTTCCTTAATGATCAGACTCGTATTCACGGGAAATCATTCCTTAAATCACGACGCTTCAGTTATCTTTACTAGGGCAATGGTGGTTCGATATCCTGAAGACAGGATTGCCTTATTTGAATGCCATGTGCTGCTGACAACGAGGATCAGTTCGATCTTAGTTTTGCAAGAGTAGATGGATGCATTTCCAGCAGAGCATTCAGACTTTCAATCGCGTATGAGAAGTACACAGCAATCTATAAGCTTTTGTTATGCCGCGATTCGTTGGGCTGTCCTTGGTCCAGTCGAATTGGGAAATTGAATCAGAATAATCAACAGCCAGATCATATACGGGTTTGAAGAAGACAGGGAGGCTTTACAATGTACTTTCACTTGAATACATACACTGAGGATACTCGGTAGAACTTGTCACCTGAAAGAATCCACAAGAGATACATGGATAAATCTCGATTTCTAGAGATCGAGGTACTTCTCGATGGTAGCAGAAAGGGTGGACTTTGGCACGGCACCGATCACACTCTCCTTTTTCTCGCCATTCTTGAAGAAGAGAACAGTCGGAATGCTCCTGATACCGTACTGGGTGGCTATGTTGGGGCAGTCGTCCGTATTGAGCTTGTAGCACGCGATCTTGCCTCCGTACTCCTTGGCGAGCTCGTCGATCACTGGGGCTATCATCTTGCAGGGCCCGCACCACGGGGCCCAGAACTCCACCAATACCGGGTTCTCACTCTCGATCACGAGGCCATTCCAGCTCGAGTCTGTCACCACTTTCACTGCATAAACACAGACATGGATTTGAGCGGTCATCAACCCAACGCCTCGAAGGCATCCCACAGATGTTCGCCTTCCCTTCATCTCTACCCAGTTCGCTGGTTTCCGATCAGATGCCAGATATGAGGGTAAAATGCATTAAAGGCATGCCTCTAACAATGTTCTGTATCTTCATGAAAGGCAACATGGACTGCTGGAAATTGTTTTCGAGCCAAAAAGCTCTTCGCAAACGGAAAACAACGAGCTAAGGTTGCCAGGGAACTAACGGGCAGTGAACTACCAGAGTTCTTGGAATCCTCCTATCTTCCATGGGAGGGAAGTAACAGCAAGACTGCAAGACTCCGACCCCTCTGCATACCTGGACGAACATTGTGCAGCAAGAGAACGAGAAGAGAAGATGCACAAACCTTCATCGACTGCCTCACGAGCCTTGCAGATAACCAGCGACCTCCGGGCTGGAGAGCAGGCCATAGAGGATGCTGGTGACGGCAATCTGGAAGCCGCCAATCTTCTCAACCCATTTCGTCCTGAAAAGTGTACCTTCTTCCCGTAAACTCCAGCATCCGGGTGGCGTCGCTGTGCAAGAACTCCTGCTCTAGTGGCACCGGTGCTAGCCGTACTCATCTGAAGGCCGAGCTCCATATCAACTGGTATATTGGTATCTACCCTGACTTTCTCCCTAGACAGTTCCTCGGCTACTATAGTGAGCGGGGTCTTTGCTGCTAATATTGATGGGAGGTTGTGAAATGGATATCACTGAGAGATTGTGAGGTGCTGAAGGGGCTTCAGTGTTTGTGGATAGCATTCTCAAGTCATGTGAGAGATACCCTTGTCGTCGTGAATGAAAATCAGACAGAGAAGGCCCGATCTTCAAAGAGGGCTGTCCATGTGGTTCAACCCGAATTACCGCTGAACCGAACCGAACAAGAATGAAACAAAAATTGTTCATTTGGTTCCAGTTAAAACCGAAGTTTAACGGAGGAATTTGGTTTATTCTCTCATTAGACTGCGTGAAAGCTGAAACGGGCCATGAGTTTATTTGGGGCCCACTGATGGTGCTAAATGGGCCCGCCTTGGGGCTGGGGTCGGACCACCAACCTCGAGGAGACCCAGGAAAATGTGGAAACGGGGGTGAAAAAATTTAGAAAATAAAAGCAAAATATGACTCCTAACCTACTGAGTAGCGGAAGCAAAAAAAAAAAAAAAAAAACAAGGATCATCAACTGCAGGGTATCAACGAGCAAGATCGAGATGAGCATGGATTGAAAAGAATATAGAACTTGTCGGGCTGATCCAGAAGAAGTCATGCGATGTTTGATTTAAGCATCAAGTCTCATCCGCCTTATAAGATTCCGTAGTTTGAAGTCAACTTTGCCACAACCGTTTGGTGGGAAAGGATGGCATAGTGTCATATGACAAGTGCTATCAAATAACCGTTTCAACTTCCGCTCAATATTTTTCTTTGAAAAAAAAAACCCCATCTAGGAGCATGGATTTATAGAGTTGTACTCTACTTAATAGAGAAAATATATGATTGTGAAAGTTAAATTACTTAAAAAATTAATCGGGTTGAATCCAAATTAGTCAGAATCTATCTGGTATTATAGATGTAGGTGATGATAAATATGAGAACAAGAGAGAGAAAAACTGGAGAGATCTTCTGTCCAAAGGACAAGATGTATGGCCTCCAAAACCCAGCAAGAGATGGCGGCGTGGAAGCAGTAAATCATACAATTGCATTATGTTAATATTTTACCTAATCTGGAATTTGGCATGCCAATGCTGACCTCTCATCATAATTTCAGCTGGCCAATCAATTACTAGAGTAGGCAAAATAATATCATTGCTTCTGAGAATTACACATTGACGTGGCAATCTCGGGGAATTTTCCATTAGGTTATGAGGGTATATGTGGCCGACACGACACTTGATAATTAAGCTCATTTGACGATCGTACCTATACACGTGCGTGTTCAAATGTTGTAATAACACATTGATTATCAATAAATAATCCGAGTGACATTAGCTAGGTTGGTCGATTGATAAAAAGAAGAAAATGGACCAGATGTTGTAGAGGATACGATACCAGAGGCTCGGGGATGGTTCTCACGGGTGATGGATTTGACCCAACCCGCGTATATTAAAACTCAAGGATGGACGCAGCCATGTCCCTGGATGATAGTTGGGATGTCATCTTCCACGCTTAGACTAGCAGTATATTAACTACCGGTATTCAAAAACGTGTACACCGAAAATAGATAACTACATATGCAAGTCTCGATTTAAGGATTAAGAAATGTTTCGATATTTCATTTTCATCAATAAGATTATCATATTATTTATTATCTCTTTTCTTAATATTTCATTATAGATTTATATGAGCTTTTTTCAATAGGTCGGGATAGATATATATATATATCTTATAATAGCAGGAACATATTACTGGGAATTTATTCAACTAACTCTTGCACATGTCCCCA
Source organism: Sonneratia alba (assembly GCA_900174645.1). Taxonomy (NCBI): domain Eukaryota; kingdom Viridiplantae; phylum Streptophyta; class Magnoliopsida; order Myrtales; family Lythraceae; genus Sonneratia; species Sonneratia alba. Next base: position 2,721,561 of record FWPY01000071.1, read on the forward strand.
CTTTGAACACCATTAGGGTTTTCTTTTTATTAATCAGAACTAGTTGAGTTTGGTTTCAACAGAAGCCTGAAATGCAAGAAAACTCCAAACAAGGAGATTCTTGTGGGTCACTTCAACCCCTCTGTGTGTTTTGGGTCGCACGTCACAGCATCACAATCTAATGAACGATCAGATTCTTTTGGTTTCGTCTTAGAAATATGGCTCTTGAGGTTGCCATATTTGAGGCTGCTGATACAATACGACAACTTGAAGCTATGGATAGCGCATCCACCTGGCCTTATATATGGTCCGAGTCATATTAGCCTGCATAAGGATTAATATGCACTCTCAATTATGAAAAATATTATATTTAATGAGAAGGTATTTCGAACAATCTTAATTGATCAATTAGATAGTTACCATAAATTCTTAATCATAACACACTTTGACAACATGAGAAGGGTGATTGAATTGGCCGAGTATGTGACGGTTCAACAGCTAGACATGTGTAAGAATGGAGGGGTTCCCATAAGACCCATCTTCCACAATTAGCCATCAAATATTTTTCATTCCGAATTTGGACCCTTAAGCTGATCATGTTCGAATTTTTACTAATTAACACTTATCAGTGAGTTTATGAATTACACGTGCATAGATCAGGAAGAAAACTTAGAATAGGATTCGTCCATGGGTTTGAATGATTAAAGCTTGTGGGCATAAATGCTAGAAGGAAAGGTGGATGGGAGTAGTCGAAGTAGTTTGTCGAGGGTTTTCGAGGAAATTGATTTGTTCCGATGTCAAAAGGTGTGTTCTTGTTAGGAGAAATTATATGTTTTTTTTATTTTTCGGAAATATTAATAAAAAGGTGCACCATGATTTTCATCATATATATATGTATGTATGTATATATGCGTCTTGAGAAAATGGGGAAATAGAGCGGTTGGAGCCATAACAATTTCAATTATCCATTGTTGACCCTTTTCTTTTATCAAGCCATCGTTTACCCATCTAATAACAAAAACTTTATTTAAAAACATTAATTAATTATTTTGTATGGAACAAACACTGCATTTCAATGTATAACTATGGACCCAATGTACATAAAATAAATAAATAAAAATAAAATTGAAATTCTCAATAGTAAAATCATGCATACGATAAAGACATTCCCGATCTAGAGCGAAAAAGTCCCGGGTCTGATCCCCATTAGTATAACTCATATTTCATAACTTTTTATTGTCTTTTTTTTTTCATACTCATAAATTTCTCCTATAATAATAAAGGAAAGATCAAAAGTTGTGATATGAATACTTTTGGCTGCCCAACAAACAGCATCTTGCTGAACGCTTTTTCATTGTTGGCCGGCCGGTTTTCTTGGTTACATAAGCAGATGGAAGCAATCAAAGGTGAATGGATAATCCGTGAGGAATATCAGACGAGAAGAAGACCAAGTTGTTTGATTTCGTGGTGGGTATGTAACTTTTAGTCGTTCAAGAAATATATTCACATACGTATACGTGCATATAGATATAAATCAGGGCCTTTCAATTCCATATATGAAAACCATTTTCTTGATTAATATTTCTCTTCCCCTTTTGACTTGCCATCCGAAATGAAATCAGAGGAGGAGGAGGAGGACTAACGGTTGGCTGATGGTTTTCTCGATGTATATATATAATATTCATCCTATTTGGGGGGGGGGGTGAACAAGATTATGTTGACCATAAAATGAAGTAATTCGAACTTACACTTCATATATATATATATATATACATATATTATAGAGGACCCTTGAATCCCAGGCAAGGGCGGGCATAATCAATGGAAACACTTGGTTTCATGGGACTGGAAAAACCCTAATAAAAACTTGATTGATCCATCTCATCTAGCTTGTTTGATTAGCTCGTGATTTTTTTGCCGAGAAGATATTCATTGAGAGAAAAACACTACATTTAATTCGGTCCTTCAACGTATGTATGTATGTATGTTTTTGTTTCTCTCATGGATGATGCAAGCAAAAAGAACCACCATGGGAATGTTAAATAACGAAATTGATTAAGTAATGGTTTCTTGTTACGACTGTGGACTTTGATTGTTTTGTTAATTATGGAAGTTTGAACTTACGACCCCCACCCCCCAAAAAAAAACCTATATAAGTATAGGGTTAGTTACAGGGTGCAAGTAACTTAAATTACCCGGTAAGCAGCCCGCAGAAGATTCCTAGTTCCCAATCCGAGTCAAATTAGGGCAACATGGAAAATATTGGCTGGAAAAAAATAGTGACCATTAAAGTTGTTTAATGTGATGAGGATCATCATCATCACCACCATCGTCATCATCATCATCATCATCATCCTCGCGAGTTATGCCATCGCAGTCAGGTTTCATCCTAATTACGGTTTCAATCGTAAAAATCCCTCCATGTGGAAGGAAGAATTTCGCTTGTGTGCTTGTGAAGAACCCCATCGTGGTGGTTTTGATCGGAAAATGACTGTTCTCTTCACCATTAACATACGCCTCATCGATGAAATGTTTAACGAGCGATCGATATAGAGACAGGAATTCAGTCTAATAATTAAGCAAATTCAAGCCAACTGAATGATTAATTGACCATGAAATGAACAGTAGACACGTGTAGAATTGAATGCCACCGAGAAACCTCCTTTTTTTTCCTCCAAAAAAAAGAGGACATTTTTTTACATATTTTCTCGCATATATGTTATCTATAAAAAATATATATATCTATATATGTGGAGGCTGCACGTTCAGTCGTGCGAAACCAAACAAAACAGAAGTGACTGCTCACCACAACCCTAGAACACCAAAAGCCTTCTTCCCCAGCTCTCTTCTCCAGCTCTCTTCTCATCTATATTGATCTGTCGGGTTTCTCCCTCTATATAAACCTACACCCCTGATCCACTGAGCTTAACAAGTTATCGGATATCAGATATTAACCGATCCGGCAGTGTTGTTACAGAGCAAGCTATATGCACCATGGACGAGATGTCAGGCTCTGGTTGTAATTTATCGAGTTGGGGAGATGAAGCTAAGGCCGGGAGTTGCTGTCCACGAGGGCACTGGAGGCCGGCTGAGGACGAGAAGCTCCGGCAGCTCGTGGAGAAGCACGGCGCACAGAACTGGAACTCCATCGCTGAGAAGCTCGAAGGAAGATCAGGCATGTGTGTATATATATAATTACTTAGTTTTTCACGTTCTGTGTCTGAAGATGAATTGAAAGACCGTACATCGTCTAATCGACTCAGCTCCTGATTTTTAACCAAACCTGAATCGATCGAACTTTTCTTTTGCCATAACAATTTTCTGTTGGGTCGATGATTTGCGGGTTCAAAACCATGAATCGTTGTTAGGTGGAGATGATGATTGTCAATCTCTTGTTCGCTTTGTGACAGGGAAATCAAACGAGTAGGTAAAGAGTTGAATTAATTTCCACAGTTACAGTCATTTTAATTAATTTTCTTTTTATTTTACTGGTCTAATTAATTGACTGTCTAGGTTTTGAATTATTCTTCGAACCCAAATTATTTGATCCCACCTCGACAATGATTTCAGTGAACCAAATCGGAAATGCGGAGAGCTTTGGCATCCACATATATGCATTTCTGTGTGTGAAATTCATTCTGATAGAAAAACAATATTTGTCTTGCAGGAAAGAGTTGCAGGCTGAGATGGTTTAACCAGCTCGATCCCAGGATCAACCGAAGGCCGTTCACCGACGAGGAAGAAGATAGGCTTCTCGCGGCTCACCACATACATGGGAACAAGTGGGCCCTCATCGCCCGGCTGTTCCCTGGTCGCACCGATAATGCTGTGAAAAACCACTGGCATGTGATTATGGCAAGAAAGCAAAGGGAGAAGTCGAAGATTTGCGGAAAAAGATCAGTGAGGCCATCCACGGAAGATTCGAACATCAAGGATGTCCCGAACAGTGCAGTCCGATACCCCAGAAGAAAACTGGGGTCTGATCGAAAGCTCAATTCCTCGTTCAGATCGTTCCACTTCCAAAACCCTAGCACAGAAAGTTCTTCACTTTCTTGGAACTTTACCTTTGGCTCGTCATCACCACCATCTCACAGCTACAAAGATAGGATTCTCAGCACAGAAGGCCACTACATCAACTGCTACAGCCGCAGTTCGAAGAGCTTAAGCCGATCCATCCAATACCCGTTCTCTTCTTTTTCTTCTCCTTCCTCGTCGCTCGTTAGTAACTACATGGCAAGGCATCCTTTCGGTCAGATGTTGAGCTTTTGTGATCAAGATGACAATCATTTGTCGTCGGCAAAGTCATTTGAGTTGAAGAGCTCATCATCAGTGGTGCCGCCTTTTCACGGGCAAGTACAGAGAGACGATGGCGGCAGTGAAGCTTTCAAGCACGACGGTGTCCCGTTCATAGACTTCCTCGGGGTCGGAATCTCTTCTTAGTATAAAGTGAAGCTTATTTCATCTTAATATTGCTTGTATTAATATAAAACCTGATTCAATATGCCGAATTCGGTAGACTAGCTAGATGGTAGTGGTGCTTAATATGCTGCAATTCTAGCTGGGCTAGGTAGCTGATCTAGGAGTTAATTATGTTGAATGTATTCCATTTTATTCATAATCACCAATAGTTTGCTGATAGAATTCTGCTGAGATCTTATGTGTCTTCCTCTCCTTTTCTTTTTTGGCTATAAATAAGAGTAAAAAATCTTAAAATGGTAAATGAATTAGTGAAATAAATCTTTTAGTTTTATATCAAATACCATATTATTGTATCAAATTTATAATCTATTATGAGAAAATTATATATTTTCTTTCCTTGATTATCAATTCAACGCGTGCAACTAAGTTTTTGTGTTTGGCTTTATTGCTTTTGCGTTGCTACATATGAAGAAATTAAAGGATCAAATAATACATCATGCCATCTCATCCCTGGCTACTGATCTATTACCTCGTTAGCTATCACGATCGACCGAAGCTGCAAACAGGCTATGAACACGGGAGGAAACCGAGGGTGGCAGAATTCAATCGAAAATATGCCTATGAACACGGACGATTCGATACCTTTAAGGGCAATGATCTAACTAATTAGTTCATGCATTTAAAGTTCAGATTGGAGACTAAAATTAGAAGGTCATACTTACTAGAATCACGCCATTCAATTATTGGAGGAGATTGTTTTCATCCGGTGAATGAGGAGGAGCTGCAAAGGATTATTTTTGTGCCCATATGGGATGATCAGGACAATTAAGTCTCTCTCTCTCTCTCGACAAATTTATGGATTCGAATATTATGAATTGGAAAAATTCATAATTTACAAGAATTTTTCAGTTTAATCGACTGAAATTTGATTTATTCAATGTCTAATAAATCTTTGAAGAAAGTTGATGGTAGTTTTTGAATAATCTAATGCGACATCAAGAATATCCAAAATCAGCAACCAGTATAGGACCAATTTGAAGCCCATTTTGTGGGTCGCGTTCTGCATGGACCCTCAATCGGGTAAGCCCCAGCTGATGGAGAATGTCCTATGAGGCCCAATAGTAAATTTTCCCGGATAAGGGATGGCAAATCTGACCCGGTCCGATAAACCCGACGTGACCCGACTTTCCATGGGTCGGGCGACAAATGACTGTTGAAGGAAATATCTGCATAAGCTCACGACCTGATGAACTCAATCTTTCGACGCTGCGGTGCAAAATGACTGTCGCCATTGACAAGTGGGGTCTCATAAATGCAAGAAATCCATACGAAAATCGAGGATTATGACTGAAGTGGAATCCAACAGGTACGACAGCAAGGTCCTGGTGGGAGATTGATCGGGAAGAAGGGGCCGTGTTGACTGGTCGGGCGGCGACCCGAGATTCTCCGTCCCGGTCGTCATCCCCATCCACTCACGATCAGACAAAAGAGCCTTCCCCTATACGCTCATGTCCTCACATCTTCGCCCAACGTAAAAATAACGCATTTTGGATAGTGATGTTATTTTGAATTTAAAACCGGTTAATCATAACTTCAATTTTTAAGGGTGAAATCCCTGTACAGTACTTGGAAGCATACACTCATTTACACCCAATAATAATTGATCTAATTGAAAAAAAATCGACATAGTGTAACCTCTCTCTCTCTCTCTACATATGTGTGTGTGTATGCATATGTATATATAATAACGTAAACTCTCCGGTGGAAAAAGATGGGCATTGACTTCCTCGCTCAGATTGTATAATCTATGTGTTGAACATTTCAAACACGACTTTTCCACGAAGGACAGCTTCAGCTGAATTATAATTACCCACAGAACAGGGGTTGAGGACTGACTATCCGCTGGCCTGAAGAAGAGACTGAGGAGATGGATAGGGAGCAAGAAGAGATGCGGTTCCTGGGCTTCTTCGGCGTCTTCCGTGAGTCCTTCAAGATAATCTACTCATGGAGGAAGATCTTCACCCAGATCTCCCTCACCCTGATCCTCCCCCTCTCGTTCGTCTTCCTCCTCCAGATCGAAGTCTCCCACATCCTCCTCTCGGAGATCATCCGCGAAAAGGCGGCCCTCCACTGGAGCATGGAAGGGACCTCGAGGCACCAGAGGCTGTCCGACCTCCTCTCTGAGGAGTTGACCGCCTTCCTCCTCTTCAAGGCGGCCTACCTCACCTTCATGCTCGTCCTCTCCCTCCTCTCCACGTCGGCCGTCGTCTACACCGTCGCCTGCATCTACACCGGCCGGGAGGTGGCCTTCAAGGAGGTCCTCAGCGTGGTCCCCCGGGTCTGGAAGCGGCTCTTGGTCACCTTCCTGTGCATCTTCGCCGCCATGTTCGTCTACCACACGTTTGCTTTTGGCTTGGTCATCGAGTTCTTTCTGGTGAGCGATCTAGTCAGCCTCCCGAAAGTCATCGTCGTCTCCGCATTTCTCGTCCTGGTAGTCCTCTGCCTGGTGGGGTTCGTATACATGAGCGTCGTATGGCATCTGGCCAGCGTCGTCTCGGTGCTGGAGGAGGATTACGGATTCCGAGCCATGGCCAAGAGCAAGGATCTGATCAAGGGAAAGCTGATGATATCGGTAATCGTCTTCTTGGTGCTGATTGTCTTCCAGTGGCTCGTGCTGACACTGTTCAGGACGCTAGTCGTCTATGGAGGCTCGGTCGGGGTCCCAGCCAAGGTCGGGCTCGGGGTCCTGTGCTTCGTGCTGCTATCCGGGTGCTTCCTGATCGGACTCACCATGCAGACCGTGATCTACTTTGTCTGCAAGTCCTACCACCAGGAGAACATCGACAAGACCGCCTTGTCGGTTCACCTCGAAGCTTTCCTCGGAGAGTATATGCTCCTCAAGGCCAAGGACGTTCAGCTCGAGCAATACGACGTTTAGATTATATCTCCATCACTGGATATGTAATTGACTGCGAGAATCACTTATAGCCTCTTCAGATAAACATGGATGTTATCTCCGGATTTTGCAATTTAAGAAAACAGTTGAACATTATACTAGTAAGTGTGTGATAAAGTCTTAATGCTCATTTAAGAATTCAATGAACATTCTGGGAATTTTTTAGGGTTCAATTCTGCGAGTTAGCTTCCTTTTCTCCCATTCAAATTCATGTGTGGTTCATCATCATCACAGTTACACGCATATACATATGCATATAGATATATTTATGTAACACACAAGCAAGGCTAAATTAAGCAATTTTGTATAAAGGAGATGAAATATAACCAAAGGGCGAAATGATGGATTTAAGGGAAAATTAATTATATTTTACACATTTTCTTTAAGCCCCAAGAAAAATTGTCATCGTGCCTCTTTAGATCATCTCTGCATAGCGATATCCACAAGTGTCATGACCGATATTTTGTTCGAGCCTTGACCAAGGAAAGTCCAGGCTTCCTGGCACAGACCAATCCCATGGTTTCCGGGACATATCCCAAAGAGTCTCCTTCATTTGCTGGCTTGTCATTCTCAATCGCTTACCCACAAAGAAAGGACTTCCTCTCCAGATAGCAGGTCTTAAGTAACACTCTTACGTGAATTTTGTGGTCTGGCTGAAGAGTCTTGGAACCATCTCTTCTTCACCTGCTCTGTAACTGGTCTCATCTGGTCCGAATTACTTGCACGACCGAGCATACGGCACGATTTTGGAGATTGGGATAGCAGGGCTTAATTTGGTCATGCACGACAGCAGGGGTAGATCCCCCCCATCTACACTATGTGGGGAGAGAGAGGAGTGAAAGAATTTTCCAGCAACGACCAAGGTCCCCTGCTGCCTTAGTCTCCTCTGTGTTTAGAGTTTTGCGATTATGTGTTGTTTCATTGCCGAAACTGACTAATCGATGCTTCGCATGTCCTCCTCCCAGCCAAGATAGGGCACTAGATCCCATGCTCTGTTCTGCTATTCGGTCGCTCTCCATTCGAGGTCACTGCCCAGACCATGACCTTACTTCGTATGCAAAGTCCCACCACCACAAGAACATCGACGAGCCTGCCTTGTTGGATCACCTCAGAGCTCATCCCCCCAAGGCCAAGGGCGTTCAGCTCGAGAGCAGCACCACGTTGAGATTTTCATCCCCATAGCTATTTAGTATGTCAGGTCAGGACTGGTGCTGTTAAAATTGATGCAGGAAAAAAAAAAAACAAAACAAATTTCTCCAAGAGCTTACGAAGGAATTATGAATCCCATCCTTTCGACGTCGCTTGTATATGATGTAATAAGATCATTGACTGACGCATTCCAGGAACGGGTCTTGGAAATGCAGGAAATCAATATGGAAATCGAGCAACATCACTGACATGGAATCCAACGGATAAGCCGTGTTGACCTGGACGGAAAGCGACGACTCAGAAGAACGTACGACTTCCCGAGACGTTCTGACTCAGTCATCCCCGCCCATTCACCGGGAAGCAGAGTAACCTCCACATATGGGCTCATGGCCCCAGGGATTTTATTTATTTTTTAACAATTTGAGATTGCAATCCCATAATTCCAAGAGCAAGATTATTTGATACGGCTGTATTACACTTGATCCGGAAGACAATGAGTCTTTAATTAGATTCACATTAGGTGGGGCACTTTTACACACCTATACACAACGTGAATCAGTAAAACATATATTTAAACCCATATATCTCATTTAATTCAATAGTTAATCCTGGGTGAAATGGGAAGTTTGAAAAAAATTTGGGCATTGACTTCCTAAGATTATATAATTTATATATTGAATTTTCGAACATCGATCTACAGCACCGATCTTTCCTTGAAAGAGAGACCCTTCAGCTGAATTATATGTAATTGCCAAAGAAGCTGAAGACTCCAACAGTTGAACAAAAAACTGAGGAAGTAATGGATAGAGGGCAAGAAGAGATTCGATTCCTGGGCTTCTCTGGCGTCGTCGGGAGTCCTTGAAGATAATCTACTCATGGAGGAAGATCTTCACCCAGATCACCCTCACCCCGATCCTCCCTGATCTCTCCTTCGTCTTCCTTCTCCAGGTCGAAGTCTCCCACTTCCTCCCTCTTGAGGATCCTCCACTACAAGGGGTGGCCCTCCACCGTAGCATCGGGACCCTGAGGTACGAGAAGCTGTCCAATATCCTGTCCGAGGAGTGGACCTTTTTCTTCCTCTTCAAGGCGGCTCACATCCTTGTCCTCTCCCTCCTCTCCACGTCGGCCGTGGTCTACACCATCGCCAGCATCTACACTGGCCGGGAGGTCACCTTCAAGAAGGTCATCGGCGTGGTCCCCAGGGTGTGGAAGCGGCTCATGGTCACCTTCCTGTGCGTCCTTGCCGCCGCCTTCGTCTATCACACATTTGCTGTCGGGCTGTACTACCAGGTAGTATAGGTGGTGGGACATGCGGTGGGCCGCTCAGTGATCCTGCTCGTCCCGGCAGTGCTCTACCTGCCAGGGCTCGTGTACATGAGCGTTATATGGCATCTGGCCAGCATTGTCTCGGAGCTTGACGAGGACTACGGACTCCAAGCCATGGCCAAGAGCAAGGATTTGATCAAGGGAAAGCTAAGGATATCGGTCATCATCTTCTTCATATTGCTTTGCTTCCAGTGGTTTGTGCTGGTATTGCTCCAGAGGCTAGTCGTCCTCAGAGGTGGCTCGGTCGGTATCCCGACCAAGATTGGGTACGGGATCCTGTGCTCTGTGGTGCTATCTGGGTGTTTCCTACTCGGGTTCACCGTTCAGACCGTGATCTACTTCGTCTGCAAGTCCTACCACCACGAGAACATCAATGAATCGACCTTGTCGGATCACCTCGATGTTTATCACGGAGAGTATGTTCTTCTCTAGGCCAAGGACCTTCAGCTCGAGCAGTACCACGTTTAGTTTTCCATCCCTGGCTGTATATTCCGATTGCGCTGCATCCAACTTTTCTTCTTGGGTTTTGTCTTCTGGATATGTGAACATATCTAGCTGACGAGAAACTGTGTGTATCATCTATCCCTGTTATGCACGGATTCCATCATCTAACGCAAAAGGATAAATCAACCAGTAGACGGTTAAATAAAGTCTTACCGACAGTTCATAACTTAACATGATACCTCTCTGTCACATGGCTGAGCACAGGGCCTGAAAAATCTGAGTTCTGCTCCAACTTACCAGCTACTACTTGCAACCAAGGTCAATGTCCCCTATCACATGAGCAATATATAAAAGTAAAAACTTTAATTATATTTAAAATTACTTTGCAAATAAGAAAATATTTTATAAGAGCAAACTTATTCAACTTCTCAAGTATATGCCTTATAATATCCACATCGTTTGCACTCCTTACTTAACACACCCTCACCCAACTCACTTCGGCGTTATAAGGATAAATGGAATCCACTCCCTACTCACAGTTGGGATACAACTTGCAAGCAATAACTTTATACTCTGCCTCACATACTCTTCCCCGTGTTTCCCAACTCTTACTACTTGTCTCTCCGCTTTGAGATGGCTCTGATATCTTTTTGGAGAGATGTCTTTGATCTCTCAATCCTTGGTGATACAATTAATTCATATGCAATCTATTAAATAATAAAACTCTTTTAATCCAAGCATTTTTACTTTATTATTTAATTCTAAATATTTTTCAAACCAAGAAATATCAAATTAAACCCTCCATCCATTTGACCAACTGGTTTGTACCTCCCTCTCAATGTTGAGACTTATCAATCAGAAAACCAACGTATTCGAGGGTGTAAATCAATTGTCTTCTCGGTGAGATAAAATTAAGATTCTCTACGACGACGTATGACTTCAGTTCATTATATTATCAGTTGAATTTCCTTTCGAAGACAGGAAATTTATCTTCAACATCAAACCGGCAGAGTTAAGGCCCGGTTACGTGATTGACAGGGCCAGATCTTTAATTTATCCAATACAATTTAGGATTAGGAATTAAATTAATATAATCATATATATAAGGCAATATATGTGTTAAAAGAGATCGGTCTTAATGTAATAATTGTGGATTAGTCTTCGAATTCCTCAACGCGACACTGGTCGCTTATTTTATAGTATACGTATTGCGCGAAGTTGATGATATGTTGCAGGCGTTGCCCTCGACTTATTCATTCAATTTTATGAACTGCACTGACCTTTCTTTCCTTGAAGACAGACACCTTTCGGCTGATTGTGAACAGTTACCACAGAAGAGTTGAAAAGTCCGATCGCTGAAAGAAGAACTGAAGAAGGAAATGGATGGAGGGCAAGACGAGATGCGGTTCCTCGGCCTCCTTGGCATCTTCAGAGGGTCCTTCAAGATAATCTCTTCGCGGAGGAAGATCTTCGCCCAGACGATCTCCTTCACTGTGATCCTCCCTTTCTCCTCCTCCTTCCTCCTCCGCATTTTCAGCACGCCGGACGCCCTCCTCTCGAAGATCATCCATAACGACATCATTTTCAGTTCATCTTAGATCGCCTTCCTCCTCATCCTCACCCTCCTGTCCACATCGGCGAACGCTTGCACTGCCGCCAGCATCTGCACCGGACGGGAGGTGACCTTCAAGAAGAACATCCTCAATGCAGCCCCCAGGGTCTGCTTGCAGCTCGCTGTAACGTCCCTCCGCGTCTTCTCTGCTATAATCCTCTGCAGCGCCATGTTTTCCTTCATGTTGTTAGCCGTGGTCGTGGTGATGGTTGGACACAGTACGGTGGGCGGCTCAGTGGTCCTGCTCGCCCTGGGGGCCATCTACTCGGCCGGGCTCGTGTAGATGGCCAGCATATGGCATCTGGCCAGCGTTGTGCCGGTGCTGGAGGAGGGCTACGGTTTCCGAACCATGGCCAGGAGCAAGGATCTGAGCAAGGGGAAGTTGGGCATATCGATCATCATCTTCTTCTTCCTGCTGAATATATATCCTCCAGTGGTTTGTACAAGCATTATTACCCGAGAGCCTATTTGTCCTTGGGAGGCCTGGCCACAATACCGGCTAAGATTGGTCACGGGATCCCGCGCTCTGTGCTGCTATCCGGGTGCTCCGCGCTCGAGCACACCGTCCTGACCGTGGTCTGCCTCGTCTGCAAGTCCTACCACCGCGAGAACATCGACAAGTCCGCCTAATTATTAGCTCGCCTCAAAGATCATATCCTCACCTGCAAGGCCAAGGACGCTTAGCTACCGAGTTCATAAGATTTTCATCCCTATCTTTATTTTATTTTATGTGAATATATTGCCATACTGAGAAAATAATTTGCTAAAAGCATTACATGTACAAATAGAAAACACTCTTTTGTACAGATTTTACGATTTAATAAAACATTAAAAAAAATCGAATGATAAACGATTGGATAATGTCTTAATTGAAATTAATCAATAGATTGAATATGCAATATTTCTCGTATTTGAAATATGGAAATTATTAAATTATGGAGAAAAATACTGAGTGGGAGGCCGCGTGTCCTCGGAGGCTACATCGAGAGGCCAGTTTGTGTCCCCGCGGCCCAGCAAGTCCTCATTCGGCGACGTCGTCCGTCGACGGTCGACCGTCGTCGAGCCCGTGGACGAGCTGGGCCGCGGGTACTTTTCTTAAATGGGCCGAAAGACCCAATATGAGGCGGCCGACCAGTCCTAATTAAATTATTACTACGTGGTCAATGGCCCCAATCTTTCAGCTATTACAAGTGAACAATTAAATTGTAATAATATATCTATAAATAAATAATAATAATAATGACTATCAACTATTGAGATTCGGTGGAGACACCTTATCAGCCAGCTTTTTGTGTCAATTTTTTTGAAGTTTATTATTTTCAGGTCTATTTTTTATTTATTCCTTATTATATGTAAATAAATTTATAAATAAAAGTGCTTCAAGAGTATATTAATAAACTGATAATATATAATAAATTGATTAAGGATTTAAAATTAATCAGTATTTAAGGATTAATAATTAATCCTAATTTGTGTAATGTACGTCCACTAAATTAATTATTAAGTACAGAGGAAAACTTGAAAGAGTCTTCTTTTCTTTGCCACTCTGCAAACACTTCACGTTCACTCTTCTTTCCTTCCCTTTCATTCGTTCACCGGTCCTCGGATCACAGCTGTTCCATCGGATTCTTGCTTCTCTTCAGATCCAGGGACCCGTATCCGGAGCAACGCGAATCATCAGTCGGGATCAATCAGCTCAGAAGTACTTCGGTTTGTTCCCTGTCCTCCCGGGAGGCAATTTCATGGACTTGCGTGCTGAATTTATTCGGTTGAGGTGGTTTATTTTGTCTGGTTGGCAGGGTTAGAGTTCCAGGTATGGATGCTTCGTCGAGTCAACCGGAGTTCGACTACCTGTTCAAGTTGCTCTTGATTGGGGACTCTGGAGTTGGAAAGAGCACCCTCCTGTTGAGTTTCACTTCTAACACGTTTGAGGAGCTCTCTCCTACTATCGGTATCTCTAACCTTTGTTTTAATCATGAATTGATCTCCTTTCATGTGCTGACGTGCTGCTTCTGGATGCTGAAACCACATCTCCTATAAAAATAATTGTTCCTTTGTAGGTGTGGATTTTAAGACAAAGTATGTTACAGTTGGGGGAAAGAAATTGAAGCTTGCGATTTGGGACACAGGTAATGCTGTGGTTTCCTTTCAGGGTAAATAATCGCTATCCGCTGGTAGGAACACCATGGGGTTGAAGTTGGACCATACAAGTTTCTGCATGTGTGTTGTTCGTTCCTATTTTCTCAGAGTGTGGCATACTTTTTAAAGATGAAATACTGTTGCATATTTTTTGGGATGGTGTCCCCAAACATTTTGAAGATGGGTGCTTAGTATGAAAAGCATACTACTGCAACTTGAACTCTAGACTTTGCTGTAATGCAGATGCATGTTTTAGAATTATTTCAGTCATCTGTAAGCTGTAAGATATGATTGTGGTATGTGGAGAGGTTGTTGTGATATTGAAAACTGTTAGTCAAGGATTTCATTTGGCTCATTTCTTGTAGAGCTTTTGCATAATTGGTTGTTTCTTGATGTGTTCTTTCATTGCAATGCAGCTGGTCAGGAGAGATTTAGAACCCTGACAAGTTCTTACTACAGGGGAGCTCAAGGAATAATTATGGGTAACTTTTTAAATTTATAGCGGAGGTTATCCAATTATAGTGGATCAATGCTTGGTTTCCTGAGGTGCATCTGTACTCAAAGTTGTTATAATGATTTCAATTTGACAGTGTATGATGTGACAAGGAGAGAAACATTGTCAAATCTTGCTGATATATGGGCAAAGGAGATCGACTTGTACGCAACTAATCAAGACTGCATCAAGATGCTTGTCGGTAACAAAGTTGACAAGGTATCTTATGTTCCATTGCTGAAAGGTGTCAATACACTATTGAATGATATGTTGGTCATTGAACTTTCTTGATGTGATAATGGATTCTTGTGGTAGGTGTGTTAGTGGAGCTGCGATCAGTTTGCCCATACTCAAGCCACTTCCTTTTTGCAGGAAAATGAAAGGGTTATCTCTAAAAATGAGGGAATGGACTTTGCCCGAGAGTATGGATGTCTTTTCCTGGAATGCAGCGCCAAAACTCGGGTCAATGTGGAACAGTGTTTTGAGGAGCTTGTTTTGAAGGTTGGTAGCACTTCTATATATATTTATATGTATATCACATACACTCAATTGTAATCAACTGATCGGATTTAGAGTGACTGTAGTCTCTTTTTGCTGTTTACACATGTGACATATAAGTCAATCCATTTCTATTTCTGAGCTGCGGTGCAATTAACCATTCCTTACCATCATGCAGATTTTAGAAGCACCAAGTCTTCTGGCCGAGGGCTCTTCCGGTGTGAAAAAGAACATCTTCAAAGAGAAGCAGCCCGCAACTAGCGCAGCCCGTGGCTATTGTTGTTCTTAGTGAACAATTGGAGAATTGTGCCTTAATGTTTGTTCCAAATTCAACTCTCTGCTCTATTTTTTTCCTGCTTTCCAGTGTTGTTTGATGGAAATTTCCTGTGTATGGATCGAAGAAGTACGTAATTTAGAACGTTTTCATGGTGATGCTTTTCAGGGTGGTTGATTTATAAAATGTGCCTTGTTTTGTTTCGTTTCATTTTCCCCCCGAAAATGCTGTCGGGCATTTGAATTTTCTTGCGGGCAGTGATCTTTAACAGAAAGAGGGACCAAATTAGAAATGTTAAATGAGCTAGTTTGGCATGGAATTAGGCCATAAAAATTTAGAACCGGCTTAGACCACACTCAAACTGACTCGTAACTGCTTTTATTAGATTGAGGGGTAGTTAAGAGGCTGAGTTTAATAAATAGGTACGTTGAACAGGAATTGGTTTGTCACATTTTCTCTTTGAACTAGCTTGAAATCGTTACAAAATCGGCTTGAACCATTAAAAATCTTGCGAAATAACAGTTAAATTTTATCGGTTTAATTTTAAAATAAAATGTTTATTTTAAATAATTTTTTTTAAAATATGAACTGATCACAGTTCAAACGGATGAACCGTGAACTGCTAGTTCGTATTTTCTTGAAAAGTGGCCTACAACTAGATCATCATATTATGTGTAATAAGTTGAACTGTAATCTAGTAAAAATGTTAATTTTGAACCAGCTCGGACCATCATTTAACTTCTCTAGTCCAAATAATCTGATTATAAATAGATAAAATCTACTAAATTTCAATTATTAAGTGATTGAAAAGTGGCTTAAAAAGGGATAAGCTCGGGAAAATAAATATTTAATAATATTAAAAAAATTATATCGAATTTATTTGGATTCTAAATACCGGTGTGGTTGTTGCATTTACAACATGTGTGTGTATATGTATATGTGTATATATATATGAAAAGTTTAAAATATCTTTTATTAGGATTCAATTTAATGTCAGTACTAGAGCTTGGTCATCGGTGGTGGTTGTATGAAAAGAAATCGATGTTTAGGGATCAGAATGTAATTTAGGGAAAATGAAACCGGGAGCGAGGGTTTACTTCTCTTTTACTTTCTTCTTCCAAAGGCACCGACTGCTGAGAGGAGACCCCTGCAATGGCGGGATCGGCGCAGACGCTCGTGAGCTCGAAGGCCGAGCTGAAACGCCAGGAGAAGCAGAAGAAGAAGGCGAAATCGGGTGGATTCGAGTCCCTTGGGCTGAGCCCCAATGTCTACAAGGGAATCAAGAGAAAGGGCTATAGAGTCCCCACTCCGATACAGAGGAAGACGATGCCCCTCATACTTTCTGGCGTCGACGTCGTGGCCATGGCCCGGACAGGCTCTGGCAAGACGGCGGCCTTCCTCGTGCCCATGCTCGAGAAGCTGAAGCAGCACGTGCCCCAGGGTCCAGTCAGGGCCCTGATCCTCTCGCCCACCCGAGATTTGGCGTTGCAGACTCTGAAGTTCACCAAGGAGCTCGGCCGATTCACAGGTTAGTTTTCTACGGATTGAGCCCATATCCCTTGTAATTCGGTGAACTCATGTGATGTCTGCTCATATTCTAGTACATGCCTATGTAAGCTTCAAGCTTTGGCATGATTAGAACCCATGTTAAACCATAACAAGTCGACCAGCTTTTATCATTCTTTTCCCAGCATCGATAAGAAAGGGGATGTGTTCGTGCTTTTGGAATAATCTCTTCTTCTTCTTCTTCTTTTCCTGGTATGTGCTCATTTTGTTTACAATGATGAAGTATTCTGAATGCCTCAGATCTTCGGACAAGTTTGCTTGTTGGTGGCGATAGCATGGAAAGTCAGTTTGAAGAATTAGCTCAGAACCCTGACATCATAATCGCTACTCCCGGCAGGCTCATGCACCATTTGACTGAAGTTGATGATATGTCTCTTCGTACAGTGGAATATGTGGTCTTTGATGAAGCAGATAGTCTTTTTGGAATGGGTTTCGCCGAGCAACTGCATAAAATACTCACCCAGCTCGGGGAGAATCGGCAGACCTTGCTTTTTAGTGCGACATTACCCAGTGCACTTGCTGAGTTTGCCAAGGCTGGTCTACGTGATCCTCAGCTTGTTCGGCTTGATTTGGAGACCAAGATTAGCCCAGACCTGAGGCTTTCATTCTTCACCTTGAGACAGGAGGAGAAGTATGCAGCAGTGTTGTATTTGGTCCGAGAGCATATCGGTTCTGATCAGCAGACTCTAATTTTTGTTTCCACAAAACATCATGTGGAGTTTCTCAATATATTGTTTAGAGAAGAGGGTATTGAGCCTTCTGTTTGTTATGGAGATATGGACCAAGATGCTCGGAAGATTCATATTTCAAGGTTTAGGTCAAGGAAGACCATGTTGCTTATTGTCACAGATGTTGCTGCTAGGGGAATTGATATACCTTTACTGGATAATGTTATCAACTGGGACTTCCCACCTAAGCCTAAGATTTTTGTTCATCGAGTTGGACGAGCTGCTCGAGCTGGTCGGAATGGTACTGCATATTCTTTTGTGACATCAGAGGATATGCCTTACCTTTTAGATCTCCATTTGTTTCTATCAAAGCCAATCAGACCTGCTCCCTCTGAGGAAGAGGTGCTGAAGGATAAAGATGGGGTGATTTCCAAGATTGATCAGGCAATTGCAAATGGGGAGACTGTTTATGGGCGTTTCCCACAAACATTAATTGATCTAGTCTCTGATAGAGTTCGTGAAGTGATCTCTTCCTCTGCAGAGCTGACTTTATTGCAGAGAACCTGTACAAATGCTTTTCGCCTGTATTCCAAGACAAAGCCCTTACCTTCAAAGGAATCAATTAAGAGATCCAAGGATTTGCCTCGTGAGGGCCTGCATCCAGCCTTTAAGAATGTTCTGGAAGGTGGTGATCTAATGGCGCTGGCATTCTCTGAGCGCTTAAAAGCATTTAGGTAAGCAGATCCGGCATGTATCATGTTCATGTCTTAGTGATATCAATTTCTGCACTCTTTTCAACCTTCTCTTGTTTCCTGCGATGCAAAGCAGCTAAGATTTTGCATGTTAATGCTGATTTATGCTAGACCCAAGCAGACCATCCTGGAAGCTGAAGGTGAAGCCTCCAAATCCAAGCATGTACGGGTTGCGTACACATCCATGCCTTTCTTTTTCTCCTCTCTCTTCTCTCTTGTTGGATGCCCATTAGCTCTAAAGTATTTTCTTGTGATTAGGTAGCTGGTATATCGACACTCATTCATTTTGTTGTGCATTTTTAGGGTTCTTGTCAGTGGGTTGATGTTATGAAGAAGAAAAGAGCTATTCATGAGGAAATTATTAATTTGGTACATCAAAAACAGAGCGCCGACCCTTCAGAAGAGGTAAATATATTGACCATGTTCTTGTTTTTATTGCAAAGAGCTGGAGTAAATCACTGTGTAGTATTTATTATGAGCAGTTATCTTTCTATAGATTATGAGTTCTCTGCTTCTCTGCTTTCTGTGCCATTAATAGTCTTTCCCGCTCTAGATGCAGGAGGTCCATTCTGTCCTGACTTCTTCAAAGGAAAGAGAATCAAAAGGTCTTATCCTGAACAGTTCTTGATACTAATTGCGCTTCTATTGTATTGCAGATTGTAATTCTAGTTAATAGAACTAAAATTTGCTTGATTCTCTTCATGTATAACAGAAGCTCATGGTTCAAAAAGAAAGGCAAGGAGTTTCAAGGATGAAGAATACTACATAAGTTCGATACCAACAAATCATGTATGCATTTGTTCTAAAATGTCATCTTTTTTCACTCTTTCCATGCTGACCACTTTTTCTTGTATATTTCAAGTTACTCAAGCTTCACCTCTGGTTTTCTCTCAGCATACAGAGTCAGGCTTATCAGTTAGAGATAATGAAGGCTTTGGATTGAATAGGTAAAAATTTACAGGACATGCATGTTTTATTCATATATATATATATATAATGTGTAGCATAAATTTCTTGAAGCAATATTGCAGTGTGAGCTTGTCCATTTATTTTTTTAGGATGTTCCAAAACCAGTACTTGTTGTCTACAGGTTGGAAAATGCAGTACTTGATCTGGTCGCAGATGATAGTGAAGGCATGCAGAAGCAGAAATCACAATATCATTGGGATAAGGTGCCTGCAAATCCTGATTTGTTAATCTTTGTTTATGTGGTTTTTTTGTTAGAATATTTATCTTCATCTCTGTTCTGTGGCAGAGGAGCAAAAAATATGTTAAACTGAACAATGGTGACCGGGTTACAGCCAGTGGAAAGGTACTGATTGACAATTCTGACTTGAGTTCTACTGATTGCTCCTTATAATTTTCTTCTGGTTAGATTTCATTTTGCATTTCAGAGTGAACACTCGGTTTATCCTTGGTTCTGATTTTTTATAGTACATAATTCATCATGCCATATTTTTCCTTCTATTTCTTATGCAGATAAAGACAGAGAGTGGATCAAAAGTGAAAGCAAAGAAGACTGGGATATACAACAAGTGGAAACAAAAATCACACAGCAAGATCTCTCTCAAAGGGACGAGCAATGAAGAGGCTGCTGAGGAATCCACTGGCTTTGCAGGTGAGTTATTCTTCATTACATAATGAAAAGCAATTCCACTTGTCAGAAAGTTTCTGACTAGTCTATGGATGCCTCTATAGTCTTTCTGTGATCATCTCTCTCTCCCTATTCCAACATAACTTAGACATTTCAGTGCATGTGTTCAGTTTTGTTATCTATTTATAAATGCTTTACTGTGCAGGAAGTCATGTCTCGAGATGGGGCAACAAGAAGTTTAGAGGAAACAAGAAACAGCATTCGCTTCCTCATGCTCATGTTCGTTCAGAGATCAAGGATCTCGAACAAGTTAGGAAGGAGAGGCAGAAGAAAGCTAACAGAATGTCATATCTCAAGAGCAAGGCAACGAAGCATAAACAGCAAGGCAGCAGGAATGGAAGAAAGGGCAAGGGAAAGAAGTAAGCTGTGCGTGCTGCTACTTTTACCTCAACTTTCTCCTTCTCGAACAAATTTTTGACCACCTCAGAGTTGTTCAACATTTGGTTTGGGGATTCCTGGCGAGTCGCAACGGCTGAACTTGAGGAGAACATACTAATGATGCGAAAGAGGATTCGAAAATGTATTACCTGCACAATTGGTGAAATTTTAATTATAGTTGCCAAATCATTTAAATGAGGTGTCCCTCCTCACGAGGGATGAACGATCTGGGAAGTTAATTCTCCATCTATGGAAATGTTAAACAATGCGGTATATCAGTCTCGACAATGTTGAAATCTCCCGACAGCCTATTGGTCAGGAATGCAATTAGATGTATGAACAGAAGTGTGGACGGGCAGAGCGACCTAAGCTCGACGCTCGGTAACTTATCCTCTCACCCACCCAAGTCTTTACTTTGGTTGGTCATCCTTCTGGTCTTATCCCATCAAGCCAAGAATCTCCCCGAGGGATTCCCGAAGAAGAAACTAGGCACAGTCCCTTACCCCAGGGGCCTGGCCATTATTGGTGATAGCCAGCCCTTGTGCGGCCTCTTCCTGCCGAGCATCATCTCTGTGCCCGATCTCCTTCCTAGTGGCCTCGACCATTTTCATGTCCACCAGCTAACCTGAGGGATCTCGAACGCATAGATCAAGACAAATTAGTGTGACCCAGCCACAAAAGAAATGGAGCAAAAGATAAGGTTGTAAAGCTCTAAGCTCGAATTATTGATCATAGTTGAGAAGTGGTAGTTTGATTTCTTTTCGTCATTGTGCTCTGAAAATGTCCCCGTTAAAAGGGCCCAAGTCTCATCACAGGGAAGAACTCTAATTTGTTATTTAAATGAGCTGAGAAACCAATCGGGTTTCCTTCCTGATTTTGCTGGTTTGGTTAAAATATCGGCCAGTTGTATGGCAACGTGGGTCCAATCGCAGAACCGGACTGGTGATGGTACTGGTCCCCGATTGAACCAGCCATACCAAACCCGATAACAATGAGCACAACTATTGCTGGACAATTTTGCTTGGTCCAACGCTGAGAAATGAGCTTGAGATTGATTTGTTTTGCGTCCAACAGCAATGTCCTTGCAGACACTGCCCCGTGATATTATGCAGCACAATGTCAACGATAGTCTGACTATTTGCTATAGCATGGCTGTTCCGATTCCCTGCATATTTTGTTATCCCTACACAATTTCAGTCTTGATAGTTCTTGAATCTTAGAAGCGGCTCTAGTTTAGTACCGTTTGGAGATCAAACCAAGTACACCAAACTGATAATTGCCGGTATTTGCTTGATTATAACAAATCCGGTATTGACAAAATCTTCCAAGAAAGAAAGATTGACTGAAATTTACATTGATATCTTCTCTTACAGACACTGGAATGAGGAATAATCAAGTTCAACCAATGTCCCTTTGTACGTCGAACTTGCTCACTGGATTCTCCATGTTCTGAACTTACATTCGGGTACAGGTGAAGAGACAGAAGAAGCAGTACAAAGTAAACGAAGGGAGAAAAGTGGAAACCTTTGAAAAACCCACTGTGAAGAGGCATTGTCGTGGAAGATTTATCTGGGGAATGAAAACTATATATCCACTCACTCTTTCGGCAAGCCATGGAATTGGTCCCTTCTCCCTTCAAGAAGACGAACAACCTGCATAGATAAGACAATGATGTTATGCACAAAGATGGATGAGGGAGGGAGCTAATCTGTTTCTGGCCTTCTAAAAATGAGTTAGCAATATGCTTCCAGAAACTGTTTCACTTTTTAGGTGCACCATTCAATTTCTTTGTTGGGAACAAGTATGAGATTCTGCATGAATTCGATATTTGGTATGTTATTATCATCGTAAAGGTATGGAGTTAACTAGAAGTTTTTTAGAAGAATTTTTTGAAAGCACAAAAGACAAGGGAAGCCCAATTGCCTCTCCCATGGAAGGCAGCAACTCGGGATTTCTTTGAATACATGGATATGCTGCTCTAGCCATGAGATACAATTCATAGGTGTCATACGAGTCTCCTATACATGGATCAATTAGTTCATGTAACTCCATGTTTTCTATCAGTTGTTCTGCCTGCAGAAAGAACAGAGAGCAGATGATTCATGAATAGATCTTGGAATGAACGATAGTTTGTAGTTCAAAATCAATTTTTTTGGTCAATGAGAAAGGAAAAGCAACAGCTAGTTTGGAGAAACAGCTCAACCACTTATACCCACTGTCTTAGAGATTGATCTTGCTCGTTCTTATTTCTCTCCACTACCTTACGGCCTGAAATTAGCTGCAGTAGGATTATCCCAAAAGCATAGACATCTGTCCTTATAGAAACAGTGCCGTTCTCTGCCTATTCTGGAGCAAGGTATCTGCAAAAATCAAATGCTTATGCCATGAGATTCAAGGCAAACCAAGGACAAACCTTAGGACCATCATTGCTTTCCTTTTTGTTGTCAAAGATTCCTACACCTTGGGGAAAAAAAAGAATCAATCAAAAGCTAAAGTGAATCTGTGCCAATTACTAATCATGTTTTTCCCCCTTGAGCTGTTCCCACATTCAGGTAAAGTAGATGTGATATTGGTTAATATAGGAAAGAAATGAGCTCATTGGCTGAACATTCATGGAGAAATCTCATTCCATGAGTAAAACTGAAAAAATCTAACAGGGATTGGTCTGCTTACCAATCAAGCAAACTAAAGGGAAAGAAATCTGCAGGTCCCAGAGGATTGATTTTTATATTGATATCTCAAAATTCAACAGGCATCCCTGTAATTATAAGAAAATCAAGCAATTTAATCTATGCAAATCAATCATGAATTAGTGAGAAATCCCGATTCAAAGTGTTTTATAAGGGGAGATCTTCACCCTAGGGTGCCAAGTATTCTTGTTTGCACAGGATCTTCACTTGTTTTCCACTTCACTAGGCCAAAGTCCCCAAGCTACAAAGAATTTGACATAGGACAGCATAATCACACTTGAGCTTAGTAATTACCATGCATGAGAATGAAATTAAAAACATAGATTACAAGAAGAAAACAAAAATGCAATCAAAAGCAGTCAAGATTCTGATAAACAAAAGTGTATATTTACCATTGGGACAAAATCATGAGTAAGCAGTATATTACTGGGCTGCACATCACGATGGATTATAGGACCTCCACGGCATTCTTCATGTAGAAAACACAACCCTTTCGGAGTTCCAATGGCTATGGAGTATTGCCGATGCCACTCAAGAACAGCAGCAGTTTCATCTTTGGAAGTTAAGAACAAGCTGTAAGTCTCTCTTAGGAAATGAAAAGCTCAAGTATAAAATTCTATTCCAGTGATAATTCCAGAAAGTGTAGATACTTTCCAAATAAATGCCAATCGAGAGACTTGTTGCAGATGTACTCATAAACCAAAACATTCAAATTCTCCTTGCAACAATACCCCAACAACATCACAATATTCTTGTGCCGGGCAAAATTCAACACGTAAATCTCCAGGCGGAACTCCTTGAACCCCCGTGTACTTGCTTCTTTCCGTACCTTTGCAGCAATCAGATGCCCATCTTTAAGCTTCCCCTTGTAGACATACCCACATCCGCCTTCTCCAAGCAAGTTCTCATTTGAGAAATTATTTGTGGCAAACTGCACCTCAGAGAACCTCATGGAGTCCTTGAGATCCAACTCAGTCTGGTTCCACAGGTTGCACAGAGAATAAGGACTTCTAAGGAGCAGCCGCTGAGCACATTCTTTTTAGGGACATTAGGGAGCAATTCACCCTCCTCTTTAGTGGATACAACTGTAAGACAAGGGGAGAAAGCAACCCGTGAAGATGAATGATTGTTATAAACAGTAGCAGATCTAACCTTCAACACAAATAAAAACTGTAATATTTTTCTCTCATTTAAGGCCTCCAAGGGTCGTCAACATCATGCTAAATGATTTAGTTCTACTGACATGCTTTGTAATTCAAGATAAACTCTAAGTGTATGAAAACAAAGTCGTCTAAGCACTTTTAGACACTAATGCCAATTTATGGAGTTTTGGGTAGTTTCAAGATGGTTGGATTTGATTTTGATATAATTGACTGGTTCGCTTTCTCTTGTGTGATTTGTGGGGGTTTAGCTAAATTTGTGCATTTCTAAGGCCATGATGTTTAAGTTGGTTTTTTTGTTGTGCTAGGTCAAGATGGGAATGCGAACATAAGGACCAGAGACAAATGTTGAAGGCAAGGATCAAAATTGGTAGCTTCTGCCATGGCACGAGAAGGCAGATGGCCTGATAGTACTTGTGTAGCAGAATGAGAGGACAGTAACTTCACCCATAAGTGATGCTGCAGCAATTCACTGTTCTCCTATTACTTTCCCTAACACCTTTTGACCATATAATACGCCAAATTTAAACTACTGTAATATGACAGAATCATAAAACATTCTATGCATACAAATTCCCAAATTCATGAGATCCTTTCACCCTACAATGGATCATAATCTTTTAAGTTCTAAAAACTACACCTGCCATGGTTAATTTCTTTGAATGGTCATAACAAACTCCATAATTCAACTCTTTAAAACAACAGCAGTAAAATTTATTTTTTGGCTTATAGAATAAAGCGAGTGCTAGATCAACTAAGATTTTTAGAATAGAGGCTCTTACCTGCATCTTCACTTATCTGGCAATTCCCCAAGTCAGCTAATATTGAATTGCTTTTGAGCTTTTCAGAGCTTTCAATGCTGGAGAAAACATATTGCTCCTTGCTCTCACCACCTTGAATAGCCAAAGATAGAATTGGCTTGGACATGGAGTGAAATGGCCTTTGTTCTATGGGATAGGCCTTAACTGTCCTATTGGGTCTCAAAATGTCCACAGACAAACTATCTTGGATGAATGCCACTTTGGAAGGTATGTGCTTAAGGTAAAATTTTTCTCTTCTGAGGTGCCTGTCAAGATAAAATCAAGCATACGTCTTGAAGAAGGAAATGACAGGAAAATAATTGCTGACTGAGGCTCAAAAGTAATCTCAAGTAACAAAAAGAATGAACTGGCTTATTTAGCTAAATGTGGATCCCACATGTGAATCAATTCATTCCACTTCTTAGACATAGCACAGAATTTCTATTCCTGCTCAGGATTAAAACAATTTGCTCTTCGCAAGCAATTTGTATAGTAGAACTTGTGGCTGTAAACTGTGTAAGGAAAAGCAATAATTAAAATGGGCAAAACAAAAGTCAGAAACTACCTATCGAGTATAACCCAAGTAGCCTTGCAGGCAAAAGCCTCTTGCAGAATAACTTGCTTTACTGGCGCTCCAGCTATACCTGTCACTTCCATGCTGACCTGGACTTGGGGAAAATACACGGGTTGACTCACTGTGAAGACCGAAGTGCTAGCTCTCTGAGGGGCACTTCCACTAACAGTTAATGTGCGCGGCTCTCAAGCTCGGTTCTTGCTATAAATATGGGCGCATACGGAGCGACCTGACAACTGGGGTTTATCGTGAAGAAGGTAGAAACATAATGGGATGGAGATTGTGATCGGTCACCCAATGAGATTGGATAAAATTTTACAATGATTGGGAAGAGTCATCCTCACTCCTCTCACTTCCATGAGCGTTTGTCTCTCTCGGCGGGATGGCATTGGAGAAGTAGGGAAGGGAAGATTCTGGGAATAAGAGAGCAGATATTCTGGCGGATATTCGGATCATGGAGGATTGAGTCCAGAGACCCTTGCCGCCTGGAACAGTTCGGAGGGAGGCTTGCCAAGAAGATCATGACAGAACTTTGCCTGTCCGAGTTGTCGAACTTCATTTTTATATGTCGGCCTTCATCTTCTCCCGCGCAACACCTAACGGTAAAAAAACCTACCCGTTCAAGAGATTTCCTGAAAACGGGCCGTTGGGCTATTTGGGCCGGGCCGACCCATCTTTTTGTCCGACGAATGACTAAATAATTCATAATCTTGAGAAATATAGATAACAAAAATCTGTTTTCTATGTTGGAATCCGATTCTCGAAGATAACTAGGTTTTGTGCAGCAGTACTTCAAACACTCGCAGCCACATTTTCTTCACTCGTCCAGTCACTGTTTCAGGGAGTTGAAAATGAGCGTCAATTCGATCCGGAGACTCCCGGTGGTTACTGGTTCAGGGATGCAAGGTGCTAAGCGAATGTAGGAAGAGGCCTTAGGAGGACTTACTCGCAAGGATCAGCGACAAATTTTCCAGCCACTCGCAAGGCTCAAAACACAATGTCCCATAATGCTTGCAGACAACTGGTGAAGCCGATAAGTAGTTACACACATCTAGTTTTTCAGAAAGGAAAAATCGAATCCTCGGCCTCATGAAGCTAGGGAAAAGGTAGGGAATCTGTAAGTTTAGTGCTGCAGGACTGAATCTCATAACTTTACAGAAAACAGTTTCAGGAGCCAACTGGGACCAAGCCTAGTTCTCCTCAAAGAAGTACGGATGATTACTGCAATTCGTCCTTTAATCCATAGCAGCTGTTTACAGGAGCATTTACGTACATTTTGTGCGGGATATGCACTTCTTCATGTAAGACAACTAGTCAAGAAGCTAGCTTATCCTCGTCTCCGCAACATTTTATGGCACAACGATAGAACTAGACAGGAACATCTGATGGGTAGTCCTCCGGGTGTCTCTTGATGGCTTCTCTGAGCTCCGTCTCTTGCTCGCAGAGATTCGTTGTTGGGGTGTCATAGACATCGGCGAACAGCTCAGCCAGCGGAGGCTTCTCGGTTTTCTCAGCATTCTGAATCGCTTGCAGCAACTGCATTAAAAGAGAGCATCATGGATGATTGAGATGTTCTAAGGAATACTGACACAGTACAAGGTCTCTTTACCTCTTTCCGGACAGCTGTGCGGAGCTCAGCCTCGGCTTCATCGCCCCACCACCCATTATTCTCGACCCAGTTCCGGAACTTGTTCACTGGATTTCTCTCCATTTTCCAGTACTCGATCTCATTGGCTGGTCGGTACTTTGTGGAGTCATCTGATGTGGAGTGATGGCCCACTCTGTATGTAAGAGCCTGACAGAGGAAACCGGAAGAATCGGTCATCAAGGAGAGAAGACGTAAAACTTATGAATGAACAAGCTGTAGTTGTCAGCAATCAACACTGATACGATTCCAATGATCTAACAATTTAAATAAATAATCACCTCGATTAAAAAAGGTGTGTGTCTGTTTATTGCGATTTCACGAGCTCTTTTAACAGTGTTATACACAGCAAGAGCATCATTGCCATCAACACGAATGCTTGGGATTCCATAGGCTCGGCCTTTGACGACCACACCATCACCTAACAGATGGTGATACAAGAGAAACCTCATTCTGTCATTCTTTTTGCCAGGAAATCGACCATGCGAAATAACAGCTCAAGAGATAGGAGATGAAATGATATACTTCGAAATTGTTCACTTATGTGGGTACTGATGGCCCATCCATTGTTTCGGCAGATAAACACAACAGGGGCTTCCAGAACTGCTGCGAAGTTCAAGCTCGCGTGGAAATCTCCCTAGGATCGTAAAAACACTAGGTTTGATTCAGCATTTCGGAAAGAAGAGTAAAAAGATGCATTTCTTAAGTGTATTGCTGCAAGAACGATTAAAATGAGGCCCCATTTTTCTTGGTTGGGAGAAGGAAGAGAGAATGTGATAATCCCAGAAGTTACCTCGCTGGTACCGCCATCACCCATATAAGTGACAACACATGCATCTTTCTTGTCCATCTTAAGAGAATAAGCAGCTCCTACTGCTTGGGGTAGCTGAGTTCTGGCAAAGAATCAACAGATCTGAGACATAGAACTTAGGAGGAAACTCATGAAATGAAAAAGGTGAGGTGCAAAATCTTATAGTATCTTACGCAATCGGGGATGATATGGTGAAGTAGTTGTGCTTGTTAGACCCATAATGTATCGGCATCTGCCTCCCTTTCCCATAGTCGAACTTATTGCCAAAGCATTGATTGGCAACATCTTGCAGGGTGAAGCCTCGCCACAACAATACTCCAGGCTCTCGATACTGCACAATACGAACTTCATAAATACAATCAATATTTCAGACTGAGAATTCTGGTAAAGAGACACTATTATAAGGCATAATGTGGAAGACTATTTTCTGTTTTCCTTTTCCTTGGAGACTACTTTTCTTCTCTCTCTCTCTTGGAAAGAAACCTGAGGAAGGACAACATCGTTGTCGGTGAGAGCTGCTGCAGATGCAATGTTAATGGCTTCTTCGCCCATGGAGGTTACATAGAAAGATATCCTTCCTTGCCTCTGGGCCTCATACAGTATCGAATCCATCATTTGAAGGGTGACCATATTGGAGTAAATCTTTACTGCAACTTCCTTGCTCACCTAAGTACACAAAAGAAGAAGACCCTAAGTTAACAAGACAACATCTTTCACAATCTCATGGGTTCATTCAGTTCAGAACTTTTGGAATCCTTGTACCTGCTCGAAGTAACCATCGTTTAGTAGGTGACCATACTGATTGAGGACTTGATAACACAGTACTCGCCTATCAGAATTCCCAGGTATAAACTCCATGTTTGAGGTGAAAGTTACCTTTCCTCCAGGAAAATCAATTCCCTGTGATAAGACACTTTTCAACATATTGTATTGTCCAGAACATATGGAATCACAATGGTGGAAATAACACGCGAAGCATAAATCGCGATACTCAAGCTAGCTTAAAGTAGATAATGTTCGAAGATAGTTGTAAAAGAAGCAAGAACAATTGGAATGATTCAGCTATTGCGATCTGAGTTAATATCACTCATCAATAAACATATGAGCAAAAAGAGTCATAGCACCACTCTCTTTTGGACTTGAAACAGTAGGAATATTCCAATTGCTGATCTGAAGGCTCAGACACAAAACCTTCCAAATCAGACGATCGAAAGAAAGGTTCGGTTCGGTCAAATAGGAGTCCACAGAAGGACCCGCATGTAAGACTGGAACCTAGGACCAATGACCAGTAACTCCTAATCCTAGGCTGAGAGCAGGGTGTCCTAAAACAGGTTGCCATACTGAAAATGGCAAAAGTAGTCACAGAGTGATTGCCAAATCAGATAGATTAGAAGCCCAACGAGTCAGCCATGGGCTTGTTCGGCCCAGAGAAAGCCCATTACAAATGGCCTGCACCACCTCCACGTTACTGTGCGGGTGAACTGCGTGCCCTGATTCGAAGAGGACAGACTCACCAGGCCTTTAGGATTTTGGGTCGTGCAACAAGACAAAATAAACGAGCACAAGAGCCAGCCTTGCAGTCGTCCCCGCACACGTACGCTCGTTGGTCAAGGGTGAATCATAGAAGAATCAAGAAGAAGAAGAAGAAGAAGAAGAAGAAGAAGAAGAAGAGGAAGACCCCAAGTCTCCGTGAGTTCTTACCTGTCGATGGTTTTTGTACGACACTAAAATTCATGACGAGCTAATTTTGCTGACCCTGGAAGTTGCTTTCACAGGAAAGCGGGACCAGAAGGACGGGGAAAAAAACCGCGAAAAAAGGATGAAATGTAGGCCACGGCTATTCTATATTGATCGGTTCCGTCTCCTTCCCTTCCGGCAACACGGCAGCAGAAACATGGCAAGGCAGCAAAATTGCTGCTCAGCCATCTCTCATCGTGATGCCCATGAGCTTGTCCTATCTGTAAATACCAAATTAACTTCTCCTTCGAGCTATATTCATATCCTGTGTCTATCATATCGGTCTTATAGATGAATCTCTAAATCGCATAATTATATTACCCACAATCTAGCTAGATTAGGTATTCGGTAGGATAGCTATTATCTCTGTAATATAGTGAATTTAGATCAATCAAAGTTTACAATTAGAAGGTCTCTTTTTTTTTTTTATATTAGGTGATGGGCATCGGCTGAGATAAAGGACAAGAAGTCCTGAGAGAATTTTCTCTCTCTTTCTTCGCACCATGTTATCTAAAAATTCAGTCCACTTGATTAACTAAATTTGAAATGAATCGTTCTAATGAGTGATAAAAGCACCCATATGCATTAATTTTTCCTAAATCTTTTTAACCCGAGCCAATGTTTATCCTACATCAGCATGAGGCAATAGTTGCATGCATTACATCTGACGAAAGAGAGAGTCTGTCCCATCCCTCTCTCCACCACAGCAGCATCAATGATTCTGATCTTCTCCTAACTATTTCTATCTCAGCTTTATTCCTTGGATTAAGCTAGCTGGCGACCAATCAAGCACCCTGTTGTTGATAAGACCTTTGGCTTGAGCCTCAGAGCTCCCGTACACCCGATAAAAAAATCACATGGTATCATGCTCGTGGGACTCGAGTTGGAACACTAGAGTTCTAGTATGAACAAAGAGACTTGTTTGGTGGTCAGTTGTCGGGGGAGAAAATGTCTAACTCTATCCTTTTTCTTATAAGAAAATTCATCTTATCTCAATTGTATTTGAATTCTTAAGCACAATAACAAACTTATTCATGGCCGGCTGATGATCTCTCTTCAGATAATCAAGCACACGCGAGCCTTTTAGTCAGAGATGACTCACCTCCTCGTAGTCGAAATCGGCTTCGTCCTCCTCCAATGACGACTCATCGAGACGCTTCTCGGCCTTGGTCGTTTTGAATCGCCCAACGGAAACAAGAGCCGCGGCTGGGAACGCGGGCGGAGTCGCTGCGGAGTTCCGGGGAGGTTGACATGGTGGATGAGGGAAGCTC
The DNA here is from genome assembly GCA_900174645.1 of Sonneratia alba. Classification (NCBI taxonomy): domain Eukaryota; kingdom Viridiplantae; phylum Streptophyta; class Magnoliopsida; order Myrtales; family Lythraceae; genus Sonneratia; species Sonneratia alba. Next base: position 2,752,556 of record FWPY01000071.1, read on the forward strand.
CTGGCGGTGGCGAGGCCCCGACTGACAGCTCCGCAGGGACCCGGCCTCGAAGTGAGGAGAAGCCGGGCGAGGGCGTTGATGGGTCTCGATCTGGACGCCCAGGAAGCCATCGGAGGAGCTACCCGAGATGCTTGTGGGAATGAGAGGAACAGCCACAACTAGTGAGGAGACTCAATGATCTTTCTTTCTTTCTTTCTTTCTTTCTTTCTTCAGCGTCTTTCGGCTGTAAGTGTCCATCCCCTCCGGACATATATCAAGCAGGCCCAGGGAGAAGACGTGGACGTGACCTGGGAGAGGGCAACCACCCCTTTTACCCCGGACGCATGCAAGAGGTAAAATGCCCCTAATTTATACTCTTAAGTTGGATTAATTAAAAATAATACCCTTTTAATCATACATACTTTTTATTAACAGCAAACTTTAGGTGAGGACACGACTGTCCATAGCTTTCCTTAGGTGTCTTCTAGGTTGCGACACGTCAATCGTTCCAATCCTTTGTGACTGGGAGCTTCTGTGGTCTCTCCTTGGACTTTGTCCTCCCGTGTCCAAAGGAGCATGCCGTACCATCGCTGCCACTGACGCGTGATCCGATCGCTCGACCAATGCGCAAGGCAAGCCCCGAAAAACGGCAATCGGGGATGAAGAACTGTCATCACCATTTTGACACCCCCACCGTCCCACTTATGGGTTGTATCGTGCTTTTGACAAGGACATGATGCCATCACCCAAGATGGATTCCGTGTTGAAGTTTTTATCCAACAAACTAAGAAAGTGGTACACGGGAAATGAGGTTATCATCAATTTTAGATTAAAATATTTTAAATTTGTAACAAATACTCGAATTTACCTATTTTATGAGATAGTATTGATGATAAAACTAGAGGGGAACATCTGATGGGTAGTCCTCCGGGCGTCTCTTGATGGCTTGCCTGAGCTCCATCTCTTGCTCACGGAGATTCGATGGGGGGAGGGGGGCGGTGGGGTGCTGGGAGCACCGTAGACACCAGCAAACAGCTATCCCGGCGGAGGCTTCTCGGCTTTATCGGCGTTCTGAATCACTTGCCTTAACTGCGTGAAAAATACAGTAATGGCACCACGGATGACTGAGACGTTTCAAGACTGAACTTTCGACTTCCCGACAAGATTTTCCTCACCCCTTCCCGCAGAGCTTTGTGGAGCTCGGCCTCGGCTTTCTTGTTCCACCACCCATTGCTCTCGACCCTGTTTCGGAATTTGTTTACCGGATTTCTCTCCTTTTTTCCAGCGTTCAATCTCGTCCGTTGATCGGTAGGTGAAATCAACTGCTGTCGAGTGGTGGCCCACTATACATGTAAGAGCCTGACAGAGGGGATAGACCTTGGGAATCAGTGATCGAAGAGAAGACAGAAAATTCAGGACCAACAAGGCATAGTTCGTCAGCTATCAATTCAACGTTAATATATGGCTCCATCCATGGCGCTGTCTGTGAGGGCAATCAAACACAGCAAATTAAAGTAAGTAATTACCTTGATCAAGATCGGTGTGCGCTCGTTTATAGCCAATTGCCGAGCCCTTTTAACAGTGTATAAACTGCAAGAGCATCATTGCTATCAACACGGATGCTTGGGATTGCAAAAGATCGACCCTTTACGACTACTCCGTCGCCTGACACAGCAGTAATACGAGAAAAACATCGTTCCATCATGCCTTTCTCTAGTAAGTAAATCCACAGTGTGGCATAACAGCTCGAGAGATGGACAGGGGATGAAATGGTATACTTCGAAACTTTTCATTTATGTGGGTATTGATGGCCCATCCATTGTTTCGGCAGATATACACGACAGGGGCTTCCATAACTGCTGCAAGGTTCAAGCTCGCGTGGAAGTCTCCCTCCCTAGAATCAGATAAAAAAAAAAAAACACTAGGTCTGATTCAGCATTTGGAAAATCATCCTCCAAAAGAGGAAGAAGATGATACTCTTCTGAAGTGTACTATTACAAGAACAATTACAATGATCGAGCCCGAGTTTCTCAGTCGGGAAAAGGAAGACAGTATGTGATTTTTCTGAGAAGTGTTACCTCGCTCATGCTACCATCGCCCATATAAGTGACAACACATGCGTCTTTCCTGTCCATCTTAAGAGAGTAAGCGACTCCCACTGCTTGGGGCAGCAGAGTTCTGGCAAAGAACATCGACAGATCCAATCAGAGACAAAAAGGACTCCAGAAAACTTACGAAATGAAGAAGCTAAAGTGCAAATTCTTATAGTATCTTATGAGATCGGGGATGAGATGGTGAAGTTGTTGTGCTTCTTAGAACCATAATGTATCGGCATCTGCCTCCCTTCCCCATAGTCGAATTTATCGGCAAACCATTGATTGGCAAATTCTTGCAAGGTGAAGCCACGCCGCAATAGAACACCAGGCTCTCGATGCTGCACACAAGCACGAGCTTCCTTAATACAATCATTATTTGAGAGCCCTGCTGAACGAAGATTATAATTATAAAGCAGAAATCCTGATTATCTCGGATCTGGTTTTATGTTTTCCTTTCCCTCGAAGACTGATTTTTCTTTTCATTTTTCGGAAAGAAACCTGAGCCAGGACAATGTCGTCGCCTGAGAGAGCTGCTGCAGATGTGGTGTTAGTGGCTTCTTCGCCTGTCGAGGCAAGATATAAAGATATCTTTCCTTGCCTCTGAACCTCGTTAAGCATGGAATCCATCATTTGAAGGGTGATCATGTCGGAGTAAATCTTTACTGCGACTTCCTAGCTCACCTAAGTGCATGAAAGAAGAGGGTATCTTAAATTAACAAGACAGCATCTTTCAACGATCCCATGGACTTGTTCGACCATTCAGTTCACTACTTCAAGAATCCCTGAACCTGGTCAAAGTCCCCATGGTTGATTACTTGGCCATACTGATCGAGGACTCTGTAACACAGTACTCGCCTGAGTCACATAGATGCAGATAACACGGAATGGCATAAAATTGCAGACCTCGGGCGAGTTCAAAGAAGGTAAGTTCGAATCCAATGTGGTGCAACAAAAAATGAACACCGGCTTGCTCTTGTTGTCATATAGTTTCTAACATGGACATTTGTATAATCTATGCTCCAGTATAAGAGGCAAAACAGTTTTTTATTATTTCTGATCCTATAAATTGAACCAAACAGCTGATTGCTTCCAATTCACAGGTTAAATTCATGAACGTACAGGTTACCAGGCAGTTGTTTGTTACAAACTTAATTTTCAGCTCTACCCAAAGAAAGGAAGAAAACTCGCCTCTTCACAACCTAAGTCAGCCTACTTATCCTCCTTGGACGAAGACTCGAGACACTTGTCCGCTGCCGTCGACTCAAGTCTCCGAATGTGTTCAAAAGCTGCAACTGGAAACGCGGGCAGAGTTGCTGCAGAGCTCTGGGAAGGTAGGCATGGATGATGGAAAGCTCCAGGCTGCAGCTGGGCCCTGGCTGACAGCTCCCCCCCGGAGCCCGGCCTAGAGCTGAGCAGCGGGTTGAGGGCGATGATGGGTCTCAATCTCATCACCGAGGAAGCCAGCGTTATTTGTTGGAACCAGCTAGCTAGCTGATCAGGTTGGTGGAAAATGAGAGGAAGATAATGGATGATGATCTCTCTCTCTTCAACGTCTCCTTTTGACATGGCAATATTCGTGAGTGATCTCCTCATATGCATATAAATATGCAGGCATTCATACGAAAGTTTCACACACACACACATATATACACGTTTGATACTCCTCTAATACACGTACCATATTCGACAGATGCATAGAATAATATGTCTCCGACCATGAAAAAATTTAGTGAATCCTGATTTGCCAGGATATGGCGCGGAATTCGTACGCCCCTGTGTTTATCTCCCTTCAGCTCCATAGCATGCTGCATGTCCCAGCTTTTTATATTGCTTTTTTGGCGTTTGAGCAAAAAAAGAAACAAAAATCTTGTTTTTTTGGCGGGCCATGCAAGAGCTAGCGTTTGAACAAAACATGGTGCGGAATTCGTATGGTGCTATGCTATCGGCGTGTACTCTGCCAGTCAATTGACTGGACACTATCAGTTCATCACCCGATGGAGTCATTCACTCCAAACGAATTTTCCTTTCTTGTTTCTGCAGCAATGTTATCTTTTTTCCGGAACATAGTTATCCGTTCAGACAGAATTCACAAGAAATTTAACAGGGTTTGTCGGTCGGTACAGTGGACTCTGATTCCCAACCATGTAAAAATCACTGCCCAGGAAGAAGTTACCCTTGTCCCACTTCATCCTACAGCATCAAATGTTCCCTTTGGATCATCCAGAAGAGAGCTCAGACAAACTATGCCCAGAATATCGCTGATCGAATGGACAGGTTTTTTCCCCGAAAATTTCAGTGGTTTTCTTCCAGGTCCCAGTCCAGTAATCTTAGAATCGAATAAAGATCTTGTCCCCCATGGTGCTGCAGCTGGTCTGCTGTGAAAGTAAACACACAGTTCTTTACCCCAAACCAACTGCTTCCAACCAACTTCTTCAACGCACACTCCTTCATCAACCTCTTGACTCTCACCATATCCTCCCATTTTCCCCTCCTCTCATACTCCATTGACAGTATCCTGTAAGGCAATAATCGTTCTGACTTTGGTTTCATGTTCAAGAAAGCTTCTCCTACCATCCTGACAAGCTCAAGGTCTCCATGCGAATGAGAAACACACAATCTAAGCATAGAACTCAATGTCTCATAACCTGGTTCGTAAGGCATTCTCTGCATCAGATCCATGGATTCCTTGAGTTTCCTGCATCTAACCAGCAAGTTTATGACGCAGTTATAATGCTCTTCCTCAGGGACTACTCCATAACTTTCCTTCATTGATGATAATATAGACATCCCCCGGTCTAAGAAATCTCCATAGAGGCAAGCTTCAAGAACACTGTAGAGGGTTATCCGATCGGGAGGTGGTCCTGTATCAACTAGTGTTTCAAAAAGATTGATTGCTTCTTCAGCCCTTCCATTCCGAGCTAAACCTATGATCATGATGTTCCAAGATATTAAATCCTTCACACCCATTTCAAGGAATATCTTCCCAGCATGGTCTATGAGACCAAATCGACTGTACATTTCCATGAGAGAGCTCACAACTACAGTGTCCGACTCCAGACCCAACTTCACAACCAATGAATGAACTTCGCTTCCCTGATCAGATGGAAGCACAGAAATTGCAGTTATCACACTACTGAGGGTGAAACACGTCAGCACAAGGCCCATCCTCAATGCTAGGACAAAATGTTGTAAGGCAGCCTCAAAAAAGCAGTGATTGATATAGCTTGAGATCATGGAGTTGCAGATTGCAATATCACACATGCCAACTTCTTCAAAGACCTGGATCGAGTGCTCCAATCTGTTGCAGTTTGAGAACATGTCAATAGCGGCACTTGAAACAATGGAATTAGAGAGAAATCCCGACTTCATACAAAGAGCTAAGACTTGCTTACCCTTCACGAGATCCTGCAGGGTACTGCAGATGGCTGTAACCAATGACAGGGTAAACTCGTCAGGGGAAAATCCAGCTCGCATGATTGATCTCAACTGATCCAGGGATGACAAACTCTGCCCAGATACATGAAAGGCTAGAATTAAAGAATTCCACGATACAATATCCACTTCTTCCATGTGAATAAACACGGCTAGAGCAAAATCTAGTAAACATAGCTTCCCATACATGTCGATTAGGGAATTTCCAAGAATCAAGCTGAATGGATTCACTCCGTTGCTAACCATGTTCCCGTGAATCTGCTTGCCTTGATTAGCACATGACATGAGCGAGATTAAAATAGAGTAAGTGAATTCGCTTGGCCTCACTCCAGCTTTCTGCATATCTAAAAACATGTTCATTGCGGACCCCACAAGCCCAACAGAGGAATACGCCGATATCATCGAGTTCCAACTGACGACATCCCTCTGTGGCATTTCATCGAACAACTTACGTGCCTCTGTGAGCTCACCGAGCTTCAACAGCCCCTTCAAGCAAATGTTCCACGATACCAAATTCTTTCTGGGTACCTCATGAAAAGCTCTCAAGACGTCACTACAGGTACCAAACCTAGCGTACAGGTCGAGACAGCGATTACCCAGAAAAGTGTTCCTGATTAATCCGACCTTGATCAACTGGGCATGAATGATTTTGGCAAAATGTGGACACTTCGACTGTAAACAGTGGTCTATGAGGTCAGAGAAGCACGAGACCGAGGTTCTGCAAAGACCCTGGAGCTGCTTCGAGAATGGGTACATGCAAATCCCCTGCCAATATCATCAAGCAACCCACTCAGTCCACCCTCGTCTCTAAACCCTCAATTGAAATCTGACTCGTCATTCGCCAAGGAGGGAAATGACTACCGTAGTGCTCCATCACGGGGACGGTGCAATAGACTTCACTGTTCGAGTTGAAGACCCGTGTCCCCAAGTCAACAAGTCCCAAGACCCAGAAAGACACTATTGAGCGTAATATAGTCCGTACCCACCTAGGAGCTCGCAAATCGAGCGAGCAGTGCAATGCGTATCATTAATTTTAGTGTCAATATATTAGGATAACAACAACGCAGTACGAGAAAAAAAAAGTTGTATACGGAAAAGTGGAGAAAATTATTTCGTTGATATAAAATATTTTTTATTATAATATTTTGACTCTGTCTCCGTATCTTTTTTTTTTTGTTTTATATTTTTTTATATAATTTAAAATTATTATAAATATCACATCATGAAATTATTGTGTATATCACTTGTCATTGTCATATTAACTACAATTAATTGTATTAGTAAAAAATTAATTATTTATATCAAAATATTTTATTTTAAAAATAATTTATATTATAAAATTATATTTTAAAATTTTTATAATAAAATAATATATTAATAAAATATTTTATATCAATAATATAATTTTTTCACATAAAATACAAGAAAAGTTTAAGGGTGAAAATGTCAAAAGGAATAAGGACTGACATATGATGATAGCGCACAGTGGAGTGGCTCGTGGCACTGCGTCTTTGGAGAGAGAGCCCCGAATTTTCAAGCAACACCGACATCGGAATCATAATTAATTAATTAATCAAATAATAATAATAATAATAATGTAAGTCACTCAGATACGTTTCATAATAATAAATTAATTGGGGAGACAAAGAGAGAGGACCTGCACCCCCGCTCTCTCTCTCTCTCTCTCTCAATTTCCAATAATGTGGATAAAAAAATTACTAAATAATCAAATATAAATATAAATTAAGATGTAATTGATATTAATTTTTTTCTCATTTATATATTTAAATTTAAAGTTGATTTATTTAGACAAGAAGGATTTTAAGACGGGGTAGCTGCTCCCTTTCTCAAAAGGACATAGCCGACAAAACAAGATGGAGCGATTGTCTGATTTGATGCCCCGGTCCACCCGAACAATGCACACCACTCGAGGAGTTCTTTCCTTAATCCGACTACTCCACGGACACGACCAAGTTATGCCTCTAATCATGTTGGAGGTCAGACTCGGATTAAAATACTTATAGTTAATATAATTTATTTAATTTAATAAATCAATTAATTGAAATTAAAATTAAATAATCCATTATATTTATGAATCAAGGATACCAAGAACTCATGAGGGAGAATTGATGCCCGGCAATAATTTTGGCTATCTTGTAGATTAATCATGTTCGGAAAAGTGGAGAGAGTCCACCGCATACTTGGGGGTCTCAACCAAGGCTTCATCACTTGACCCACGTATCGAGTGCTAGGGGTTAGTGATTTTCTCAACCAACCAGGCCCAAAGATTTATAGAATGGATTGAAAGTATTTTTTTTTAATACAGTAAAGTTAAATTATAACAATCACCTTGTGGATTATACCGTTCACGCACTCGTATTCCAAGACCAGTAGTTGTTAAATAATTTATATCCAATCAAATCTACAGTAAAACCGTTCATGTCATTATTTTTATTTATTTATTTATATAATTTGAACTCATGTACTAAATAGTTGATGTGTCTGTATTTGTGTGTGTATGTGCCACTTGTCTAGAATTATAGATCCTTGACTTTTTTGTCACACCGGACAACCTAACAGGAGAGCTGCTGGAGCCTCTGCAATTAAATTCCTTTATATTTATTTATTTTTTTTGTCCTCTATTTGTGTTATAAAGGAAAGAAAATGACAAAAGGACCATATAGAGTTGTTGTCTTGACAATTCCCATCTCTTCTTCTTCTTCTTCTTCTTAGCTCAGCTCCTGCAGCTAGCCATGCTTGATCATGGCACAAAGACACCCAAGAACCATGCCCATCTGTCCGATCTCATCAAGCTATCGTCGGAGGACGGTTATGGCGGCGGCTACGAGCCCGTGAGTACGAGAGCGCTGGTTCTTGGAAACGGGGGTTTGGCCTCCTCGGTAGACGAGGATGGCTCCGGGGCCTCGACACCGCCGCTGTGGCGGTCGGAGAGCCCCGATAGCCGCCGGAGGAACTACTTGGCACTCTCCCCGAGGTCGAGGACCGACGCCATAGCCAGAGGCCAAATGGAGCTCATGGACATGGTCAAGAACATACCGGAGGGATGCTACGAGCTGTCCCTCAAGGACCTCGTCGAGGTCAACCGCGGAATCGGCCAGGAGCGGCTCTTGGAAGGGCCGGGGCAGAAGGGCGGCAGCTACGCGAGGCGGGCCGGCGCTCGGGCCCAGAGGCAGCATCACCACCAGCAGATGGTGAAGGGCGGGAGTCTGGACGGTAACAGCGGCGGGTTCTTGCTGAAGATGGTGCTTCCGGTTCCTTGGAGCGCAAGGAAGAAGAAGAAGAAGAGGGCAGTGGAGTTCGATGCAAGTAGCGGGAACGATGGCCGGATCGGTGGTAACGTGGTGCCCGTGAAAGAGTGGTGGAAGATGAGAGGTTCCCTATCGGCATCGGCCCGTGGCGAGGGCATCGAGAGCAGCGGTGAGTCGAGAAGTCTCAACAGCGGCAGCCGGAAAGGCAGCAGCAGCAACAGCTGGAGCGGCAGCTCGAACAACGGCAGTAGAAGGTACGAACTTTCTTAGCTGCGCCAATTGATTGAAATTCATATATATTCATCTCATTAATTAATATTTGAGCTTTTATATTCATTATAAAAAAAATTATTCTATAAAATTCGAGTGAAAATTATAATTAAAAAAAATTAATTAATTTAAATAACATATACTATTGAGTAGTTAGGCTTCAATCATAAAGTAGATATTTTAATATACGATTAAAAATACACGTAGTGGAACCCAGCTACCATTAATTAAACTAAGCTAGATTCATAATAGAGTCCGCTGTTGAACCACGCAGACAATAGAGTCACCGGGCATAGGAATCTTAAAATATCCTAATAATTAATTAATAATATGGTGAAGAAATAACTACTAAATTAATGAATGGTGTCCCGTTCAATTGGTTCTGAAATTAGATATTATTCCTAGGAAAATGAAATATTTATAGTCAATGCTATCAACAAATGTCGGGATTCATTATAGTTATACAACATACTTTCGAATTTGAACAGGAAATTTACATTTTTATCCCGGAGTTGTCTTTCATAATAATAATAATAATAAAAGAAGAAGAAGAAGAAAATATTTTCAGTTTTTCCTCAGGATAATTCTTCATGACTTTTCGTGGGGCAAATGTAGCGCCTTGGAACATAATTCATGAATATCATCGTGCAGGCACGAGTGGGACAGCGACTGCTGGTCGTTTATCCGGACGAGCAGAGGCCAGTCGCTTAAGTGAAACCGAGGGAACCGACTCGCGACAGCACTTTCCTGCGTCCGATCGTGCATCGGCTGGCTTCAGCTAGCCGGTGCGGCTATTGTATGTGTGGGGGTAAAGATTATGGACGAACTAGAAGCTTGGTGTTTTCTTTCTTCACAGGATGGTGTTTTCTTTCTTCACAGGATCAAGTTCATGGTGACTTTAATTACCGTTAGAATGCTGTTTCGAGGGGGAGAGACTCGACATTCTGTTGTGTCGTGCCGTGCCATGCCATGCCTGTCGATCATTCTCACACAATCCATAATCATGAATGTCACTTATATTATGCTTGGGCAATGGATGAGTGGAACTAGGGTTTGTATCCTCACTTTGCACTATCATGAAATGAAAGAAGTTCAATGAATTATGACCAATTTGTAATCGAATTGTGGTCTTCTTGTATCCGAACTCGAACATGAGTATCTAGAAACCTATAAAGCCACAGGTACACTTTTTTATTTATAAGATAAAAAATGGATATCTCATTTTAAGACAAGTGGCATTCAACTGCATTAACTAGCTCATACCGGTCAGACATGAGGTAAATGTTATGGAATAAGGGTATCGATTCAGACAGACAGACAGACAGACAGAGACCGGGGGTATGCAATTATGGGCAATTGGTTTCCTTAGGATGAAAGGGAAGCTTGAGAGAGGGCCATGATTTTGCTGCCAACGACGTCCTTACTTTTTCCAAGCAAGAGTGGAGCAAATCAAGGAAGAAAGAAAAGGCAGAGGGGGGAAAAAAAGGAGGGGACTTTATCTTTTGAACGCCATGCGGGCCTTCAAAGCTAATGAGACCAGGGGAAAGAGTGACGAAGGACGAGAGAGATAGATACTCTTCTCGAGAAAGACAAAGGTACACATTCCACCAACTTCAACAGCAGAAGCTCATATCGTGTCGGTGGTCAGATTAGAGCGTCTGATTCGAATCTTATCGGTAAAGAAAGCATTTACGATTGAGAACTTTACACGTAAACAGTTAAATGGCTCTATCGAACTTGAAACGGTCGGCTCCCGTGATAGAGACTTTATGTCATACGATGAACTATAAGTAGAAGAGAACGAGAAGCAGCAAAATTTGCGATCCCATAACCCGATTAATTCCCAATAGTTTGGCAAGAAATGCAACTTGGGTCCTTGTTTTTTGAACTTCCCCCGATCGGAGTCATCCTAGTCAGTCAGTCCCTCGTCTGGTCCGGGATGAAGTTGGGCCAGCGCCAGACAGTATCATGGATTGCTCATGGGCCGATTGCTCTTTCGGAGAAATGCCATGGCTGACTAAATCTTTCATCGGCCTCATGGGGATTTTGGTCTTTTCACACATTAATTAGGTTTGGTTCGGAGGTAGCTTAGCGATTCATAGCTCATTGCCATATAATTTAGTGAATCCAAAATTTCATGTCCAAATCAGTTCTCGCATCCGTTGTGCACTTTTTGGACATGAGTATAGGAGGATGTGTCTAACTTTTTTTTAGAACTATATTAGCGTGCAATAATATCGCACTAACTAAGTCTGGACGAGAGTTGATGTAGAACGTCTAATGTGTTAGTGGCTGAACATGAAAATTTAAACATAATATAGCAAGTAAACCCGGCAGTTCAGGCCGACTTGACATCACATCCTAGTAAGCATGAAAAGCTCAGCACATGCACGGATGGTTTAAACTCATGATCGAGTTAATAAAATAATTAATTTTAAAAATAAATTTGGGCTTTGAATCGAATTTCTTAGTGACTTATTAGCATAAATTTTTATGTCAATTGTAAGAAAATTTGGAATAAATTTTAAAATATAAAAATTTTGACATAATTAAATAAATTTTTAGATTTATATGATAACTTTTATGTTAATTATTTTGCATGATCTCGTGCTGGCATACAATTTTTTGAATCTCTTTTTTATATTATGCCAGCACGCTCGACATCCAAAAGAAAGCTGAAACCCTTGGCCCAAGCACCGTCTTGTATGCCGTAGCCTAAACTACCAGGTCTAATAGCAAGATATGGATGAATCACCACCGTTAACTCTTATCTCTGTGTCATTTTAATTAATTAATAGAAATTAAAAAGACCCAAACTTTTCACTGGCTGCTCCATTTGTTTTCCAATTTTAATAATAATAGCCAATAGAAAAAAGGGCAGTATTTTGACTATCCGTGGGGAGCAGAGCACTGAATCACTGACCAATAAAGACTCAACGAAATTACAAAGAAGCTTCACATCCGTGGACTTTGACTATTTCACCCTCTGCCTCTGCGCTCCTGAAAACCCTTCAGTTTTCCTCGCCCTCTATCTTGACTAGTCCAATCCCTCTCTTGTCCGATCGTGTTAGCCGTCAAGCTACCAGTTCCAGCAGCCGCTGCTGAGTTTGAGGTGTCGCTAGCTCGCCGGCCTGTTCGGTTTGCTGGTGGTTCTGATCGAGGATGACCGTGGAGACGGACTCTTCGCCGGCTTTTCGCGGCAGCGCGTGGCCCCCGGGGTTCCGGTTCCACCCCACCGACGAGGAGCTTACCCTTTACTACCTCAAGAGGAAGATGTGCAGGAAGAAGCTGATGCTCAACATCATCGCCGAGCTTGATGTCTACAAGTGGGATCCCGAGGAGCTTCCTGGTGGGTCTTCATATCTGAAATAACACTCTTTTCTAGTGAGATTTCGTTTTTTCTGGTGCTGGCCTTGACCTGGTCGATCCTGTCGTATAGTTCTGACTGATGCTATGACTTGGGTTGGCGTTTCAATCTGTTGGTTTTGGTTCTGTCACTTGATTGCTTTCGGAGTGGATGAATTCATATCCTAGTTTCCCGTTTATCACTGCCAACGTTCTGATCGTCTTCTCTTGTGCTGAATTTGATGGTGTAGCCCATTTGACTTGGGAAGACATGACGATTGCGTCGCCTGTGTCCTCATGTTGTATTCACCTTGGCTTTAATTCAAATATATATCGATTCTTTTATGCTTTTCAGCGTCTTTTGCTCGTGCCTTGTTACTAATTCTGTGGGAGTTCATCCTAGTCAGGCGCTTCTGTTAGGAATGATTCTTATTCGATCTCTTTTGATCTGGCTCAGACTGTCCCGCTTCCTCAGTGGGAGAGTTCTTGTCTTGTCACATGTAGTTGATCTCGTGGTTATGTATTGGATGTAGAGGATAAAGATGGTTTGCTTTCTTGTAATGGTTTCTTCATTCTCATGGTCACCGTCCATTGATTGAAGGTTTGGGAGGGTTATTCTTTGATTGTATTGCTTGCACTTGCTCGATAATACATGCAACAAAATGGTAACTAATGATAATTCAGTGCAGGCCAATCTTTACTGAAGACTGGTGATAGGCAGTGGTACTTCTTCAGTGCCAGAGACAGGAGGTATCCCAATGGTGCAAGGTCAAATAGGGCAACCAGACATGGTTATTGGAAAGTTACAGGGAAGGACCGTAGCATTACATCAAAATCCCGCACTGTCGGAGTGAAGAAAACCCTTGTTTTCTATAAAGGTCGGGCACCTAGTGGGGAGCGCACTGACTGGGTGATGCACGAGTATACTTTAGACGAAGAGGAGCTCAAGAAATGTCAAAATGTGAAGGTACATGTCTTTTCCAAATATTCTAATTTTCTCGTTTGGGGATGAAAAATTGATGTACTTGTGAATATAACTGAATTTACTGAATGTTTCAGGATTACTATGCTCTCTACAAGCTCTACAAGAAAAGTGGACTGGGCCCTAAGAATGGAGAAGAATATGGTGCTCCATTCAGGGAGGAAGAATGGGCCAATGATGACTCTGAAGTTGTGAAGACTGTCGATGAGGAAATTGTTCCAATGCAACAGCTTGGTGTCTCTTCGGTTGACAATGTGACTGATGCTAGTCATTTGCAGCCTCCAGAAGCATATGATATTGAGGAGTTTTTCAAAGAATTTATGCCTGAACTTGATGATCCACTGTTAGACAGTTTTGTTCCTGGTCCTGCACTACCTCAGGTTGGTTCCCTTTTAGATCATTTGACAGAAGTCATATAAGTAAAAATAGAGAAATACTTAACAGCAACTAGTAACTTAATGTCAATTGAGCAGCTGAACTTGCCTATTAACATGCTGTAATTCTTTTTGCTTGATTGCAGCCTGTGAATGAAGAAGAAGCACAAAATTTGCTGTTTATTCCTCCAGCAACACAATTATCGGTGGAGCCAGTTCATGCATTCAACATACATGAGCCTCAGCCACAATTACAGCCCAGCTTTGAGTTCAACGCACTGGCGATTTCTCAGTCGCAACAAGAGGAGGCTCCTTCTGTGTTAACTTGTGATCTTGACCAGCATGCTCTTCAATCTCAATTCAGTGAGGATTTTTTGGAGATTAAGGATCTGATTGGTACCCCTGAACTCAATTCTGGCTATATAGAGAAGCCTGTTGAAAATTCTACTTCTGATGAAGTAAATGGATTGTCGGAGTTGGATCTGTTCCATGATGCAGCTATGTTTCTCCATGACATCGGGCCTCTGGACCAAGGAAACATAACAGCTCCTGACATGAACCTTTTTGACTATGGCATGTTGAATGAGTCTACTTACCAGGTGCAACAGTACCCATTGCTCTTTTCAGATCAGAGTACCGATCTGTTGGGGGTTCATGATCAGAGAGGAGATGCTTATGCCTCCTTAGAATCAATACAAGGGGTTCAGCTTCATCCTTCAGGTACATTATTTCAGAGTCAAGAATTTAACCAACTCACTTAGCCATCACTGAGTTGCTTGCTTTTTCTTTCACATGTGGACAAAGATGGCTATCTTCTCCAATTGCCATCCATGTAGATGTCCTCTTGGGATGGATGGTTTTGGCAGAATGGTTACAGTCCACATGATGAAAATCCATGGATAATTGCTGCTACTATGCCAGCTCAAAGAGCTCTTATAGTGCAAGTATTTTAATTCATTATGCTGCATTTGCTCGTGATGACACTTGTGAAAGAATTGTGAAATTTATGCTGTTGTGGATTCAGCGCAGGAGCGCTAATTTAGCAAATTTCGTTTAAACAATTTCAGGTTTTGTTAATGATTCTGGTAGCAACAGCCTCACCACTGCGAATCAAAATCAGAATGGTGGGGAAGAAGTTGCTGGTCGGATGAGTAGGTTTTCATCTACTATTTGGGCCTTTGTGGAATCCATCCCGACTAACCCTGCTTCAGCCTCAGATAATGTTCTTGTTAATCGTGCACTCGAGCGGATGTCTAGCTTTAGTCGGGTAAGAATAAACTCCGTGGCATCAAGTGTTGGTTCTGTTAGTGGTACTGCTGTAGTCAGGAGAAGCAGCAAAAGTAGTTGGGGTTTTGTTTTATTTTATGTTGTTGGAGTGTTGGTTTCTTTATTTGGCGTGCTGGTTGGAACATTGAGACTATGGGAACGGTGGGTCTCTCCATGAAGATCCGTATTGAGACACGGGTGTCAACCGCCGTTGTAAATCGGGAAATGCCTCTAGGTATGCCTTCCTGGTTCGTTGGGAAAATCAATCAAAATCTCTGCTGATTCTGTGACGGAGGCTCCCCCCACCCACCGTCTCTTTCTGGTGCTCAGCAGGTCGAGGATGGGTCACATGGTTGACATGCCCGTTCGAATTCCCTCCCCTCTTTCACAGCGTCATTAGTTTCCTCAGATCATACGCAGCTGCCTGGGGTTCCACGTTCGGAAGTTTTGTTGGAATTATTGTGCTTGATTGTCCAGTTTGTGAAAGTGCACCGGCTCTTATAAGTTGTCTTTGGCACAAAAAATGCACATCGAATTTACTATTTCTTCCATTGTTGATGCCATGGAGATTCATAGGTCACTAATTAGTGTACGTTACTTCGCTTTTTCAAAATGTCGGATCGACCGGAAAATCTCTTTCGAAGTCGATTAACTTTGAAGGGTACAGACATGTACATGGGGGCAGTGATGGTCCGTCTCCTCATGAGATTAGATGTCACGAAGTCTGGTTCAGGTGACCGTACGAGCTACTGATTTCGGGATAATGATGTCTGTCTGGCTAGAGATTATGTTATTGCTGTCGGGTTCTCATGTTTCGTATCTTCCAAGAGAGAGTCTCTCATCTCTCGCGGTGGATGGGTGCCACCAACCCGTTCTTAACAGTGTCATTTGATCATCATGAGCCTGATAAATTAGGCTTATTCGTTCTTGGTCCTCGATCTTTTCACATTTTCACAGGTTCATCTCCAATTCCTTCATTTTAAATTTCACGCGTTCTTGGCAGCCTGAAGGCCGTACATAGGCTTCTTCCATACACGGTCCCTTTCTCATTCAGTAAGTGGGGCTTGTGATTCCGAAAGGGATAGAATGTACTGTGTATCGATAGAGAATTTGGGGTTCGAATGGATCGATATTGTCGATTCATCTTCCCATTCGACAGACAGCACAAGCCAACACCGAGACATATATAAGATTCAATGTGATGTGATCCGAGAGAATTGCTGTGTGTGTGTGTGTGTATATATCTCTATATGACTGTATTGGGTATATTATTAGATAAAGAATTTGTTCTTTGGTTATGTGATGTATTCTCCGTTTATAGATAAGAATTTACTCTACTCTTTATAAGCCTAAATAGGAACAAGATTGCCCTCAAATTGCTGAACCGTGCTTCTAAATTTAATGGCAGATGGAAGAAGATTATCCCCTCCATTGATTATCGATGTCAAGCAGAAGGCCGGAGAGTAACACGGAACTCACGGAGATGAGAGGCAGGAGTCATTTACGGTAGACGGATAGATGGGACGGAGACAAAATAATCGATCCTTAGAATTGATTTAAGTAGAAAATCGGTCTAGTCGGAGACCTACTAGTTAGTCGGTGCTCAGATCCCGAGACGGGAGATAGAAGACTTGTGTTAACGATACGTGATAGGTTTGCTTTGCTTGTTCATGTTGTGGACAGATCAATTGGTGGCCCTCACAGGATATTCCATTCCCTTGCTTAATATTAATATATTCCATCAATGAGTTACTTGTATCTATAATTGATTTTCTTGGTCGGTCCAACTAGACGGCTCTCTCTCTCTCTCTCTCTTAATTTCCAATTTTTAATTCTTGAATTGAATTTCGGCTGGTAAGCCGTCAAAAAATGATGATGATGATGATGATTATTATTTATATTTTAAGATTTTGGAATCTGGATTCATTGACTTACTCTTGACAAGAGAATTGACTATTGCCGACAACAATTTTCGGGCTTAGCCCACTATCGGTCCCTTTTCACACCATCAAGCGGCACAACATTTCACACGCAACATATTCAAAACTCAAGAAAAGGAAAAAAATGAAAAAAAAAAAAAGACACCAAACCTCCTCTATCTACTTCATACAGTTATCTAGTTATCCGAAAACTTATTAGATATTGATTAATTTAGATATATTCGAGCAGATTTGAAATCTTATTTAAGGAAAAAATATATATATATCAAATTATTTTAATAAGTTTATGCGAATCATTTCTTGCGAAGAAACTTGTAATAATAATACATAGCTATATATGAATCAAATGTTGATACCCAAGATACGGTCTAACCCTCAATGATCATAATAAAAATAAACTACGGTCAAAGAGAGCAATGATAGGATAATACCTCATTTTAAATCGATTAATATTTCGAGTTGGGATATTACAATAAAAAATTTATGATTGAAAGTGTTTGATTTGGGAAAGAGAGGTTTGCTTATAATTGTAAATAGTTTTTAAAATTGAATTTGATCGGCCGTTCGAACCGGTTCAATTGGGAATAGATCGATCATCTTGTTCGATTTATTTAATTAATCCAAATACACTATAAATTCAGTCAAATTCATTTAAATTATTCGATTTTTCATTCGAATGTCAAATCTAATGAATTGAAGGTTAAACTGGATGAAATTAAAAATTATTTATAAAAGAAAAAAACCTTATCCGAGCATCCAATTAAAAAAACATAAATATTACATTTTATTTTTATTAAACTTAAATTTATATTGATTGAATTTATACATTATAATTGATATTTTAAATTTTAAAATTATAAATTAGTATTTAGTGTATAATATTTAACTTATAATTATGTATTATGTATTATTATTTATTAAACATCAGATTTTAAAATTTATAATTGTACCACAATACTAAAATGGGCCAAAAAATTGGTACTTATCATATTTATGAAAATCGACGTATTAAAAAAATAAAATAGGGGAAAAGCCCATTTCTTCCGCCTTACTCTTCAGTCCGTGTTTTACCTGCTGCACCAGCAGAGCCGCATTACTTTGACATCAATAAACGATCGGGCAATCTTCTCCTCCTTTCTCAAATCTCCCATCGCGGGTCTTTGACTGGTAAGCCCCCTGAACAATCTACACCCAGCTCATGATTCTCTTGAAGCTTTCCCCTTTTCTGGAGCCGGAGATCTGGGTTTTGCCCCGTTAGCATAATCTGATCGGCGAGCTGTTGAGCCCTGCTGGGTTGAGTCGCCAGTTACTCTTCTCTGGAGTCTCTTACGGCGGTCAAACTTGTTTCAGCATCAGCAACTTGCTGATCCTAGTCCGTGTTCTGATTTTGTCTTTATTTGATTCTTTGAAAGGTTCAATATGATCTGTGCTCTTGGTGGGTCTATTCCTGTTGTGGGTTTTGTTTGTTAAGCTGAGTCGGGAGCTTAATCAACGTGACTGTCTTACTTTCGTGGGAGCTGGTCTAATTAAGATTGTCAACGTGGGCGATTCCTCTTTATCGGTGGTCATTTCTGTTGAATGAATTCGTTGGAGTGGTCAGATGCAGTTGAACGGTGATAACAGTTGATCAAGTTTTCTAGCTGAGCTCCTCTGAAAGCACAAATTACGGCTATCTCTGGTCTATTTGATTTTTTTTGACCTGTTGCTTTCTTTTCGTTCTTTGTTGTTGTTGGAATTTAGGGATTAGAAATCGTGAGGCACAGAGAGGCATGGCTTTCAATGCAGCAGCCTGTGCGGAGAGAGCCATGAGCGAGAAGCTGAATGGTCCTGACTGGGCTATAAACATGGAACTCTGTGATATCATTAACATGGATCCCAGGTATTCTCAGTTTATCTTCCAAGCTTTTACTTCATGGCTGTTTGCTGAAATCATAACTCAAATGGGACGATGAGTTGAGAGCAGTTTCCTCATGAAACTCTTTGAGGATGAAATTAATATTGAGGCCTAAAAAAATGAAAAACCCTATGTGCTGACTATTAGTCCTGGAGCTTTTGCTAATGATTTGAAGCTTCAGCATGGTTCTTCCTTATATGTTTGTTATTTTAAATTTGTCCACTTGGACATGCATTGACTATTTTCTGTGTGGCATTGGACTCCTATAGGCAAGCAAAGGATGCTCTGAAGATACTCAAAAAGCGCCTCACCAGTAAAAATCCTAAGATCCAGCTTCTTGCCCTTTTTGTCAGTCATCCTCCATATTCCAGTCTGTTATTCTTTTAGAATGCTGTATCTAAAGAGCTGATTCTCTGACTTATTTATGATCTAGTTACTGGAGACGTTGAGCAAAAATTGTGGTGAGAATGTCTTTCAGCCGATTGTTGAACGCGATATATTGCATGAAATGGTTAGAATAGTAAAGAAGAAGGTGCTTAATAAGGACTTTACCCTCTTCTGTTTTTGTTAATTCTTGCTCATAATCAAATTATTAACTCTTTCTTTAATCTCTGAATATGCAGCCTGAACTGAATGTCCGGGAGAAGATATTGATTCTGATAGACACATGGCAAGAAGCCTTGGGAGGATCCAGTGGTAGATATCCCCAGTACTACAAAGCATACAATGACTTAAGGGTGATCGCGCCTTCCTTTGCCACTTCACTTAAAATATTAGTTCTACTTGCCTCCATTTCATAATTCATTTTATTTTTTTAGATTGCTATTTAATACCAAGACTTACATTTCCTCCTGATTGTATAGGACTCAGGGCATATGTTCTTTTTTTAAGTCTTCTCAGTTTTGTTGAGATTTCTTCAAGATGTCTAATCCTTGTTCATGTGATCGTTAACCAGGCTGCTGGAGTTGAGTTCCCACCACGTGAAGAGAACACTGTGCCTATTTTCACTCCCCCACAGACCCACCCAGTTACAGCAGTTCATCATCCTTCGATCTCAGCATTTGAAGATGATGCTGCAATTCAGGCCTCTCTCCAGTCTGATGCTTCAGGGCTCAGGTACCTTTTATTAGATATCATCAGCCTGTGGCCTCTGTAATTCTACCAGTTAAAATGAATTTTGAGTTGAATACTGAGGGAGACAGATCTTGCACGAGAATCTGTACTTTTTAATAATTGTGATTCAATTTGATCCACCTGGGCATTGAGACATGTTTTAATTCATTTTCAGCTTGCCAGAGATAAAGAATGCCAAGGGTCTAGCAGATGTTCTGACGGAAATGCTTGGTGCACTGGATTCTAGAAAACCTGAGGTAATGCCTTCCTGTTGTTGTATGCAGTATGTATATGCAGGGATCCGCTAAATATAAACTTTATGTATTGAATGTTTTATCTGTTTGCACCCAACAATAGTGAAAAGACAAAAGAGTGTTCTGTTAGTAGTAGTGCCATGTTTTGGTGGAGATATTTACAGGATCCTTTTATTCAGGGTGACCATTTTCATAATGATTCCTTTTCCTTTCTACTGTACATAGTACATTTCTTTCTTTTGCTAATTATTCTGCTGTACATATTAACATGACATCTGAGGTGGTTTTGTCCAAGCTTTATTGGATAATGCACATGCATTTCCTATTAAGCATAATTTTTTATTGCATCACGGTTTTGTATATTATTGGTTCCTATTCATTGCACTATTTTTAGTGTTTCTAAATAATCCTACGAGTGAATATTGCATAGGGATCTTGAAAACCAATGAAGTAGCTGCAAATTGTTCATGTATTCTGTTCTCCGTTCCTTATTATACCAACTCTGACTTTTATGACAGGCTTTGAAGGAAGACGTTATTGTGGACCTAGTTGATCAGTGTCGTTCTTATCAAAAGCGTGTCACATTTCTCGTGAATAATACGGTGTAAGATTATTTTTAAAAACTGAGTCTAGGATTTATATTTTAGAAATGATAATGAAGATTCTTACTGCCGATTCCATTTTTGTTCTTTAGAGATGAGGAACTTCTATGTCAGGGGCTGGCCTTGAATGATACCCTACAGAGAGTACTTAGTCGCCATGATGAAATTGCCCGAGGAACTTCAAGCACTGGAACAGTAGCCACAACTGAGACTTCAGGCATGCCAATGCCATTTGTTATTGTGTCTCACGAGGATGATGAGTCTGAAGATGAGCTATCCCAGCTATCTCACAGGTAAATTTCTTTCCTGATTCCTCTCCCTCTTTTTCCTGGAAGAGATAGATCATCTGCTCTTCTGGGCTCAGTACAGTCCCATGCGGCTAGGGTCGAGAATTGAGAGCGAGTAATTTTCATTCTACAATTTGGAGAACAGATAGAAGGTATTGCTGTCAGGAGTAGCAGTTATGTTGATGCAGCAGTAGCTAGAAAATTGTTGGGGACCCTAAGCACGTGACAATTACCAACCGTGTAGACAGTTCTGATTAGTCCTCATTTTTCAGGTCATTATCCAGGGACAATGGGCTGAGTCGAAAACCCGCAAGTACCAAGCCTAAATCATCTCGGGCCAACCCAATTCTCCAGTCTCTGCCCCCGTCAAAGGATTCCACCTCTTCTGATTCTGGTGTGGTCGACTATCTCAGTGGGGACTTGTACAGATCCACCAAATACCCTCACTCATCGAGTTCTTCCTCATTCACAGTTCCCAGCCACTCGAGACCAACCTCCACATCTCCTTCATTGACCCCCACGGTGAAACCATCCTCAACCCCACAGCCCATCCTTGCGGGCCAGCCTATATATGATGAGCCCCGAAAGACTGCTGCCCCATGGGAAGTCTCAACCGAGGCTGGGGCTGTTCCGCCTCCTCCTTCTCGGCACGACCAGAGACAGCAGTACTTCGAGCATCAACATCAGGGCGGTTTACCGGGAGGCTCCTACTCGAGCAGTGGCTCCAGCTCCTCCTACGACAGCCTCACGAACCGGGCCCAGGGCTTGAACCTCAACTCGTCGGGCCAGACCAAGCCGGCGAAGCAGGAGGACGCCCTCTTCAAGGATCTCGTGGATTTCGCCAAGGCTAAGTCGTCCTCATCTTCAGCCACAGCCAAGCCAAACCGGTCCTTCTGATCAGCCCTCGCGCATTGTTCGGCATCAATGCACAGGGTTTTCAGCCGTTGAAGTTGATGTTGATGTTATGATATCTTTCCGACTCTTACTTAGTATCTTGTCGTTGCCCATATATTGAATAAATTCTTACAGAGGGATATGGACACCGAGCCCGTCTGCATGAGTAGAAGGTTGCTGTGAATACCTTGTGGTGTATAGACACACGTTGCAATTTTCATATGATTATATATGCTATTTTTCCGATGCTTGCCCGTGACGACACAGTTCATGCATCTATATTTATTTATACGACGGGACGTAGTCAATCGAAATCTCAATTTATATATGCAAGACGAATATATAATGTATGTATGTATGTATCTATATATATATATATATACACACACAAAACTTTTGAAGAATCTGCACTGGAACTTTTTCTTTCAATCCTCATTTCTCAGGCAGGCAGGCATGATAAAATCCTAGAAATTCGGTTGCTTCTCTCTTACGCCAACGCGGAAAATGATCAGCAGCTTTATTATAATAATAATAATTATTATTATTTAACTAGTTAATAACAATTTCTCGGTCGGAATCTAAGTGCAATGATGCAGAGTCTGCGGAATCTACTGCCTTCAGCATCTCTCACTTGTTCGCATGGGTGGCGAGAATCTATAGAATATTCATACACAGGCAAGATATAATAGGAAAACTCTCACGTACATTTATAACATCCACACATAGGCAGAGCAAAGCTATACATATATATATGTATGTATGAATATATGCGTGTGCATGCGCTGAGTCACTGACGTTCTGCATATGGCGACACGCACATATTAATTAAAGCTGCCTGCCTGCTTTAGGGATTGATCCAGTTGACTAATACGCGCGCGCGCACTAATGCCTGCATTATATGGTATAGTTGTTAATGGTAGAACATGGATTTGACAAATACAAACCAATTCTTCAGTTTAACGATGCTGGCAGTATGATTATTGCCCAGTAGAGTTGGGGGAGGAGAGGTGGGGTGCTTTTTATTTTGCACGAAAGAAGAGGAGGGCGAGGGTGAGAAATCGGAGCCCAGTGCAGTAATACCGTTGTCCTTGAGTTCAGCGCTACTCGAGACCGCTGTCAGGTGCACGAACACGTCTTCTGGCCGAGAAAAGGAAGCGGAGCCGAGGGGACGGCAAGGTGGCGAAGGGTGTGCTTGTAGAGGAGAGCAAATATCCTGCGCTTCACCCCTCCTCTCGCCGGAGGGATACGCTTGTAGCGACTCTTGTCGGTGTCCTCCGTCGTCCCTCCGCGTCTCGTAGCCGCCGTCCTCAGCTGGAACGACGAGCTTTCCGGCCTCTGGTCTTCAGCTACCAGCTCGACGACGTTGATCCTGCGCCGATCCATAAGGATGGAGAGACTCTCAGAATCCGGTTGGTCAGTTCGACTCCGGTACCTTAGGTAAGAGAGACGATGGAGAAGAACGTGCTCTCTCTCTTTTCTTCTTATTTTGAGAGACAGAGAGGGAGGTTCAATCTGAGAGTTTAGAGAGAGAGAGAGAGAGAGAGAGAGAGAGAGACTTCAAGGAAAAGAAAGGGGGAGGAACCTTCGTGTCACCTTCACCTTTCACTCATGCAATTTACCCCGAGAAACGGGGCCAAATTCCCCTTGCCAAATTCCTTAATTTGGTTGTTTCAGTTTGTCATTCGGTACAAGTGCGTCTACATGTACATATATATATGTATCTATATAGGTGTATGTGTGCAGTGCCAGCTGGGATTAGCAATTGTGTAATTATTAGTTAATGCATTGTGCTTTTATAATTCTTGGATGTACAATATTATAATATGGTACTAAGGAGTCCAATATTATCCGGTGGATGAAAGTCGAGTCAAACCCAATAATGAATTAATTAATTCATGGCTGCCAAAAGGGTCGGCCATGTGCGACCAGCCACCTGAAGAGATGAAACGCATTTGCCGTATGACAGCTTGCTATATGGGTCTGGGCTTGCTGCTTTCCATTAATGTGTGTCCTCTTGTCTTGGTGGTGTGGCCAATGGGCCGTGCGAACACAGCCTTTGTGCCGCGTTGTAAAGGGCCGTACATACGAACGAGGAAGGCTTGCTTTCGCAGAGTAATGAGTTCGTGTTGTTTAGGCCTGGAAGCACGGAGCAATAAGTTTGGATCAGCGAGTGAAGAGAGACCAGTGTAGTGTCTCTTGTAAATTTGAAGGAACACAAGGCAGTTCATCCAGTGGTCGATAAAAGGACATGAACAAATGGTAGTAGCCTCAGTTGCAGTAGAACCATATGGTCATTCAGGTACCATATGAAAAAGGCAAGATGATCCTGTCGAAAAGCAAATGTGTCGGCCGAAAATGAATTGAAATAATGACCGCATCAGTCAAATTCTCATGCAATACTTGCTCCGTGGCTCCTTTACAAGGAATACAGCTCGTAATGGCGTCAGAGATAATGCCCGTCCGATGAATTTAGTTCTCTGGTGCTGCAAGTTGGATGTTGCCTGTACACTTGTTTCTTCACAGAAGTAAGGCGAAGAGGGCTTGGAATATAGACTTGCGGCTTCCTAGCGTTCCTGCAGGGCTCGAACTGGTCTTGCCTCCTGTTAAGAATCCTTGAGTTTGGTCCTCCTGCCTTCCCTGATAAACAAAGGAAAACCCCCACTGAGCCAAGTTCCAAGTCGAACTTGAATTACTGAGGCAATTGGAGTATGACTGTACCTGAGCAGCATCAAGAAGGGGGCCCCAGCATTCCATTCGATTGTACTTTGGAGTGCTCGAGTGAAAGTAAACCCACACAACAGCCTCTGCTAGCTCAGGATGCTTGGTGAAAAGCATCGAATCCCCATGCAGCACTGCTTTTAGTACCTGCTTTCCATCAAGACAATGTACTTATCCTGTCATATTTATGCTGACAGTAGCCTGAAAAGGCAGGTCCTATGTTGATGGAGAGAAGTTGCTCAGTTACCAGGGGCAACTCTTTCGAGAAAATGTGGTATCGGAACTCGGCAGCAATGTCAAGAACAGGATTTGGCCCGCTCACGTAACAATGGACATGTAGGCACATTTCCTTGTTGACCTGCTTCCACTCCGCAACCACGTCGTCCTGACTGTACCATCCTTTTAACTAGAAATCGCAGTTGCCACAAAACGGAGATCAATTCCAAGTTAATCTGTTTGCACAGCTTGCCTTATAATGAAGTTTGTACCTGTTCGATGCTGATGACATTGGAGATGCTTAAGGTTAGATTTGCTGTGAAATCGCAGTGCGATAAGATGTACGTCCTGGGAATCACTCCGGAATATCTGCCCGGGTCTTCTGTGAGGATATCAACCTTCAGCTTCGAGGCTTCAAATCTTGCTCTCGGGATCAATAGCCTAACAGCCTGCAGGTGCAATGTGAAATTCATTTTCATCATAAATTCTGAGAAAAAGTGCAGCTAGATTTGTATCAACGTCCAGTATAACGTTGGTCATTCAGGTACCATATGAAAAAGGCGAGATGATGGGTAAAGTGCATTAAGAGGGCAGAAGTACCAAATTAACTGTTAAGATTCAATCAGAACTTTCTATTCCAAGGCAAAGGATATGTGTAAGCATAAGGACAAGTGTTGTTGTTGAGTAGGCAGTTTACAGACTTTGAGTCGGTAACCCAACAACAAGGCAGAGAACCCGGGACTCCATGATTTGTTTCTATTGTGTTGGACTTGGACACAGTTATCTTCCCTATATCTTTAGATTCTGCAAGTAAGCTAAAGGGCAATAATCTAGGACAAATGCAGTCTTCCTGGTCAATGCTAGAGCGCCAACCATTCTCCGCATCAATTCGTACCCAGTATACTAAATCAAAAGACAAGTTCCGAACTGTCCTAAAAGCTCATGCTCCGATCGGTTCCGTGAATCATTGCTAGAAAGAGACTGATCAAATGGAGGCCGAAATAGTTTGGCATGAGAGAAAAGAATAAAGAAAATGCAACCTCGGAAACGAGTGTGTTGCAGGAGGGAGCTGCGGTGCTGGGCAATGCGGGCAGGGATCTCTTCGGTGGCGGCCGGTTTCGGGGGGTGTCCTGGTGCGGGGAGGGAGAGAAGGCGTAGGAAGCAAAACGGGAGGCCATGGAAGCTTCATAACCGGCCAGGCTTTCTCCTCTTCATGCTCCAAGCGCCAGCATTGCAGTCCCTCCGTCTCCTCCTCCTCCTCCTCCGTCTCCTCCCAGAAAACCCAGCGACTATGAGTGGCCCGAGAAGTAGAGACAGACACGGAGGGATTCTGTGGACGTTGGGGAGCTTCCTCTTCAGCTGCCGGTGACGTGTTGTGATTCGAGGACACAAGCAGTTGCCCAAAAATCCCTGTCAAACCATACCCTCCACAAGATTCCCTTTTTGCCCCAAAAAAACTCTTTTTTTTTTTTAATTTCCATATCTTTTTAAAAGTTTGTTGTTTCACCTATATGGATTAATTTGAGTGATTCAATTATATATATATAATTTAAACAAAATTTTGCATTTAAAATTTATAAATGAGAGGGAAAACAAAAAAATCATGACTGGAGATTAATGGATTAAATTTGAATTATCACCTTAAAGTGCAGGGGCAATCATTGAAGCGGCCAGCGATTGGTCGGAGGTGTGGACACGTCATCGCCGGGCTTGGATCTTGTTAGCCTGTCGGGGATAATGTGATGTGATGACGTGGCCTTTTCACTCAGACCTCTCCGGCTTAACCTTTTCTTTTTCCCCCAAAAAAACACAGAGACCATACTCTGCCATACGAACTGGGAAACCTAGGGTTGCTCATAGTATGGTTTAATCCAGGGAATTGAACTGAATTGTTAAAATAATCTGGTTCGGTTCAGGTATTGTATGTCCGAACCATAACCATCACATGATCATTGAACTAAATTGTTTTTAATTGATTATATAATTCAATTAACCGGTCCAAACGAATTTTTTAAAAAAAATGAAATTAATAAATTGAACATAAATTGAATCAAAACAAAATAAATAAATAAAAACATAAAAACAACAAAATAAAAAAACATTACAATTGTAAAATTTTTAATTAAAGATAAATTAAATATATAAAATTATAATAAAGAAACATATTTAGAACAAAATTTAGTGTGAAATAGTAGAAAATGTACTATATAATGGTAAAAGAACCTATATCTAATTATTTTTAAATGTTTAAAAGACATTTGTAATATATTTATATTTTACTTTTAATATATTTACAATATTTTAAATACTTTATAAAAAATACAATTGGACTAAGTGAACTAGTTAACTGAACAGTTTAAACTTAATCACTAACTACACCACTTTACCTTAAAAAAACTACAATATACGAAAACTGATTCACTCTAAACAAGTTTTTAATGTTCGACTCGGCTTACGGTTCGATCTGGTTCTTTGGTTATTTTTGTGCCGCCCTCGGGAAAGCCCAGTGTTTTCACTTCACTGCAAGAAGGCCCATGACTCTTCAATGGGCCTACCGACTACTACCGAGGCCCACATTCCAATTCTACCAGAGGCCCATTCGCAGCCCCCATCATTTCCTGTAACTTTCCTTCTATATAAAACATCAGACACAGGATGGCGTTAGGAAGATTAATTTTATTTGTGTTGATTCTCTTGTTAGCATAGACATTGGCCCACGAAGATTCAACATGGAGGGTCACATTCACCTTCCAATGTCCAGAGGATGGCCGGTCTCCGAACCCAAAGAATAGCATCTCCCGCACTGTACCATGCATGCACTGAATTCGGCTCGGTCAACCGGAGATCCTTCATACCAACATCCAGCATAGGCCAAAAGCAGTAAAAGCGAAGCTAAGGAAAGAGATTTACCTCTTGCTGGCGGTGAAGCGATGAGAGCTTCCTCAGCACAGAGAGGGCTTCCCGATTTCAAACGAACAGACCAAATCGGTTTTTTTTTTTTTCCCAATAGAAACGTTCAAATTTTCCATGGTAAAGAATGGTGGTACACCCAAGTATTGAGAAAAAGGATGGGAAAAACGAAAAAGGATTGCGGCCACTCCTCGAGTATAGTTGCACCACATCAAAATCAATGGTGATTTGGTTGCATATGCTGGTGATAATTACTGCCATCCCTCCCTAGTTTACTGTCTAGCATTCTCGTTCGGGACAGGTCCTGGTCCTGAGCAACCTCTTGGGTTGTTGTTCCTCCAGCAGTTTCTAACCCAAGGAGGAGGCATCTTCGCGCCAGTCCACTTCTGCTGCCTAAAGTACCTTCGACCCAGATCCTGAGATGACACTTTCAATCTCTTGCTGGGCATCATCTGCTGGTTCTCAGAGCATTGAACCTCGGAACCCGCTAAATTAGCACCATAGCTGCTCGGACTGAGATTCTCAGGCTTCTCATCAGCAGAGTGAACTCTACTACTATTACTTGTCCCGCAATCTGAACTACTTGGAGAGGACCGGCGCTTCCTATCTCGGGGAAATGAAGGTAAAGGTGGAAAAGGATGAAATGGCATACCAGGAGCTACGGCCCAGCTCTCCATAGAGCCAGCCTGTGGAACCCCAAACTGCTGAAGGATCAAGAGCGGAACTCCATAAGACACTGGCAATTGGGATTTGAATCTCTCCTGTGGCTGCCCAATAACAGCATCAAATGGGCATCGCATGTATTGAGCCTTTTCAGTTGATTGATCTACCGCTGCTGGAGTTGATGAACCATTGGAAGAAACCCGAGAAGTGTCAAGAGGAGATGAAAAACCAGGCGGGCCCTCCTCTTCGCAATTGCATTCCTTTCCATCTCCAACCGTGTTTGGAGACTTCTGCTTGAGCTTAAGAGACTCCAGGTATGGGTTTATGTCTGAATCCCATCGGGTCTTACGCTTGCGCTTCTGGGTCCCAGACACAGAGCCCCCATCTATGGAAGAACTATCTGTTGCCCCTGAAGTTGGGGCTGAAATTGAAGGCTGATTAAGGCAGTCGGCAGCTTCTAATGGTCTTGACAGGCCTACATCCGGCCAATTACTTTGAGAGCCTATAAAGTTGAAATTTAGCCCATCCCAATCTGCAAACCCGAGCTTTCTGAGATGTCTAGGAATCCACCTGTCACGGAAGCTGCGTGCAATTTGATGAACCTGGAGTGGAGAAGCTAGTTAAATTCATGAGGACTTGCACAATGGAAATAAATGTGCCCAATTTTCCATTTAACAAAGAGTTATCCATGATATCAGCAGCAAAAAGGAGACATCAAACAAAAGAAATTCAAGTGCATGCTTCTTTTTCTCCAATTGGCCAGTGAAAATATTCACCTGTTTGTCATCATGTTCAGTCAACGACAGAATGGACTCTCTTAAGCTGCAACACAACAAAGTAATAATGATAAGATTATATGTCACAAATATCTGGAAAGAAGTCACTGTATGTAAAAATTCACTCAAAAATGGTGCTAAAGAACAATGTAACACATGAAGATACCATTTGTTGGACATGTAACACACATAAGAAATATGACATGAATTGTATCAATAAGATAAAACAAAAGGATAAAAATGCTTCTAACCTCTCCATTCCAGGACAAGGAGGACCAACACTGATATGCTCCAAGGTAAGTATCTCCCTGGCTGCTAAATACTCCAAGACCTGCAGATGAAGTAAACCACAAGCATGAAATAACATTATTTTTTAGTTTCGTTTTATTGGCTCAATAAACGTAGGTACAGTACAAACTGTGAGCAATATCATGTTACATTTTCTAGCCTAGCCAACCCAAAATGCACTTTTACCTTTCATCTTTCAACCCTCAACAAATGCATGAGTACACAGTTAACAACTAGAAGGCCAAATTACATGGTATACCTTTTATGTATCATCACTATAAAAAGAAGAAACATCTCCATACTCAATCTTGCAAGGATCGCATAGACGAAAAGTCAGTATTCTCTAAACTACATACACTATCAATAGAACTATGCTGGTCAAGCAGTCAATCCAAAATATTCATAATTTCAGTGATAGGCACCTTAAGGAGCTTGCGAAGAATTGGAATCTTTTTGAAGTCCCTCCTGTACTGTTTCAAGATGTTGTGAAGCATCCGGAGACCTGAAATGAGAAGTGTCATCATCATATGAGATGAAGGTATATATGTTCAAGAAAGAGCGAGTTCAAAAGCATCAGCATAATGGCCCAAGATATAGTACCATTTTTGTTTATTATGTCCATCAGCACAACTCGAGATCTTGTTTTAAGAAGTGCATCAAGGATCATTGAGAGATCACGATTGCTGCAAAGGAAAAGTGTGCAACAGAAACAAAACATCGTCAAAATCATTGGGATTAAACATTCCAAGTCAAGGTTATTGAGAAAGGTTTTAAACTTATAGATAAGAACTTAAAAGAGAACAATATTGACCTCTGAATTGCTTCCCCATTGCCACTATCACCTGATGCGGCAGTGAGAAGTAGAAGCTTCAAGTAGCCTTTAGGAGCATCCTACAAAAACAACAAAGTATGTGGGGTCAATTGCAAAGATATCAGCATAGCAGTTATGGAGAAACTAACTCATGGTAAAATATTAAAGAGCTGGAGACCGACAGGTGTAGCTGGAAAAGGTTATCTTAACAATGCAATCCCTTAGGACTAAAAAGGCAGATAAAATGGCATTGGTTCCATAGGGTACTTCTACTAGAAATGACATAAAATACAAATGGCAATACAGACGGAACATGAAGCATTCAAAAACATGGATCTAGCACCTATTTATCCAGATTTAACTGTTCAAAGGACACCAAGTATTCCTTGGGTCCCCACCCTCCTAGGATGGGGCTTCAAGTGCAAGTGTGCTTACAAGGGGGTAATATAGCTAATCTGGCTGCACCTTGTGCAAGTATGTTTTGCCAACTAGTGTTTTCACTCAGCAAGCGAAAGAGTGTCAAATATCTAAAGGTGAAGATGGAGAATGCTAGAGCACTTACTTTCCTTTTGCTAATTCCACCATCAGCATCCAACAACTCATTAAGTTTCTCTTGCACTGTAAGCATCAATCAGCACCAATTATTTAGGCATTTGCAGTCATAATTTTTTCTACTAAAACAAATTAGAAAGTTATCAGACCTGCTTCAAAGCGGCCATTTGAAGATCCTTCAATTGCTTTTTTAGGTTTGATGGACACCATCTGGGACTTGCTTGCCATCCCCTGACCTTTATTTAGATTTTGTGCATTGCTGCTACCTTTACTTTTCTTGACAGCACCAAATGACCTAGGGACTTTCACGAGAGGATGAATCCTGGTAGAAACTAATCTGCCAGGTGGCTCATTCATCTCTGGTGTACAAGTATGATTCAAGTTTGAAGTATCTTCCTCAATAGAGATATTTTGCTGAAGTTCAGGTAAGGGTGTGATTATAACATCCTTTGAAAGCACAGACAATGCCTGACCCAGCTTAGACTGCAAAGCCTTTTCTGATCTTCCTTCTGCATCCAACGATTCCTCTGAATGTGAAATACAGGAAACAGATTGATTTCGAGGGTCACGACTCCCCAAGGTGTTCTCTAATTCTCTGATCACTTCATTTTTATGTTTCAATGAGAGATCTGTGACCAGCATGCCTGATCCTCTCATGGTTTGAGGACTGGTGTTGTCAAACCTATAAGCAACATCACCATCTTCATTAAGCATTACAGGTTCTGGGAATTCATCATCTGAATCACCTCGGACCATTGTCTCAGTACTCTGTAGATCACCACCAATATACCCTCGACACAGGGGTGACCCACAAACACATTTTTTGGCTGCAGCACCAAATACTCTTACATAATTATAGTCAAAAGTCACCTCTTCACCCTGAAGAACAAGGGCAAAAAGAACACAAGAATTGAATCAGAAAGCCCTTGCACATGTAACAAGTATGTTTTCCCACAATTCAACACATTATGAGCCAATATTAACAAGGCAAAGCAACACAAAGATGAAAATAAAGATAACATCTTAAAGTTTGCTCAAATGGCTAGCATATTATCTAAAAAGGCGCACTCAAGTCAGCATGAACTAGCCATGCATATTAGCTAAATTGGGAAAAACGAGTTCGACATCTCCCAAAGAATCCCCTCTCAAATCTAAAATCAGTCTCACCCGTTTCTGATTCTCCTACATTTCCTCCAACCCACTTCACAAGGATTAATATACCTTAAGCTAACCTAATTAAGTTAGAGGTCTCAAAGTCCACTTGGAAGAATGGTACATGGTCTTGTATAAACATTGACAGGGCACTCTGAGGGAATATAGCATGACCATGCTCTAAAACAGTAAAAAGTTGGATAAGTAGAAGGCATCTGTACCTTCTTAATATCCCTTATTGCAAATAGTCCAATACAGATTTCTCCATTCACCATCCACTGCACAAAAATTTAAGAGTCAAGATTTGATATACAGAAGAAAAAATTTTTAAATTTCACCAGATTCATTTAACAACCAACTTTTTTCAGGGAAAAGCTCCAAATTTTGACAAATTCCAAAAATGTACAGTAACGCCACAAATGCATTCATGTTCTTCCATGTTCAATACAATTTAATGAGCAACCAAACTATACATATCTACCTTCTCAGTTTGGCAATTGGGGTCACAACTATGGTTAATGAAGCGCCCCAAATTCCCCTTGCTACATGCATCAATGACCTGAAGGGAACATGAGAAAAGCGTTAAGATGTTCCAGATCAGGGCACTGTTTTAAATGAATAGGAAGAAAATAGCATGATCAAGTTGCGAACCCATTATCTCACAACTTTAGCAGAACGTATAAAAAAGCACACAAAACATGCAACAGACCAGAGAAATTATCAGCATTGAATTTACTGGGCAAAATACCGTAAAAACAAGGCAAAATGAGTATGTAAGTGTATGCATTTGGAGATGCATCATTGTCAAAGCCTCAATTTTTGCTAGCAATTCATGCATCTCTCTGGATTATCTTGTTTCTGAAGAGGGGTGAAACCATCTCCCTGTAAGAGGGAAGATATTGCTACCAAGTCATCATGTAGAGCGGTCATTACCAATATATCACCAAGTATTTAAAGAATTAGTCAATGAATACATTTTGACTAATGAATACATAGACATAGAGAATTTCAATCACAACAATTACAACAAAACCCAACCTCGCCACCATTCAGTGTCATGAAATAGAAATGTTTGTGACCCTTCACAGCATAATCTCTCTGTCTCTCCTCATAAGTAGGAATATCAAGCACCTGCAAAGAGCATAATGTAAATGTTTTGACACACAACAGTTAAAGAGTAATCAATCCATCAGAGCTAACATAAGAAACCTCACAAGAATGCTAATACTGGTGAATTCTTATTTTTAGTTCAAATGATTTATCATGGTGCACAATTGACCAGAAAATTCCACCATCCAAACGCATGCACAACCCCAAAATCCACCAAGGAAAGAAGCTAGACAGCTGTGAACAGCAAGCAATCATCACAACAACAAGAATGGCTCACTAAACATATAGATTATCCTTCTTAAACGGATATGGAACATCGATGAGTTACAGTATACTGCTTCTGAGATGATAAGCCTTAAATCCATAAGGACTCCACAATCCATGGTGATTTAAAGAAATAAAAAAAATATAGTCAACTGGCTAGAGGAGGAAAGTTCTAAAAGGAGGGCAATGTATAATGCCAAGAATGAGCGAAGATCAATAACAAGCACAAACTAAAGAAATACACATTTTCAAGTAATCAGTCAAAGCTGACATCAGCACTATTAGTAATTGTCCTACCATCCCCTATGTAGTTAGTAGAAAGACAATCTTGAAATCTACAGCATTCATATGCAGCTTCAACTGATATACACTTTAGTACTACTCTTTGCACTGACAAAACAAAACTATGCAACAACCCCCCCCCCCCACCAAAAAAAAAAGTGCCTAAAGCTTAAATTCAGATAAAGTTCTGTAAGTAACTAATATTTAAGATTACCTCCCCAACGTATTCAATAATAAAGTCCCCCTTAGAGACATCTTCTTGCAACTGAAGGCCATACCCCTTTTTACCACATCGGAACCATTGCAGTTTGGCATACTTGCGCTTCTGGAACTGTGTGCAGAACAGAAATTAACCGTCAGCCAATGATTTAGTTATTCTGAATGACAGAGGAGCTATCATACCTGTTGGTTTGAACAAAGGTCTCCACATGGACAGGTGCCTTGAACACATTCAATGTTCAACACCCGATTGAGGCATTCATCCCCACAGCCCAGCTTGCCATCTAAAGGTGGTTTGCAATGGCAAACCATCACCTGAAATGAAAGGTAACATAATTTCAAAGCAGAATAATAAACCTTTTTTTAATAGAAAGTTGAATAATAAACTTAGATCCACCATGAGAAACCAAGATGAGGTAAGGTAAATGCAATGAATATAGCCAAGGTTATAGATTCCAGAGATAAAAGAGGAGACCTCAATCAGTTTTTATTGCCAATTTTTTATTAACAGATACAGGCTATTTACCACTACAAATGGTAATATATTCCAATGGAAGACAAAAAAAAAAAAATCAACCAATTTCTACCTGAGAGATTAAATATAAAAATAACATGATATAGAGTGTATTCTACGTTAAATCTCTAGCTCATCTTACAGTTTGCTTAGACCATATTTTTCATCAATATCTAGCCTCAAATCAAATAAACCAAGTGGGAGATCTACAGGCAGTAAACAGAGCTAAGACAAAAGAAGCTTCAATTTAGAAGTGACCATATCATAAACTCATATCTCTCTCTCCTTATATAAACACCCATTGCACAAACATAGTTAAACACAATAAATAAAATGCAACAAGAGACTAGAATTAAGTTTGAACCTCATCAATTGTCTGAGTTCTCCGGCTTCGATGCAAGAATTTATTTGAATCAATTTGGGTAAAAGATGATTGTTGGGAAACTGCATGAGGACAAGTAGATCAGTGAGAACCCTGTACTCATTCATCTTCAAAAAGAAAACAATCTTATTTCTCACAATAATAAATTACAAAATTTCTGCCAGGAAAATAATAAAAGGAGCATCTAAAACCTGCTGGGCGAGTGCGCTTGAATTCTTTATAATTTCGACTACCATCACAATCATCATCTTCACAAGAATAATCTGATAAATCTAACTCAGCATTAATGTCTGCATTTGACATTTCTTGAGGGATAGAGCAATCAGCAAATCTCTTGTCCAAATTGTCGTTGCAGGTCCTTTGCAAAAGGAAATTGACGACATGATTGAATGACATACCAGAAGTTATAACAGATAGAAATATGAATAAGCACAACTAGAATAAGAGCATCCTGCTCTTATGCTCTCTGGTAGCTAACTAACAAAAAGA
Organism: Sonneratia alba; assembly: GCA_900174645.1. Lineage (NCBI taxonomy): Eukaryota > Viridiplantae > Streptophyta > Magnoliopsida > Myrtales > Lythraceae > Sonneratia > Sonneratia alba. The sequence continues at coordinate 2,787,899 of FWPY01000071.1, forward strand.
TGACCCCATATCCCAACTAGAATAAGCAAAAGTCTCAGTAGAGACCCATTTGAAATTTCTGGAAATACATAACCATGAAAAGTCCCCATTTTACAAGCTATCGACTTCCTTATTTCCATAACAGCTAAACAGGAACAAAAGATCATGACAAAAGGAGGAACAAGCCAGGTTGGTCTCAAGGTAAAGGATCTTTTCATGAAACCTCCCTGAATTTTTTCTACACATGATTACAGTTACAAACCTGTGATGGTTGTTAGACACATGCGCACAAGACAAAATAAGAATGGGGAGAAAATGATCTTGGACCACCTAATTTGATGAAATTAGATACTATAGAGCATGTCCTAAAAAGATATAACCAAATTTGTCGCTTATTATATGTTGGTTCCATATATATTCCAGAAAAGTGTTAATTATGCTAGAAATGTAACTCAAAATTCCCTCTATTTGGGTGGCCTGACTTTTCTGATTGATTACCACTTATCCATATAAGAAAAGGCCCTCAGGTTTTTGCAATATGCATTAGTTTATATGCACTAAAAAATTATGTGCATTGATATTCTGTTCCAACAATGACTTAAATAAAATTTGAATACTATCCACTCAGAGACACCATATGCTGAGATTTTAAGGAAGATACTGACAGAATCCACATACCAATTGCTATTTGCATCTTCAATGGAATCAGCTAGTGCAGCTGCTATACGCCTCCATTTATGACAATCATCACAACGGACCCAAGCATTACGAGGGGTTAACTGTTGCTCCACAAGATTATTTGATGTTATTTCCAATTTAGAGGCGTCATAAGTCCACGTATAAGCAGCACTCTTGGTCTTTTTGTCACCATCAATTCCATTATTTCCTGATAATCCAAATGTCTTTAGATCCAGATCAAGTGGACAAGAACTGAGAAACGAATATTACAAGAATTTATGGACTTTAAAATTTGCTAAGAACAAGGAATATGTGAATGATGGAGCATTTTACCAAGTAAAAGAAGAATGAGGAAATGAAACCAGAAGAGAATATACCAGCTAGTGCATGATCATTGGCTGTGTAGACACCTTTCTCCTTCACTTTGCTGTTGCTAGTTGACTTCTCTGAGTCTTTCTTCTGTTTACATGAAGATCCTTTCCTACTCTTAGTGGACTTTACACCTTTGGACATGTCACCACTCAATCTGCCAGATTTGGAGCTTTTAACTTGCTTTTGCCCTTTCACTTTTTCATAAGAAAGCAAGTCATTCTTCAAATGCTCCAAATCCATTGATCCAATACTCACATCTTGACCAGGATAGGTATTATCACCACTTTCAACACACAAAGACCCCTTCAAGAAAGCGAGATCAGACTCATTGGACAGATTTATGGATTCAGCATTTCTTGATGAGTTGCTCAAACAATTTTCATTGGTACATGATGCAACATTTTCACCAGAATCTAAGCTTTCACCCCCCTTCACCTTGCAACTATGTCTCTTTGAAGACGATGATGATCCTGATAATGATTTATCTTTCCTTCTACAGCTGCTTTGATGAGGGACTTTATCTTTCTTCTTTCCTTTTCTAGTGTGGAGAACATCTTCACAAGTAGTGAGGCTTTTGGAAGAATCCAAAGCAACAGTATTGATACCCTCCTGATGTCTTTCACCAATCTGAGCTTCTGGCATCAAATCTATGACTTCTGAATCAGGAGAAGTTTCAGAACCTAAATATCTATCCTCAACGGTCACTCCCACAGGCCCAATCTCCACTGGCGTGGGTTCTAAACAGCTTCCTCCATCCTGAGCAGACCCCTTTGCTATCAAATTGGGATCTCCATTCACAAGAGGATCACCATGATGTGTCTTTCCAGTATCCAGCTTACCATCTACACATTCCAACTGATTCTCCTCCTTGACATCATTCGTCAACTTTGCAACATCTGAAGTGGTACCCCCACAACATCCAGATGCAAAAGCACCCAAAGACGCAGGAATATTAACAACTTCTGAAATCATGACAATCTCCTTACCCATTTTCACCTTGAGACGAATACGATTAGATGAACTGCTAACATTTCCCTTAGAAGGCTGTGACATTCCGTCTGATTGGTTCCTACTCTGCTTTCCATTTCCTCGAACAATCTTGACTTTCCGTGATCCTCGTTTTTGAGCTGGCTCAATTCCAGGCCCATAAATATGTTCAAAATGTTGTGAAACATTCCGCATGACACCCCATGTTGAAGACCGAGGTGTCTTGGAACAACAGCTCCTCTTCTTCTTTGATGCCTTGAAGATGAGTTCTAGAGCTTCATAATTTGGAGCCACTTTGTTTGCATTCCTAGAATGCCTTGAAGCCCTCTTTGCTTGGGTCTTCCGACCAGATTTATTCACACGACTACTCCTAGATGATGAGGTCATAACTACAGGAGATTCTGTTCCAGGAACACATTCAGATCTGCCATCATGTTTCCTCTTATCATTATTTTTGCTCGAATAGTTATTGGCTGCACTGGATGTTGTAGCAGCAGCAACAGTCGCATTTTGTACATCTAGATCATCTGAAGACTTTGCAGAGCTATATTTGACACAAAAATCTGGCTCACATGACTGCAATCCAAGTGTTCCCTCAGATAATCTCTCAAAACTGAGAGAAACTTCTCTTAATTGCTGTGACTGATGACCATTACCATCGAAATTATCTAGTGAAAATGCATTTTCTTCTTTAACAAGCTCTAGATAAGTTTTAGGGGCTCCATTACTATCCCCCTTACCATCCATCTGAGAAGAATCACTCAATGGAGAACAGATATGCAAACCTTCTGAGGTTCCTAGATCGTCCTTGGAAGGCAACATTTGGCAATTCACATCATCAATTTTCACATCCTCTATCCCTGAAAACATTTCAGTTGATATACCAGAAAGCAGCCCACCAGATTCCTGCTCATTCAGTTGGTCAGAATCAGTTGCACAATCAGGCACACCTGATTGTTCATAAGGCACCTCCTGAAGCAGCGAAGTTGATCCATCATTCTGTGAATCAGCCTCCATCATTTGCTCATGATTTAGTACCAAGACATTCTTTTCTTCCACTGGCATCTCAATAATCTGAAAAGAGGGAGTCTCAGTGCACCTCGCCACCTCTACCTTAGCCACAGTATTAGTTTCCATCCTTGCCTCCACCACAGCCTCCTCGGAGGATAGGCATTTAACACTTTTATCATCCCCTTGAACAGTCTCCAGGACAGCATGGCACAGAGAATCTGCAGGAAAAGTATTATCTGCTGCACCATCAGTCTCATTTGAAGGCAATTCATGGCTGTCCATATCAACACGGATTGCTTCTACAACTTCAATTTCCAGATCAGACACCTTCTTATTCTCATGTTTCCTGCTATTTTCATCTGGATAGCCAGAAGAAAGAATATTTTCAGTAGGCATGTCACTGGCCTCAGAGCGTGGTGCCATATTACAAGTAGCAGTTTCCACCTCAGCCACATCATGAACGTTTTCTTCCACTGAACTGGCACATGTTTCTAAAGGACAGCTAGCCTTCTGATCATTCATCTCAGGGCCATCCTGGCCTAAGACAACTTCCTCTGTGATCATTCTGGACTCCAACGTAGCTTCCATCTCATTGCGACATACATCACCAGTAATTATCAAGGGAGGGATCAGCCTGTTGCCAGCCTCCATGACTAACAGATCGTCAGCTGTCACTTCAGCTAAGTTGACCCCTTTTAACAGGGGTACATCTCCATGCATTCCATCCTTTGCTTCAATCCTGTCAGATGGATCATCTAGAGACCCAATCGCAGATGTCAGCTTAAGTGCCATATCATCAGTGTTTTGTAGATTCCCAGGACAAATCTCAGCAGAAAACCCCTCTTCTTCCAAATAGGAGCCAACAACCTCACTCAGATTCTCACACTCAAAACCCCCTTTTCCAGTGCATTGATCATCTCTAGTCACCAGCAGAGATGTCTTATCACAGAGACCAGGAAAGCGATCCACTTCAATTCCCGAATGCTGGGTCACGTGATGTGAACTCATCTGACCAGCATTCTCATTAGAATTAGGAGAATCTAGAGCAGCTTCAATACCAGTCAACTTATCAGAAACCAATTCTTCTACCACTTCTGAGCCACTGCTCAGGGGCTCGGCAGCAGAAGCCAAGTTCCCGCACGAACCCATCATATTGACTGCACAAACTCAAAAAATCCAAGGCATGCTAAGGTAATCCAAAAAACCGGAAGTACCGCCCAACTCAAGCTGATACTTCACCGGCTAAAATGGGCCCAATAAGGCCGGCGCGCCTTCTGCACTTAATGCACCAAGAGCCGAAACCCTATACAGGATACCAGACGCCGCCCATCGTCAAGTTGGGGGAGGAAGGGTAGGTAAGGCTGAAACAGGCTGCAAGAAGCCCTAGCAACCCAATTCCCTTTCGGTTCCTCTGCAAGAACAAAACCCTAATCAGCAGTTGCGGCGTAATGCAGATACCCAAATCTGTACGAAACAATAATGCGACATTGGAAACAGATAAGTATAACAAAAAGAAAATATCGCAAAGAAGGATCAGAAAAATAAAGGACAAATATAAGGCCACCGAAAAGCAGAATAACGTCGTACTGGCAGTTTCTTCTTCGTGGCGACGGCGCAAATTGTCAGGGCAGAGAGGGAGAGAGTTCCGTGACGTCAACGGAGGATTTATTAATGGAAAACTCGCAGAGAAGAGGGAGGGAGGGACGGAGGGAGGGAGAAGGAGGAGAGAGAGTTGAGGGGCTAGAGAGAGAAGGAGGCTCCGACCGAGAGAAGTTATCGTCTGCTTTGACTCGCTTTGCCTGCGATTGGGGGCAAAGTCGGTCGGCCCCGCATTGACACGTTTCTGGTAAGGGTAGAACTGTCTTTTCATCCTCCTCACTTTTTCTTTATTTTTTTTTCCGTTCCTTTCCCCTTTTTCGTTTCCCCACTCAACGGAACGGATGAATGAATTCGCCGATGAATCCGTCAACGTTGCGCCCGTAGTTCTCTGATTCTCCTTAGGCACGAAATGGTAATACCCTTTCTTTCTGGGCCTGACTGTGGCCCAGATGTTCAAATGTAAATGGGCCTGACTGTGGCCCATTAGTTTTCCCAATATTCGGCCCAGTTTCTAGCTTGAGCTCGATAGTAATTAATTCCACAAGAAATTAGATATGGGATTTTTTTAAAAAAATATTATAATAATTAGCGTTGTTTTGCTTCTAATTATCATAATTTTTCAAGAATCAAATCCATGTATATTTTAATTTATTTATATATGAATTATTTAAACATACGAATCATATCCTATTAAATTCAGAAACCAAATCATATAAGTATGATTCGAATAACTTGTTAGGATTTTTTTTCCTCTTTATTATTATATTGTCTGCTACATCTCAATATTTTTAATATATAAGTAAGTATTGTTAAATTATCAATTTATAATATATTCTCATAGTTTCAATTTAATTTCTACTAATTTAATATTTTTTTAGAATTTAATAGATTATAGTCGCACAGTTTTTAGCGTGGTTTCCCATTTTCGGCTTCCTAACTTCTTGCCACATTTTTTAATATGATAAATTTTTTCAACATACATAATTACTCCGTTAAATAAGATTTCATCGATTTAAAAATCTATTAATATAAATGATATAAGAATTATAGTTCAAATATCTCATAAGAAGTTAATTGTGAAGCCAATTTTCCATTGTTTGTACAATTCCAAGTAACAATGTTGAGCATCCCAAGTAGAGATATTAAACAAGCCGATTCCAAGATGTTAAACAGGATAGTTTGGCCCATAATTAGCCGGTCAAAAACTTGGAACCGACTTGGACCGCCTCTAAAGTGGCATGTAATCACTCTTATTAGGTTGATGAGCAATTGCAAACCAAGTTTAAAAAATAGGCATGTGAACCCAAACCGGCCCAATATATTTTCTTATTGAATCGGCTTGTAACCGTTTGAAAACTGTAATTGGCTCGGAATCATTATAAAACCGACCTATATCACTAAGACCTTACAACTAATAGCTAATTCTTCATTGGTTCAATTTAAAATTAAAAAAAGAGGAAAGTGTTGCAGTTCACAATCCAAACCCGCATAAACTGCGAATTAGCCCGCTTAAGCTCCAGTTCTATGGAAGTTCATGATTTTTTGAATGGTAGTCCATAATTGGACTGCTAACCGAGCCAAACGGTTTTATTCTTATTTTGAACCGGTCTGGACTGCCAATTTAACATCTCTAAATTCCCAAATACTGAAACCAAATTCAAGACCGGTCCTAATCAATTTTTAATTGATCGCTCGGATCATACCCGAATGCTCGTGTACTTCATTCGGATCCGAGTATATGAAACCAACTATTCGCCGGCTCCGAGCGCACATATACGAGGGGGGGTTACGTGGGGCAACCCTACGTCGTACGCAAGTGGGAAGACTCTTCGTTCTCTGGCTCACCGGACAGCTACGGCAGCTACTTCACCTGAGCGTACCGCCGATATATCCCTTTTCCCTTTCTGTTTCTTTTCCGTCCGCCTGTAAAAAATCGTCGGAGAAGTAAATTCACAGCGACACACTTTGTCTCTCCGTCGTCCCGCGCAAGCCCCCCTCCTCTCTCTTCCTCTTCCCCGGCAAAACTTTCTCAGCTACAATCCTCTCAGCTTCAATCTCTCTCTCTCTCTCTCTCTCTCTCTGTTATTTTATGCTGGAGCTCTCGATTAGGCGACATTCAGGTCTCGTTTTTGCCCTCAATTGTCGGACGGTCCCCGGCCCAGTCCATGGAGGAGGGCGGGAAGACCGGAGCTGGAGGCGCCGATTCATCCTCTAGGGTTACGCCCTCCATGGTCAAGTACGGGGACCGGCAGGTCTTTACCGTGGAGCTCCGTCCCGGCGACACTACAATCGTGTCCTGGAAGAAGCTTCTCAAGGATGCTAATAAGGTCGTCAACGGACCAGGTGCCACCTCTGTAGCTGGGCCTTCCACTTCTGCTGCCGCTCAAGCTGCTGACGAAACTCATCCTTTGCCGGTATAGCTGTTACTGTTTCCACACTGTCTGTGATTAGCCACTTTATTATGAAGTTTCCTATGGGGATTCGCATCGTTATTTTGTTGTTGGTTTTGGTGTATGTGTTTTTCACTGTGGGGGTGGTGGGGTTTTGGTTGCGGTAGGGGGTAGGGGGCGTGTGGGGGTTGGTTGGTGTTGGCGGCGGGTGTTATGGTTGCGGAATGGGTCATTGTCCTTAGTCTGCTTCCACTCTGTTTAGGATGTCTTTGACATCGGTATCTTCTACTGAGAATTTCGTTGTTGCCCTGAATACAGTTCCCATTTTTATAATCTGGGAAGCATGTGCTTTACCTGTCACGATGTCCTAACGGAAGTGTGGTAATATGATTCTTATGCAGTTCCCTCATGTGTTGATAGGCAGTGATTGTATCAGAACTAATATGTTTGCAATAATGCTGAAAAATATTTAGTACATTGAAGAGGAGATTAGACTGAGCGGAGAAGACAGCCTGGTGTGGACTGTGGTTTGATAATCCCGTAGGTTCTTCTTTTGGAATGGCAAATTTATATGAAAGATGGTTCTTGCATTTGGATAAATTATAATGGTTGTCAGTTTGTATTGGGTACTTGGGTGTTATAGGAACAGATTTACATTTGGGATAACATATGAAAGATTATGTCTCAGAGAGTTCTGTCTGAAATATTGGGATAATGACAACAATTTCTGCTCCATTTGTCAAAGAAAACAAAGTTTGTGCAAAGCATTAGTCCATTGGCTGTTAGAAATGAGACGTGGGGCTGTTTGATGTGCCGTAAGATTTTACTCACACTGAGGTGTGGTAAAGATCTCGTTCAATTTTGTCCAAGTCTCTCAAGTTTGCAGCAACAAAACACTGGCTTTTTTTTGTTGATCATAGTTAATGCTGACTTTATTGTCTTGAGGGACAGCCTGTGGGAAATGAAGCAAAGGACGCTGCTCCGCCAAACCGATTTAGTGCTGTAATTGAAAAGATTGAGAGGCTTTATATGGTAATATAGATTTAAATTTCTTATTGTTCTTAGATTTGCACAATGCATTTGCAAAAAATTGTCCTTAATTCCTGTCTTTACTTTTGAGTACTAGAAATTGATTTTCTCATGATTGGACATGTTAATAAGTAATATTGGATCATCCCTCTCAGGGTAAAGACAGTAGTGACGAGGAGGATCTTAATGACATTCCTGATGATGATCAATATGACACTGAGGATTCCTTTATTGATGATGCTGAATTGGTTGGTATCTTTCCCATTATGATAAGTGATACTGCTCTCTGTTTTTCCTTGTAAGAATGACATGTTGAAGGCGATCATCTTATTATCTTCAGGATGAATACTTTGAAGTTGACAATGCTATGGTAAAGCATGGTGGCTTCTTTGTCAACAGGGGGAAGTTAGAATGCCTGTGAGTATTTATTATATTTGTAGCCTGACATGCTGTCTTCTATATGTTCTTTTTGGTTATTTTAGTTCTAACACACTTATTGTTAATAATACTGACACTGACTCTTCAGTTTGCATGAAAAGAATGTCAAAAGAGATTTGCTATCTTAAACTTCAGATAGTATATCATTCCTAATATACACTATACAAGCAGTATTGATACTAGCTCTTAAGCTTTCTCCATGGTCCATACAAAATGAGCGTATTAAAGTGGTCTGCTATCTGAGACCCTGAAAGTTATTGCTTCATAGTCCATACTCAGCCAATTTTGGGATTTTGTCATTCTATATGCAAAAAGCTGCAACTAGGCTATTGTATAAATATTCTTGTATTAACTACTCAGTTCAAGTTATATGCTCACAGAATTGTACTGAATATCTGGACTGTTGTTAATTATTGAATCATGTTTATGCTGTATCTATTGGGGGAATGAGATTTCACAGTGGTCTAGATATTTCGACAGGATTATCATCTACTTCATATACTATATTGGCTTGATATGTTAATTTCTCCCTCCCTTTGCTTATGTAACATTGAATATGGAGCTGCTAACTTAGCTTTCTGTACTGTCTCTATTCTATTATTATATATATATATATATATATATATATTAAAAAAGAATCCCTTTATTCTTTTCTTTCTTTACCAGAAATGAAACTACTGCACCGCCTAATCAACAGCCCAAGAAAAGGAGAAGAAAAGAATTGATGAAGGGTAGTAGTGAAAAAGATGTTGTTTTGCCAAATAAACATATTAAAGTTGGAAAGACCTCTTCTGGGAAAGATGCAGCGCTGGTTGGGAGCAGTTCATTTTATCCGTCACAAAGTTTGACTATGATGAGGGAGCCCCATGAAGATGCTAAAGCTTCAAAGCAATTTAATCTAACTGAAAGTGGTCCCAAGAAGAAATCTGCTGAAGGTAAAGTTCTATTGGGTCATGTTTCATCTTTTTTTGAGCGAGGATCATGTTTCATCTGTAAAAGCTGCAAATAATCAGCTCTTTATTACTTGCAGGTATGAGGGATTTGGAAAAGCAAAAGACAGGAGGACTACTGTCAAAAAGTGTTAGCAAGATGAAAGATTCAAGTGGATCATCAGATGTTTTGCATCAAAAGCACCATGATGGAAGCTCTTTTGCTCCATCTAGATCACAACCAGGAAGAAGTGCTTCAGATTTTGAAGAATTGAACAGGAGAGACAAGCATGGTATTCGTCAAGTTCCTGATCTGAATATGCCTGATAGCAGACAGATGGAAACATCAGTGAGTTCTTTGTTTCTTCTCTTCCTAACATCACCTAGAATGCTGGTAGTTCAGTAAGCCCATCTAAAATGCTGGTAATTTAGGAAAAACCACCACAGTTACCTGTCCCTAAGGAAAAGATACATAAAGGAATTAAAGTGACATTCCTGATAACATCACAGTGGGAGAAAAATTGAGGACCTTTTTGTAGGGAGTCAGTTGCTGATATCGGTCAGAATCGAAGATTGTATGTTGCAGATAGATATATTCTACACGTCTATGTAGCTTCAAATCCATTGCTTTAATAGTTTCTAAGGCTCTCTTGCAACAATAGCTGCATATATGCCATGGGCTGATTTGGAATCTCCAATTTTGCAGAAGATGATGCAACAGATGCACAGGAAGGATGGTGCTAGTGTAAGACCCAAAGTTTCTTTGCTTGAGAAGGCTATCAGGGATTTGGAGAAGATGGTTGCTGAGTGTAAGTACATTTATAGAAAATTATTAGAAAGTTATTCTTTGTTTACTCTTCAATTGATCACCTCTCATTATGTGAAACTTTACAGCTAGGCCTCCTGTTGCAGAAAATACAGAGACTGATATATCTTCGCAGGCTGTGAAGAGGAGATTACCTACTGATATAAAGCTGAAGCTTGCTAAAGTTGCTAAACTGGCGGTATTGCAGAAGAGCTTAACAATTGGATTCATGTTTTACTAACCACCTCTTACATTCATCTCACTGAAGAATTTTGATTATTGCAACAGTCAAGCCATGGAAAAATATCTAAGGAGCTAATAAATCGCCTGAATGGCATTGTTGGCCATTTGGTACAACTTAGAACACTGAAGGTACGTAATTGATCCTGTGAAAGGATCAATGTGGTAATTTAAGTTGCATTTATTTGTTGCATTATTATTGATTATCCTGTAGCATTCTGGTTTTCATTTTCTGATGTTAAGCGGTTTCTTTTTCAGCGAAACTTGAAAATGATGGTTAATACTAGTCTATCAGCAAAGCAGGAGAAAGAAAATAGGTTTCAGCAGATAAAGAAAGAAGTAGCTGATATGGTTAGAGTACGAGTGCTCACTTTGGACTCTAGGGTATGTTTTCCTTATCTCTCTCTCTCTCTCTCTCTCTGTATACTTATGTATACATCTCTTTTAGAGAACTAGTAAGAGATGGAACATTTTTATTGTGAAGTGTCAACAGGTAAAAAATGCAGCAGTTAATTGGTCCCTGCTATCCTCCCTCTGTTGAAAGGGTCATTAGTTGTTTCTCTCTAGTAGGTCCATGTCACCTGAGGAGCAAGCAATCAATCTGATGACTCTAAACATTGAAGTGCATGATTTAGTGAAAGCCAGATTGTTATGTTTAATGTCCTATTATTGGTAAAATCTAGACGATTCTGGTTGGATATCTATTAAGGAACTCCCTCTTAGGTACCACAGCATCAGGCTGGAGCATCTGATGATCTCAAAGAGTTGGGTCCTAATGCAAAAGGTTTACCCACATCGAAGTTTGACATGGACCCGGCAATGGAGGACAAGATCTGTGACCTCTACGATCTTTACATAGATGTATACTCTCAACTCTCAAGCTTTAGTACCTTTTTATTAGAATTTGCATTTTCTTGTGGAGAACGTATAATCTTGGCAATGCTTGTTATCATACAGGGGCTGGATGAGGAAACTGGTCCACAGATCAGAAAACTGTACTCTGAGGTATTTCACTTGGCCACTTATTTGTGCTCTCTATGATTGTACTTGCTTTTTTGGCACAACTTACTAGCCATATGTGCTCAAAGTTTCTGTTGATCATCTTTTTTAACATTTTGGAGTCTTGTGATACAGCTTGCACAGTTATGGCCAAGTGGCTTTATGGATAACCATGGGATCAAGGGTGCAATTTGTCGATCTAAAGAACGAAAGAGGGTCCTGATGAACAGCAGACATCAGGTTGGGAAGATACTCCCTTGAATTCATTTTTGTATGCTTCCTCTTTTATTGGAAGCAATGCATAGTAGAGTTCCTTTGCTCATAATCACTCTAGGGCATGCAGACACATGCTCTGAAGCTTGAGGACTTATAAGTTTTCATGGTCTTGAATAAGCTTTCATCTTCCTTGGTGTCCTAGGATTGTTTGTTTCTCGTTTCATTGTCTTGTATTCTTTGAACGCATTTAAAAACTTGATAGTTGCTACTCTATGTTAAGCATTGATTCCTTGATTCTTTTTTGAGGTCACCTCTCTTTTAATCTTATCTTAGGATCAAGTGAGGATCAGGCGGAAGAAGTTGTTGGCACCTAAAGCAGAGCCTGGTGCAGTTAAAGCTGAACTGGCCTCTGTCTCTGAGTCTCAGAACGCGTCTCAGCCTCAGCATTCTGTAGAGAGGTTAGCTGCTGAGCCCTGCGGTCACACTTCAACTTCAGCAAGCAAGCAGGCTGCAGCCACGTCAGCAGTTCAGATGCCGAGCCTGAGGAACGGTCCTTCCTCAAAGCAGGAGAAGGCCAAGGGAAATTCGAACGTTCCTGTGGATGACCCAAGAACGGCCGAGGGAGCACTCTTGCAAAAGAAGTTAAAGAGGAAGCCCGAGGTAGACTTGAACGAGATGCCTTGCCCCATGGAGAAGTTGCCATCTCAGCAGGGTGATGAGAAAATGAACCTAAACCCACTCAAACCGAGCGGAGGCGTCCCCCACAAGTCGAGCCTTAAGCAGAACGCAGCCGGCAGCTTTGACCAATCGAGCTGACGTCGGATGGTATCTGGAAATTTAGGTACTCACAGCTTTCAAAAGGTCTGTAACATGCGTCTGTTGGTTTATTTTACCTTGCCTCACTCTCAGTTTTTTTTCTTGGGGGGGGACTTTTCCTTTCCCGTAGCGGTTCCAATTTATTCGGTCTGATCAGCGTCTCTAATGTGATCGAATCTTTACCGTACTGGGCCTCGGTCGTTTGGACACCTACTTAAGTAGAGTTCTCGGAGAGGATGGAGCTGTAAATTTCGTGCAGCAAGTGAGTCGGTCTGGGTGAAATTTTGTGTTTATCATCAGCGTTTTCTCTCTTCGCATTCGTCAAGAGACTCCAAGAACGCCGTCAAAGCCCACCTTGTCTAATGGTGTCCCGATTCCTACTTCACGTTGATTACCGCGCTCGTGTTCGGGATTTGACCGGTAAGTGTGCTTTGAATAGCGACAGGCTTTCTCGGGCCTGGCCCAGGGAGGCCCATTTCCTCTATAATCCCCGCGATAACCGACGAGCCCGCGCTACATCGAATAAGAACCCGAATTCCCGCGCTTTCTCTCCTTGATACTCCCTCCTAATCTTCAACAGGAAGCTCGAACTGTCCCCGCTCTGCAAAACCCTAATTTTGCCGTCCTTCCAGCTTCAATTTATTGGCAGAATGATCGGACCCCTACATGCGTCTCCGCTGGTAATTGACTAAGGAATAGGCTAACCTAGTGAAGGGTCTGTCTTTGGGTGAAAATGATGAACGCGAAGCCGTTTCAGGGGACCAATGTGTTCCTGTCGAGGAGCCTCGTCCCGCCCGAGATATTCGACATGCTTCACGACGCGCTGAAGCAGAATGGAGCCCAGGTGTTCCTCTGCTGCGATCGTTCGCGGAAAGGCCCTCAAGATTATCACGTCATCTCTTCTTCCGATCATGTAATGAAATGCAAAAGTTCTGAATTTTAGTGCAGTATAAGCTTGTAATTTAATCCTTTTCATTTTCGGTATTGAGTAGCTTCTTTGAAACGCATCTTTTGCAGGAGAAGTTCGAGGATCTTAGAACCACAGGGTGCAAGTTAGTTGGTGAGTCAGTCCTCCAGCTACACGTCCTTTTTCTTTTCCCGCTTTATGATTACTTCTCCAATTCAAATTGTTCCGCTGATGCGCCATATGTTTTTGTTTTTCCTTGTCCTGCGCTGAGCTTTGAGGTATACTACTTCACTAATTTGGTTTCCTTTGGGTCCCTCTTTCAGTAATCTTAGAGCATATCTTGTTTTTCCTTCTTGAAAGAAAATGATGAAGAGTCACCATAGATTCGGTTCTTCCAAATGCTCATTGCCACCTCTTTTTAGTACAGATATAAGCATTAGTTCTGGTTGGAATTCTTCGATTGTGCTGCACTGATTTGCACAAATTCCTATTTAATTAGGCTTTATTCTTATTTCTTACTACATTCTATTCAGCTACCAAGTGTTTGAGCTGATTTTGGTGGAGAAATAACTTCGAATGGTTTGCAGGTCCACAATGTGTTGTTTCTTGTGCAAAAGAACGGAGATCTCTACCTGAGCAATCCTATACTTGTTGCCTTGCGATGGACAGTGTCAAGGTACTTGCCTCGGGATTTGAGATGGATGAGAAGGTAATACCACGTGTAATTGTGTTCTTCCCTTCTTTCAGATTGAATGGAGGCATGACAGGAATTGCTTGACAATTATGTTGAATCTCCAAATTTCCTTTCTGAGGCAGTTTCTTGATTCTTAATATTTCAAGCAACCTGGTAATAATGCATGGATTCATAAATTTGTGGATGTACAATTCTCAGTATTGATATTGCAAGGGGTGGGAATCATGGAAAATGGAAGCTAATATTTTTGCAAGTGATGGAATGTTAAATTTTATAATTTGTGCTTCTGTTATTTTGGACCTACAGGTACCAGGTTGGAATTATACAAGAAAGCATTTATACCTACTATGTACCTTTTTGACAAGACTTATAAAACCTAGGATGAATATATATCTCTGTATATGTTTTATGTATTATCTTGCCTAAGAGAAAAGCTTCAAGTGCAAATTGGATGTTCTCTCGTAATGAATACTTTCATTTATTAGTCTATCAGACTATTTACTTGGTGAAAAATTGTCTAATATCTTATACTATGATGAAATACTGTGATAACCTCTCTCTAATATTTTATTGCTTTTTGCAGGCTGAGATTGAGAAGTTGGTAAATTCCATGGGTGGGATTGTACAAACTAAAACTTCTGTAGATGTTAGCTTTGTTGTTGTGAAGAATGTTTTGGCAGCTAAGTACAAGGTTGGGCATTTGAAAGTTCAAATATCAAAGAACTTATAGTTTCAGTTTTTGGGATTGTAGCCTACTAGAATAAGATGTCGTGGAATGCAATTTAATTTTGGAAAACTTGTAATTTTAGTTCTTAAGTGGGTATCTGTTTGTAGAATTATGGAAAAAAAAATTGCCATGTCCTATCCAGGTAGGAAATATTTAAATTATTCCATATTGATCTTTTTCTTTTTTTTTGATAAATAGTACATTTTCATGTAGTGATCTTTTTTATTCACTCTTAAGAAAAGGATAAAAAAAAAAAACAATATGCATGACTGAATTTTTATTTCTCTTTTTGCTGTAGTGAATCATAATTTCATTGAAGGATAGCTTATTGTCATAATTTCCTTGAGAACCCACATATTCACCCATATTTTTTGGTCTATAAGTAAAAATATTGTTGCATGGACTCCAGCAATTTATACCATGGCTTTCCTTGAGCCCTAATTGTTGCAAGTGTGATTTTCTTCCTGTACAGTGGGCTTTAAATATTCTGAAGAAGCCAATTGTTTCCATTAGTTGGCTGTACCAGTGTCGGAATGAACATCGTATTGTCCCTCAAGAATCTTACCGGGTTCTTCCATTTTCTGGATTAACTATTTGTATTACTGGAATTCTAGCAGGTAAAAGAATATATCTGGCTAAATTTTATGAACTTGCTTGTGGTAGTTTTATTCTTACATAAAACGCTATTGACATGATTGATTGTGTCAGATGAGCGAAGGGAAATGCAAAAGCATATCATGCAAAATGGTGGGAACTACTCTGCTGAGCTGACCAAGAAGTGCACTCATTTAATTGCTGAGATATCCTTTGCTCTTCTATGATTTAGAAAGGAGCCATTGCAATTGAAGTTAACCTTTTCAGTTGCATCAAGTCTCCAATGTAGGGTTCATAGTCTTCCCCGCTAGGATATAAGAAGCCGCAAAAGAATGAAATTTAGCTATTCATGTGTTTTTGATGATATCATATGCCTTCTTTCAGATCAAATTTAGGATTTGCTAACTTTTTTGGCATGTCAATTTCTGGGTTTTGATTTATTTTCAGCTTTAGAGTTGTCATTCAGAACTCTTCAATTGGATATGCTTGCATATTATTGTTAAGCTATTTGTGGTTTCTGTTGAATATTTTTGCTATTAATTTATCATACTGATAGTTACCTAAGAGATCATGGTTAAGTCCTTTTGGTGTTCTTTGGTTGTTACTTCATAGAAGATGTTTTTGTTGTTGCCTTTTGAATACCTATGCAACACAACTATCTGAGAGTATTCCTGCAAGAAGTTAGATGTATGATCATATCCTTGACTCTCTGTAAGCCCCTGAAGGAGATAAATACAAGGTTGCTAGGAGATGGGGTCACATCAGCATTGTAACCCGGAAATGGTTTGACCAATCAATTGCAAGGAAAGGTAGTGTTTTAGATCACTGTTCCAACTGTATCAATTATTTGTTTTTGCTCTCTCTAAGGCAACAGCTGATTCAGATTTTTCCCCCCTCATTTAGCATGCCTCAGCGAGGAGTCATATCCTGTTCAGAGTGTTTCTACAGCAGCAACAGAAACTGTGAATGGTTGCTCAGCTAGGCAGCATAGCCAAGACAAGGGAGTTAGAAATTCACAGTCTGCATTCTCTTTAGTGGTTGGGGACTCTAACTTGTCATCTGCTGCAGCTGCTGAGAATGCTGATCCTGATTTAGAAGCTACCCTCTCTCAAAACATGTCCTCCATGTTCTCCAATCCCCAAATCTTTTCTAGGGAAGAGGATAATAAAGTTCCTACCATGCAGCCCTCAAATGAAACAAATCATGAGGGCTGTGTTGCTGTTGACTCTGAAACTGAAGACAATGAAAATGCCCTCTACTTGTCAGAATGTAGATTGAATTTTGTTGGTTTTGAGGCTTCTGCATTGCGTAAACTTGTTCACATGGTCCGCAAAGGTGGTGGGTCCCGGTATGCATCATTGGATGAAAGACTGACACATATTGTAGTTGGTTCTCCTTCAGAGCTGTGAGTAACAATGACTTCGACACAATTTTATGAGTGAATACTCCTGCATCTTTTTGATTCAGGGTTCAGTTGCTTTCTTAGAGTTGCTCTAGGTGTCTTAAGCACTTGCTACTTTAGTGTAATTTAAACATGACTTTTTTATATTGCAGTGACTTATGCAGTTGTATTCTTCCTCTGATCTATTATCATCTTACTGGATCTTCTCATCTTACTTCTAGAGAGAAAAAAGAGGTCAGAGGTCTTGCTGCTCTTGGTATCATTTGTGTGGTTAGACCCAGCTGGCTTGAAGACTGTGACCAAGAAAAGAAGGAAATCCCTGTGTTGCAGAAACACTTAGCCTATGATTTACTTCTCCCCAAAGGTTTGTCATCTCGGTCATACAGATCATCTTTGTAATTGCTTGAAAGATGAATCTAGAAATAGAATGTCCAAATGTTGCTCATAGATGAATCGTCATCTTCAAAGGTGGTGAGATAGTTGAAAGAATGAAATCCTTAAGTGATCGTACTGCTTCAACACTTCCATCAGAATCTTGAATGCTACTTGGATCTTCTTTCAGACTGCAATTTTACTGCCTTTACTGCAGCACAAGCAAAGGTTGGAGAAATGATTGTAAGGCATCTCTAAATATTTCTTTGTTGATATCCTCCTGTGTTTTCTGGTTCAGGTTCACAGTCTTGTAACAAAGGACCTGCTGTTGGCACACATGGTGTGCATCCTAACAGAAGCACCAGTTTTGATGCAACAAATTATTCTAATCAGATTTCACAAAATGTAGACGGTGAATTTACAATTTCAAGGGAGATGAAATTGGAGAAGCTGACTGTTGACAATGATGGGGAGGGCAACTTGGAAGGTAAAGCAAAGTCATTGCAGCCAGAGTTGGACACTGCAGCAAAAGTTGACCAGAAAGTGCTAAATATTAAGGGGAAGAATTTGTCCCTTATTTTTAAGGGGAGAAAATTTTGTTTCTCCAAAGATTTTCCTGTGGATCGGGTAAGTTGCCTTGGTTGTATAATCGTCACTGATGTTCTACGTCTGCTTTACTAAAGAAACCAAAAATTTAGGTTAAAGTAAATGAAGCCCTACTGGGCAGTGGGAGAACTTATGAGGATGGTGGAACTACTAGAGGGAAGATTTTTCACGTGGATAATACTGATAATAGTAGGAAACTCTCAGCCATCCACCCTCCCCCCATAGGAAAAGATGTTGTCAGCTGCTTCAGACTGTAATACCACTGTTTAAATACCAAACATCATCTGGCCATTATTTTCATGAACATGCTTGAGACGCTGATACCTGTGAAACTTTCCAGAGAGCTGAAATCATTGATTGGATAAATCAAGGAGGAGGTGAGGTGGTGGATCATCTGCTGATGCACCATGTGCATTTCACCATTGAGTGCCATGGTGTGAAACCTAATTCTCTTGGTCAAAGTACGTATATCTCCAGTCATTGGATCAAGTCTTGTTTGGAGGTATGTCTGAAAACTCCTATATAGGTGTTTCAGTCAGTAGAATTGGCTGCAGTATTATTTTATCTATTACAGCCTCATTAACAAAACAATTATGTCATAACACGCTTCTGGATTTGAGCTTTGAATTGCATCATTAGTAATGGGGATTAGTTACTGGTTTTTTCCCTTGCCTGTTTTCTTCATTGCAATCTTATGGGCCTGTCACTTCATATTTCTCTCCTTAACATTATCTTGTCATTATAAAGCCCATTTCTGTTATTGGCATGATACAATGTCAACATATACTTTGCCACAAACGTATTCCATTCTGAAGCTAATATGTGAAGTCAGATAATGTGCCCATGAAAATTTTGCTGATCTAACTAAAGTCATGCTGAACTTGGTTTTGAAGCATGGATGCTTGCTGGATGTTGGTAGTCACATCATCTATTCTCCACTTCCTTGTCTAGTTCCCTTTCCTGGGTTTGAAGCTTTTCGGTTCTGTGTTTCTCAATATGAAGAGAAAGATAGACTGCTACTAAGGAATTTGTGCTACATCCTTGGAGCAAAGTTCATTGAGAAGCTAACGAAGAAGGTCACTCATCTATTATGTAAGTTCAGATCAGGACCAAAGTATGAGGCTGCTTGTAAATGGGGTATACAACCAATTACATCTGAGTGGATTTACGAGTGTATCAGGCAGGTACATTTGGTAGCCTGTCAGTTTGTGTACTAATTTGTGCATCTAAAACTAATCCATTTGATTAGTAATACTGATGCATATTGTTACCAGAACAAATTGGTTGCTCCAGAGGCATTTTGCCCCAGAGAAATTTCTGCCCAGGAGGCTAGATTCTGCACTATGACACAATTCCCTCCACAACCCTCCCAGATTCCAAGTCAGTCTCAAGAGTGGAAAAGTACTGTAATTCCAAACCCTTCTAATGGAAAAAAAATGGTCAGGGAAGAGATGAGAGGGTCAAGTTCCAATAAGAAGGCAAGGCTATCCGAAAATATTGACTTGAACAGTCCTTGCCTTACAGGAGCACAGGTAAGTTGTCCCATAAGCCATATGGGGGTGAGTGGAGGAAAAAATTTGAAAGAAAATGACGATGCCATTGAAGTTGTTCCTGATGTTGCTGCAGCAATTGAGGATTTGCTGGAGCACACGAGTAAGGTAAAGATGGTAGTTCAAATAATTAGTCACTATATAGAGGATTATTCCTTGAGATGTTTCCTACCTGCTTTTGTTGCAAGATTAATGATAAGGATTCTCCAGAGAGGACATCTTGCATTCAAAATGTATCCTTAATCCTCTCATGTATAGTGGAGTCATTCATTTAACTTCTCGATAAGTTCTTCACATCAGTTTTGATCCTTGACTTGGAAAACAGCTTTTTCCTTCCGACCATAGCTCAAGTCTTGCTCAAATACGCCCAGAGTCTCACATGGTAGTTGGATTATCCAAGCATTGGATGAGCAGGTGGATTGCCCACATTTGAGCTTTTAAATCAATTAATCATTCTCTTCTTATTCATTTAAACTTGTATTTCTGATATCTAACCTTGACTTGGAGCGAGCGGGTACATGGTTCTCATCTTGATGTGCTCAGCAGTATGCTTCTCAAATTTTCAGGGCTCAGAAAGATGATGACGATGGTGATGGTGATGGGGGTGCTGGCACGTATGATCGCTTCAGTGAAACACAAACAGAATCTCAGGTTGTTTGCCTGTACCCCCACAATAATTTTGTTTTTTTTTATTAACAACCAGGGTTTCTAAGCTTCTTAGAATTGTCTCTTAATTGGTTATCTCTAACTCTAATATCCGTGCAAGTACAGGACTGAGATCTTCAGTTCAGCAAAATTCCTTTTTATGACCACTAAGATAAAACCTAATCTAGCTTGGTACTACGGTACCATTCCATCCCTATCGATTTTTATATAACTACAGGTTGCCCCTGATTTGATTGCAGGTTGTTGGTTATGAAGAAGATCTGTCTGGGCGGCAAATGATCATAGATCGAGTTCGAACACAAGGTAGCATGAGCTAAGCAAATAACCACATCCTTCCCTTCGAGATGAGATGATACTGTGGCTATAGATTAAAATTGAGGTGAGGATCTGCATATTGCAGCATCATAAGTCCATGCTGCCAAAAGGGAAAACCCACATCAAAGGTCCCGACTGTATCTTCCATGTGTGTTGGCTTCTTTCTTTAAAAAAATCACCCATCGCACCGAGACTTGCAAGACATTAGTGCTGCAAGCTTATGGAATAATGCTTTTACATCAAATCGTGTGCCTATGAAAGTAGATAATATGTTATGTAACTGTTAAATTAAATCAGTAGAATGTTATTTTTTAATCTAATAGTTACCCTCTTTTTTTTGGGTAGGTTTTACTACTTCTTTAAAGATTTTATTTAATATTTTTTTAGTTTTTTTAATAATTAAAATTTTAATATTTGTAAATTTTTTTATTAAACGGTCATACCATATCATATCAATATGTGTGGAACGAGCAATGTTGTATAGCACATGATATCTTCTCCCATAGTTTTTTAAAACCAAATTAAGTCAACTAGTTTGACTAGGATTGGACCATTGACTTGGTCAATTATTCAAATAAATCTAATTACATTGTAAATGTAATCAACTTTAATTGAACTAGTCGGCTTTTAATTAGATCGGTAAATATAATTAAGTTGATGGAAAAATTAGTTTATTTAAAGTATTTAAAAAATAATTATAATGTACTTTATTTTATTTATATTTTATATTAAATTTAATATTAATATGATTGTTATATTAAAAATTTTTTATATAAATTGATATTAAGTTATGGTATTATATCATTGTATTGATCATATTATATTATTAATATTATTTTTTAAATATATTATTCAATCCTCCTAAATTCATGGATTAGGGATTCCCAACCCAGTTAGATTAAAAAGCTGTCTTTCTCCCACGCAAGCGTCATCAAAATGCTTGCTTCTCGATTTGCAATGAGATTGCTGTTGAGCGTTTCCGTACTTTCCCAGTTTTGTGCGCAGGTGGACGACGGCTGATAAGACCAATTTAGCTGCTGCTTCTGTTCTCTTTGTCGCTTGTCCGGGTAAAGGTCAATTGGTGTTTTGTTGGCCAATTTACTTCAGCTCTACATCTAACTACTCGTAGATGTTCTCCAATTCCAATTCTCCTGTTCATCACAGTTAACAAATGTGGAGAGTCAATCTACCAATAACAAATGCAGATAGCTTTGTTCTGGAAGCAAACTTGCGGGACACACCATTTTAATTCTGTTTATTGATAGGCATTTGACAGGACTAAAGTGAGTTCTCCTGTCGACGATTACGAGAACTCTAGCCAGAAGTGAATCAGGGAGAGGGATAGACGACGCTGCCGCCGTAACAGGTGATGTGTAAAAAGACTGTTCGATATCTTGAATGGTCAGGTTGCATCGATCTTTGGTGACGGGCTCTAACATCCTCATCCCTGCTGTTTGCTTGAGATGCTCACCGCCTGGAACCTTGGCTCCTTCGGCAGGAACTTCTGCTGAGCATACACCGCCATGTAGTCCCCGGACACGAACTTGGGGTAAGAGCACGGGTTTTGGTCCTCCTCTCCATTGAGAGAAGGATTGTAGAACGAGGCAACGGACCTCCTGTTGCCGTCCGGTGTGGCCAGCACGCGGTGCCAGGCGCTCTTGTACTTCCCATTGCTAAGGACCTCGATCCGGTCCCCGGTGTTGATCACGATTGCGTTCGGCAATGGCTGGACATCGATCCACTGCCCATCCTTGAGCATCTGGAGCCCACCGACCTGGTCGTCCTGGAGCAGCAGGATGACGCCTCCAGCATCTGTATGGGCCCTCAGGCCACTCACCAGCTCCGGGTGTGGGCACGGCGGATAGTGAGCTACCTGAGAGATTATCGATCCCGGAAATCAAAATCAAAGTCGAACAGTTATTTCATGATGATCTCGTAGCTCCGAAGATGGGACTCATGGGAGGAGTACGATGGGGCATACCTTGGTGCCGAAGAAAGCCCTGTCCGGGCCGTCCAAGGCCTCGGTGATGTAACCCTTGCGCAGCCCCAAGTTCTCCTCCATCACTTCCATGACCTTCTCTGCCAACATCTTCAGCTCTGCACGGTACTCAGCCATGGCTTCTCTGTCGCCATTAACAATTGCGGTCCTGTCATCACATTTCTGAGCCCGATAATTCACAGATATCACTACAATGTCGTGTTCTTCTAGGAGTTATGCCCCGATCCGATGCCGATTTGAGCGCATTGGTATATAAATCGGAGCGGGGTTCTATCCGTGAGAACAAAGATTGAGCGCACTTGAAGCCGGGGGTGCCGATGGGCCACTCGGTGTTGTCGAAGAGGGTGAAGGCGTCCTCCCAGTCGACGTTCTCCATCCCCTCGTTCCTCTCCTCCAGCAGCTCGGTCAACAGCTTCGCAGGAGTTGACCTCTTGAACCCTTCTTCCCTCTCCATCTTGTGGCACTCGATGCACCCCTTCTTCACCCTCTCCAGCAGCTCCTCTGGTATCCCATGGTTCACCGCCTGTACACATTGTGAGACCTTCGTTACCATTGACCCCACTCGTGCCCCTCAGGCCATTGCCTGTATCATCCTTCACTGGTTCAAAACGTGCTGCTCGATTTCAGCTGCGGGGGTAATGCTGGTGTTTCGAGCGAGGATCATACGTTCGATAACCCAAGGTGAGAAATTGTGTGTCTCGAAATCAAGTACGACATACGTTTACGGACTCTCTGGAAATGTTCTGAAGTGAAAAACACCGGCAAGTACCTGGAAGAAACCCCATTCTTCACTGCAGTTGGCAATCTGAGCCATTGTCTGGGCCCTCTCCTCACCGTCGAGCTTCGAGAAATCGATCACTGGAATCGCCATGGCAGCAAGCTGAAGCCTCTCTCCCTGAGAAATAAATCGCTCTGTACGCTTTGTCTGTTTACGGGGACGGGTTCCCCCTATTTATACTAAGCTCCCCAATACACTTCCTGGATGTCTACTCCTCCATTTTTTTTCCATAAAAAAATTTAATTAAATAAACTAACAAATTCTTCCTCCAAATCAACTTAGTGATGATCAATCAATCCCATTACTCGCCACTTATTGAGATCGACACTCACTCTCTCGTATAGTAATAACTTGTCGTACAACTGTTGAAGATTTGGCGTTATAAGGGAAAATGTATTTTTGAATACTAACTAAATTAAGCAATTTATATTCTCTAATATTTGATTTAAATATTCTGATAATATTTTAATATTATTTATTTCTAAATTTTATTGTTATTCTAAACCTATAAATAAGTAAATTATCTAACGTAATTCTTTGAGTCACTCAATAATAGAGATGCTCATGGTTTGGTTCAATTTATAGAAATCGAACCGAACCTTGCCGAATCATTAAAGTGATTTAGTTCAATTCGAACACTATACTCTCATACCAAAACCATTACATAGCCATTAAATCGAATTATTTCGAACCAATTATATGGTTCAATCAACCAGTTTGCACTACTTTTTTTAAATAATCAAAAGGCAACAAATTGAATATAAATCAAACAAAAACCACATCAAAACAGAAAAAATAAAAAAAAAACATAAAAATAAACAAAAATAAAATATTAAAATCATAAAAATTTCAATTAAAAATAAATTAAACATATAAGATTAAGATTGATAGACCCATTTAGAATGAAATTTAGCATAAAATGATAGAAAATATGTTATACAATAGTAAAATAACATACACCTAACTATCTTTTAATTTTTAAAAAATTATTTATAATACCTTATATTTTATTTACAATATTTTAATTTTTTTAAATGTGGTTCAATAGTTCGAACCAATTAATTGAATCGTTTGAATTTAGTAACTAATCGCACCACTTCACCTAAAAAAACTACACTATATAATAGTCAGTTCATCCCGAACCAATTTTTTTAGTTCGATTCACGGTTTAATATGGTTTTCCGATCCTCTACATGCAACCCTACATATGTCCACCCAATATGGGAAAGAATACAATCAAACTAGGCGATTAGAAGGGCACTCATATATCGAGATCATCTTCGTATTCCGGCTGTGTCTCGAGTCGCTTGGACTCTTGAGCTATAAGACCCCTTCGGTTATTTGGTACATATTACCAACTAATGAAGGCCATAAAGTAACCAATTTGAGGTTGAATTAATGATTCTCTCACTAAACTCCCAAATAAGTGATCCAATGATCGAATCTCAATTTGGGGGATCGATGGGAATTTGCCAGAGATCCCGACCCGACCGTAGACTAATCTCAATGTGCGTTTTAGGTAGTCCGAGTATAATGAATGGTGCAAATAAAAAAAAAAGGGCCAGGGAGTAATACCCACCGAATGCTCCCTCGACCGACATGTGGAACTCAATATTGGACGGTGGCTTGGTTCCTTTTTATTAGAGAATTGAATTCAGAGTGAACCAACGCTTGCTTGCTTGGGATGTGAAAGTGGCAGCCCGCAACATGACCAGTCATCCTCAGGTGACGCCATCCCCGTCTTTCTTTTTCTTGTATAAACCACCGGTATTCAGTTGGATTTTGTGAAGTTGACTAATCTGGATCACCCCGGGTTGGCCTATTTAAGGGGTTAAAAACTCCCCGCCGCAGGTGAGACTTGAACTCGAGTCCTCTCATTGGGATGATGAGTGCCGAACCACTCTACCATACCCGCAGTGGGTATGCATCCCTGTCTTTCAAACCATAGGTGTACATATATTATATATATCATTGCAAGAGATTAATTCTGAACCACTCATCTGCTGCCACGTCTGATGGGGCAGAATGGCCATGGTGTTGTCTTCTTCCATGGGCAGCCCCTCTGATCAGCCACAGAAACCAGTCGAACCAGCCGGCTTAATTCGATTTTTAAAATTATAAGTAAGATTTCAAATTCAAATCTTTTAGATGAAAAAAAAATTTTAGTCGTCACTCAAGTTCCCTTTAGACTTCAAGATATCTTGTATTGCCGTATAAAACAGTGGCTGGTCTCATGAGGAATTGAATTCCATGCAATGATACTCGGAATTCAGAGCCCGGAATCTAGTCCTTGTCGGTCGAACCTCCGCACCCCTTCATTCTCTTTTTCTTCCGATCTCATCTAGTCTGCGGTGGAAAAAGAGAATGTGTGATGGCCTTCCTCTAATTTCACGAGTTGATTAATCATCAATTATTGTACAATGGCATCCATGCACAGATTTGTAGGCAAATCAACAATTTATCGTCATGTTATTGTGTTAGGTCACTGTATCGTTAAAATTATAAGTTAAATATATTATTAAATTAAATATTTTAAAATATATATAATTTAAGTATAGAAAATAGTTAATATATATATACATATATATATATATATATAAGGTAGGTAAGTAAATAAATTATGCCAAATTTAGATCCCATGCCGACAGTACTCCATAAATCTAAAATCATAATCCAACAAAAATTAGACCCGTCAAAAAAATTGGCAGAAAAATAATTTGTCATTTAAAAAAAAAGGTGAGGGAGGGAGTGGACTTACAGATGTTTAATTAATGAACCCGTTGACTTGTCTCCATTAGTTAATTAATATTAATTAACCAAGGATAACCACTTCATTCCTTCTAACATAACCTTGCGAGTTCAGCATAAAACACCTTGTTTTCCATTGGGGATGGAGATGACGAGATCCGATTCATATAAATGGAATTAATTCCATATGATATTTTTATTTTTCTAATCTTTTTTTTTTCGCTATCCTTTCAAGTCTACGAACTTCTTTTACAATCGATGCCGTTGAATGTCGGGTCTGACTCAAAAAACGCGAGATCTTTTCTTTTATATATATATATATATATATATTTTGCAGTCAACCTTCCGTCGGACAGCTTGTACGCCCTTCGGTCAAAGGTCAGCGCCACTTGCTGTAATGATCGGTTCAATGAACGCGTATGTTTACTGGCGGAGAGAGAGAGAGGCGTCGGACCACCACCACGACAGTCAATAAAACATGTGGGTATCTTATCTCACAGATTCTTTGCTTTGAATCTGTATTAACACGTTAAATTAGATTGGTAAGAGATTAGACACATAAATTTTAAGTTAATAAGTGATAAAATCGATTAACTCCTATACATATTATTAGAATAATGAGGCTTTATCTTAGACCCAACATAATATATTACATAATCCCAACGTGTAATTACATAATATTAATAGACTATGATTAGTTCATATTTGAACAACACGGATCCAATAAAATTAAAAAAAGGATAGAGGATCAAATCTATAATTTGCTCTAAGTCGATGAATATCCGGCAGCTTTTGCCTGACCATTCTTTGATCATCAAATCTCACATGTTCTCGTACTAATCATACACACGACCGATCATAAGTATAGTTTTTAAAATAGACCGGATCACACCGTATATTTAATAAATAATTATAATAATATGTTATTAATAATTATAATCTAAAATATCATATATTAAGCATAAATTTTAAATTTTAAAATATCAATCATAATTACATCCAAGTTCAACAAAAATACATATTTAAATATAATAAAAATAAAAATGTAATATAAATATTCTCTTTTTAATCAGATGTTAGAGTTGATAAGGTTTTTTATTTTTAAAATAATTTTTAATTTAACCAGTTTGTCCGCATGTTTAAATTGGAAACCGGCCGGTTTAGATTAATCTAACCTGATGTACAATACTTCAAGTTAATTAAGTAAACTGAACTAGGTGATTGCACAATTCCCGGTCGAACAGGTCCGACCGGCCGACTTGGTACATCTCGATCCGGTCACTTTAAGGGTCAATGCACGAGCCATGTTATTACATGCATATGTGCTTACTGTACATGAACGCATGATGTCACCGTACTAGCAGCATACATGTGTACAGCTATATGTAAGATGAGTTCGTACGCATAACAAAGGTACGGCTCCCGGTCTATACGCCATGTCAAAGAGCTAACGGATGTACGAACGAGATGACGGTGGAAAATGAGAGAGAGAGAGAGAGAGTGTGTGTGATTCTGTTAGCAGGGTGCTGAAGGAGGATCACCGAGAACCCAGCCGATGATCATGTTACATCCAACATGGCATGCTGCTAAATTTTGGTGCAATGGGATGTACGCATTTCCAATGTTGCTGTTATCGAGGGTCAATCGGGCATGTAATTATTATGTATAAGAAACACCCATGTGATATAATATATATATGCATATGTATATATGCATTTGTAAATGTGTGGTTTATGAATGGCTTACATTAATACTAATATACATACATACATACATACATATATATGTGTGTATTAATCACCGTCTGTTGGGGATCAGCACTAACTCTAAAATTTTCCATCTTAGCTTACAGTATGACAGATTCAGCACTTGGATGATGAGCATGACCTTGGATGACCTTTTCATTTTCACTGGGGGCCCAGAACGGAGCACACACATGATCCCAATGGGGCTTCTTCATGTGGATCATCAGCTTTGATGAGAGACCATAAAACAAAAAACAAATGCCCAACCAACACAGATATCAACCAGAAAAATGACCTCAGCTTCTGCTTTATTTATGTTTTTTTGCAGCCATCATCGAGCTCATCATGCCCTGGTTCCAAATTCTCAACAAACAAATGAACAGAATAAATACAGATGAAGGCAGCAAATCTCCAATTGTAAAATGGAAAATTGACCTAAGGACAGTAATATTTCTCAGGAACATGTTTTTGTATCTATTGGGGTTTGCTCTTCGCAAGGTCAAAATTGGTTCAAGGGTAACAGCTGAATAACTACGGGGTGAAACGAGCAAGAAAAAGCACTTCTCAAGGGGCCATTAGCCCATCAATTGTGTACGAAAGAGACTTCGCCCAGTCTGCTCTGAGCAGCAAAGTCTGTAGAGTCTCCATCACATTGTACCCCGGGTCAAGCTTCCTTTGCCAACCCTGCAGACCAAAGAAGACAGGTTTCAGTTATCAAAACACAACTAAAATGAAGAAATCCCGTAACATATAGCCAAACCTAGAACTGGGAGAGGGGCCCATGCTTCAATGCCATGTCAAAGCTATTATCAATTCTTCCAAACGCTTAAGCCTGTAGGAGGTATACAGTCCTACTTATGGAAAGGAGAACAATTACCTCAAGGACTAATGTGGTCACCATTACTGTGGTCACATTGCCATCAATATTTACTTTGTGATGCCTGACTTTTTCAAGCAACTCTTGCATGCACTCAGCGGGATGAATTAAATCACCTTCAGTAGTTCCCCAGAAAGTAAAAGCCTCTTCAACTTCCTGTTGATAGATGACATCAGTTGGACAAGGTAAATGAAACTAACCAATGTAGTAGAAGCAACTAAAAACTGAAAGCAGCAATATAAATTGAAATACGGTAAAGAAATTCTTCATGTGCAGGTAGAAACTTCACCACATGCTGATAATGAAGAGAAATCAACTACAAGATAATAAGATCAGAAAATGCATTAGATAACAGACAGACATTGCCGCATGCTCACACAGCCACAGGTATCAAAGGCTTGAGATGAACATAGAACCACAAACAGAACAAAAAACTAGACTACTAGGATCCAACACTAATGGAACTAGCAGGAGTCATAACCCAAGAATCAGTGCTCTAATCTCATGCATCATACTCCAAAATCAGTGTGAGCCTACCGCAACAAAGGCCTCCGGATTCGGGCAGTTTTGCCGCTTTGACAGTCGTAGAGTGCACTCTGCAGCAGTGCGGCCATCCCGACGAGCTACAGCCTTAAAGAATTCTAGTAAGTTTATTCGGTCACTTTTGGAGAGCTCAGCAGTCATGCCCACATCTAGGAAGACCACATGAGGCTTTGACTTGGAGAGTGGTTTCCCAGAAGTCTTGCTCTTCGTCACCCTGACTAAGATATTACCAGGATGCATATCTGCATGAATGAAATTATCCACCTGGAAGAAGAAAAAGTAATAGAGCAATTAGAAGCAGAAGAAAAATACACATAATAATAAGACGACTGCATGTCAAGAAACAGAGTTGTTTCACATATCATTGCAGCATGAGTAAGAACATGTTATTACCAGAAGCATCTTCAAAAGGGCATGAGTTCCAATGTGGGCAAGCGCACTTTTAAGCCTAGTGTGTCCTTCAAGTTCATCAACATAGTGTGAGACACTTTCTCCTTTCTCATAACTTTCCACTAAAACAGCAGGATGAACAAGAGGGTAAACTGGCTTTGGAAAGGAAACATCTCTCCACCTCCTGAAATTATATATGAACCGGCTCAAATGGGCAGCTTCCCTCGCAAGATCGACTTGAGACATCATAAAAACAGCGAACTGCTGAACACTCTCATCCAATCTCAACCATTTTAGGGTGGGAATGAACTTTGAGATCTTCGCCACTAGATTAATGATTGCAAAATCTCTCCTAATTGATTCACCAACACCAGGATGCCTAACTTTAACAGCGACTACCATGTACTTTACCTGCTGCCCTGGGTATCTAAACCTTAGAGAAGCACGATGCACCTGAGCAATACTTCCCGATGCCACAGGAACCTCCTCAAAGTGCTCAAAGATTTCAGAAAGCTTGCGACCAAATGCTCTCTCTATACTCTTCCTCGTGTAGGCAAAACTATGTTCTGGAGCTTTTGTATGAAGCTCTGCAAGTTGGGTACACAAGTCTCGAGGGAAGAGATCGGGACGAGTAGCTGCCCACTGGCCCCACTTTATAAATGCAGGACCTGCTTTCTCCAGTGTTCGATGAAGAACCTGAAGCCACAGTTTCCTAAAGTGGGGACCAAAAGAATCAGCAAATGGAGCCATAATTACACTTGGAGAGAACAAAACTGCCAAATAGAGAGCTCTTAATAATAAGACAATGCCCTCGTAGATTGCATAGATCACTGAGCTCATGAAAACATGGCTGTCCCGAGCATGCCTGTATAGAGAATCTTGTGATGGAATATATCCTGTGTCCAATGATCTTCTCTGTGCCCATGCTAGTTGACCTCCAGTAAAGGCAAAAATGCCGGGGATGAAAAGAGGAGAACGGATCAAGGCGAGACTAACTGCTTGAGCTATCCTGTTTATCCATGGAAAATTGTAGCCACCAGAATAGCACTTCTGAGAGAGCCTTTTCCAAGTAAGCCTAGCATGATGGGTCATAGAACTATTTATGGGGAGGAAAGAGAGATTCCTGGCAGTACTACATCTATGGATCATTTCTCTGCTATTGCAGAAAGCAGAAAAACCAGGTCCTCTCCCGGAAACTTTACAATGGGCATATAGTCTATATGATCTTGCATGTAAACTAACTGATGCGAAGCCATCATAGTTCCTAAATCCCAAATGACAGCTCTTCTGGGTGCTTTTTACCAACTTCGCAATCCTCCTAATGTTGGAAAACGTCAAAAATCTGCATTCAAACAATTAATTTCATCATTAACAAATAGATCTTCCACCTTTATTTTAAATAATTGTGGTTTCACTGAATTGCAATATGTCCCAGGTAGCAAGGGGCTCTAGTTTCACTTCTCGAACATGCTTATCTCCTTTGACATGCTTGGGAAATGAATACGCAGTATGCAGGAAAATAACTCGATCAAAACTAGAATACACAGCATGCAGGAAAATAACTTGATCAAAACTAAGGATTCTCAAGTGAAAAGATCTTGGAAGAAGTAAGAAAGTAAAGAGAAGTAGGCCAGTTCAGGGTAGAAGCATTCAAAAGAACGAGGAGAAGAAAGAAACTACTATTAAGTCATCCAGTTTACTAATTATTAATCCCATAATTAATAAATAATGTAACAACTGAGCACAAAAAGGGACGACAATGATACATAAATTAACTAGTTTCAAGCATCGAGGAGAAAAGTATAACGCGTTCGAAGCATCACAAGCAATCATTGACTCCAACAAAACAAGCCCGTGCCAAGATATTGACCGAACCCATTACAGATCAACTCAGATCATGCAGAAACAGAAAACCAAGAACTTAAGACCTAATCAAATAACAAATTGGGAGAAAAGAAACGTGAGAGAAAACCAAGAAAGAACTGACCTTGACATAGCGAAAGAGAAAGGGCTATCTCGCGAAGATTGCCACGAGCTGCTGTCAGCATTTTCTCATCGAAAGGATTCCCTCTCCAGCTCCTGAAAAGTTGGGTCCATAATGAGAGAGAGATTTCAGAGAGGGGGATTAACGATCCCCGTTCTTCGATAATACGATCTTTCGAGCTATGAAGGCGTCAGTGCACGCGTAATACAAGAGGAGAAAGGAGAGGGGACGTACTCGCTGAAGCTTTCATGAGAGGAAACTCATCAAACGAGAGAGAAAGAGAGAGAGAGAGAGAGAGAGAGGCTCTGTTCTTCAGTACGTCTTTATGCTCAAATGAGAAAGGGGGATTGCGACTTCGCGAGGGTTTCTTCGGCTCACGGGTCACGGCGGTGGGAGGAGCCCCCCCTGTACAGAACCCGGCCGAAGAAGAAAATAATAATAATAATAATAACCTAAAATGAGACAGTGACTAATTAACTAGCATGAAAGATAAAAATAAAATTATAAATTTAATTAAGATAGTTCGAGATTGAAAATATATTTAAGAGGGTATTAGGGTACTTATTCCCTCGTTGAAGTACATGTGTAATTTATATAAATTTTACTGAAATTAATTTTACAGTGGATTAGGAAAAAAGCATGTGATTCATAAGTTTTGCAGGATACACCACATCCTAAAATTCTCCTAAATTGAGCCAAACTGTTGTCTTCATGGTTAAATGCTAAAATATATGTGTTGGAGATTTGATGTTAAAGGAGAATATATTTTGAATATCAAATAAATTACTTAATTTATATTCTTAAAATAGTTTATATTTGATTTATATATCCCGGTATTTATTTACATATTTTATTATTATTTTAAAATTATAAATAAGTGAATCACTTAATATAATTCTTTAAATCACTTAATAAAGAATTATCAGTTATTTTCATGTGTTCGACTTTCGGATAACCACGTCCTATCATTTTCTCTACTTCTCCATTACCTTATATATAAAATTTGACATAGTATCATAGCATATTGATCTTGACAAGTCCGTTGTGTGAATTACAGTTCAAGAAAAAATTCAGCATTTGAAAGTATGTAGATTTCCAACCACTAACGGGATATAAAACGGTGTCAGTTCATGGTGAAATATAAAAGTGCATTGACCACTATGCCAGTGGGATAGAAAAATGCATTTGTCGATATATTCGCAAAATATTGACCGCTCTGTTAGTAGTATATAAAATAAGTTTTAACCATTTTGCCAGCGGCATATAAAATGAATTTTAAATACATGTGTTAATTGTTTTGCATTCAGAGTTTACTTTGGACTAGAGTTGACTTGAAGACCGAATTCAAGATGACAATTTCGTAATATTACATGTTTTTCATCTTGAGGAGAAGTATTGAAAATTTGATATTATTAGTATTAGAAAAATATATTTTAAATATTAAATAAATTATGTAATTTGAATTCTTAAAATATCTTAAATTTAACTTATACATTCTCATAATATTTTAATATTATTTATTTTCATATTTTATTATTATTTTAAGTTTGTAAACCAGCAAATCATAATTTTTAAAAATTTTTCAATAAAAAATTATCAATTACTCCGTAGGCACAACATTCTATCATTTTATCTGTTCCTGCACTTATATATAAAATTTTACAGTGTGGCTGATGGCACGGCTGTGACAGCGATGGTCAAAATCGAGACTCCACCAACCCATCTTCTCTCGAATGAAAATGGCTAGAATCAAGACGAAGATGCTCCTTTTTTTTTTATCAGAAAGCCATTTGTTGGATTCGCTTATCGGTTAATATCGTGAGCTGTGAAATCCTGTGGTTGAGCACGGGGGACATACCGGGCTCGAAATCTCTGGTCTGAGATCTCGTTCAGGTAATGGTGTTTTACTTTTACACAAATGCTTTCATAATTCGTAGTGTAGTGGAATATGGTGCTTATTTTCAGCATGCCAATCTATACTAGGAAAATTCATGGACACTGTGCCTTGGAAATCAAGTTTCAATCTCGAAAATGGCTCGAGAACCTCGGTGCTTAACGCTCTGAGGCTGTCAGAAATCAGTTACCATTCGGTCCAAGAAACAAGCAGAACAAGTTGCAGACATAGACGTACATTTTCGAATGCTAGCTTGGCCAGGAAAAAATGGTGAACACGAGATATTCTCTCTCGAATAAGAGAGAGCAAATACTAATAGTCGCTCTTGAATGGTTTGTAGGTCTTGAGATCGTCTAATATTCCGGCGACGGATCCGACTGTAGCAGTGAGAGAAACAATGAGGCAACCGCAGCTTAGAACCTTGAGGGCGACCCACCTGACGCCCCACTTCTGGACTTTCATCTGCTCAATGTACATCTCGATCGGGAAGAAGACGGTCAGGGGCCAGAATCCAATCGCCCCGAGCAAGCCCACGACGTCGTTGAAGAACGGGAGCAGCATCGCGATCACCGTGGTTATCACCACGAAGATCGACCTCTCCACCAGCCTGAAGAGGTTGAGCTTGTAGGGCTTCTTGTAAAAGGGGACTGGGATCACAAACTCCTTGGTGAAGAGCTGGGTGTTCGGGAAAAGCACGACCGCATTCCTCTCGAAGAATGCAAACAGAGGCTGGCAGAAGACCTGGTATGCACCGAGGAGATGGATCACTATGGCAGCATTCGCAATGTCTATCAGCCAGAAGGGGTTATAGAAGCCGAAGCCCGTGAGGAGATTTCCCGGGGCGGCGTCACCGAAAGCTGCATATCCCATGCAGCCGCAGAGCATGTAAAAGATGGTGGTCACAAGTATACTGATCCGGCTCGCCTTCTTCATGATGCTCAGCTCTGATGGAGGTGACTTCACCGTATCCTGTTTTATACGACATTGAAGAAGTGGCAATGAGTCCAGGTTTCGGTGCTAATTCATCTTTAGGAATGTGTAATGTGAAGTGATCAGCAGTAAAGCATCTACCTGAATTTCGATCAGAATGATAGAATATGAGTAGGCGAACGCGATGTTTCCAAGAGCTTGGAAGGTTCTCCAGATTTTCCGTACTTTAGTTACCTCCCCGATCTTTACTCCAGTAAGACTTCCCTTGGACCTCCCGTTCCCTGATGACCAAAGAATGAATTAACAAATCGGGAATCCGGGAATATTACATCACGCCCTGAAAATTGTACTTGAATAGCAGTTCTGTCGGTCTAAAACCCGAACCTGCAGTTTTCCCGATGCCAAGGCCAAGTCCAATGCCGGAGTACGTGAAGGACATGACTGCGGCAACATAGGACAGCCACCACAGCTGATCGAACTCGGGAATTTGAGAGAGGATTATCTCTATGACCCCAAATGCGATCATGTAAGGGTTGCCATTCATCTTGCATGGATTTTTCCCTCCACTGTCGTGGAAGCAGTGGGATCTCCTGATCGCCCTGTTTCAATAACGAACAGAACAGAAAGAAGTTCCATTACACAGCACAAGCATTTTGTGGCTCTGCAGAGCTTATTGCAGCATTATCTTGTTTTCTGGAGTGGTTCAACACCAGACAGGATATCTCAACCGATATTTTACGAAGCTCTCTTCATGATCCTTCAAGAACCAAGATAGCGTCGAAATGAAATCTGAACTCACATCATGCTTATGGCTGATGCAATGGTGTAACCGACGGCAACTCCAAACAG
Organism: Sonneratia alba; assembly: GCA_900174645.1. NCBI lineage: Eukaryota > Viridiplantae > Streptophyta > Magnoliopsida > Myrtales > Lythraceae > Sonneratia > Sonneratia alba. Next base: position 2,822,957 of record FWPY01000071.1, read on the forward strand.
GTTCACGTACTGAACGACGCCGCACATCTTGACCCGGAATCCACCTGAAAAATGCCGTTTCCATTTCAACACAAAATTCAAAACCTGATTATTCTTCTGCTATATAAAACTTAACAAGCTTTCCTTCCTGCAATGTATAGATCATTGGCACGCTTCTGGTAACTGCATTGTCTCAGAGGTGAAACCTGTGTAAAGATTCTTGCTTGTCCTTAATAGTATAGACTAATGCCGACCTACAGAAGCTGTGTTTGATCGAGTCAGGCTGTACCAAGATTGGATCGGACAGCTTCCATGTATGTGTAGTTCCTCTTTCCTCTGATAGGGTCCCCGGTCCGGTAGCTGTAGGTCAGGAGAGTCGAGGTGTACAGAGTCACAAAGGAGAACAAGAGCATAACAATCGGTCCGGCAACCCAACCGAGCTGTGCGATAGCCCAAGCCAAGGACAGCACTCCAGATCCGATCACGGCTGTGATTATGTGGGCGCTTGCAGTCCATATAGTCCCTTCAAAAGGACTCACACCATCCCATTAACAAAAATAAAGATCGAATCTAACAGAAATCATTGTACTACACATCAAAAGGCATGCATGATTCAATTTCAATAGGCAATGCTGAGGTGCTCCTGATGGACCCATCGCAGGCTCACGACAGTCTTAATGGAAGTCGGAACAAAAGAAAATTTTCAGAGCCGTTGTCATGCGTCATGCAGGTATAAAAGGCAGTTCGACGCTCAGATGGCTTCATAGAAATGATAGAGATCTTCATAACAGATGCATTCGATTAATAAAAAGCACAGCACCATGTGTAGGTCATGAGTTCGAGCTCGCCGCACTACTCAGCTCATTTGAATCAATTTATCATCAAGTGACACAACAAAAGATCATCGGAATCCATAACTGGATCAGAGAACACGAAATGAAACCGATTTCCTGAATGATTTGTAACGGTCAAAGAAAACACTTGGAGTTAGTTTGCTCTAAGGTGTAGGACGGTTGGATGAGTTTCTAAAAATACTAAGCATTGACACTGTCCAACTTCTTTTAGATTCGAACTAGAGAAATCACCTGTACGCTTAGGATGGCCATCATCGTCGTAGACTGTGGATCCACTCTCAACCGTGTCGACGTTAAAAACTTGGTTGTTCGAGTGTTGATTCCTCGTAGCCATTGGAGGAGAAGCTGCGACCTCGGAAGAAGGATAGCTCAAGCTTTCACCTGAGAATTCTTTCTGATATCTGCCCGAAGGTGTCGAAATTCAAAGCGGAGGTCACAAACCGTTTTTCATGCAGAAGAAGGGGTAGCTTCTGGGTGAATCTGTCATTAAAGAAAAAAAAAACTTGACATAGACACTGAAATCCGGCAAAGAAAGGCAACAGATGACAATGCTTTCTGTGTTTTTTTTCTTCTTTTTCCTTAAAAGCTAAAATGTGTCTAAAAAATGCTTATCAAAAGTAAAGTAAAAGGATTGAAACAGGAGCAGAGAGGGAGAGAGAGAGAGCAAGAGAGTGGTGCAATTGCAGAAGAGGAAGAGAGATGATGATGGCTTATATGGATTTGCTAGCAAGGGAAGAGGGAGTAAGGATGTGAAGCCACTTGTCTCTATATTAACAACCTTATCCTTGGTCAAACATTACAGTTTTCTTTATCTTTTTCCTCATTCCCCCCCACCAAATCTTACACTCCTCTTGCATCATTTTATGTTGTTTGCGAATCAAATCGGCCTCTTCTGTTCTGATAGCAAATCGATGTATATGCATCACTCTGTGTTTCACAGTGTATTATAAAAAGTTAGGATTGGAAAAATCTGATATCGTGAAAGTTGCTCGATGTTTGGTGAAGAGACAATACATGTTTGAAGAGTGGAGTTTCTACGACGAAACCACGTTCGATAAGCCTAAAAATGGAATGCAGGACATCGGCGGATTGATAAGAAAAGAGACAAAAGCTTGCTGGAATCTCGGGAGAGAGTAAGAAGGTAACCAAGAAACTGCTCAACAGTCAGAGTTGAGATCCTAAATACATTCGAATCCTTCTCCCAGGAATCTATATCCGAACTCTAAAACACAGCCATTGAATGAGAGAGAAACACGGGGACTCCGAGTTCCTCTCGATCTTTAAATTCCTGCAATGATGAACCTGTGCAACCATGGACGGAGTCGAACACCGAATCTCTCCACACACACATACGTATAAACTAGTAGCTTTTGTTTGATAGACAAACGGGATATATTCAGTACCGTCCAACTAATTCGAGGAACATAGAAAAACGAATCCTGTTTACCACTGGCAATGGTAAAAAAGACAGAACTGTGAACAGTGACAATGTCGATCGGCCAAACTCCGGCAAACTCGTGTTCTCTAGCCACATCCTTCTCGAGAAATTTGATCCAACTCTAGCATTTCATAAGAGAATAAGATGTCAAAATAGTTAAGAGCGAAATATCAATCCAGAAAATTGGATTTACTGTTGATTTGGACGACAGGAGGCATCTCAATCTTTTTATCTCTTTGCTCCAGATGACCCAAGGAAAAAGATCCTTCACTTTCACTCTCCTTTGATATGGGGAGAAGCTAACGTCACCAGACACTTGAATTGTTATCATTTTGGATATTCAAATAGAAAAAAAAGGTCGTGGAATTAGTGTGTGGAATGGCAGACAGTCGTCAAGGATGTCTTATAGTTACAGGCGAGATCACCGCCTTCAGCCACATTGTCGACGGCCATTTCTCCCGATGTCGTGTGGCAACAGGTGGAGGAGCTATAGTCACCGCCCTTGCCCAGTGCTCTGAGCCATCATTGCGCCTCTTCATTCTATTACCAACCCCAGCAAGAACATGAAGTGTGGCATTCATCTTTCAGTACAATTGCAACCACTTGAGTACTATATTATATTAAGATTCTTGATTTTATCAATATGTTGATAGTGAATTGCTTTATTGCTGTGGTATGGTGACCTTAATTACAACATTATATGATATGACATAATATTAATCAAAATCACCCGAACAATTATTGTGATCACCGTTCATGTTTCAATTTCTTATTATCCTCTACCGTTGCGGAATCAAGAAAAGGAATGAAAGGCAATTACCTTAATGGAAAGAATCGATTCTTTGACTTATGAGTAAGTTTCTTCACTACTTCGTAATATTCCTTGCTGCATTTTCCTTTCTTCTTTTTTTTTTTTGCCTTTTCATGTTCACGGATCACCATCGTACCATGTCACTGAATAATTTGAACTTTAAATTTCGTGTTCATATGTGCAGCTCGGGTTGCAATGAAATATCCCTGTTCTGTCGCTCAATGGTTTCTTCCAGAACAGTCATGCATGGGCAGGGCTTCAGCTTAACTTGCACAATTGAATCCCAAAGAGAACTTTGTTAGCTCCATTGATCGTACATTGAACCCACCAACTACCCATCTGGGGCTTTTTGGTTGCTTAACTTGTTTGTGGGACATATCAGCACAAGACAGACAGGAAGCATGTTACAAAGATGCTGCTGAATACAAGGAAGCACTGCTCTCTCGTCGGTGAAATAGTTAGATCTTTAATTGTTGAGCCAACTGCAAATCAATCCAACAGAACATTGGGTGAGAGATCCGAGCATGTTTTCAAGGAGGACAGTTGTGGAAGAACTCTGCAGGTATTGATGGTGGGCAGTGCTTCTTGGCCACGCACTTGTACTGTCATAGGATTACAAACCGAAACCATCGATCAGCACAAGTATCACGATTCTGATTCAGCAACAATAGTTATAACTGCGGGAAATGTGTCCTGATGAGAAATTATAGTTCATTACCTTATGCTGACTGTACTTCTCTCTTACGGCAGGCAAGTTAGAGCTATGGCTGTTAAGGCAGAGGCGGTGGAGATCCTTTACACATTCTCGCAGATCCGAGGGTTGGTAATGAGTGTAATGCTGTAAAGTTGAATTCTGAAAAATAGTGACAAACAAGCTTAGTATGAGTCGAGCATCCGAGTCAATGAGGATGAAGGAAGAAGGAATAACAAGAAAATGGTTTTCGGGAGATACGTACCCAAGGTCTCTTCGAGGGGACGAGTATGTACTTTGCGAGGAATATAGAGGAAGCGGCTACAATTGAGGGGGCATGACAGAGCATGCTGTACTCTAATAGGGATAGTTCAGCCATATAACCGGCCAAGCACTCCAGCTGCATCGGCGATACCTGGTTATGGGAAAAGATCAGAAATAAGAATAACTAACCATCCTGAATTGACAGGATCAATTCAGTCATCTTCCTTTATTTGTAAAATGCAGAAAACAGAGAAAAATGCCTTGCAGATGTGCAATTTGGACTATGACTTCAATGGGAACGTGGGATATTTTTCCGGCAGGGGTGAAGGATTTGAAATGCATTTTTATCAATTCCCGTATTGCTATATTGTAAATAGATAACAGAGAGGATGATCTTCCTTGAATGAATGGGGAAGAAATAAAATCTGAGTGTCGATGAGAGCAAAACACAAGCAGCGAATGAGGAAGCAAGTATAAGATGAGAGAGAAGACTACCTCATTGGCCGCTTGAGCAGCACGGACAAACCGTCTGTATAGTGCAACATATTGATGTGAGTAACCATTTGCATAGCAGTGTAAAGTAAGGAATCGGTTGGGGCATCATGTCAGTGAATCAGACTCTACCTTAGAAAGCATTTAGCAGTAGGGGCTGTTAACTCGAACTTCAAGTAATTCAAAACAGCTGACTCCATCTGTAGAACCTGCATATTGCAATGAACGAGCTTGATCAACAATACAATTATAGAAATAACGACTAGTCTGTGGTAAAGCAGATGATAGATAAGTCCATGCCTCATCCTTCAAGTATGTATTATCAGTTATATAACAAAACTCTTCCACTTGTGGAGCACAGATCTCTTCATACTTCCTGCAAATTAGATGAATCTGTGTTATTACTACAATATCCTAAGCACTGATTGACAACAAGAGGGACAAATTGCGTCGTGTGCCGAGTTTCATACGAGGCAATCATCATGGAAGCGACTCCAAGCAACTGTAGCCTTTGCCTGTTCATCACGTTTCCTGAGAGATAACGATCAATGTAGTTGACAGTCAAATACAAGGTATCGGGTACCAGCCTGTACTCTTCAGCCACCTGCCATGAAAAAAGTGAGAAACTTCAGTTACGATAGTAATTTAACAATCAGCAACTCAAATATTTGATAGAACTTCGTAGCAGTAAAACCCCGAGACCAAGTTTACCTCCACGAGCCAATCGATTAGTATAGCACGCATGCTCGCATTGATATCCTTTTGAATTCTTTCCATGAAGTCTGTTGAGGGTCTTTTCTTCATCTGAGTTATCAAAGACAAATATTATAGCAGAGCCCTCGAGAAACAGGAGAGAAAGGTAAAGACGATAATGTCTCATTTGAGGTTTGAAACAGCTCGAGTGGAAGCATATAACGAACCTCAGATGCTCGCAGATGCTTGTATATATCACAAGCAATGGTGGCACAAAGCTGTGGATCCATGTAGTTATCGTCAATGTTGGCCTTTTCCTCGTTGATCTCCATATTCGTCAGAGCATCTCTATTGCAAATATTAACTGCAAACAGAATCAGGATACACAGAGCTTATTTCTCAACACCCAATTAAAATAGGAACCAGTCTTTAGTTTCTGTTTATTAGGACGAAATTATCAAACTTCTCGAGATATATTCACCTGTTTTTGCAGCATGTTCCGAGATGCAGAGATTACTAAACGTCTTCCTGTCAACTGAATCAAGCGCTGAAACCTCATTATTGTCAACATACTCGACATCCGGACTCTTGAAAGACTCACAAGTGGACATTGTCTCATCCACTGAAAGGGAATGCTCGTCTGATCTACTGGGGGAGACAGCTATACTGCATTGTGCAGGAAGGGTAGTGATAGCCGGTACAGGAACATGGGCTATTTCTTCTGTTCTTCGAGATGGCATACTTTTACTTGGGACAACTACACTTGATTTTACACTCGAGAATACGGGCAAACCGTTGCCCGGGATCACTGCCATGCTGCTTGAAGTGGAGGATACCTTCCTTGCCTTGGCCATTTTAGTCACCTTCGTCACGTTCTTTACCCGCAACAAATCAGACATTTATTTTAGTGGCAATGAAAAATTCAAGAATACAGAATACAGAACATGCAAGATGCCTACTAAAAAGAGAATCAAAGATCGAGAAGCCACACAACGCAATTACAAGATATAACTGAATTCAAACATTCACTGACATAAATATTTCACTTATCATCAATGTGCTAGAAGCTTCATTTCAAAATTTAGTGCCAGAGGCAGGAAAAATGTATCATTACATGATCTTGCACCACATCAAGATCGCAAAGTCACACCATGCAATGGGATTAACTGGTCAGGCATACAGACAAATTGAAATTTCCGAAACCCAAAAATTCTCTCCCTTTACGAGCTTGAAAGTAAAATAATAATAATATTAATACACAGCCACAAATAAACACTCACCGTAGTGGAATGAGCGAAGGGGCCTCTGGTATTGCCCTCCCCCACGACGCCATTCCTCTGGTTCGTCACATTACCCAGGGGCACCCGCTTCTTGGCCACATGTGGAGGCGGCACGCTTCCTGACTTCCCAACATTCTCCAAGGACTGGGCGTGTCTCTTTGCAAGAGAGGACGCAGTGGATGAGGAGAAGGACGAACGCCGATTCTGGGTCGACATCTTCACCCCCACAACAGCAAGAACCACCAAGAAGGAGAAGAAATTCTATCTATTATTATCTACTACTAAATCTCTCCCCTTCTTTTGGGAGGAAGAAGAAGAAGAAACAGGCGAAAAAGGGCAGGGCTTGGACTGAAGAGAGAAAGAAAGGAGGAAAGTGTATCGTACTTTTATACGGCTTTCCAGTGAGAGAGTGAGAAACAACAGAGCCCTTCGTTTTTGAAACATCGCTGTGCGTGAATTTCTTCTCTTACAGAAGAAAAACAATAATAACAAATTTTAAAAAAAATTCAAACAAAGGGATCGGAGGTTTTGGTTTTATTAGAGCTTTATTTTTAAATATATATGTATATATATAAATATAAATATAGTTCGGTGTATGCGTTAGAGGCGGGTGGTTTTTGAATTGAACTGCGATGAGACACGACCGTTGGTGTGAAGGGAGCGGGGGCAGGGGCGGGGCCCATGAAGAGGCTCCGAGGTTTAGTCTCTTTCAAGTCACCACCCAATCGGATGGCGCCACCTGGTGGTCAAAACCTTGTCTCGGCTTTCTAGGTTGGAAAGCTGAGCCTGCTGTGAGGAGTATGAAAGTCACCGCCCGTCACGTTAGCATTAGGGTTTTTTTCTTTTTGAATTCGAATTTTGAAACGGTCAGTGAGCGTTGGGTACTTACTGAAGATGTACATCCCTCCCCAAAGATACACCAACGGTAGGCGACAAAATTCCCCCTAAACAGGAGGGCAACAGGCTGAGTTTGAGAGAAGAATTTACATCACGCACATGCTCAATGGAAACCCATTATAGTAACAAGATCAAGATAAGTCGTGCTTATGAGATTTCTGAGTTAGATTGGTAAACAACTTTACGATCTCAAATCGAGTTCTGCATGTTGGGTATATCTAATTTGCATATGATAGATAGTCTGGTGGAAAACAGTCTCATCCTCCTAATGGAAACTCTGCGTCAGGGGATTTAAGCTCAAAGATTTGTGCACAATTATTAGATCCATAACATGCAGCAGATTCATGACATCAGCATAAATGAAAGAACCAAACTGATAAACAATCTGGGGCAGTGACATTCAGAGTGGAGCTTTGTGGTCCAGCATCAATTTGTTGGATAGCCTGATGAATTCAACTGAGTTTTTATGAGAGTGGCAAGGTGGTGATTTGTCAACAACAGAATCCTGATATCCACTTGTTCAATTGATCACCAAGTCTAGAATCGATTTTGAATGAGGGTTATTTTTCTATATAGGAAGGTGTGAAATCTAATGGAGAAAATGAGATCCTGCTAATTATGGGGAAAACTGCTCTTTCATTAGGGGTGAAAGAACAGGTGAACGAATCGATTGGCCCTTCTTGCGAAATTTCTCCACATCTTGTCTATAAATTCCTGCACAAGAATGTAGCATTCATGAGGAAACATGGACATGAAACAATATCCAGCAGATGAATTATTGTACTAATCACTAAACAAAGTAGAAGTGTCACACCTTTTTCCTATAACTGCTCATTGGCAGTGACAATGTCTAACGTTATACCGAGAGGGTTTCCAGTTTGTTCTTCTAGTATGACCAGTAGGTTCCATTTTGGCTTGAGAAAAGACCTCGGTATGTGGTACCTAGAAAAGAAATTAGATGGGGAGATTCAGACTAACCATTCAGGAGAAGAAGAGTCGCATGTTAGTGCAAGATAGAAAACACGAGACCAGCTGGGCTGGCAGAAACTTCTGTACTCAGAGAATCTCTCCTTCACATCTGATGAAGCTAGCTGAAATATTTCACAATCAAAATGGCTCATTGATACACCATTAGTGCTTCTGTTGACTGAATCATTACCATCAGGTAGATGGCTTTATGAGAAGTTTTTCACGTTCTCATTTACCACTCCAACATAAAATTGAGATAAATTACCATATCTGTGAAGGATTCCCCTGCCCAGTGCGAAATGAAACCCAGTATCGACCAATACTTTGTCCATTCACCCAGATTTCACCCTTTCCCATGGAAATCATGTTCAGCACGAGTGGATCTTTTCCAGCTGGAGCATCAAATGTAGTCTGCAGATCAGAGAATTTAAGTAAACGTGGTCTAGATTAGTTGCTTGTTGATCCCAATTGATACTTCTCAGAGATATATATGAATTTATTTGAAAGAAATAATTAGTCATTTGCTTAGGAATGCTTTGAGAATTTAAATATACATAACACCATAGTTAAATACGACTGTTCAGAAAGGCCTGCAGAATGGATTGTGTTCACTTGATAATTAGTAAAGCTAATAAAGCGCATTTATGGTATTCTTGTTGCTCTACTGGTTCCTCTATATATTCTATATAGCATAGAAATATTGGGGGAACTTCAAGTAGCTCATACCTTGTACCATGTTGGCAGTTGAGAGCCCGAGCTTGCATACCTATGCCATGGAATTCTTCTGGAGCCGGCAGCTGTATAAATTTTCAGCCTTTCTCCTAATAGACCAACCTGCACCATTTGGTTTCATCGTGTTAGCTCCAGCATATGGTAGGACTCGATTTTAAATCCACAAGAAGAGAATGTAGCAGCAGCGAGGCCCAATTTGGAGAATATAATGGTACAATGTTCTATTTCTGGATTCATTTCAAGAAGATCTGTCCAGTTTGAACTGTCTGAGGTTTCAATATTGGCTAATTGATGTGTCTTCCGCAGAGAAAAATTTTGCTGAAGTCATGCGGAAGCAGTCCTAGATGATACTGCAAATTGGATATCACTGTTTCTTGTGATGAGAGGACTAAAGTTTTAGTGCTGTTGAAGCTCTTAAAAGGTGGAATTTTGGAGAGTTTACGTCGAAAGAAACATTACAATGACTGGGATATGTTGGGAGGTGACTACCTGGTAACCCCAGAGGTAGTTTGTGAAATCCCTCCCTTGAATCCTCACTCTGCGTAATCCGGAAAACCTTCTTTCAAGGTATGGCCCTGAATCCTACAGAACAATTAGAGAAAAGTTACGACATACTATTGACTTAAAGCTATTGTTCCTTGGTTTTGAAGGATGATCATGTTTGAAAAATGTGGCAGCAAAGAAGATGAGATGGGAACCATACCGGCAATCCTACCATAACACTCAGTAAAGAGACATAATTGGTCCCCCGAACTAATGGTACTGTAGTTTGTAGACTGTAATTAGTACTTCTATGACGTCCATGAGCAGATGCTGATAACAAAGCAAAATCAGGGAAAAAAAACATTAGTCCTTGATATTATTAACAGTAACAAAATCCATCCCCTGGTAATTGCAAGCTTTTGTCAATAATAACTAAACACCACAACTAGGCAAAACTTTCAAATAAGGCACAAGATCTAACATGTCCTGTTGTGTCAACTGTAGTAGGTTGCGGTCAAAGCGCAGGTCATGGTGGAAATATCAACTGCAGACATGGACTGGTTGAAGCAGTTGAGGCTGTTACTTTATTATGTCTTTAATTAGCAATTACCACAGCAGTAGGCTACACGGTGATGCCGTCTAGGGTTTGTCTTGTCTCTTACAGGAATTTTATAGTTAAACATGAGTTTTATGTTATACCAAAAGTTGCCAGTAGATTGTTGCATGTTCTGTTACCCCACTTATTATCTGTGATGAAACAGAAAAAGAAGAGACATATGGAGCTTGCCTACATATATGCCGTTCACAAATGCATGCAATAGATGTCCATGGGTGTACACATAGAGATCCGATTTAGCACTGGGAAGATTTTTCTGAAACCTGCATTAGGACAATGTATGTGAGGAATATATGACAAGATGAGGTGAAGAATACAGTACTAATTTGTTTTTCCTTAAGAAGTACAGAAATTTCTTCTTTACCTGAGTGTGTACCATAGATAATCGGATTGGTCTTTAGTCGTACTAGTTTGTTCTAGCAATGTGCTCGCCCGCAATCTAGTTGAATCAAAGTTAATGGTGGGTTCTTTGAGCAGTTTCCATCTCCTGACGGAATTGAACTTTATGCTTGTTGTGTATGTTCTTTTACTGCTATTCATGCTGACCTGTTTGAATACATGGTTGAGTAACCTCTGAGCATGTGAAATATTCAAGGTCCATTGCTGTTCTCGACTTTCTTGAGCCATACCTTTCCTGTGTTGAAGACCTCCCTCTTACAATCCTGTAGGATGCCGATGGACCTTGGAGGTAATTTATATGAGATATTCTGGAAGATGACAGTGTCTTCTTTTCTGGTGCTGTTGTTTAATAGAAAGGCTGCACATTGTCTCGAAGGGCCTCTGAAGACAAAGGCCTAAAGAACACTCAGGAAAGCAATTTAACTAAAAAACATTGACATTAGATAAAGAAATGTTCTTACTTGTCCATATTTTCCCAAGGGGAAAGTACTCGATGTTCCATACAGTAGAGGCTGTGAGATTGATTTTACAGAAGCATGTAATTCCTTAAGGTGACTCCACTTAGGCTGCCTAATCAGTCCTAATACCAAAGCATGTGCATAAATTATCAGTGGCTGAAACTTAACTTGCAGAAGCCTGCTGCTATGATGACGTAAGTTTCTTGATAGCTTACCGTACTCATCCAAAGGAGCTTGATCATAGTAACCGGTAATCATAAATGCAGCAGCAGTTCTTCCAAAATTTGTTCCTCCATGATACTGATTTTTGGCACAGAAGGGTGAGATTCGGCAGAAAGACGGTCATTTACAGATGTAACAAGATACACATGAATATATTCATTGTCAAACGCATGGAGTTGCATGTTGTTCTTTAAAATGCATTACAGCTTGCCTTTTACAGGGTTCTTACCATGTAGTAGTTGATGTAACTTCCGCTCTTTGCTATGAATAGTGCAACATGGAAAGCAATGTCTTCTGCCGACCGCATGTATGGTTCCTCACCATATGTCTGCAAACTGCAGAGAGCAACATACCAGTGAGATAAAAATTACAGCACCAAAAAAAAAAAGAAAAAAGAAAAATCGTCAACAGATTTCCTGTCCAAAGTGAAAATCATGACTCTGTCGTTTGTTATGTGACCGACAGGGTTTTCCATGAAGGTATCTTGATGCTATCTAACACATACCAAAAGAACTAAGGAAAGTGGAAGTGAAAATGAGTTGTTTGATGGAACTTACAAGCTCGTCCAATCCTCCGTCCAAATTGCCGGTTTATTTGGTGAGTTGGGCCCTGCAAATGTTTCTCCACACCGCATACCATTGCATGAATTAATCTGCAATTTAAAATCTGTTATCTTCTGACATGTGAAAATGGAGTAAAAGATTGAATGTGCAATCATTTTGCCCATAAATGTTAATGGCTGTTCTGTGAAGCTCTACTAGGATGAAGTGACTAACCACTGGATCAGGAGCGTCATTTTGCTTACACATCACCCATGGGACTCCAGTATGAAGCCCAACGGCCATGGCAGCAGCCCAACGCACATAAGCTGGCCCGTTCTCATGAAAAGCTTTCTCTACTGTTTGGTATTCATTCTCAATCTACAGTGACAGTGAAACTTTAGCTGAAGATGTAGTATATATCATCTATGAAGACAACATGACGCAATCATGAACTCTACCTGCGACAATATTATCGGGCCTCCCTGTGAAGCGTATAACCTGTTTGCTTTCATCATGTTCACGATCATAGTTGTGAACTTCTGCATTTCTCTCTGCCATTTTGAAGAATGAGAAGAACGTTAATCTAGAAGACGTGTTCACTATTCGAACATCAAACTATCAGTTTTTCTCCATCATCCCATCGACCCAATGACATATAGTACGTCTTTTTGTGTTATGATAACAGATGCATTGTTTAATATTGGAGCAGATAACCAGGAGGAAAAAGTCCTAGATTCACTGTTTGTTCCGCTGAGCCAATGCCCATGCAGACGACTCTGGTTACCTAGTCGAGTGAAAGCAACTGGACAAAATGAGGAAGTTTTCGGGAAGTACCTTGAATGGCTCATTGTCGGACCGGTAGACAATCCCTGGTATGTCATGCAACCAGAAAGGCAGTCCCCTGCATAAACAAGTACAATCAAAATCCACACTTTGGCATGTCTCTCCATCCTAAATTACATTGTTCACTACGTCTTCTATTAAATTCTCAGTCGAAATCTGGCATCGAGACTCCTGCTTCTAGCCACCTGCTGGGATCTAACTTCCCGGAAACAGCCCTTAAAAGGGGTATTCCCAAATGATAAGAGGACAGCGGAATTCGGGCACAAGGCGACTTACAATATAGTCAGGTTTTTCATGTCACATTGCTCATCTTACCGAGGCTCTTTACTTGAGTTGGACGCTTACCCATACTTCCATTCACTCTGGATGTACGGTCCAATCCTCAGGCAGACATAGAGACGTTGCGCTTGAACCTGCTTGATGAACCTGACAATGTCTGCTCTTCCGGTGAATACATACTGCAGAGTTTGAGAAACATGGTTAGTCAGGAAAGTTCTTCGCTCGATCTCGATCTAGACATGTATTTATGGGCAAATTATGCAGAACTCCAGGTGAAGAAATAGATACACCTGTCCGCGTTGAGGTTCATGTAGATTCCAGAAGACGTAAGTCTGTATCACATCGATCCCTCCCTGTTTCGCTTTTGCGATGAGAGCCGGCCACATCTACGTATGACAATGGATTAAGATCATTAGTTTATACGTCGATCTATTGATTTGATGTCACATGCTGATTTGGATCGTGAGTCTATTCTTCTCGGCATTACTTTCGATTAGAGTAAATCAGGATGGTATCCGAGATGAACCCAGAAAGAAAATAAGAAAAGTTTGTTCACAAGAATCAATGGATTGCTGCATGGAGGCAGTCACTCAATGAGCAGGAGAAGCCAGCAGCTCATGCTAGTAGATTACCTTATTGGGCCCAAGCAATGCTTTCCATCTTGGCCATTTGGGCCCATCTAACGGTCCAGTGTACAAAGCCCAAGGGACAATCTTTTTTCCGCTCACTTTGCAAGTCCAATACTGTCTTTTTCTTGCATATTATAGCTGTAAAACTCTTCCAGTATTATATTTTCTCCGCCCGTAATACTCGAGTTCAAGATATGAGGAAGTATAATGGCCGCTTTCACAGACGTGGACCCAACCATATACCCCTCCGGACTATGGCAGGGCTCCAATAGTTCCCCCACCATTCACCAGTCATGAGGGAGCTGCTAGCAATCTCTAATCGAAATTGCAGAAATGCATATATCACATACAAGACACGCATTGCTGATTCTTAATCAGATATGCATTTGTCCGTATTGAATTCTCGCATAGCATGTGACAGATTTGTAAGCAAGCGTATCTGTTTCCCGATGTTCTAAATTCTCCGAACCATCGATTCCCCCAATCGAAAATGAAGCATTCTCAAAAACAATACGGACAGACAAAGATGTTCGAAACGGAACGGGCGGCTATCCGAACGAATGACAAGAAAACTTGGAAAATTCTGACGCTTGTGAAAAGAATATCGTGTAGAACCGGTCGAAGATGGATAAGGAGAGTCGTTTCTCGGGATAGTGGTTTTCTGGAAAAATGGGAAAAGGAAATCCAAAGGAAGAGGATGAGGGGTGTCTTTCTTACGTCGGGAGTGCTCCGGGGATAGTGAATGGAGCCGGAGAACAGAATCCTACGATGTCCGTTGACGATGAGGGACCTTCCATCGTAAGTCACGTTTCCAGCAGACATCCGGCCATCTCCGGCTGCCAGAACCAACGCCGACACCGCCAGCCACAGCCACCACCTGGCGGCCGATCTCCACTCCATACCAGACGCCCGCCGCAGGGTTGAAGCCTCTCCGGAGGCAATCTTCCTCGTACACCGCGCGTTTATGTCTCTCTGTGCTAAGCTAGCTCTCAGTTGGAGGAGGAGGAGGAGGAGGAGGAGGAGGAGGAGGAGCCAGGGGTGCAAATCATGTATGTTCTATATGTACATGTGTAAGTATATGTTTTCGCGTAAATGCTAATATATTCAGAGAGAGATCTGCTGGTTACGTTCTATATTATATATATATATACACATATATATATAATATCTAAATTAAAATATTTTAATGACACTTTCTTTAAATATTTTTTAAATTCGAATACCTTCAATAAAATAAATCTTTATTGCAAAAATTACCGGAAAGGTTCATCTAAAATTTAGATTAGTGTTGGGCTTTTAGGTATGAGACAGCGCGAGAGCTAGAAAAATGCGTATCCTGCAAGGGGACACGGTTTAGTTGAACTAAACATCCTATTAATTATTGTTTCCGTTTCCTATTTATAAATAAATAAATAAATTAGAGATAACTCATTATTTAGATATCTAAATCCTACCCTGCATAGGACCAGTTCCGAAATTGTGGACCTGAACCATTCCCTGCAGAGTATGGGATCCGAACCCTACCCAAAACTTGCAGTATATTACAATTTCAGTTGCCCAGTTGGAGCTGGTTTATTATTTTTTAAATATTTATTTATTAGTACATAACATAGTCAGATCTAGCATAAATTTTCGTTATCTTTTTTTTAAAAAAATTTAACATAGTTATTTGATCAAATTTTAGAGTATATAATAGTTGATTTAAAGTAATTTTTTTACATATTAGATATTTTCCATAAAAGAATTCCTCAAATTATTGAATATTTTAGACATGATAAGTTATATAAATATGTATAATTATTAAATCAAATATTATAAAGTTAGGAATACAATGGTACAAATGGCACCCGTGTTGTGGTTTGTGAACGATTAAAAGTAATTATGCTGGAACCGAAGTCAGAATCGACCGGCTTTCAATTTCTTTACCCGAAATCTACATAAATTTTATCAAAATATACCCAGAACCCGTTCTTATCGGTTTCGGATCTACCCGATGCTCAGCGCGCGGTCCTAAATAGGTTGTTTTAATAATCTACATGATCAACTGAGTTGCTCAATTTGAGTAAATTCGTAGTTTTAATTCATAATCTATCACACTTGTGTTTCTCTCGGTACATGACTCTAATCTCACCCATCGTATTATTTTAATAATTACGGTGTTCGGTAAGTTCTAATGTTGACGTCGTCCCTGAGCTTCGTGATCAATGAAGAACGTTTGGGGACAGCTGTGGATTGCACGACGACAGAGAGGGGCGAGGATAGAGAGACGGCGGATGAATATGGTGCCCGGCGACGGCGTCGTCGGGGGTTTCACGGTGGGGGATATACGGCCGTGCAGTTTGCAGATGTCTTACAAACCCGACTCGTGATTTGCCTTGTTGAATTTGCTATAATAACATGGGATCATTTCCTACATAAATGTGCCATCATTTCATGTGCATGAAATTGAAGTTCCATGGTTAGAGCTGTCACGCCTATTGTCCTCCATTTGCTCTCTCCTTTCCCATGCTTTTCATTTTTTTCCATCTAATTTCTTTCCAATTTTTTTCGAATACATAGAAGATTAACGAGTTTAGAATATGATGGGAAAAATGGAGAATAAAGAATCACAGAAAATCTCATAATAATAATAATAATAATAATTAAATATATAATATCTTAATTATTATATTAAGATAATATCATTACACCAAATTTAATTTTTCTAATTTATCTTAATTAAATTTAATAATAACACCACTCCAATTCTAAAAGGGGAAAATTGAAAATTGTGAATAATCACTCTTGTGCACTAATTGAAGGTGTTTTACTGATTTAATTGATCGATTTTATTTATATTTAAATTAGATGGAATTGATCTCAAATTTCATATTATAATACGGGTTAGGCACCCAGTTGAATTCAGGACAAAGAGCAATCGGCTCTTCGGGCTCCACGTTTTTAGCTGTCTTACGTATATATGCGTACGCACACATTTATGTATAATATGAATATGATATGCATATTTATATATCCAAAGGACGATCCATAAATATATACACACACATATATATATATATATATATATAGAAACGGTAAAACTGTCTCTCGAGCGAAGGAAATATGTATGTCTGGCCAAGGCAAAAATAATATATGAAATATGTAATACATGTGTCTATGTAATTAATTTGGAGTTGAATTAGTAATTTCTTTATTGGATTTTTAAATAGGTGATCAAGGATCTAATTTTAGGTTGGAAGAGTTAACGGGAATTTTTTATGGGATCTCTACAGACTAATTTCGAGATATATTTTTATTGATTTGGAGATATTATTATGTGGTGTAAACCTATATATATATATATATTTATTAAGAGAGATGCGGGTGTTTGCACGCACATTGTACTTATGTACATTGTAAGAATCGACGTACCTGAGACGCAAGGTAGCGGGAAAAATGTTGTAGCAGATAGAAATTCCGTTTTATGCATGCATCAAAGCTCGCACCAGAAAACGTCATTAAAAAAATTAAGAATACATCGAATTTAGTAATAGACACCTAAGATGGATCGGATTCATTTCCATATAAAAGTTGAAGCTAGTAAGTGGCGGTGCTAAATCCTCTTGCAGGCCCACCACTTCCTTTCCGTACGGTCGATGCGGGATCTTATTTAGAGCAAAATGTTGAGAGAATCGGGTTTTGACATCAACTATCTATAATACATGAAAGTTTAAATAGGTTATGACCGATTAACTTATTTTTTGAAGGGATAGACCGAAGAGGATAGCAAAGAGGTAGACGGAATTTTACTGATAAGAACGGAATCGTATTAGTGAGTGAGTGAGTACTAAGGAAGAGGTTTAAGCATGTATAGCATGAGTCCGATCTGCCATTCATCATCCCATCGTTCTATTACGCAATCCATCTTGAACCATGATTACTAACTCCGACACGTGTAGATCAGTGCATATGATCCTCCGGTCGACCATTCACATGGATCGGAGTACTCATGCTGTTAATTAATCATGTCTACAGCCCACAGTAATTTTGCCCTGGGAAACACGAAATTGACTTAGGATGCAATCGATGCCCACAATAGACACTCACTTTAAAAATGATTTGGTGTGACAGACCATCTATGGCACAGTACGTGGAGACCTTGCCGTCATTAACTCCAAGAACAGGAGAAGAAAACTTGCTTATTATTCTTATAATTAAGCGAGTTCATCTTTAACAATAGTGAATGATTACTATAATATAGCTCATATAGAGAATCCTATGCAGACCATAAAGGATGCACGAGACTAGTTGCCACTTATCCTGACACTCGGAAGAAAATAATTAGTCTTGCGAATTAAGTTCAATGAACAACATTTAATGTGCAGTGGTTGCCTGCAGGGTGAGATCCGATAATGCGCCACAAAAGCCTCCGCGCGCCTTCGCCTGCTGCTTTGACTTACTCCTCCGGTGTCCTTGACTTCGATTCCTCCGTAGTTGACTCCCTTCTCGATCTCCCAAGGGCTGATGAGGGCTTTGCCGGCTCCCCAGGAGCTCCGAGAGGAGAAGATTGTCTCATGTGTAACGAGTGTGTTCTCTTAATGTTGGCGGACAGTAGAGCGAAATTGATTCACTTCCGAGCGTAAGAGGCCAATGAAACCGAGGCTTTACTCATTACCAAGACATGGGTAGTTTTCATGCGAATCGTGATTAATCGGCTTTGACAGTCGATGGAGTGTGGCACGTTGTTGGTTTGGAGTAGCTGCTACGCAGTCATGGTTTTGATTATTCGGATTGTGATCCATATGCAGAAACGGCTGCAACGGAGCCATTGTTTCCAGCGCAGGGTGGTCGAGTAGAACCCGATCATGCTCCATCGCTGACATGTTTGTATGCCGCATCGAATCTTCAACAAAATCAGATAACAGATATAGTTCGAGTTACGTGGATGAAACATAAAAGGTGTAATTCGAGTTATGGCTTGTTCAATGACATTATAGGCAGGGGAGTTTTCTTCGCAATCCTGATTTTTCGAGTGCCTTCTTACACACATTCCGGAAAGTTTACTGCGAAGAAGAAGAGATGAAGTAGCTATCTGCAGACTAGCGAGCTGTTATTCGCACAAAGGTTGGTGATACAATCTATCTATCAGAGATGGTAAGTCGAATCTTCGGAATCTTTTGCAGATAGTTCATTGACTCATATGCAGCACTGCATTCCATCACTTTCCAATCAGCATGAAGTCCGATAATTCTGCAGATTCACGTTCTGAAGATCAGACGCGGGGATTCATGGATCTCAAGGCCTGTTCGTAAATGATCTGAGAAACATCATAAAAACAACCTCAGATGATGCATCTGTTGAATTCCAGTCATCGATTTTCTCATTCACGCCTGACTCGAGAGTCGAGATCCCTGAGGTAAATGGATAACTTAATGTTAAAGCAAACATCCCTACAGTGTCTTCACGACAAAGCAATATGGAAAGGAATTCTGTTTCCAAGGAAGCCGTGCTTGGTTCTGTTGCCTTCCCCGCAAAGAAAGCCATTGCTTGGCTCTCTGTTTCTCCCCCATTTGATCATCATCTTCATCCTCTTTTAAGGAACAAGGCCGGACATTGTTCCTCGTAAAAGGTTCTTGCCCAATTTGCTGATTTCCGACAATGGACAACAACGAGGAGGAGGGCAAGAGGGCATCCAGGAGAGCTCCTCTTCAGCTCCCACCTAGGCTCGACGAGCCCGACCCCGATCTCGGTTTACCCATGTCTTTCCAAGAGCGGCAAAGGCGAGAGATCTTGCTGCTCCCGACCATCGAGAGTGACGTTGATGAGGAAGGGATGGAAGAATCGGAAGACGATTACGACGACTACGAGTCTGGCTCTGAAGACTACGAGTATTTCTCTAGCCGGGGCATTGACGGCAACTTGGGACCCCTGGAGGGTGAGGACAGCAGCTCCGACTTCGGGTTAATGGAGGAGGATGAGATTGACCCCGACGATCTCTCCTATGAGCAGCTGATCGAGCTGGGGGAGATCATCGGGGAGGAGAAGAGAGGGCTCTCGGCCGAGCAGGTCTCCTCGTACCTGCATCCTGTCACTTACGAGCCAGCCAACGGCGCCCTCGGAGCGCGCACCGACCGATGCGTCATATGCCAGGTAGAGTACGGAGGAGGCGAGAAGCTCGTCGCCCTCTCCTGCGAGCATCCGTATCACTCCGAATGCATCGGCCAGTGGCTCCAGGTTAAGAAGACTTGCCCGATATGCAGCGTCCAAGTCTCAGCGCCCAACACCACTGCTAGCTAGTCCGATTCAATTTCATTTCCATTGTACAGAGCATCATTTCCTTGCAAATCGGAATCCGACAAGCCCCAACAAAATTCCGGGCATATAGAAATCCACGTAAAACGCAAACTTAGTTCCATTTTCCGAATCGGAACCCCATGACGCTACGTAAGCATCTCGTGTCCAAACATCACGGCTGAATGAACATAATCCAAAGAAATGTCTGTACTCCAAGCTCGCATTCGATAAACACCGACAGATAGGACTAACTAGCTAGGCGCCAGGCGAGTCAATAAAATGATAACTGTGTACTGATCAATGAAGTCCGCTAGTTCATCGTCCGGTTTCGGTTGATATGTGATAACATTCAACATTCTTATAAATGTATAATTTTTTTCGTAGTTGATCGGAATATAATTGTACCTCTCTACAAAGTGCTACAGTCAAGAGCTGAATCCAATATTTTTAGCTTCCTCTGAAACCGAAGGAGAAAATGTTGGGTTTAATCTGTCAAAATTGGTAATATCTCATGTATTATATCTTCTGTTCAATCGTGAGAAAAGCAAATGAAACGGTCTAGATATTAAATATAGAAATCGAATTTTACTTGGAACAAATATTATATATATATATGTATATGTATTAGGGTGCCTGTGTTTTCTTTATCCCTTCATCACGTTCATAAATTTATGAATACATAATTATTTCTACATTTCCCCCCGTAAAGTTTAGTTTTTGGTAACAATCCGATTTATGGTAAATTTTCTCATTAGTTTAGCATAGTATTTCAATTAATTTTTGTGTAAATTTTTATGTTTATATACCATAAATTCAACAAACATGCTTAATTGTTATGGGCAAATAAAAATTCACCGACTTAGGAATTCAATGGTACAAAAATGGCTCAAGAATTGGAATCTGAACCGAAAAAAAAAACCGATCAAAAATCAATCGCACAAAACAGCTCGTCCTTGTATGTCCGGTTACCATACCGGTTTTTTAAGTACTGAAATCGGTTCTCACTTATTCCTCCTTCTATTGTCACTTGGATCCCACCCAAGTTTCATTAGATTCTACCCAGCCACCGAATAGGTTTCTACTGATCTTTGCTCTACTCACTTCTGTGAGGAATCTTTGGTCCAGGAATAATTGGGTGCTTTCCGGTCGCAATTTGCTGGAACCCATCCTATCCGCCTCTTCTCGTTGTCATAGACCACCATCTTACCTAGCATTGAAATGTCTGCAGAAAATTGCAGAAGGATGAGCATTAAGACCATGAAGACCGACGATGGGGAAATAACGGGGCACTCACCTCCGATTACGTTGACATCCTTGAGTCCTGCTACGGTGCCATTGAGGATGCCCAAGCACGCGTTCCCGTGTTTCTGAAAGAGAATAAATCATTGAAACTGTTCGGGGATGCGAAGTTATCACCCTCAGTGTAACCCTTCAGAGTGAAGGGGAGATCCGAGCGCTTACTGTGACAACAAGGTAAGCTTCAGGTCGCATCTGGTACTGGACGTTGTTTGCGAAGCTCAGCACGAGAGGCTTGAAGAGGCCCTTCACATCGTCGACCGACTGGAATGGCTTCGAACCTTTCCAACACACTGGAAGGGTATCATCCTCTTTGGCATCACTCAATGGCTTCCCCCTCAAATCTTCTCTCAGCTGGTCAGGATATCAAAGTTCGAAAGAAATGAAACAGGATGAACCTCAACAGAACTGTTTTTACTCGGGATGTGACTGTATCGACCACTGACCTGATTAAGAACGGCTGGGTAAGCTTTAGTGTTGAAGTAAGTGTACGAGCTGCCAGTATCGAAGATCAACTGAAGACCCTTAACATTGGTTGGCTTTCCCATACTGTTAAGAAGTTCCACAGGCCCCGCGGAGTAGTGGTCCCTGAGACGGTATCATCACTATCGAATAGTTACACAAATGGATCCTCCTCATCCGATTTGCCCACTGGAAAGCTAATCGAGCTCTATAGATTCTTACTTCAAATCAGGCAACATGGGAATCCACTGGATGTTCATGGAATGGAGGGGACCGTCCCCGAAGAACAGGAACCCACCTTTCGCACCTAAGCAGTGGCCTAATGCATTTCTTACCACACTGAGGCCGAATAGCTGCGTTATAAAGCTGACGTTCCCATTTCCTAGGCCGAGGATGCCAGCAGCTGAAGGAGGCGGACCAGGGTAATGTTGGTCGTAACCACATCTGGTGGAAAGCAAGAACCCAGATCAATTCTAGACGAGTCAGCAAGAGCTTGACAGCAAATGGAAGAATTGAAAGAAAGAGTATTGAGATATACGATCCCATATCTATTAAATAAAGAAAATGTTGTAAACTTATAAGAAAATTCGGTACCGTCACATATTAGCTTAAGATTTTAAGTGAAAACAGATCCAATCCTTTATGAGTTCACAAGGAATTTAACATGATATCAGAGCTAATGGACTCGCACCTCGCCGTTGATATAAGCCCAAGTATGAAAGAAAATTGCCCAACTAGTGACCAATTGTTTCCTTTGTTCAAGATCAGAAGAAAAATACTCGAGTCGTAGACAGTTGGTGAGTGAGAACAGGTGTTGAGATATATGATTACATATCAATTAAATAAATAAAAAGTTGTAGGCTTATAAGAAAGTTAAGTACCACCACCCATCAATTTAAACTTTTAAATGAAAATAGATCCTTACAACAAATTTAACAAAGTGGAATCCTTTTACCCAAAGGCCAGCAGGGGGCTGATGCGGTTGCTCTTTATCAAATGAAAGGTGAAATGGTCACTGACGAGCACACCCATGGAGGACCCACGGTCCATGTAATGGACCTCGTAGTCGCATTGCTCATTGGGGGTCTTGCAAGGCCCAAAGGCTGGAGTTTGAGCGGTGGAACACAGAGGGTCCTTGCAGGGCACAAGTTTGTGTGGTTTGTACAGTTGGTCCCGAGGCTGTTGGTATTCAACCACAGGATAGCATCCATGAGATTTACTAAGCTCAGCAATGGAGTCTGCAGAACCGAGAAGAGGGGACAACTTAGTGCTTACCTTAGTGCAACCTGTGCAGGGGGCATCACACTGAAGCCAGGTGAGGTCGCTACCTGTATCGATGTCAAGGTCATAACGCTTTGGTGGCTGGCCAATTAATAGACTCACGGTGTAAGACCTGCATTGCATCGACAGATGAATATCTAAGATTCAATTCAAACATAGCAGAGATAATCGTTTATTTCTACTATGATCCTACGCAAAGAAGAGGGCGCATAGGATAAAGTGGATCTGGCTTCATGGTATTGTATTTATTTCGGGAAGAACTAACTTTGCTGGTAAATTTCAAATCTGGGACACACCAATGCGACAGAACGCTAACCACATTCAGGATTTGATCGAGGAGTTGATGGAAACTCGAGAAATACGACAACTCGAGCAAGAAACCTCGGCATATATAAATGCATGGAAAGAGCTAGAAGCGCAAAGAGCAGACGCCCACTAACGTGGGATCGAAATGAAGCAAGCGCAAACATACCCAAGAGGGTAAACGTTTCCGGAGAGAGGAAAGGCAATGGAGCCGCGCCGAGCCAAGTCCACGGTTGCGTTCCACACCCTGTCGAGATTAGCATCCTGGGTTGTGTTCCATATCCAGGTGAGATCAGCATCCTCGGTTCTATTATTCCATCTCGGGGTGGTGAAATCCGACAGGCAGGCCTGGAATGCCGCAACAAACAGCAGCAGAGGGATCGGAGAGGTGGGTCCTCTTCGGCCGCATTCCATCATTGTCCGATCGGAAGAATGAAGAAGGTAGAGAGAGAGAGAGAGAGCACAGCAAGAAGATAAGAGTCTGTCTTGCTTTCCTCCTCATCCTCCTCTTATAGACTGGTTTTTTTTTCCCCTCTAAATGGGAGTGTAATCTGCTGGAGTGGCCAAACCATAAATATCAACCTGCAGTGGACTTAAAAATGGCATGTAATCCCATGTAATAGATGATGATTATCCTATCCTAGTAATTTCAAAGGCCTTCTTCGAGCTCTATTTCGAAGGAAGACCCGACGTGGGAGTGAAGTAAGTGATCATTACGGCCGCGTTGCCATATAGTAATGATCTGGTAACACGGTTGCGGTGGAGACTTCCATTCGTACAGGGGAGAGTCGATAGCCATTGGAGCAGTCTCGATACTTACACGAGCCTGGTGCTTTAAGACCGGTAGACGACTCGATGCATGACTCGCCGTATCTAGTTGGACCGGACCTAGATGAACTGGGTGTATGCCTGTACGAGATCGACTGTTAAGATTTTCTTTTTTTTTTTTTTACCATAAGAATCTCTTCTGCACCATACCACATCCCTCTCTTTGAAGGTTCCGAACTTAGACGATGGATTTGCATACTACTACTGCATTGAAATTTCTGTCTTCATCTCTATCCCCCGGAAAATTCCTTACTTCCCTAAGATCTTTCTAGTCGAATTAATCTTGCTTCTACTCGATACCGACTGCACTCGCTACAATTTTCCAGGCATCCTTCGATTGTCGATTGATTCGGAAATGAAAAATACTCCTCAGGCGAATCCCGAAAGTCAAACCCGATACCCATAGACCAAACCCATCAGTTCTTGACCCATTAACCGTGCAACTTTTATTACTGAAAACAAAATGCTGGGCATTAGTTTCCATTATGCAGCCGTCTGTCTGAATCTACGGACTGAAACGATCACTCCTAGGGTCGGCAACTTTCCTTGTTCATAAGGAACAATTCAAACGCTGTTCTGGTAGACTACCAGTAAGCTTGGGGAGGAAGTACAGGGAAACACCGAGCCATTGAACCCGTTCAGATACCAAAATTCCAGTAAAAAGAAACAAAGATATCACTGTAATCCGTAGAAATTAAAAGTACGACTCGGAATTTTTTGACTTACATAGAGCGAATGATAGATTGTTGCCCCCAAACCACTGGAGAATGTGCCATCAATCTTTAGAGAACCCGAAGATTGCACGAATTATAGCAAACAGGTTGCCTGTGATCAGAGCCTTGAGCAGACGTAGCTTCGTCTGCGTGTATGGAGGATACCTTATAGCTGCATCCCCCATGAAACTTCGGTACACGACTGCTTTCTTGTGGCTGAAAGCATCGAATGAGAACTTCCCGTGGTATGCCCCGATCCCACTCTCCCCCACTCCTCCAAACGGCACGGTGGGAATTGCAAGCTGCATAAATAATAGAAGTGAAAATTTGTTCATATTACGCAATTCGCAGTTCATGCCCGTGCATCAGTTGACATGTCACACTATCAATCATCAGATAGGCAGAGTTTTTGAAGAAGAGGCCTTACATGTACCGTGGTGTCATTTACAACCATACCCCCTGCCATCACGGATGTGACAAATTTCTCCTTGAGCTTCTTGCTATTGGTGAATAGATAAGCAGCAAGCGGCTTCGTTCCCGAATTTATAATATCACAGCTCTCCTCAAGTTTGTTAACCTGTATCCAGTTTCAGAGATGAAATAATATCAATGGACCTGTAGCTCTGTCAGAAACAATTTAGTACTAGGACACATTTCAATGGAGAGCTGAACAACAATTCAAGTCTAGGCCATTACAGTGAGAATGGGAAGTAATGGACCAAATATCTCTTCCTTCATTATCAGAGAATCCCGGGGGACATCTAGCAAGATGGTTGGTTCAATTCGCCTGCCATTGATTGAACATTTTTTTTTTATTATTTAGCCAAATAGGATGCATAAAAAGGATGCTTCTTAAAGTGAAACTTACAGTTTGCTTTTGTCTCTTTCACCTCCATGGACAACTTTACCGGATACTTTATCATCATCCAAGAGTTTTGATAACCGAGAAAAGTGATTGGAATTGACGATTCGTGACAAGTCCTTTGATCCCAACGGATTTTTACCATAGAATTTCTCGAGCTCATCTTTAAGAGCATCCACCTGGACGAGGAAAGCAGCTTCAATCAGAAAAATACCCAAAAAAATTCAACAATAAAGAAAGAAGATAAAATCTTATTGAATTGGAGACAGCATTTACCAGTTTAGGAGCGTAGTCTTTGGTAGTTATTACGTAATCGGGAGAAATGCATGCTTGCCCATTATTACATCCCCACTTACCTGCAATTATCCTCCTACAGCTCACCTGTGGAAAACGTGAATTTGGTATGAAATGAGATTAAAGAGGCTGCTTTCACATAAAGAATATAGACAGAAAATACATGGGTAATAAAGGAGCTGGTCCTTTTTCTCTGGCCAGAGAATGATGGAGCTCTCTTACTTGCAGATCAATATCTGAATCAACCACAACAGGAGATTTTCCTCCAAGCTCTAAAAGGACTGGTGTGAGGTGCTTAGCAGCAGCGGCCATGACAATTCGACCTACTCTTCCATTTCCTGTAAACCCCAAGAAATTTTAACTTAAAATTCATATAACAAAAACAACTCAAAGTAAGGGATGCGGTAGATGCACTGCAAACACCCTAACGCAGAGAGGAGCAATTATATGAATCTACAAATTTATCCATCAAGCCAGCAATAATTAGTTATAGTTACTGACTTCATCGCAGTGAAAGTAAATGATGATTCTAAAAGTGAGATTTTGAGTTTGTTTCCAGTTAAATATGATGAAACATATTCTAGCACTGAGTTTTGATGATAAAGCATTAGCACAATTATCTTCCATCCTTTCCTCCTCCCCTCATATGTCAATCAATTATTCACTTTCTTCTTCTGTCGTGAACAGGAAGATATGGAATAATTAAAACTATAAGTTACAGATTGTAGTGAATTTTTTTACGTAAAATCATTTAACTGATTAAAATGGGTTGAGGTTAAAGAAAATGTTAGAAAAGGTTAATGCATAAGTAAAGATGAGTGAACACTGGACCTGTATAAAATATTTTATCCCATTTCTGCTCTAACAGTGCAGTTGTTTCAGGAACAGCTCCCTCAACAACCCTTATGCAGGATGCATCCAAATATTCTCCCATTAGTTTAGCAAGTAACGAGGAACTTGCAGGTGCAATCTCTGAAGGTTTCAAAACTAAAGCATTCCCAGCTGCAATGGCCCCAACTACTGGATCGAGCGATAAGACTGAAGATTGAAGCAGAAGAGAAAAGCCAAGGAACCATAAATATTCAAGATAAGGTACGAAGAGGAAGGAGACTTATGATTAAACATGTACACATTGTCAATATGAAGAAAACATACAGTAAGGATAATTCCAGGCTGAGATTATTAGTACAACTCCCAAGGGTTCTGACACTATTTCAGCAGATGAAGGGAAAGTTGTTAATGAGGTTTTCGCCTGCAGAAGAAAGGAGATCAACAGCATCATATCTTCTAATAAGCAAGATAACAAGACAATGCCACCTTCCAGTATGAAAGAGGCTTCTAAAAGTGTCTACCTTCTCTGGAACCATCCAGCGTTTTAACTCCTTAAGTGCCAATCTGCATGAATTCTTCAGCATAGCTGCCTGCAAGGTACATGATCCATAGGCTAAATTATATTAACATGCCGAAATGCCTATTTTATATTTCAACTATGATAAAATCAAATGGCGTATCATAAGAAGTTGCACTAGCTTTGCGTAGAAAACCAGGCAATGGAACTAAGCAACATATTCATTGCTCTGCCTCAGTCAACCAACCTCAAAAGCTGATTGCAAACCGTTTATTATCTGAAACTAACATCTCAAATAATCTTTTTCTTTCCAAAGAATTCTCTAAATAATTGACAGCTTAGACCACCTCTAGGATGCAGAGTAATCTGCTATAGCAAGTGCACAGTACTCATACATCGTAATGCATATGAGGCAGGGCCACAGAAATATGTCTTACTCCAGAACATTTTTGTGACCGTTCAAACTTTAAAATTCGGATAATATTTGTCTGAAACTGAAAATGGATCCGTCACTATCATCCATATTTGGTAGACTACAACAACAATTTCAACACTCAAGCTTCATTAGTCCTCGGATCAACAAATGCTTTGGAACTGTTCAATTTATCGATGAGAATATGTCATGAGCCAATTTTCTGTTCCAAAGGTTTTTTCTTCTTTGCCTGTAAATCTCTGTCATAAATAGTTACGAGTAATTAGATGATCGCCACATCCCTTTCTGCCCTTATAATAGCTGACTTAATAGCACACAAGCTTATATTTCAGTTAATAGGTACCCTTAGATCCAAAAGGATCTATGGTACTTCCCAATCAGATCTAAATTTTGCAGACAAAACTGCCCTTATATTTGACAAAGAAAGGACACAAAACAAGAAAGAAGGGAATGCTCCCACATAGCTTTCCTATAATCAAGAAATTTTCAAGTTACTGAGCAGCAAAAACTTACCATGACCAATATATTAATAGCATTTTGGGGACAGAAAGAGGTCTAAGTAGCCATGACCAAAAAAGATTTAGAGGGATTATTATCAAGATTGGAATCATGAACTACCAAATAAGAAAACTTCCCCTTTCCTGTCTTCCCAAAACTTCCATTCAATGCACACGAGTAGAAATTGTTAATTCCATTTCCTGTTGTCCCGAATCAAAACAGTAATGACACTTATAAATAGACCTGTGTAACTGATGGACAAACTCAAGAGATAACAAATATCCAGAGGTCCCTGAGAGTCTGACAGAATACCAAGATGAATAAATGCAACACCCAGAGGAGTTGATAGCAGGCAGGAAGGTGCTAGAGGTGCATTTATGTCGGATGAAATAAAGCCCCATCACTCCATTCGCGATGTCGGGACAGAAATAGCTCGACTTGGAAATGGCCTAACCGTGAGCAGACAGATCATCAATAACTGACTGACAGGGCAGTGCTATGAGTTCAAATCAGTACCAATCAGAAGATGTTCCACGGGATCTAAGGAACAGAAATTTAATTTTAAGGAAAAAAACAAATATTTACTTCCTGAATTTTTTCGAAAGAATATTTGGATATCTGACTGTCAATTCATAGTTGTAAATGGTGACCCAAGCAAGAGCTGTCAAAAATCATTGTTGACACACTCTTCAATGGACTGCGAAGAGTATCAGTCAGTGAGAACTCCCAGAGAGATTGGTGATGGTGGTAGAAAGTCCAATCTTATTAGTAAAAACAAAATAGGGGCTTCTGCATTCAAATGACTCCAATCTTAACTGGACTAGCAAATAGTAGAATTCCCGAATTTGAAGCGAGTCCAATCGCGTCAATTTCATTAACACTGTCAAGACTGTCAGAATCAGAACGAGGAAAACATCAAAGAACCGTATCGAATATACTGCTCTAAGTCGTTAGTATCAATAAAACACGGCTGCTCCTCGACTAATCCTACGAATTATATCCGTTTACCAACTAGATTCTTAGCGAATCAGCTGCCAGCAACAGGGGTTGAAATCGAAGAAGCAGAGGGCGAACCTCGTAGATGAAGGACTCAAACTCAGGCTTCGAGAGGTCAGCCCGGAGAGCATCGGCGATGTCCCGCTCGTGCTCCTCGGTCATCTTCAGGAGGCCCTTCAACTGGCTCTCTCTCCATTGGTAGCTCCTCGTCCTGCCGGTAGCGAACGCTCCCCTGAGCCCCTCCACGAACTCAGCCGCCGCTCCAACGTCGAATGCAACCTTGCTACTCTGCTCCTCCTTCACGCCCCCCATCGTAGACACCGGCCAGCAACGAGTACTTTGTTTGATTTGAAGAACTCTGTATTGCTTACGTGCGAATTCTCGCCCCCTTATGATTTATAGATTTTGAGACGACGACGGTAAAATGGAAACTCAACGGGGGACTAAAAAGTCATTTCGTGCGACTTTTTCTTGTAAACGACAGAGTGCTTTTACTCGTTTTAATTAATTAATTATATAGAATTATTAATATTCTATATTTTATTAGTGCAATTTTTTATTATTTCTTTAAAATAAAAGATAAAGATATCTGACCAAATAATAATGATCATGCCATGGAGGGAGAGAGAGAGGGGGGGACCACGCGCTGTTGCGCACCTGCGGCGGTTATTTTCAATTTTTCCTTAGATTTTTATGAGCTCTGCCAAAAAAAAAAGTATGAAATGATTGCGAGGTTACGTGAAGTTTCCTCCGCCCACTCTTACATTAATCGATTCCGGCATCGCGGGCGGGCAGCTCACCTGAAACGGCAGGTCGTTTTAGGAAGATGTTTTACCTCCGCAAGTCAAGCCAAACGCTTCTCCGTCTGCATGTACCAGTTGGGTGAGAGACTCGCCACCGTCCTCTTTCTACCTGCCCTTTCGTATTCCGGCCCTATAAACGATGGGAATTCATGATAGAGGGAATTCCGTCCCTTATTTAGATTAATATAACTGTCAAATTTTATATAAGTCCAACATGATTGGGCGAAACTTAAATTATTCACATCGATTTAAGAATTAATTAAAAAGATTAACAGCTCGATCATGATTCGTAATTTTGGGGTGACGTAGGGGTTCAAATAGGTATTAGGGATATCCTAACCTGATAGTGAAATTGGTGGGTGACCAGTGAGATCACGACGTTTATCTAATTTCATTTGCAAACTTGATATGCTTTGACGAAGGGGACGCATTGTCCAGGGCGAGCAAAAATGGTCGCACGGTGGGTGAGAGCTTTTCAGCGAGACATCGATTTTCAGAATTCAAAGGTCGAGATTTTGGGGCACGAAATTAATTTTATTTTATAAAATATTGATTGGGCAGCAAACTGTTAACTAACTGTGTTCAACGGGCTCATTAAATTTTATCGGCGTGGGATCCGACTGTTTCGTCGAAACGTGCCACTCGTTGACGTGACATGTGATGTGATCGGCCAGACCCCCAGCAAACGGTGGCACGGCCCCAAAACTTTCGTAGCCATCCGGGTCACGAAAGATGTTTTTAAGGTAAAGAGAGCAAATTATGGGGGAGAAATTGAAAAATTATGTAAAAATTATATTAATAAACTAATCTTAATATTTAAAAATTCAATCATAAGTTTAGAATTATTTAAAATTTTTATTAAAATTCATTAGTTTTCTTAATCTGGGCACGATAGGTGAGCTTTACCCACAAATGAACTATGTTTGGATCGAAATTCAGACCCCCATGATGTTAGTAAAGTTGTCAAAAATTGGCACAACTTAAAAGTATGACCTAGATTGTATCATGGCCAGGGTTTGCAAGCCGCTGTGAGATATAGGGATGTGCTAGCATGACATAAAAGTATGGTCTTACTAGTCAAAAGTATAAAAATAATTTTTATAATAAAAAATTATGAAATTTTTTTAATTGATTAATCATATACTAATAATAGTTCTTTTAATATTTTTTAAATTAATATACAATTTGGATTAATTATTTAATTATATTATAAAAACTATTTTAATTTATTTTAAAATATAATTATTTGTATTATTCTGTCAAACTGTCTAAATAATGAAGTATTGGTATTGGGACAAGGATTTTTGAGCCATGGGGATGGTTATATTGCAGGTGGAAGTTATATTGCACTTCACGTCAACTGTTGGTCCGTTGGAGCAGTTCTCTGGGAAAACTTCTCCAATTTTACTTTATTTTCCCTTCTCCGTACGAGAAACATGTGTTCGGAATGTGTCGTTTTCTCTTTTAATCCTTCAAGAAATTCTCAGTACATGTTGACATGGACCGGACCGATGGCCCGGTCCGACTCCTGGTTCTGGGCCGACTTGCTAGCAAACCGACTCGTACCACCCAGTCCCCCTGTGGAAGACAAAACCAACTCTCACTCACCCGGTCAACGTCTTCCCCGCTGTACGGCACCCTTTGTGGCAAGCGCCCATGCATGTGCTCTCTCCCCCATGGAGTTGTTAAAACGAGCGGCCTAGACCAGTTGAAAATGGATTTGGAACTGTTTGGCTTTGTTACGGTTTACCCGTTTGCTTAATGGGCAAGTTCAGTTATGAGTCATGGTTCAAACATATATGAACTAGTTTATAACCGTTTATAAGCGTACCAGTTTATAATTCAGGCCGATTTAACTTGTGAACTATTCATTTTTTAAAAATTATTGTAAACGAATATTTTTTAATTTTAAAATTGATCCGACAAAATCTAACAGTTGATTTGCAGGATTTTGGAGGTCTTGGCCGGTTTTGCAACGGTCTTGAACCAATTTTGCAACAGTCTCGAGCCGGTTCAATAGGGTAACGATCCGTACCAATTATGGTTCAATGGGTCTATATTTCCGACTCAACTCATAACCTCCCCTCAATCTAATAAGAGCGGTTATGGGTCGGATTAGGGGCGGTCTAGGCCTATTCAAGGTTTGGACTATCCAATTCCGAGCCATCTGAGTCGTTTAACATCTCTATCTCCATCTAGAGCTGTCAAAATTTAGCATGGTATAAAAAAAAGTGACTAGACCGAGGTTTTTAAGCTGTCTGAAATATTGTGTCATACTGATACATCCTAAAAAAATTGCGCATATCCGAAAGTAAGAAAATAATTTTTATAATAAAAAGAAAATTTTGATTAATTATATACAAATAATTATATTTTAATAGTTATTTCAATATTATTTTTTAAAAATTAATACAAGATTTAGATTAATAAGTTAATTAAATTATAATTTTTTTATTTTTAAAAATAATTGTTTGTGAAATTTGAATTGGGTCTGCACGACTCGAAACACAAAACATTAGTGATCGGGCAGGGATTTTTGAGTTGCCGAGATTGTGGATCATACCGACATAGCCCGAAATAGATCATGTTGTGCCATTAGATTGGTCCAAATTGACAGGTCTACCTCCACCATGTAGAGGGAAGGTCAGACTCCCATAGCCCCATTTTCTCTCCATACACACATCCTCTCTTACCCTCTCCCTTGCTCTCTTCCAATACCTTCACTAAAAGTATGGGAGGACCGTTCTAAACAAAATAGGTCCCATCTGGATTCTTTGCAGGATCTAGGGCACACCGGAGACCTCACCGAGCCCACCGCACCAGACCACACCGCAATCTGAGCTTGGTTAGCCCCGTAGACCCCATACACGCGCCCGCGCGCACGCCTGAAGATGGAAAATTGAGAATTGAAAACGTTTTTTCCGCCATCTAACAACGGCGGATATCAAGTCCGGTCCCTAACTGAGGCTCACATGTTGTTTCTAGGATTCTCTGAAATAAGGCCACACACACACGTTTACTCTTCAAGTGATAAAGGCAATCCATAAAGTTTAAATATAATATAATCCTTCCGTAATGAAGGGCGAGCGATGAACATTCTAATTCTGGGCTGCCTTTGCATCTCTGAGTTGAACCACTGAACTGTTGGAGAGTTTGTCCTAGAGATGTTAAATAAGTCGACTTGGCCTGAGACCGGCATGGACTGTCCGCTCATAAACTTGCATGTAACCGCTTTTATTGGATTGATAGATAATTACAAACCCGAGTCCAAGAAATAAGCTCGTGGAACCGAAACTGGCCTAGCATATTTTCTCATTAAACTAGCTCAGAATTGGTCCAAAACCATCTAAAAACCACCCCGGAACCATTATGAAATTGAACCAAACCGGTTCGGATTGCCAAAAATCATGCAATCAACAGTCGATTATTTAACAGTTCATTTTAAATAATTTATTTTTTAAAAGAAAAGGGTCGTGGTTCTCGGGTCAGACCCACACAAACCATGAGCACCCGCTTAGGTCCAATTCCGAGCCGGTTCATATTTTCCTAAACTGTAGCCCGTAACCTTCTGACCCGTTAAATATAACCGTGACAAAATGATTCCAAACCTATTTTGGACTAGTTCGAGCCGCCCATATTACATTTCTAGCACGTCGAATGATGCCGAGCACAAGCTCCCACAGGCTAATCCTACTCCAAATTGGGGGGCAAAAAAAAAAAAGCCCACAGAAAATGTAAAAAAAAAAGAAGCTGTGATTGGTAATATAATAGCCATGATGCTGCCTCGATAAGGAAGAGCTGGTGCAACGCTCCATGATTTTTCTAATTGACAATTACCATTTTACACTAGGAAATTAACAAGAAAACTTTGATAAACTTAAGAAATTGAGTTCAATTTCAGTCTTTTAGATGATACATAAATTCTATGTAATATGGGCTGTGGATTGCCGTGTGAACTCGTGGGACACGTCATTGAATTATGTGAAATGGGTTCATTAATTATGGGCCCCGCCCCGTAAACCAGAAGGGCCGGACCTAAGCTTCCAACGACTCCGCTCCGCCGCGTTGACTTCCTCATGCGCCGGAAAATAACCGTAGGTCTGGGGGTTGGGGGGTGGTGGTTGGTTGCACTATCCTACATTCTATTTCTTGTACACCCAACCAATCAGAACAGTCCACGTTTACATAAATATGGCAGACAAAGTAGGTGCGGCCATGTAGCTTGTCGGACTTGCGTTACCCTCTTAAATTAAATTCCAGGAAATGCAAAGTCAACGGTCAAATATTTATATTAAAAAAATTCACTAAATAGTTCTTGTAAAATCGTACATATTTTCAGTATACGAAGGAATAATTTATTTTTTAAAATTTTAAATTACTTTTTTTTTTGGGTCTATAATGCTTGTGGGGCTGCATGCCCGCCCCAGTTTGACTTTCTTTCCTCCACTTGACTAAAGAACTTGAGAGGTTACGGTGTCATTATCTCCATCGATTATAACTATGGCTAAAGGCACATAACAAGGGTCGATGGCACGAGAGGCGGAGTTCGACATAGCAGCGTTTGCTAAGAACTATGGATTCGACTATGGTAGAGAGACTCCCTCACCGCTTTATTCTCATCCTTCATTGTGCTCCATTTTGGTTCGATATTTGAGGGGATCACATCACATGGTCAGTCGTGGGCTGGCCAGGGGCCGGCCCGAAGACAAAAGTGGCTGGTCAGAACCAGCCCAACCTATTTGTTAGTTGACATTATTCGGCATTTATTTTTTTTGATGAATATAATAATAAAAGAAATTTTTCTGATTGGCTGACAAGGGAACAAAGCGACGAGGATCTGGTTACCCAATTATGCCAAGCAGAGGTGGCAAATCGTGCCGGCCCGGTCTTATCGTGCTGGGCCGGCACGGCACGATAAAGGGGAGAGCATGAAAAGGGTTAGCCCAAGCATGGTCCTTTAAGATATAGGGCCGGCCCAGGCCGGCCCATCCCGGCCCGATAGCACGATAATCTCCATTACCTTTTTTTCCCCTAGTCAAATCTTCCTTATCTTTCAACAATTCAACTAAACAAACAAACTAATAAGTAAAATCAAATGAAATGAAGTCTTAGCTAAATCTATCATAAATCAAAACATCTCAAAAAATAAAACAACAAAACAAGAACATTGCTCAATTACATCCAATACTACTCCAACTCTCGGCTAAATTCCTCCCCACACCACAGTACATAACAAATCATCCAAACAATGAACAATGTGTGCTCCATATTTCTCAATCAAGACAAAACCATTACTTTTTGTATAAGCTCACATAGCAACACAATGAGACTAACAGAAGAAATGAATCTTACAAATCCAGCAAACAAGAAACTTCCGAGAAAATTATTCGGCATTTGAGGAAAGTCCTCGACTTACACAAAAGCTGTATATCCGACACCAACAATAGTAGTAGATAAATGTGCTTGATGGGCTCTAACAGTAGATATAGTATCCTAATTCCTACATGCAATGTTGACCTTTAAAGGAAGAAAGAACCATAAGTCAGTAAGAATAAATTGCAAGTTAGCAAATTGTCGTAAGTTTTTATATGAATGAAGATATTCTATTTTCTAAAAGGAAGGGAAAGGAAGGGAATGGAAGAAATAACTAAACTAAAATCAGGACCTTATCCTATTTTGATTTCTTATTTTGTCTACCCTCAAAGAAATAGAATTAGGTGCAATCAAGCATAAGAACAAATTCAACAAAACAAAAATAAGAATCAAAGCTGCTAAGCAACTTACTTACAAAATCGAAACAAGAGCAAAACAGTAACCAAGTTATTCATTCAACATCATCTGAGTCTTAACTAAATTCAAAATTGAAATGCAAATCCATACACAAAAACCCAAGAAAAAGAAACAAAAATTTCCATACAAGAACAAAACAAACAACTAATCTAAAATTGTGGTCCTTGTTAGAACTTGGAAGCAATCACCCGGAGCCAATCACGTACATTGTGTTCCTTCAAATACTTCTTTAATACCCATGTTGTCCAACACAAAGATAAAAGGCAACATCAAATACATATAACATAATAAAGCCGACCAACTATATATCTATTGAAAAGCTAGTAGAATATAGAGTAATTCTTGATAGAAAATAAGTAAATAACCCATTATATTGGTTGAAAGGAACTTATATTTTCACCTAATGCTTGATGTTGGACCTTGTGTGCCTCATCAACATTGAATTTCTCATCTAGTTTCTTCTGCAAATATATGTAAAAACTTAAAAAGAATCAACAAAGATGGCATCATTTTTCAGCATAAAATTGATTCAAGAGTATAATAAATGAAATAAAGAAAATATGGCATACCAAGTAGGAATATTTGATACCCTTACCATTATGGCTTAGTGTATGATTCTTGTGAAGGTGCTAAATTCTCCTCATTTTCATTTAAATTTAAAACATTCTTCATATATTTTTGAAGCTCCTTCATATTTTCTAAAATATCTATAATGAAGTAAAGCAAACTAAAATGAGCAATGATATCAACTATTAATTATAAACTATATTAAAAGTTTTTAAAGTTAAGATGTTACCTTGTTCTCTATAGACCCAATCTCTCAAACAAAGTAAAGCCTCAACATTATCAGTTTTAATGGAACCACGGAAACGAGTAATGATGTGACCGCTACAACTAAAGGCAGATTATGAAGCAACCGTAGTTATAGGAACACACAAAATATCACGAGCCATAGAAGAAAGGACTGGATAACGATCCACCTGTTTTGACCAATATCGCAAAATGTCCAAT
The DNA here is from genome assembly GCA_900174645.1 of Sonneratia alba. Classification (NCBI taxonomy): domain Eukaryota; kingdom Viridiplantae; phylum Streptophyta; class Magnoliopsida; order Myrtales; family Lythraceae; genus Sonneratia; species Sonneratia alba. The sequence goes on from FWPY01000071.1 coordinate 2,859,719, forward strand.
TCCTCTGTCCTGTTTTTGCACTTCTCCAAATATTCCTCCAACTCTGACTTTTGCACTTCAATTTGAATGTTTTGTTCAACATCATAATCCTACATAAAATATACAATGAGATATCAAAAAATTATAATCGAGAAATGATGTACTAACAATTAAATAACAATATATAAAAGATTGGTTATTCATACCGTAAAAAAATATTGACATTCAATCCCGGTTAGAGTTTGAGATTTGACATTGATATGCACTTGAGTATTTGAAGACAAACTCGAGGCAAAAGATGAACATCGAGAATATTCATCAAATATATTAAACAACTTCATACGAAATTTATCAAGGCGAACTTGTGCATCGTCATGTCCATAAAGTCTTCGATAAGCCCATCCCACAAAATTCAACTTGTAACGAGGATCTAGAACAACTGCCATGGCCAACATTCATTAAAACTAGACCAATATTTCTCAAACTTTCCCATCATCTAAGTGGCCATTCTCTTCAAAGAATCATCATTAGAAACACATTCATCTTTCAAATTATGATAAATCACCACCACGTAAGGAAAGAATAAATTTGAAGTGGGATATTTTGTTCCAGAAAATAAGCAAGTTAAGTCATAATAAGGGCCCAAGAATTTATACAATTTCTTAATCCTCTCCCACTCAGGCACTATACGGCAATGTATATAACCAGTGTCACTCATCCCCAAATGTTCAAATGCAGTCTTGTAATAAAGAGCACTTTTCAACATAAGAAATGTCAAATTCCATCTTGTTGGAACATCTTGTCTCAGACCATTCATGTTATCCAAACATAAACTCTTCACACATTCAATGAACTTTTCCTTTCTTGACTGAGAACCTCGAATATATCTAATACTTTCTCGAACTTTTTCAACAACATAATCAATATGTTTCAACCCTTCCTGCACAATTAAATTTAATATGTGTGCGCAACAACGTGTATGAAAAAGATCATCACCTGAGATGAGAACTGTTCTACTTGCCAACTTCGCCTTTAGATATGTAACACATACATCATTTGCAGAAGCATTATCTAATGTCAATGATGCCAATTTCAAATGAATGCCTCATTCAAATAAAAGGGCAAAGATTTTCTCCGCTAATGCTGCACCAGTGCGAGGGGAAGGCATATAACTCAAACATAAAATATATCTTCTTAAAATCCAACTCTCATCAATAAAATGAATGATTATAGCAAGGTAACCATCATTATTTATTGCCATCCACAAGTCCGATGTTAGGCTAACTCTACTAGAATTCCTTGATAACATGCTCTCAATCTTCTTCTTCTCTAACTCATAGAGCTTCAACATATCGGCCTTTGTAGTATTCCTAGAAAATTGTTGTATATCTGGACGCATATATTCAAAGCAAGCTCTAATACCCGAATATTCAACAAATTTGAAGGGCAAATTATGCATAGTCATGGCAACAACAAGTAATTCTCAGAATTTGTCATGATCAAATGATGTATCAGTTAGGCCTATGGTGCCATGAGAAGAGGATAACAACATCTGACCTATGTCTCGTGTATCTTTCTTCAAACATTTCTTCATGTGATATAGCAAATGGCCAGTCCCACCTCCGACAACACAAGTAAACTCCTTCCGACAATATGTGCATCTACACTTTTGTGTGCCATCCTTACCCAAAGGAAGCTTTTCAAAACGATTCCAACATTTTAACCTCTCTTTCCTAGTCCTTTTCTTTTGTTTAATAGAACTGGTTAGATCTACTGCTGTCGATGTTGGTGTCAGTCCTATTGGCATTGGAGTCGGACCACTTTATGCTTGTTCAATTCTGTCAACATCTTGTTCGATGTTGTTTATATTATCATCATCTATATAAATGTCAATATGGACTCCTTTTTCTATTCTTGCCATCTATGACCTATAAGAAAAATAAATCAATCAAATTAAGGCAAAAATAAGGAGCATCCAACAACCCAACAACAAACATATTGTAATCAACACAACCAAACACAATCTAACCCAACACAATCTAATTCCAATCAATAATCCATCCCAACACAATCTAATTCCAATCAATTAGGTAAAAATGTTGATTTTTTTACAGTAAAAAATAGAAATAAGGCAGCAGCAAGTCAACAACCTAAAAGCACAGCCTAGCAACCCAGTAAGTTACCTTTGTCTTTCAGCACAACAATACTGACTATGGAGGAGCGATTGAGCTAACCCTTGTTGCCTTGCACTCTCTACAATCAGCTGATTGAGCAAGGGAGGTTGAAACTCTGAACGAGTAGTGCTATAGTTAGGATTGAAGGATCGAATCAAGCCTCAACGTTTACACTTTTGACTATGAAGTGATCTCTCGAAGGGGGCTACGACTCCTAGCTTGAGGGTGAGGGACACTTAGAAATGGCTACTTCGTCCAACCCCACTGGAGGAGGTGAAGGCCTCATCAGTTCACTTCCTGCTGAAGAAGAAAAGAACATAACTTAGGCCTCCAACTCAAGCAAAGCGAAACTCTTGTAGAAATTTTTAGCTTCTTCATTGATACACAGTACAGATTATAGTAATGTGATCAATGAAAGAGTAAATATGGGAAGAGGACTCTCTGACCTGAAGTTTGTTGCTACTTCTCCTACAGTAGAAGACCTTCTTCGGCTCTTCCCCTTGTAATATCTCAACTTCTTTTGAGCTGAAACTCATCAGTGCAGTCTCGCTCGAAAAGGAGTTTACAACAGCTGCCTCTTTTGATCGTCTTGGCCAAGATGAGAACCAGGAGAGAGGATCGAATTACCCAGTGTCCGATGCCCACCACTCTTCTGTTAGAAAGAAGGTGCTGCAGCGATTTAGCCCTATTTCCCTTCGATTGCGTTTGTCTGTGTGTGACTTGGTTAGGTTAGGGTTTTTTTTTTTAATTTTTCTAATCGGGCTAACGTGCCGGCACGGCCTAAGAATCATTGGGCCCAGCACGCCCATTAATATTACCGGACCGTGCCAGCACGGCACAATAAGCTTCCGGCACGATAAGCCCTAGCCCAGCACGGTGTTATCGTGCCGAGCTGAATTTTGCCAGGCATAATGCCAAGGAAGGCAAAAAGATCGCCTACTTTTCACAGACAAACGTCCCTTTTCCATTTTGCATGGGCGAGCCGGTCCCTGATAAATGCAAGATTCAGGCCGGTTTTATTTGCGTGATTGGTAGTTTGCCTTTTTATGAGTAAACTCGATTTGAATATGAATTAGACGTGATGAATTTTTTTTTGAATATTAGTGCACGTCGAAAAAAATATATGAAATTGTGAAGCAATTTCTGCATGCGGACAGAGGAAGAATCAAGAGGAGAGAGAACAGAATCAGAAGAAATAGACAGACGTCTCCTGGTGAGAACCGGCCGATCCTCGACAAAGCCGTCCGGTCTGAAGGGAGATAGACCGATCCTGACAGTTGGTAACAACGGGACAGGCGTCTCACCGGCGGCGGGTGCCACGTCTTCTCTCCTTCTTCATCCATCTTCCCTCCTCTTTCCTCCCCCTAGTCTCTCTCTCTCTCTTCTCTGCGGAGTAGGCAGCAGTGGAGATTACCTTCCGTACGAATGTACGGTTTTCTACATATTTCTTGGATCAGGTTCAGTTGGGTGAAGGCTTGGGGAAGAAAGACAAAATCTGGAGCAGCAGATCTCTGACATCCCGAATGCCCAGACACCTTCGACTTCATTTGTTTCTGTTTGTTGTCCATGGGAAGCTAAGTTGGTAGATCTCTGTTGATTTACCTGCAGGGGGGAGACATGGCCACGTCTTCTCAGATTCGCTGATTCGAACTCGGTGACTTTACTATTTTATTCCTGATCCGATCGAAAAGTCGGAGTCCTAAGGGTGCAGAGCTCCATCCCCCTTCTCCCTGTGCATGGACGGTCAACATTGGGTCGGCTCGGTCTCAACGGTCAGGATCCTTCATCCTCTGTCTTTCCATGCATCAAATTCCTCCTCTGGTCTGGTCGCAATTAATGTCAGATAATGCGGAGAGAGAGAAGGGAGAGGGAGTGTGCTGTTACTGTCGCTACCACTACGCTCCCTGTACGCGTATATATATTGTGCATTGCTTCTGTTAGGGTTTCCAAATGTATTGAATTGAATTCCACTCGGATGCTTCGCTCTCGCCGCTGAGTGAATTATCTCTTTGCTGCCTTAGCTGTTGTATCCACTGCATTTGTTCGGAGGCTCTTCGCCATGCTTATTTTAGCTTTTGCTCTCTGCAACTGTTGCTTCCTGCATAGATACGGACACTACGAGTGAAGAACGAACCATCTCTGGTGTTCCGGGACTTCTTCTATTTGGTTCCCACAGTTTTTTTTTTTGAGAGATGGGATGCGGTGGATCCAAAGTTGATGATCTGCGTCTAGTGACCTTGTGCAGGGAGAGAAAGGAGCTGATCAAAGCTGCATATGATCACCACTACGAGCTTGCTGCTGCGCACGTCTTGTATTTTCAATCACTCACCACTGTTGGTGAGGCTCTATACAACTTCGTGGAGGAGGAGCTCGTGACTGGAGCTAATGCCATCTCTTCTCCAGGTTCCCCGGTCCTGACATTGCCTTCAGACGATGGGAAACCTCAGAAATCCTCTGATAAGTTTAACAGATCATCTACTTCTACTTCAATTTCCCACCCTACTTCACATAATGTGGAAAGTGAAGTAGATGGCTCTCACTTGCATTTGTCCTCTGGGTCGGATTCTGAATCCGATTTGAGCTCTGATTCAGGTCACATTCATATTCATGAGAGCCCCATCTCTAAAGCACCAGCCGGCTCAGGCCCTTATCCTAATGCGAGTCCCTCATCTTCTCGTGGTTTTAACTATCCATATCATAATCCATCCCCAGATCCTACTCCATACCCCAATCCACACAGCAATACGCCTGGTGAATGGGGCATGTGGAATATGGGTGTGGAAGGGGTGCATCCAGGGCCCCATGCATACTACATGAAGAAGTTTTCTTCTCCTATGAAATCTGTCATTTATGAGGAGCCAGAGGGATACCCGGTTGGAGAGAATGAGAGATGGTCTCACTATGGGAATTCTGGTTATCCCCAATATGGGAATGGTGGGTATTTTGCGTATCCAATGGGGGGTCCACCAGGAACTGAGAGGGTGCGGAAGGAACAGCCACCTCCAGCACCCCCTTCCCCACCAAATGTGTCTGCCTGGGATTATTTAAATGTTTTTCAGACTTATGATGATGGGTATCCTGGGTATTACCTGAAAAGTGGTTATGGGTTTGGATCAATAACTAGTAGCCCAGATTCAAAAGAAGTGAGAGAACAGGAGGGGATTCCAGATTTGGAGGATGAAACTGAGAATGAGACGGTGAGGTATGTGTACAGGAAACGAGGTGTAGCTAGGGGTGGAAGGAAACATGTCAGAGAAAGTCCTTCAAGAGCAGTGCCATCAAAGAGGAATGAGGGAGCTTCAACAGTGCTGCCATCACAAAAGAGTGAGACGAGCACTGAAATGCTATCAGTTGATAGTGACAGCATACACTTAACTACTAGTAGAGAGATAAATTCTAGTAGCTCCGAGATAATCATGTCGAAAAGCTCCTCACCAGAAGGCTATACCAGGAAACCAGTCATTTTTGAGGCAGACGAAGCTGCTACTGTGGATGTTGAATCATCAAAGCCAAGCAGCTTAACCACGATATCTCCTCATGGTGCCAGGGATCTTCAGGAAATTGTCAGAGAAATCAAGGACGAATTTGAGGCCGCCTCAGGTCATGGAAAGGAGGTGGCTATCTTGCTTGAGGTGGGAAAGTTGCCTTACCGGTCCAAAGATATCATATTTGAAGGTAGAATTCATATCCCATCTCTGGTATACATTTCAAAGTTCTTTCTGTTGCCCTCACTGTCTGTTGTGTCAATGCTCTGAATGCTTTCTTCCTGCTTCTTAGAGGAACTCCTTGCAATCTTGCTATTGTTTATTGCAAATATCTATGGCTTCTGCTGCTGCTTAATATCTTTCTAATGTATGTACATGTACATTAGTACAAGAATGAACAGTTTGGGCTGCTGATAATCTTGTTTGATTGTTTGTGGTTGGAGTATGCATGGCTGAAGGCTTTTCCCTCTTTTACTCGGGACTCATTTATTTGCTGGTCAATGGTGCATTTAGCAATGTTAAGCATTATCTCGATGTCTATATGAATTTTAAAATTCTACCGGTGAAAATGCCTGAAGTACTTTGGTGGACCCGTATGCAGCTACCTTTTCTTTTGGCATTGACTGTTCATATTTCATAAGAGGGTTCTGAAATGGAATTCAGGGTCTAGTTGGGAAAGAGACATGGGAACTACAAGGAAAGCATGATTTTAGAGACAAGTCTGCATAATTATATTTTAATATATCACAGGATCCGCCAATCTATTATCTGACATACCAGTGCTTTAGTCGGCTGTATTTGAACTTTTGTTCATCCATCTTTCAAGATCTCTGTACATATTGAGTTGCCAATAGTTGCAGACATTTCCGTCTTTATAAAGTCTTTGTTACTTCGATGTGCTTGAATGTAATTCATACTCATGATTTACTTCTTCAGTTGTTTTTCCTAGGATTATGTATCTGGTGGCACCCTCAATTTCATCCTCAGAACCTCTGAATAGGACATCTGTGCAAGTAAGTTCGAGTACAATGAAAATGGCGAAGGCTTACTTTGAGGATGCTGCGAAGGATCTCAACATGAAATCGGGAAACATTTCAACGACATTGGAAAAATTATATGTTTGGGAGAAGAGGTTGTACAAGGAAATTAAGGTATGTGTGTTAAAAAAAAAAGGAAGAATTTTTTTTTTATATGTGTAAAATACTTTTTGATTTTGTTTTGACTTTATAAAAATTTTGTTGTGGAAAAATGTGTAGGATCGTGTTTTCCAGTTGTTTGTGCTCCTATTAAGATTGAGGAAGTCTTTTCTTTTCCCTTCTAATTTTTTTCCTAGTAGCTGTGCAAGTCTTTTTTTCCTGCAATGATGAATAATGCTGCTCTATAGGAATTACCATTTAGCTTATTAAGAAACATTTAATGAAAACAAAGATGGGTTATTTTTTAGGTTAAATTAAATTATTTTGGTGTTATCATCATTCTATAAATTGTTTGCCACTGGGACACTTTATTCCTATCAATTCAGTTGAGCAACATTTCTAGCATAATTGGCTCTTTGTTTGGATGGTAACTTTTTTTATTTACCATAGCAACATGTTGAGTGTCTGAACAACCAACTTTGTTTTCCAAAAAAAAAGAAAAACTTCCATTACAATTCTTGTTAGTTGGTTTCTCTAAATTCTTTTAAGTGCTCATCTTTGGCACTTTGGATTTTTACAGGATGAAGAAAAGTTGCGACTCGTCTATGAAAAGAAATGCAAGGAACTGAAAACTCTAGATGACCAAGGAGCTGAGTCTACTAAAATTGATGCCACTCGGGCTACTATAAGAAAGCTGCATACAAAAATAGATGTTTGTATCAGAAAAGTTGATGCTATTTCAAGCCGGATTCACAAACTCAGAGATGAAGAGTTGCAGCCTCAGCTGACAGAACTGATACATGGGTATGTCAATTTGCTTATTTGCCCTCATGTGTAATCCTTTTAAGGTTTGTCCATTGGTCCTGCTCTTTACGAGAATCAAATAATACAAATGAAGCTTTTGCTGTCTGGTCCTGGAACAAATGTGAACTATTTAGTTCTCTGTGCTGTTCTGATAGAGGATTACCAATTCTAGAGTAGGTTATCCTCTGTTATCATTTTATCCATTCTGCTGATTTTTTTCCCAATTCTTTTTTCATTTTTTTAAGGTTGACTTGGATGGAACTACTGAAAGTAAAGACATCACCTATATCATTTCATATTTTATATACACAGCAACATACAGGGCACACCTGATCTCAGAGACCTAAAAGCTTGAAATTATTCCTAGTATGCACCGTTCGTTCTATATCTTTTGGTGGAATGGATGATTATTGGTTTTGAACTCTTTCCAACAACATAATCATGCTGTGCAGATTGACTAGAATGTGGAAGTCCATGTTCAAGTGCCACCAGAAGCAGTTTCGAGCTATAATGGAGAGCAAATCCCGTTCTCTGAAGGGCAACATGGGAATTCGGAGGGAGTCAAGTTTGAGAGCAACTGTGGAACTCGAGGTAGAGCTTCTAAAGTGGTGCAAGAGCTTTAATCAGTGGGTAAATGCTCAGAAATCATATGTGGAGTCCTTGAATGGATGGCTGTTGAGGTGCCTTAACCAGCAACCTGAAGAAACGGCAGATGGTGTGGCCCCCTTTTCGCCAAGCCGGATCGGAGCTCCGCCAGTTTTTGTCCTTTGCAATGATTGGTTTCAGGCAATGGAAAGAATCTCAAAAGAAAGGGTAGCCAATGCCATTAGCGGATTTGCCTTAAGATTGCACCAATTATGGGAAAGGCAAGATGAGGAACAAAAACAGCGGATGAAAGCAGACTTCATTTCTAAGGACTTAGAGAAACAGCTCAGAATCTCACGCACGGAAAGGGGGAGGCTCAAGAACCACCAAGACTTGTCTGATAAAACAGCCATGTCAAAGCTTAACTCTGAGAGCATAGTCTCCCAGTTGGATGATCTAAAGGTTGATTTGGACTCAATGAGGAAAAAATTGGAGGAGAGAGCTATGCACAAGGATACCGTGCACTTGGTACATGATGCAGCTTCAAGCAGTTTACAGGCAGGTCTAATCCCAATTTTTGGAACACTAGAGAGCTTCACTTCGGAGGTTCTGAAAGGTTATGGACAGGTGAGGCTTGACAATTAAATCTGCAGAGGCTTTAATTAGCCTTCTCATCTTCTAGTCTGTTAGCAGTTCTCTTGTGGGTTATGGGATCAGGCCTTCACATTAAATTGATGGTCGAGAACAGGTTTGGTGTTTGTCATATATATGATTTGGATTCGATTCTAGAAACGGGATTGCAATGGAAGAGAAGAAGCGTTGGATTAGAAAGAATCAGGGCACTGAATAGTCCCATATTGGAAGAAGCTGGGAACAAAAATTCAAGTTTTAAAGTGGGTCAAGGGGAGCCTCTGCACTAGAAAATTCCGGAATGAAGATGGCAGCTCGTGGTTCCGCTGTTTCAACCTTCAAACAGCTAGGTACGAGTTGTGTACGGCTTATTCATTCATTTGTTGATTGGTTTATGGGAGGAAAGTACTGGTGCTTTTGCATATTTTGGGAAGAAAATGAGTCTTAAAATACTTGTGTTGCTGAAATGTTCAAACTTCGTCTCCATGCACTACGACTCTTCGAAACTGGCAGGGAAAAAAAATCCCTGTCAGGCATGATAATGAGACATCTCTGCAAATGCAGTTTGATAAATTACTAAGAGCATAAGCCCCTACGAGCATAGCTTTTCATTCAATTCACAAGCCAGAAGAGCAGCACAGAGTAGCAATTCAAGATCAAAGAAAAGGGCGGCAATGAAGCTTGCTGTAATGTTGCAGAGAGGAGAGCAATGGAGAGAGCTAAGGAAACAGTGTTTAGAAATTCAATATATCTTGGCCAGTCCAAGTTTGGATACATTGGCTCATTAGGTGATAAGCTAACCAGAAATTGTAGATTCTTTCTGCACTGGGAAAACTTAACCAACTGCTCATTCGCAGAACTGGCCGTATCTAAGCTATCTGAATGGTGGGTATGATGATGTGCCAGCACTAGTACTACTTGCCAGAAAACATTTAGACCAAGAAACGCATGCCAGAATTGTTCCGTTACAAGCCTTTCAACTGCACAGAATTTTGACGACACAGATGGTCAAGTCTTCTCTTTCACGGCATCTCGAGCGACTGAATGGCAAGCTTTGCCGCAACAACCGAGATGTTCTCTTTCACTATTCTCAGCGAGTCGTCTAGCCTCTTAAGGGTTTCCCTTACCTCCATCGCTCCTAGCTTCTCTTTCTGTAACTTCAGCAGATCAGGCTCTGTCGAGCCTGCCAACAGCTAAGCAATCAGTATAGATTTCAAGTGGTACATACCGAGACAGCAGGTGTATGTAATCAGGAGTTTCGCGAGCTTCATGTCAGCTGACAGCTCTTCTATTTTTACCAGTCATGAATTGGAGAACACGAGTCAAACAGAATATTAGGGAGGAAAGGAAGAAAGACTCCAGAGCATCTATAGACAAACTCCAGATGGACACGTCCATCAACAGCTTTTAGCTGGATAGGTTGGTTTGATAGACGCAAGGATAGATAAATGCTCTGACTCGATCCAAAAGTTCTCTTATTTACCCAATAGAAGATTTGCATTGGAAAAGCATTCTGGAAGAGTGACATGTAGACTCGCAGGCGAACTCGAAATGGAAGCATGGAAAAGAGAATATTGCCTGACACAGGTTGGTATGCTGCAAAAGAAACACGTTCTTCCAAGGGTAGAATATAAGCTTCATCACAGTCTACTGACGGCTTCTTTTCAGCCCACATCAGAGAATTTGCAGTAAGAGTTTGTAATGGTGCCTCCATGGGAGCCTAATGACATGAGATATACGAGCAGAGATATTCCTAGTTAGAGGTTCTATTCACTGACAAAAAGAAGAATCTACATGCCATTTTTGCCCGTCGTGTCCGACACTGAATTCACTGTCATGGACATTCCGGCCTCCTATGACATGGATACACATGGACTGTAGGCAAACACAGTGATAAGAACTAGAGAAGTACCTTAAGTTTTATCTCCAAGCTATTGAGATTATGGAGTGACTCCTTTACTTTAGCAACTGTTGCGCTTATGTTGCTGGAATCTTCAGGATTTTCATCCTTCAGAGGTAGGACAACACCTGTTAAGTAAGGCTCTGCCTGCATATATATTGAAAAAAGATAAGACCCAAATGCAGTTATCATAAAGATCAAAGAAACATGTTTAAAGTTGTAAATGTAGCCCATCAATGAAGCCAGAAAACATCGACTTGAATACGATTGAAGACAACAAGAATGATATCTGTAAAAATACAAAGCATTGACCTTCCACTGCCACTTGCCTGGACAAAATTTGCAATCTTGACACGACAAATTCCACGTATGGAAACCAGTGCTCCAACATCCAACCTTTCAACCTGCAGGTGGACTGCAATTGAGCTTAAGACCATTGAATTTTGAGATCTAAAAGCTCAAGTTTCAAGAGCATTCTCTCAAAGCTTACATTCTCTATCAGGACCAAACAACCATATCTAGCTGCAAATGACAGCCCATCTGATGAACCTGGTATAGATATAGGATCGAGCACAAAATGCACAAAAAGCTTATTCTTCCTCGACAGAGACTGCAAAATACAAGACCCTTATTAAACTTTCACTCGCATATGGCAGTAACAGCAATCGCCAGATGCATAGAAGACATTAAGGAAACAAAAGTCTCGAACAGCCCGAGTAACAATCCAGTCAGTCTGTTATCTGCCCCCTGACTAGACAAGTCAGACCACCTCAATCCACATTGCTGTGGCACATGTACAGACCCGTCTCTAGGTATGAAGCAACCTCTGGGATTTACGGAATTGACTGAGAAAGCTTCACCATTATCATCAGAAACAGCGATGGAAGTATCCCAACTCCAATGAGTGGTGAGAGGCGGGCACACGATAATATGATGCAGAGATGAGAGAGCTTACATCGTCGAGCAGAGCCAAGTACCTAGCCTCATAGAGATGCAGGGTTTTGATCTCAGACGGTACTAATACCTGCAATCAATCAGGAGATCGAAATTCAGTTCGGTGGAGAGGAATATTCAGACTGAAGTTGGCGGTGAGTTCAGCTGTACCTCATTGACGTTAAAAGGGAGCAGAGGCAGCTCTAATGCGGAGGAGCTGCACGGAGCGAGAGGGAGCCGCCGCCGCCCTCGTTGCAACAAAGGATTCGAGCAGAGGCGACCTGAATGGGAGTGGAAGATATCGTTACTGCGACCGCCACGTGGCTCTCCGAGAAGAGAGTCTGTGCAGCTCCGACCTCGAGCTCCGGGGCGTGGACTGCAGAGGCTAAAGAAGGAGCGGCCATAGAGATGGGAGCAGAGATAGGGCACGGTGCAAGTCATGGAAATTCAGCATAAGGTCTAGCCCCCGCCTTCTGCTCCAGAAGATGAGCCTCTGCCACTCTCTCTCTCTCTCTCTCTCTGCTCGGAGGTGTTACCTGCGGCCACAAGCGCGCCACCTCTGGGAACAGAGGATGTGGCCGTTATCTTAAGGTCGATGGTGGATTGGATGGCCGTTATCGTTCCTGGGCCGGTCCTGATAGCAAGTTTAATAGCCCAAGTTGAGGAGAGTTCACTGTGATTTCAAAGAAATGATGGATGGTTCATGAATTCTTACCGATGGGAATCTGGAAGAAGCTCGGCATAATCAGATTACGTTTTGGAGGTTGACATAATCTCTGTCGAGTAAGCCTCTTGGAACTTGGATGATCTCAAGCAGGGTGTCTGAACGTTGGAGGCTGGCAACGTTCGAGGGAAGGGGCCACAGCTTTGCCCATTGGGCTGTGCCTCCTGAAGAGGGTAGAGATGCAACATGGCAGGCTTTGCTAGTCATGAAGAGTCAGCCGCATGACGGATAGGTCGTTCATAAATGATTCTTACAGCATAGACAGCAGTGGCAATGACACTGAAAGGAATGTGTGCAAATTGCTGTTTCAATAAATTGCAATTGAATTCATCTACTTAAATCAGTCCCGAGATATGCCTCGATGAACAGACAGTCTCCATTCTCTACCTATGATTTGAACCAGCTGAACAAGCTTAGGGAGGCATTCTTATGTTTTAAATGCTTAACATACTGTTTACAGCATGGAGCAGTTCACACTGTAATACAAGTGAATCCAAATCTTCTCCCTGGATCTAAACTATGGGAGCCATGGCAAAGTTGAAACCACATGACAAGATTGGTGAAAAATGCACTACAAGAAATATTAATGGTAGTAACACACATGTAAAAGTGAGCAGGCCGATATGATTTTCCGGCAATATGCCATTATTTCAAAAGCTACAGCAACATGCAAAATGGGGATCCACTGCTGGGGCAGTGTTTCTGCTGCTGTTTGGAAGCCTTCCCGAGAGAAAAACCAGCAGCAATCTCAATCAAGAAAACGATGACTCAAATAATCAGCTCTAGATGGGTAGTTTTCCACAAGCAACAACTCTCATTCCTGTGCATCCTGCAAGAGATGAAAGATCACAAAAACCTGAGCACAAGATTCACGCATGGCACCGGCTAAACTCTCAAGTATCAAAAGTAATACAACCAGACAACCTCCAGGGCTGGTTAGGATATCAAGGCAACTTCATTAAAAGAAGGCATTGCTTTCAATCTCCAGTGGTAATAGACCATTACAGTTTCAACTACAGAATCATTGTCCTTATATTACCAAGAAAGTTTTGTTGAAGCAGATGTCAATTTTGGAACTATGAGGATGCAGTCAATTTTCAGGGCCAAGTTTGTTGCAGGTACTATGAGGAACATATAGATCGAGTACTACACCATTGTTCATGATTGTCCTTCCCACGATGGCATTTAGAAAAGTAGGCATCCGGGTGAGTAGAGAACAAGCAAGTGATAGCACATACAAGACATGTCCCATTGATGATTCTACAACACAGTCTCAGGTGCAGGAGTGTCTGATACCTTAGGAACAGGTGGTGGAAACTTCACAGGGAACCCATCAAATTTCCGAGAACATTCTGTATAGGCAGATCCAATGCCTATCCCAGCACCAAAAGCTACAGCTGCCCAACGAGATGCTCGACTTCCTGCCACGCAAATGATTCATTCAGCAAAAATACCACCTTGCAAAAACCATTGAATCTGTTCTCCACCGATCCAACTTATTGGGTATCTGACAAGTGGCTAAACCGATTCACATTTAAGAATCGAAAATCATACATTTTATGGTACCCTGGCATGACCAGGCTATGCAATTTACTTAAATTTGATCAACGACCGACTACACCATTCTAGGATTTGCAGCATGGTGCATTTTTAAATTCTCCCTTCATCTCGAAAATCCCTCCGTTAACGAGGCATTCTGCAGTCCGAAGAAATCAAAACAGAGATATCCTATACCATACTGCCCACCTGAGCTACCTCTAGCCCTAAAACAGATTCAAAACAATCAATCAACTCTCATCTACAGCTTTGCGACCCAAAATAGCCCGAAAATTATTAGATAGCAACGTTCAGGGTACAGTACGACGTATGACTCCTTAAAGATGCTGATAGAAACCTTGAAAAAGAGAAATCAAAAAGACAAATGGAGAGAGGAGAAGGATGCGTACGGAAGAGGAGGAGGCCACCGAAGGCGCCGGCAAGGGACGAGTATACAAATCGGCGGACGGAGAGATCGACGCACTCGTCCCATTTAGCGTCCATGTCGTACTTCGGCGAGATGAACCCTCTCTTCCCCTCCGCCATCGATGCCAATTCTTCGATACGACAATGCGAGCTTTCGACCTGAAGTGGAAATGGAGGAATCTTCTACGCCTTCTTCGTCTTCGTCGAGACTTTCTCGACCGTGCTCGGCGCGTCTCCCTCCTGCTCCAGCCGGAGATGGTGGATCGGTTGCCTACTGGGCCCAATGTTGGGCTCTCACTATTTGGACTTCAACTTCAGGAAGCCCTTATGGGCCCGCCATTGGGCCTAGTAGAATTTCGACACCCAGCGGACCCCACTGTAAGACCCGTGCTCTCACTTCTTATTTTATGCTATTCAGAAATCCAATAATCTTTAACTATTTCATACATACGCAAACTATTAGTTAATGATTTCATTAGTTATTATCAAGCTGCTAATAAGTACTAATATGATTAAAACTTGTTTTAACTGGTCAATTTGCATCGATATATTCGTGATAATAGGATCATCACATTCATTAATATGACTGAGTATTTGAGACACAATGGTATCAATGACTTCATAGTGTTTTGGCTGGCAGGCTTATACAGGCTGACAAACTTCACCGGAACTGCAGTGGATACTGGCTCGGCATGATACCAGCATGGCGATGGTGATAACCGAATGACAGCATCAAGCTGTTCTCCTCCGGTATATGTAAGATCTCGAGAAGTAGGAGAAGGCGGCTAAACCGATGGTGCCCAGGCCACCCAACAGCCAATAGAAGTAATCGAGATGTGCCTTGTTGAGGTTATCCGAGAACCATCCTTCCCCGCCGTTCCCACTGGTCACCTTCTCAATGATCGACACGAGAATGCTACTCAGGATGTCCCCAACGCCAAAGACACTCAGGTAGAGTGCGAGACCGAGACTTCTCAGCTCATCGGGAACTTGATCATAAAAGAACTCTTGTAGGCCTACCATAGTGAAGACCTCTGCGATCCCAAAGAGCAAGTACTGAGGAACGAGCCACGATATGCTGCTCATCGGGATGGTGGCATCAGGCGAATCGAGGAGCCCGTATTCTCTCGCTGTTTGGAGCCTTTTGATCTCTACGAGAGCTGCTGTGATCATGCAGAGTATAGAGAGGAAAATTCCTGTCCCGATCCTCTGAAGAGTAGTGATTCCGGATGGTTTGTGGGTCAGGGATCGTGCAATGGGGACGAAAATCTTATCATAGATAGGGACGAAGATTACTACCGCAAGGCTGATGAAGACCTGGAGGGAGGCGGCCGGTATCTTAAATCCAGAGAATAATGTCCGGTCCATCGTGGCCCCTTGCTTGGTGAAGAAGGTCGAAGTCTGTGCCGCAACAATTGCAAAGACCAAGCTCGTAAACCATATGGGGATGAGTCTCAGTGCAGCCTTAGCTTCCTCAAGCTCACTAACACTACACATTGTCACATTTGCTTTCGAGTAGTCAGGAGCTACCAAGGCTTTGTTCAGAAACCTGTCACATTAAGGAATCCAATGCCACATAAGGAGACAATTATACCCAGTTATTTCCGCAGGGACAGCGAACCCAGAATAGGAACAGAATTTTCCCTCAACTGTTGTTCACAAGGGCCTCGCATGTGCTCATGTTGCACATCGAATGCTACCAATCTCCGTAAGTAAGATTTAGAGGAGGAAACGAAGATGAGATCAATTCTCTTACTTGAATTGGTCATAGCCTGATTGGAGAAGTCCCTGAGCTTCTTCTTCTTCTTCAGCAGGAATTGCCGGAGCAGTGCACCTCCAATTCCTAATTGCAGAGAGAAACACCTGCCCAATCCTCACGAACGGGCTCCTCCTCTCGCCCCCTCTGGCACTGAACCTGTAAGTCCTTGTGCCGATCAAGAACACTCCTAGTGCAACCACCATAGCAACACATGGAATCCCGAAGCCAAGGCTCCAATTAAGATTATCCTGAATGTATACCACTATCAGCATCGTAACAGTTGCACCAGCGCATAAACCGAAGTACCACCAGTTAAAGAAGGAGCTCTTCTCTTCGCTCTCTACCGGGTCTTCTGCATCGAACTGGTCGGCCCCGAAAGCCTGAACGCAAGGCTTGTGCCCTCCTTGCCCAACCGCCACGAGATACAGAGAGAAGTAAAACAGGACCACTTCGGACCGAGAAGATGTGCATAATGTGGTCCCTTCCGTGTTTTCACAATTAGAACTGGAAGTGCTGAGCGAAGTAAGAATCGCTGAGAGAGTCAGCAAGCCTAGTCCCTGTTCATGAATTTCACCATTAGATTGAGAAGTCTGAAACTTTGAACTGTTCATGCTACATAGCCATTAACGAGATGGGCCTTCCGGCTAATCAAAGAGCAAGGGTGCACTCTTGGCAAAGACTGAACAGATTTGGAGAACAATGGGGCGGAAGGGAGACTGACCAATATGTAAAGAAGAGAGGCGACCATGATTGTGCGGTAGCGGCCGAGGTAGGAATCGGCGACAAGGGCGCCCAGCAGCGGCAGCAATGAAGCCACGCCGGACCATGCATTGACGTTCTCTGCTGCCGCCGCCGTCGACTGGCCGAGCGGCCCCGTCAAGTAGGTGATCAAATTCGAAGCGATCCCGTAGTAAGCAAATCTCTCCGCCACTTCCACTCCTTCGAATGCAAGTAGTCCACTCGGTCAAATTTTTGGAACAAAATTGTACTGATGACCCCATAAACTTTGCAACTTTTCATTTTCATCCTGCTAATCTTCATTTTGACCATTTTAAGTGGGAAAAGGTCCTCCTCTTTTCGAGAATTTAAGTGAATTCTTATTTAATTTTCCACATTATTACACATATTTGTATAAAAATTAGAAATTTAGCATTTTTAATTGCGAACCGATACCTTTTAAAGATGTTTGCGCCGAAAAGGGAAAGCAGGGAACGTTATGGGGTGCAAATTTCTGGCGAGATCCTGTACGGACTAGAGAGGCTTCTACCGATGATGAAAAGGGCGGACTTCCACCGGCCGGTGCTGAATCTGGAAGCGGGTTGACCCTTGTAGTCGACGGCTCCGCCGACTGCACTATCCGGCTGTGGCAGCGATACCTCGCCGAAAGAATCAGAACCGGCCATCTTAACAGCAGCGGCGAGAGTGCGAGAGACACAGAAAAGAACAGAGAGATAGGGAGTGTAGGAGAGAGGGGGAGACTGCTGACCGCCCAGCCTTTATCCATTTGGTTCTTTTTTCGAGGCAATTATTAATTAAAAGGCCACGTTTTGCTGCCCATTCTCTTATTATATTTTACAACAATCAATTCCGAGTGGTTTGTCCTCCTTCCATGGAAGGCATCGAACGAAAATTGGAAGAAAAAAAATGGAACTTTTGCCGTTTTCAGATCGCAGGATGGGAATGGACTGGTGATGCCGCAGCCTGTTGCCAGCCCAGGGATAGGGGAGAGTTGAAGTGTCCCAATCGGATAATGTGGACTCACCGGATTCAGATTGTGGTCCTGCATCCGAACAATTTCAGTTTTGTTCTTGCTACTTCGAGACTGTGAGCATCCTCGTGAACCTGCAAAAAAGTTGAATCTGGGCGTCTATAGTTCGGATCAACCATCCGATGATTAAGTAAGCACACCGATGGAACGAGAGGAAAGAAGGAATGGAGACGCCAGCCAGAGACGAAGAGCTCCTCTACTTACAGGAGATAGGTATCTTATGGAGTCACGGGTCGGGCGGCTTGTTTGGGCGAGTCAAGTCGGGTTGGGCTGGAAAGCCCGTGAGCACTGTCCATATCACAATCCTTGATATTATCTCAAAAATTCAACAATCAGCCAACCCTGATCACATGATAATTCTCGGAGTAAATACAGTATCTCATCCCGGAGACATGCACTGTTTATCACTTTGATCCTTCGGAGAATTTATACACGCATCCATTGCGGCCATGGAAGGTCGACAGAGAACAGTATCCATCGAGACATGTTATTTTATGTTTGCTTGCCGCAGCAATTTGTCCATTTCTTCCTTTCATAATTCAAAGTGTTCCGAGCATCACATCTTACGGTTTTCAGGATCGGGACATGATTTGGTAAATTACGATGATGAACAGATTGAAGATTCGGATTTTGATTCCAACAAACCGATTAAATTCCATAAGAAAACAAGAATTGGAATATGATAACGGCCAACAGTGACGATAAAGTTTGAGTAAATACTATCAGACTGATCAGGAAAGCTGAAGAACTGTACGCTAAATTTGCAATTCACACCCCATCTGTGGATTTCTAGCCAGCCAAAACCTAATCTTACAGGAACAAAAAGGAGAAAAAACACGGAGAAGATCCGTTTGCCCGTCAACAGAGAAGAGGGCTTGGATCAGTGTGGAGGGACCCGCCATCGCCCACGTTTTCTTTGTCGATGTCGCAGTCGAAATCGTCTCCACACTCGTACACGGAACCCACCAAGCTCAGCTGATCTTCGAGGTACCTCTGGAGCAGGCCTACTTCCCGCTCTCCCTCGTCAATGACGCAGCAGCGTCCTTCCTCGCATGCCCGTAGCCGATCATCGGCAAGCGCCCGCTCCTCCTCCTCCTCCTCCCCCTCAGCGGTCGTCTTCCAAGACCCGCCGAAGCAGAGGCGTAGGCAGAGCTCGGCCAAGCACAGGATTGGGAAGGTAAAGAACAGGAAGGGGATGATGACTGGGGAGCAGAGAAGGAGGAATACGAACCGGCGGCTGCGACGGCGCATGCGCAACCAGCCTTTAACGGCTAGCATGATTCTTGGGAGCCGAGCAGCAGCGGAGGGCGGGAGACGGCGACGGCGGCGGCGGCGAGGTTGCGGTTCATGGCGAATCGCGGAGATATCTTTAGCGGAAGAGGAAGAAGGTGTGAACTCTGCTCGTGCGCTTTCGGACTCGAAACTCGGAGTGAGGGAAACAAACGCAGATTGAGAATATATTAATATATTATACTATAGGATTATTAAATATTACGGTGGTATTTTTGGTAATTATTTCTAATTGCATGCTAAATTATAAAATATAAACATATATTTAATAAAATATATTTTAGATAGATTAATTTTTTTATTAATTTAATTAGATTTATTGATCTGATTAAAAATTAATTAATTCAATTGAAATTAATTTTATTTAAAATATAATTATTTTTTAAAAAAAAAATTAAATTGAATGAATGATCAGTTCATTATTGAATTAATCAATCCGATCTAATTTTTAAAACTATTATTATAATGCCAGCCCAGCGTAGAAGGTTGATCGTGTTGACTTTCGGCGCAGAGCATCGTGAAATCTGAGGCGGAATCTTGCAAATGAAAACTTCAGTTGGGGGTGGCGGAGGGGCCAAAGGGGTGAAGATAGAAAACTTCAGGGCGTAAAGAGTAATTTACGGATCGGGAACGAAGTTTGCAAACCCGACCCCCCCGGTGGGCCCGACATTAATCTATCATCTGGTGGGCCCATGAACAAAATGTATCGTTTGCCAATGGACCCCGCAGGGTGCCTCCGACTGCTCCATGGGCTCGACAGCAAGATTAAGCAGGGGATGTTCCGACCAGAAAACGAATTTCATTCTTCGAGAGAGAGTCAAATGGACTCTTGTAAATTCACCATTTGGTACGAAAATTTCACTCACTGTCGTTCGGGTTCACTGGACCCAATGAAATAGGAGAGGAACACAGAACGGACCGACCACCCCAGGAGGCATCCCAGCCCCGAGTCAGTACCAATCCTACATTCATTTGACCAGAATGTTATTATAAGTCCGATGGAATCCGGTGTACATGTGATCCATTTAGATCATATATATCAGGATGTCTTCCAAATATCGACCAACTTGGCAAGGTTACTGAGGGAGGATCCACCGTCCTGTAGAGCCTCCGCTGCCTTCGCCTTCATCCTCAAGCTCCTCTCTCTCAGATCTTTCCCTCCTGCTCCTTCCATCAGCTCCCTCACTGCCCTCTCCACCTCTTCCCCGCTCACTACGCCGTCGCTTCCCCCCTTCACTGCGATCGCCATCTTCATGTTCTCCACCAGGACGTTCCTGTTCAAATGCTGCTCGGCGTAGAGCGGCCAAGCTATCATCGGGACCCCCGCCACCAAAGCCTCCAGCACCGAGTTCCACCCGCAGTGCGTCACGAAACCCCCGACCGATCCCATGCTCAACACCTCCACCTGCGGGGCCCAGGACTTCACGACCCTTCCCCGGTCCCTGGTCCTCTCCAGGAACCCGTCCGGGAGGAACCGCTCCAGGTCAAACCCTGAGGACAGGCTAGTATTCTTCACCTGCCTGCTTATCTCATCCGAGGTCGGCCTCTTCAACACCCAGAAGAATCGGTGGCCACTCCGCTCTAGCCCGGCCGCGATCTCCTCGACCTGGGCGGCCGGAAACGTTCCCCGGCTCCCAAAGCAGAGGAACACGACGCTGCTGCTCGGTTGTCCCTTGAGCCACACCAGATCATCCTGGATCCCGGTTCTGTCGGCGGCGCGGCTCTCTGGCCCGCCAACGAGCGGCCCGATGCAGTGAACAGGCGGAGTCGGGGCCCCTATGACGCACGAGCCGCCAGTGAGGGCTCGCAGCCCGATGGGCTCCAGCTCCTCGAACGTGTTGATGAGAATCCCGTCCCCCTTGGCCAGGTGAACACAGAAGTCATGCAAGTAGGAGAATGCTGGGTCGTCCCGGCATAGAGTTGGCTCCGGCATCTCTGTGGCCTTGAGGGGCGGCAGCCCGCCGGGGAAGTCGAGCACGAGGCCATTTTGCTCCACGAGACTCTGATCTGCATTCAAATTGATCGGCATTAATTTTTTTTCTTCTTAAAAATTAATATTATCCACAATATATTTAAATTTCCCTGCAACCAACCCCCCGAAGGCTGTCAGGCCAGTAACCGGTAATACATAATTTATGCCACTAATATTAAATTCATAAATCTTAAAATAATTATATTTATTAGTAAGAATCTTTTAATAGCTTGCTCCCATGAGACCACAAGGCACTGTTAATTGATCCAATAAGATGTACAAAATCTTCCCCATGCCAAGGTCATCCTAATTAGTAATCATCTTAACGTACTGAGGGTTTATTATAGATATTAATCTTGATTTATGACTCATCTACTTTCAAGTTCAGTCCTCCCTTCCTATTATTTATTCTATACTTGCCGGTCTCACTTGCAGATGAAAATACATACATAAATACATATATCATTTTTATTTTAGGAAATAAATCCTTTTTACTAGGGTTGTAATCACATCTAGGGTAAAGGAGAAAAACTGAAAATTTTGAACTAAGTATGACCCAAAAAGTGCAGGTTCTTGATACCATACACAAAATCCGGACAGCTTTGACAAAGAAAAACACCCAGGAAAGTCGGGCACGAACCGGGGAAATTATCGACGGGCTCAAGACCAGCATGAATCCTACCATTATTTTTTAGTTTAAATTTAGAAGAATTTATTTTTAATCATTTCACAATTGTCCGTAGTCTTAATTGAATATAAATGACAGCATATTAATAATATTTTATTAAAAATCAGTACCTAAAAGCCTACCCAAAAAAACATCACACACTAAGCCTAAATAGTTTTTTTTTTATAATCCTAAATGATTCTTGATACAAATTTTGAATATAAAAAAAAATCAGCCCAAAACCTGACTATTTACCCAAAAAAGAAAAAAATCCATCCAACCCAAATTCCTTTCGTTCCTAATTGCATCCGCATCAAAGGGGAGGGGCATTTCAGTCATGCGACTTTCCAATAGGACAAGGTGATATTATTAATTAAATTTATAGGATCAGAAAAGTATGCTGATATCTATCAATAAATCAAAGGGAGCGCACGTGAACATCAATGAACAGGTCTGGTCATAGTGCAGACACGGGGACCAGGATGTTTGCGGTATTTAATGGTTCCACGTATTCATATATATATATATATATATATTTATGACCCACCAACTCGTCGGTCGTCTCGTCTTAGGCTGTTAGGATTATAGGCTTTGACTAATTTGATTAGAGGATTTGATCTCCCATTAGTAAAGTACGATTTACGTATTTTAATTTTTAAGCCAAAAAAATACGATGTAAGTATCGAATTCAAAGGGTTAATAAATATTTAATTACCTAACTTGTCGAAGATGGTCGGAAAGTAGAGGAAGGCGGCGAGTGCTGAGGCGCCCGATGTGTAGTAGAAGTAGACCGGGACGTGGAGCTCCCGGGCCACCCGGAGGGCGGAGGCGCAGAACATGTCGATCACGGCCGCCCTGACGCGGCCGCCGGCGGCCGCTATCTCGAGGAGGGAGCGGCGGAAGTTGGGGGCGTTGCGGCCGATGAAGTCGAAGAGGACCGCGGCGTGGCTGTGTGTCCGGGCCATTTCGGGGTCCTCCTCGAGGTGCGGGAGCCGGGTGAAGGAGATGGAGGGGTGGGACCGGGAGATGGAAGCGATGTAGGAGTCAACCGAGGGGGAGTCCATGCAGCCGGTGGTGAGAAGGATGGTGATGGAGAGGCTGGGGCCGTGGTGGCGGAGGATGAGCTTCCCGAGCTCGACCATCGAGATCATGTGGCCTATCCCTGGAGCCGGGTAGAGCACTATCGTCTCAGGATTCGTCGGCATCTCGGGGATTTTCGGAGGATGAAGGTGGAGCAGAAGAATGGGACAAACCTCAGTCAGTTCTTTAGTTGTAAGGGTGAGAGTAGTTGAAATGGAGAATAGAATGACAAGTCGTAACTACTTGCAACCATTAACTAGTATTTGTTAAAATTAAATTACTTACAAAAATTAGAAATAGTTACATTCACACGATGGATGTGGTGTAAAATTATTTGATTTGATTATAATTGAATTTGTTTATTTAATGAGTGGGTTGGGTTATAAATTACTATTAATATATATATATATATATCTCGTTCCACTTGTCATTGTTATTGAGGGAGGATCCGCGCTCCTGTAGAGCTTCCATGGCCTTCTCCTCCATCCTCGAGGTCCTCTCTCTCAGCTCTTTTCCTCCTCTCACTGCCCTCTCCACTTCTTCCCCGCTCACCACACCGTCGCTCCTCTCCTTCACCGCGATGGCCATCTTCATGTTCTCCACTAGGACGTTCCTGTTCAAGTGCTGCTCGGCGTAGAGCGGCCACGCTATCATCGGGACCCCAGCCACCACCGCCTCCAGCACCGAGTTCCATCCGCAGTGTGTCACGAAACCCCCGACTGATCCCTTGCTCAGCACCTCCACCTGCGGGGTCCACGACTTCACTACCCTTCCCCCGTCCCTGGTCCTCTCCAGGAACCCGTCCGGGAGGATCGGCTCCAGGTCAAGCCCGGACGACAGGTCAGTCTCCTTAGCTCTCTTGCTCATCTTATCTGAGGTCGGCCTCTTCAGCACCCAGAAGAATCGGTGGCCGCTCCGCTCTAGCCCGAAAGCAATCTCCTCGACCTGGGTGGCTGTAATCGTTCCCCGACTCCCGAAGCCGAGGAACACGACGCTGTTGCTCGGTTTTCTCTCGAGCCATGCCAGGTCGTCCTGGATCCCCAGGCTGTGGGAACTACGGCTCTCTGGCCCGCAAATGAGTGGTCCGATACAGTAGACAGGTGGAGTTGGGGCCCCCATGACGTAAGAGCCGCTGGTGAGAACCCTTAGTCCAGTGGGCTCCAGCTCCTTGAATGTGTTGATGAGTATCCCGTCCCCTTTGAAGAGGTAGATACAGAAGTCATGCATACAGGAGATAGCTGGATCATCCCGGTAAAGGGTAGCTTCCGGCATCTCTGTTGCCTTGAGGGGCGGCAGTCCGCCAGGGAAGTCGAGCACGTGGCCATATTGGTCCTTCAAACTCTTATCTGCGATTCAAATACATTGGCATTGAAGGGTAACTACAGATATAGTGATGGTGAAGGTAGAGGTTATCAAGATTCAACTATTAAGCGAAAAGAAGGTAATCAAGAAGCAATTACCTAACTTGTCGAAGATGGTCGGGAAGTAGAGGAAGGCGGCAAGGTCCGAGGCCCCAAACATAAAGAAATAGTAGACCGGGGTGCTAAGTTCCTGGGCCACGCGGAGGGCGGAGGCACAGAACATGTCGATCACAGCCACCTTTACGCGGCCATCAGCAGCTGTGATCTTGAGGAGGGAGAGGCGGAAGTTGGGGGCATTGCGGTTGATGAAATCGAAGTAGACAGCGCCGTGGCTGTGTCTCTGGACCTTTTCGGGGTCCTCCTCAAGGTGTGGAAACCGGACGAAGGAAATAGAAGGATGGGACTGGGCGATAAATGTGAGCCCACGGGCTTGGGCTCGAGGAGAGCCCGCCCATTCAGCTGGCCCATCTGTCCCCCGGCCCTATTCTTCCTCCTTCCTTCTTCTTTCCTCCCTCACTTCGCGTTTTTCCCCTCCCGACTTTTCCCCCCTGCCGCGAGAGAAGAGAGAAATTAGGGTTTTGCTAGGGTTTCGGTTTCCTCCGATTCGTCCCCATTCCATCCGCCATCGCAGGAGGCAATCGAGCCTAGAGGAGAGGACCTTCGGTGGACAAGAATTTGGTACTATACTCTACTGTCCTGCTGTCGACTTCGGGCGTTGAGGTGAGAATCTCGGTTACTCGAACCCTCCTTAGGTTGTTGCTCCGTTGCTGTCTGGGAATCGCCATGGCTGAAATCTATGTGTTATTGCCGGAAGTTTGAGTTTCTATAGCTGTTAGGGTTCGAGTTGAAGCTAGCTGAGAAGTGTAGTGTGTGTGCTGCTAGTGTGGTTGTTTCATTTCGGTTGAAGGGTTCGCAGTTTTCCTGTGTTGCTAGGAGTAGACGCTGGTGAGAGGAGAAGGAAATCACCACTGGATGAGACGAAACGGAGTAACCCTTCTCTTTAGATCAGTCGGTGGAACAGCCCTAAACCCTCTCAAAACCCTAGAAATGATCCTTAACTCACAAGAAGATATTTACTTGAATATGGTAGGTGAGGATAAATTACTGATGCGTTTGTGTATATTGACCTCCTTGTGAGTGATATGATAGGTGCTGAAGAGAACCGGGATCAACACCTAGAGGATCCTGCCTTGTGAATTGGTCGACAAAGGGGTTGTGAGTACATTCTTCCATTGTGGAATGATCTGTTCGTGTTTTAGTTTATAGCAGTTATGATCGAGAATTGAGTAGCTGATAGATATCTGCGTGATACCGGTAGTGGTCATGCATTCATTCATTCATTTTGCATATTGCTTGTGCTTGTGTATAACCATGGTGACCGCTAAGCCGGCGGAATAGAAATGGGCCTTACTGATCTACCGTGGGTTCCCGGCGGGATATAAGCATGGGACATGAGTGACACTGGCTCTATGACCCCAGTGGAATATGTGAGTTGACTCCCCCGGACCCTGTCATGAAAAACAAAGACCAGAGAGGAGAGGAAAGAAAAAGAGAGAGACTTGAGGATGACAGGTCCACTCTTACCGCCAGAGATTAATAGGCGGCCCCCGCGTGCGTGCGAAGGGAAGGGGCACGGGAAGTAGAATGCTAGGAACTGATTGAGGTGCAGGGTCGTGGTACTGTTTTGGGGAGAGGAGTAGTAACGGTACCGCCATAACTCTGTCGCAGAGGTAATGCGACCCCATGGTTATTGTTTGACATGCTTGTTACATGCATTGCATTAGGCGGGTCGTGTGAAGTTGGCCAAGTTGCCAACGACCCCATGTCCATGGTAGATAAATTGTATAATTTGATACAGTCGTGTAATGATGTAGGTGAGCCATATGTTATTCCACTATGGAATTTTGTATTCACTAAGTTGCAGCTCACACTCTCTGCAAATTGTTTTCTACAGATAGGGGAGACACTCAGCCGTGTGGAGCCGCCCAAATAGACCCGGGGATCAACTAGGATAAGTGTATTTGATAGGATATGTATAGAAGTCCTGTATAGTGTGATCACATATCACGACCTGAATATCTGGTGGTTGAAAACTGTTGTTTGGGAAATGGTCGTGGATGGGTGTGGCTGGATTTGGCGTGTTGAACTGATTTATAGCAGGATTTGCATTTTCTGGTTAGTCCTAAGTACAGGGGAAACTCTGCCGGATTTTTAGGTCGTGACAAGTTTGGTATCAGAGCCAGGTTATGAGATTCTGTAGACTCTAAATAGCTGGTTGATCCCCACATGACTTTTAGGATAGGTTAGGAATCCCACGGCTGAGTTATTACTAATTACTTAGTGGTTTATATGCTTAAGTTGCTCATGTTGATAGGATACAATTAGATATGAGGCCCAGACGCACCCGTCGTGTGCCACAAAGGTATCAGACTGAAAATGTGGTTGGTCAGGAGACACCTCAGGCCCCAGATGAAGGGCAACATTCTCATACAGTTCCCCAAGTAACTCCTAGAGAGCATGCTGAGAGAGACACCCACATCCGGGACACTCTAGATGTAGTTGCACGCATGATGAAACAACAGACACGGCTTATGGAGCAACATGCAATTCTGGTGCAGCAACAGATGACGGCACAAGCTCACTCTACAGAGCAGCAGCACCGTGTGCCGTATGAAGCTTTTAAGAAGTTGGGACCTCCATCCTTCTCGGGGACCGTGGACCCTATAGAGGCAGAGAATTGGGTTGCTGATATGGAGAAGATCTTTTCAGTGATGGATGTCACCGACACACAACAAGTTATTCTTGCCACCTTCATGCTGACAGGGGATGCCCGATATTGGTGGGAGGCCACTCAAAGGCGACTTGACCCATCTCCAACAACTGATGTTACTTGGCCCAGTTCACACAAGTGTTCTTCGACAAGTACTTCCCAATCTCATACCGACGGGCAAAGGAGAGGGAATTTCTGAGTCTGAAACAGGGAGACATGTCCGTTGCTGAGTATGGGATGAGATTCACTTCCTTGTCGGCGGTTTGCCTCAACATTGGTCAACGATGAAGTCTCTAGATGCAACCGTTTCCTGGAAGGACTCAACACTGATTTGAGATCTCGACTCTCCATCCTTGAACTCTCAAGATTTTTCTGAGCTGTACAACAAGGCTCTCATAGCTGAACAAGGCTTGCAGGATGAGGCTATGGAAAGGGGGCAGCACAAGAAGACCCGATATGCTTCTAGTCCGGAAGGATCTTCCAGGACATCCAAGAGAGGTGGACTTGCTTCCAGTTTGGCTAAGGGCAAGTCTGTTTATCACTCAAGTCCAGCACCAACCGACATTCCCAGGACAGTGCCTTGCCGGGAATGTGGTCAACCACACATGGGTGAATGTCGAGCGAGATCCATGGGGTGCTTTCATTGTGGCCAAGTGGGTCACATAAGGAGGAATTGTCCCTTGCTAAGTGCGAGAGAAATGACTTGCTACCGTTGTGGATTGAAGGGGCATGTGCAACGGCAGTGCAAGCAAGGAGGCTCGTCGGTTGGGAGCATCACTAGGGGGAGTGGGATTCGAGGGAGGCCCTTTATGAGTAGAGGACGAGGACCGGCCAGTGGGACCAGAAGTTTCCAGAGTCGAGGGACTGAATTGGGTGCAAGCGTAGCTGGTCAGCCCAACCCTCGCGTGAGACAGACCGACGGACCTATGACACAAGGGAGGGTCTTCACCTTAACGAGACGGGATGCCAATGCCACTCCTGCGGTGGTAACAAGTACTTTAACCTTGTTTGATAGACCAGCACAAGTGCTAATAGATCCAGGGTCTACTCATTCCTTTATATCATTAACATATGCTAGACATGCTACTGTGCCTCAAGAATCATTAGTTCACCCAATGTCCATAGCCATACCTACGGGGGAGAGTGTCGCAGTCTATACCGTATATAGAGGGTGCCTTATACAGTTGGGGGATAGAGAGATGATAGCTGACTTGATACCTATGGGTATTCAAGATTTTGATGTGATATTGGGTATGGACTGGCTTTCCTCTTATTTTGCCACAGTCGATTGCCATAGAAAGGAAGTGGTATTTAGAATACCGGATGAGCCTGAGTTTAAATGGTGCGGGGACCAGAAGAGTGTTCCATTCAGTTTTATATCATACCTTAAGGCCTCCAAACTGTTGAGGAAGGGATGCGAAGGGTATATGGCATATGTTGTGGCCATAAGGGTAGAGTCCCCAAGTATCAATGAAGTTCCAGTGGTTTGCGAATTCCAAGATGGTTTTCCAGAAGATTTACCCGGATTACCACCAGACAGAGAGATTGAGTTTACTGTTGAATTGGAACCTGGCACCGCACCGATTTCCGCTGCACCCTATCGTATGGCTCCACTAGAGCTCAGGGAATTGAAGGATCAGTTACAAGAACTCCTGGAGAAGGGATTCATCAGGCCTAGTGTATCACCTTGGGGTGCCCCTGTGTTATTTGTGAAGAAGAAGGATGGTACCTTACGATTGTGTGTGGACTATCGACAGCTGAATCGGGCCACAGTGCGCAACAAGTATCCATTACCTCGAATAGATGATTTGTTTGACCAGCTCCAGGGTGCTAGTGTGTTTTCAAAGATTGATCTTCGTTTAGGGTATCATCAGCTGAAGATAAGGGAATCAGACGTGTTGAAGACTGCTTTCCGCACTCGGTATAGACATTATGAGTTCCTTGTCATGCCTTTTGGATTAACAAACGCCCCTACAGTCTTTATGGATTTGATGAACAAGGTATTTCAACCTTATCTTGACAAGTTTGTGGTAGTTTTTATCGATGATATCCTGGTATATTCGAGGGATAGGAGCGAGCATGAACAGCATTTAAGGGTAATATTGCAGACATTGAGGGAGAAGCAACTTTACGCAAAGTTCAGCAAATGTCGGTTTTGGTTAGACCAACTAGAATTCCTTGGACATGTGATCACAGGTGAAGGTGTGTCAGTAGACCAGTCGAAGATTGAAGCTGTTTTAAGCTGGGAACAACCGAAGAATGCAACAGAAGTACGAAGTTTCTTGGGCTTAGCGGGTTATTATCGGAGATTTGTTGCAGAATTTTCTCTCATTGCCGCATCTCTAACCAAGCTGACACGGAAGAACCAGAAGTTTGAATGGACAGACGCTTGTGAACAGAGCTTCCAGGAGTTGAAACGCCGATTGACTACTGCCCCAGTCCTTGTCATTCCCTCCCCAAATGAAGGGTTCGTGATTTACAGCGATGCATCTCACCAGGGGTTAGGCTACGTGTTAATGCAACAGGGTAAGGTGGTGGCGTATGCTTCTCGTCAACTTCGCACTCATGAGAAAAACTATCCTACCCATGACTTAGAGTTAGCTGTGGTGGTATTTGCTTTGAAGTTATGGAGACACTACTTGTATGGAGTGAAGTGCGAAATCTACACGGATCACAAGAGTTTGAAGTACCTATTCTCGCAGAAGGAGCTTAATATGAGACAAAGGCGATGGTTAGAGTTGATCAAGGACTATGATTGTACGATCCATTATCATCCAGGGAAGGCGAATGTAGTGGCAGATGCTTTGAGTCGAAAGTCCTCCTCGGCTCCAG
The DNA here is from genome assembly GCA_900174645.1 of Sonneratia alba. Lineage (NCBI taxonomy): Eukaryota > Viridiplantae > Streptophyta > Magnoliopsida > Myrtales > Lythraceae > Sonneratia > Sonneratia alba. The sequence goes on from FWPY01000071.1 coordinate 2,889,530, forward strand.
CAAGTCTTTACAGTATTCAAGACACATTGTTCAATGAGTTGAGGTCCTTGAGAGCCAACCTGCAGGTAACCACTGCTGGATCGTTAATGGCAATGTATGAAGTGAAACCAGTTCTTATGGATCAGATTCGAGGTGCCCAGCAAGTGGATTCATTCCTAATAACAGTGAGACAGGAAGTGATGGAAGGAAAAAGAGCTGATTTTGAGGTGAACAAGAATGGCATAGTGATGTTTAAGAACCGAACTTGCATTCCAAACAACGATGAACTTAAGAAGAAAATTCTCTCGGAGACTCATAACTCACCTTATACCATGCATCCAGGCAGTACGAAGATGTATCACGGCTTGAAAGGAAATTATTGGTGGAATGGTATGAAGAAAGATATAGCTGAATTTGTGGCTAAATGTTTGACTTGCCAACAGGTGAAAGCCGAGCATCAACGTCCCTCAGGTTTATTGCAACCGTTGCCCATTCTTTAGTGGAAATGGGAAAAGATTACCATGGATTTCGTGTCTGGACTTCCTCGAACTCAGAAAGGGTACGATTCTATTTGGGTGATAGTGGATAGATTGACCAAGTCTGCGCATTTCTTGCCTGCAAAATCCACGTTTGGAGCTGACAAGTTGGCAAAATTGTTCATTAGCGAGATAGTGAGGTTGCATGGAGTCCCGGTATCCATTGTGTCAGATAGAGGTTCATACTTTACTTCGAAATATTGGGACAGTTTCATGAGGACAATGGGTGTGAGATTGAATTTTTATACTGCATTTCATCCAGAAACTGATGGACAATCAGAACGGACCATACAGACACTAGAGGACATGTTGAGGGCTTGCGTTATAGACTTTTCAGGTAGCTGGGATGAACACTTACCTCTCATAGAGTTTGCCTACAACAATAGTTATCACTCCAGTATTGGTATGGCACCGTATGAATCACTGTATGGAAGGGCCTGTCGAACTTCTGTGTGCTGGAATGAGGTCGGAGAACGAAAATTGATTGGGCCAGAGATTGTGGATGCGACCACGGACAAGGTGAAGGTTATAAGGGAAAGATTAAAGACCGCCCAAGATCGACAGAAGAATTATGCAGACAAGCGGAGGAAGGATTTAGAATTTCAAGTTGGTGAGTTTGTTTTCTTGAAGGTATCTCCCTGGAAGGGCATCATGAGGTTTGGTAGGAAAGGCAAGCTTAGCCCCAGATACATCGGACCATATGAAATCCTAGAGCGGGTGGGCAAGGTGGCATACCGATTGGCACTACCTCCGGACCTATCTCGCATACACAATGTGTTCCATATCTCCATGTTGCGCAAGTATGTCCACGATCCTTCCCATGTCCTTACCTATCAACCAATGGGATTGGACGAGCATTTAACATATGAGGAAGAACATGTGGAGATCTTGGATCGCAGGGAACAAATTCTACGGACCAAACGAGTACCGGTAGTGAAAGTCCGGTGGAAGAGCCAGTCGAGGGAGACAGCAACTTGGGAGCCTGAGGAAGCCATGAGGAGCAACTATCCCTACCTTTTCCCTGGCACAAGTCACTGAATTTCGGGGACGAAATTCTAAATTAGTGGGGAGGAATTGTGAGCCCACGAGCTTGGGCCCGAGGAGAGCCCGCCCATTTAGCTGGCTCATCTGTCCCCCGACCCTATTCTTCCTCCTTCCTTCTTCTTTCCTCCCTCACTTCGCGTTTTTCCCCTCCCGACTTTTCCCCCCTGCCGCGAGAGAAGAGAGAAATTAGGGTTTTGCTAGGGTTTCGGTTTCCTCCGATTCGTCCCCATTCCATCCACCATCGCAGGAGGCAATCGAGCCTAGAGGAGAGGACCTTCGATGGACAAGAATTTGGTACTAGACTCTACTGTCCTGCTGTCGACTTCGGGCGTTGAGGTGAGAATCTCAGTTACTCGAACCCTCCTTAGGTTGTTGCTCCGTTGCTGTCTGGGAATCGCCATGGCTGAAATCTATGTGTTATTGCCGGAAGTTTGAGTTTCTATAGCTGTTAGGGTTCGAGTTGAAGCTAGCTGAGAAGTGTAGTGTGTGTGCTGCCAGTGTGGTTGTTTCGTTTCGGCTGAAGGGTTCGCAGTTTTCCTGTGTTGCTGGGAGTAGACGCTGGTTAGGGGAGAAGGAAATCACCACTGGATGAGATGAAACGGAGTAACCCTTCTCTTTAGATCAGTCGGTGGAACAGCCCTAAACCCTCTCAAAACCCTAGAAATGATCCTTAACTCACAAGAAGATATTTACTTGAATATGGTAGGTGAGGATAAATTACTGATGCGTTTGTGTATATTGACCTCATTGTGGGTGATATGATAGGTGCTGAAGAGAACCGGGATCAACACCTAGAGGATCCTGCCTTGTGAATTGGTCGACAAAGGGGTTGTGAGTACATTCTTCCATTGTGGAATGATCTGTTCGTATTTTAGTTTATAGCAGTTATGATCGAGAATTGAGTAGTTGATAGATATTTGCGTGATACCGGTAGTGGTCATGCATTCATTCATTCATTTTGCATATTGCTTGTGCTTGTGTATAACCATGGTGACCGCTAAGCTGGCGGAATAGAAATGGGCCTTACTGATCTACCGTGGGTTCCCGGCGGGATATAAGCATGGGACATGAGTGACACTGGCTCTATGACCCCAGTGGAATATGTGAGTTGACTCCCCCGGACCCTGTCATGAAAAACAAAGACCAGAGAGGAGAGCAAAGAAAAAGAGAGAGACTTGAGGATGACGGGTCCACTCTTACCGCCAGAGGTTAATAGGCGGCCCCCGCGTGCGTGCGAAGGGAAGGGGCACGGGAAGTAGAATGCTAGGAACTGATTGAGGTGCGGGGTCGCGGTATTGTTTTGGGGAGAGGAGTAGTAACGGTACCGCCATAACTCTGTCGCAGAGGTAATGCGACCCCATGGTTATTGTTTGACATGCTTGTTACATGCATTGCATTAGGAGGGTCGTGTGAAGTTGGCCAAGTTGCCAACGACCCCATGTCCATGGTAGATAAATTGTATAATTTGATACAGTTGTGTAAGGATGTAGGTGAGCCATATGTTATTCCACTATGGAATTTTGTATTCACTGACTTGCAACTCACACTCTCTGCAAATTGTTTTCTACAGATAGGGGAGACACTCAGCCGTGTGGAGTCGCCCAAATAGACCCGGGGATCAACTAGGATAAGTGTATTTGATAGGGTATGTATAGAAGTCCTGTATAGTGTGATCACATATCACGATCTGAATATCTGGTGGTTGAAAACTGTTGTTTGGGAAATGGTCGTGGATGGGTGTGGCTGGATTTGGCATGTTGAATTGATTTATAGCAGGTTTTGCATTTTCTGGTTAGTCCTAAGTACAGGGGAAACTCTGCCGGATTTTTGGGTCGTGACAATAAAGGTGATGTACAAGTCACCAAGGAGTCCATGCGGCCGGTGGTGAGAAGGATGGTGATTGAGAAGCTGGGGCCGAGGTGGCGGAGGATAAGCTTCCCGAGCTCAACCATCGAGATCATGTGGCCAATCCTTGGAGCCAGGTAGAGCACTATTGTCTCAGGATTCATCGGCATCTCGGGGATTTCCGTAGGATGAAGAGGAGGAGGAGAAGGGCAATGGGATCATTCTCAGCTAACAACTAGTTGAGATATTGAAGAGTAGTCGAGAATCTTGACTTGTCCATATTGTGTACGATCATTTGATTTCTGGTTGGACTTCTGTTGTTTGGTAACCATTATTCAGTTACTACGTCTTTAGGTAGCTATAAGTCAGAGACCCCCACCCCCACAATGGACTCCGACTTCTTTGGCTGGTTCATGTGCTAGCAAGCTGCAGAGTCCTATAGAGCATAACAATGACCGTACACATATGGAAAAATTATGGATAAATATTCATGTTCAACAATCTTGCACACTAACCGGATAAGATAGTTATAATGAACATAAATCAATATTTCAATGTAAAATTTCAGCAGTTTTGCATATCCATCTGGAGTTTGAATGATCTCGTTTCAAGAAAGTCTTTGATCTTCCCCTGTAAATCATAAATTTCATGCATTTTGATAGGTTTTACGGGCGAACCCACTGGTCTTCAGTTATTTCCTCCAGGTAGCTGGCTTTAGGCGGCAACTCAAGCCAGCCAGGACGCACTAGAAGCTCTGTTTTTTCTAGCTGTGGAGAGTGTGCGGGGGAAACGATAGTATGAGAGTGGATCAGAGGCTTAAGGGATCAGATACCTGTGCCCCATAGACTTGCCCATTCTACTGCTTCGATGTGGATTACATGACCTGCAGTTTAACGAGTGAGGAGCACCGGAGCTGCAATGGAACTGCTGTTTGGCCCCAAAAGGTTACACTCTTCACCAGTCCTATGGGACCTCTGTTACTTGCAGCTGAAGGCGATCATCTTATTCAGGGGATTTTATTGGATCATCATTGACGACCAGGAAGCCCTCAAGGATGGATTATAGGGGACCAGAGACGTCTGATGTGTAAAATAAGCTATTTCTGTTGAGTTCTGCAATAATAATAATAACTACGACTTACGGTAAATATCAAAATTGTAATGAATTCCTTACCAAGTTTGATCAGCCCCAGAATCGAAATCTTTCAAACTCAAAAGGGATTACCCCTCTCCTCTTTGTTCAGATGTTAAGGCCTCCCTCTCCGCAGTTAGGGCAGCTCTTGAGACCCGAGCTGTGGCAACTGAAACATCTGGAAATTAGAACATCTCAAGAAAGAACTTTCAAAACTACAAGAAAAATGGCCAAATAAACTCCCGCCGCCAAAAGATGATTCATCCCTTCGTCTTCTTTTTTTTTTCCCCATTCCCATAGAATACATGGTTACATAATCAATCCTCAATTGAAAACCAACTCCACAAGCAAGTTAGCGCACAATATGCGCAAAAAGCAAGATACAGATGCTTTTTGGTAGTCTTTCTTCTGTAGTCTCTGAGTGAGGAAGTGAAATGACCAGTTGCACTAAATTTTGCCGAGCAAATTACCCGGCCAAGATTCCTTCAGGAGGAAGTTCATGCAGAAAAGTCATGGCCATCTCTATTGTCAGATTCAAGGGAGAGTCAATCTTACATCAGGCATTGCCGAATCATAAAACAAACTATTTTCACCAGAGTATGTGGCGAGGAGTAAAAAGGGACCGAAGGAAATGGAAACGGAAGGTTTAGTTTTGATTACTTCATGTCTCGGGCATTCAACTGTATGTTTACCTTTGCATGTCTCGCACCTGTTGGAGCTCTGCAGCCAAAATCACATGGTAGTGAAGTTCACTTGTCATCCAACCATTCTTTTTGACAGAGAAATGTGAACTTGTGAGCTATATCATTCAGAAAATTCCTGATGAACGATATACTTTATATTAATGAAGAAAAAGGACAAGACTAATATATATATATATATATATAAGGGAAAAATAGACAAGACCGATGAACAAACGACACAAGAAGAGGGGAAGCTCAGGAACATGAAAACAAAACTGCCAATTGGACGAGGTTTGACATGGTGCAGCAATGTGGATTATGATGCCAACACTCTTAAGTTACTCAGATTACCAACTTGGCTATCCTTGGTATCTTCTTCCTATCAATTACTATATCGCCCGAAGATATAATCTTGACTTTGAAAAGGGCATCAAAACGGTGCGAAATGAAATGAGCTGGACAACGATTTTTTCTAAGGACTCCATTGTCTAAAGTTCCATAATGGGGGGAATATAGAAACCACGACCCATCATCATTCACTCGGTTTGCCTCTAAAGTGCACGTCTCCCTAGTCGAACACAGTTAGACGGAGCCAGTTTACTGCAGCAAACTCTACGCCTGTCAAACAGTCCCCTGGAGGAAGTCTACTGAGAAGGTATGATAACCTGATGGAATTCGCACTCCGTTTACACACCACACCATTGCAATCAATCACGACAGAGGAAAGGCCTTTCAAACTCAACCATATCAGAGAGGCACAAATGTAATTGTGTCAAAGATCAGTCAGTTAGTCGGAGTCCCCACGAACCGTATAAATACGCTGGCTTGGTGATCAGACTAATTGAATTGGCTTTTCCCTTTATGAGATGAGCTCTTTTATGCTCTGATTTCCCTATCTCTCCTTCTTTCTAGAGTGTGCTACTCGTAATTCATCATAGGAAATATACCATCATTCCGACTCCATTAACTCCACCACCATGGGAGAGGGTGAGCGGACGCAACAATGTCAAGCGGGCAAAAGTTCTTGAATTACCAGAAATGCCCAGTTGGGTAAAATGAACAGAGACCAGACAACTTCCAGAAAATCAGCTGACGAAATTCAGAGTCGTCGAAACGAGAGAAGTTACCGATTTAAGAGGAAAGCCCCTAGACTTCGCGGCAAAGGCAGCCACCGACCTCCGCTTCTGCACCTCTGCCGATTCAGTGGGCGACCGGGGGGTGTGGGTAGCTGAGAGTTGCAACGGCAGTGCCGGAGAAAGAGAGATTGGAGTGGTCAAGCTGACGCAGATCGTTGAGAAATCAGCCATTTTTACCGGGAGAAACAGAGGACCGTGGTTCCCTCGCATACAATGAGTTGAAACGAATGCCCTCACCAAAAGAAAACCGTCGGAGCCACAAAACGAAGCCCTGAGCCCAATTAGTACTGTGGCAAGTGAGGCACTTGATTTACTGTAGTGGGAAGCCTAGCAATTTTCAAAGGAGATCAACCACTGGACGGTATTTTTATAACATTTTGGTGTTCTTCTGGAAGTATCACATTAATGCATTTTATTTTTTGGCAGCAATCATGTGCTCCTCCAAGATGGGTTGTTCCGCTGAGCCTTCAACAAGATTCTTTCTAGGTACAATCTTGTAAATTGTTTGTTTTGTATCTCTATCAGGGATTCTTCTTTGAGGGATGGGAGACCAAATTCTGGAATGCATGCTAGAGTTGGGAGCAATAATGAGAACTTAAATTCTGTGACAAATCAAGATAAGGAGAATTATTCTAGTGAACACAAGAGAGTTGTCAATGAAGGCAAAAAAACGCCAATTTCAAAGTGTACTTCGCACTAATTGTATTGATTGCTTGGACCGTACAAAGGTCGCTCAGTATGCTTATGGGCTAGTTGCTTTTGGCCGCCAACTCAATTCAATGGACCTCTCAGACACGACCAAAGTGGGATCCAGATGGTAGCATTGCTACAGTCCTAATGGATATGTATCAGAGCATGGGCAATGCCCATGCCCAGCAGTATGTGGCTCGACGCTCATAACACAGTACCATGTTTCTTCTTGAATTTGAGCCCTTTCAGTTGTGTCATCTGTTTGGCCATTGAATTGGTAGTGGCAAGCAGCTCTCTCAAAAGAAGTTGCTTATATGTACTGCACTGCTCTAGTGAAAAATTTTGGCTTGCCTTTGATAGACATATTGAGTGCTGTAGTTAGTGATGAGATAAGAAGTAGCCATGAGGTAAAAGAAACATTGGTCTCTGCATGAAGCTTTCCCATCATTGGATCAGTTAAATATTCTATAGATCTCAGTTCCATTCAAGTGCGCTGATAATTTCACAGTATGAACTACAGATGTATGGAGAGCCTCCACATAATAAATATTCTACAAATTTTACCAGACTTGCAAGATAGGGGAATTGTGCGTATTGAGCCTTGTCTAAGGTAGAATTTGAAATTTATTACCACCTTACTAAAAGTATCGTCTTATTGGAACATGTGTCATAGGTGTTCACAGAGGGGCAGGGTAAGAGCAAAGCAGCCAACCATTCCAGAGAGTTTCTGAAGTCTATCAAGAGATACTGCAGTAGTACCTATACTGATGGAGAAAAGCAAGATGATATAAATTTGTACTCTCTCCTCTCCTTATATGCCTTTCCTAAATAATATAAGCACATATTTTCTTACCCCCATCCTGTACCTCTTTGGGTTTTGCTCATTCTATGCCTTCTAAATGAGCATCTCATGATGTTTTCACCAGATTCTTAGGCTACTTCCAGCCACAGGATGGGAAACCTGCTCTTTGGGAGCTGGATTCCGATTATTATCTTCATGTCTCTGGTATTGGAGATGACTTTTTCCCACGGAGGTAAATGTATTATGGTTGAAGTCTTAAATTCTTTGTGAACTCTTTCATGTGTTTCAAATAACTTCATTTAGATCATGTTGTCGTTCCAATGAAATTTGATATTTGCAGCCCATAAAGTAACAGAAAGTCTGGAAAAAGAGCTGCTATTTCTCTTGCACCAATTCCAGCCTGCGGGGAAGATCTCTCGAGAATAGAGTTGACATGGTTTGATAAATTAATTGAGATGACTTGCAGTTCAATAAAGAATGCTAGACTTTGTAGTGCGCCTGATAAAAAGCCAGGTGCTGGCACTGGGTCTGCAGGTGTAGGACCTGATGCAGTGCATGTGCATTTATCATTTCAGCTCTCAGCTTTTGCTAGTTTCTTTTTGAAACATAAAATTAATTGGGGAGGTATATTTCTGCAGTGAAATACAGCTCAAGAGCCTGAATTGGCTTTTTGGGCCGAAAAAGCTTTTGGACTGTGTTGCTGTGCCCAAAGTTGCTTCAAATGAAGCTCCCAGAGGAGGACCTCAAGCTGAAGCTCTTTCTGATGACATCATGGACCTTAATTGGCTTTCTTCCCTCAACTTCCTTGATGAAGAAAATATTTTCCATAGGTAACACTGTAACTGTCTTTGTTCTTCTGATTTTCTGACCTTTCAATAGAAATTAGAAATTGGTACACTGCTACCGTATCTAATATACTTGCAACTGTACACTGGATGGTTGGTAATATTCTAGATCACTTTCTCTTGCGTTGCCTCTGTGTTTTTGTTGATTAGTCACATAATTACTGTAAAATATTGTGGACTGACTTCCAGGTATCTTGAAACAATCTCAATGAATGAAGCCAGTGGCTGGTATGGAGGGACTCTGCTTGGTGATCAAGATGAAAAGAGCGACATATACAAGCATTATGCCAAACTATGCCAGGTAATGATGTTTGGGTTCTGTGCTTCTTGTTCATAAATATGGAAAGAATCCTCTGCTGCGCCATAGCTAATAATCAAAACTTGTGAGAGGGGACAGTTTTCTCAGTTGGTATCAGCTCAACTATTTATGACAGGAAAAATAAGAGAATTTTCCTAATCCCAAAGTGAACGATAGTGTTTATGATGACTCTTGTGTTCATTTCTCTCAAGAATGGCTGTTTCAAATGACAGGTGCCTGCTGTCGAGCCATTCCAGGATGATCCCGAGAGGGAGAGGCACTATGCATTGCCATTGCAGATGGGCTTTGTCAGTCTCATGGATGATCGTTCAGTTTAGGCAGAGATGACTGTGGCTTTCCAGGAGTACAACCAGATGCGCTCTGATCTCGGGATTGCTGGCACATCTTGCAGATCCTTAATGGAGGATCCCAGCCGTCTGACAAGATGGATAATTGGAGATGAGAAGTTGCAGTAGATTCACAGAAAGGGCAATGCCTTTATAAAAGCGGAGTCACTCAAAAAGAATGATATAAATTGTCTGCAGAGGCGACACTTAGGTCCTGGCTTTGCGCAAGAAGTAGGTCTGAGGCCAGCACTAAAATGACAAGCCGAAGGAGTAGTGAAGGTAGCCCTGACCTTTTTCGGCTTAGAGTTTTGCTTTAGTATCTTGTTTGGAAGAAGTTTACTTGTTCAGTTTGGTTCCTTGATAGTGGATGTATATGTTGTATGTGCTATTCCAACAAATGGTTGGACAGAAATTGCGATGGAGAAGAACCAATGTGTAGATTCCGGCTCTGTTTTTCCAACGAGTGAACGAGGCACCTTTACTGCATCAGCGATTTGATAAGGTGCTCCAAAATGTTGTAAAGAATCCAAGCTGCCTCATGCTGGAATGGAGGGCAGAGCTGACACCACATGGATAATTGAAGAAGAATTTCGATGATTGACTTTCGACAGTTGCTGTGATAGTGTATCAGTATGTTTCTCTTGTTTATCCATGGATTGAACCATCTGCCCCAGTTGTGCTTCATCTAGCTAACTAATTCTGATTCGAGAGAATCGAGATGCGCATTTCTTGATAAGCATGTAACAGAGTTCGAATAAATACACAGACGACACGGGATTCTCTACCCATCTGGGCCACTGTGTAGCTTCGTGAGCTGTTCCCGTAGCGTTGCTTATTTATGGGAACGGAGTAAGTGCAGACTTAACTGGAGACGACGGTGCACGACACTCTATAGGAGCATGTCTGTCTTCGCCGGCAATCTCTTGAAGAAATTCACTGGCACCGAAGGCATCCTTCTCCGGAACCGAGGATGCCTGAGCATGTACACTCCGACCAAAATTGCAATAACCTGGAACGGAGTAACATAGATGAGAACCGCACAAACCAATGCAAAGAAGATGAAAATCGCTGTGGCTCTTGGGTCCCTCCATCCTAGCAAGCCCTGGACCCTCTCTCCTTGAGTTGCTAGGTCCCCAACAACTGTTTGGACCCGACCGGCCACGCTCCTGAGCCGATCATACCTCATCCGCACAATGTCTGGCGGCTTAATTGATGGGAATGAATCGAACTCCTCGTCCAGCTCGTCGGGATGGGCCCACTCTGCCAGGGACAGCCGCGCATCCATGTGGGGTGGACTTCTTGGCCGGAACCGGTAATTCCAGATCCCGATGACCGACAGGTATAGGAATATGGTCGGCAGGATAAGCTCCGGAAAGCACACAAGTATCAGGAACAGGACGTGTATAAGGCAAGTAGTAATCGGATTCTTCCAGTAGCAGATGTCACTGTACCACTTGCAGATGGCGGTGATCCCCGAGAGAAGGGACATCACCCGGAAAAAGTTTGCCTTGCACCTCCTCAGGCTGAACATGTTGTAGTCCACATCGAGCATGTACTCCACAACCTCCCGGCGGAGTGGCGGCTCGGCCCGGCCCAGTCGAGCGGCTACTATCTGCATTGCTTGGTGGCGGAGCCAATCTATGCGACGGAGTGGGATTGGCTGGGCATAGTGCAGCTTTGGGAGGAGAGGTTTCCCGTACTGGGTCAACATGTTTAACCGAGCAGTGCAGGTGAATTTGATAGCTAGATGGAGCTCTCCATGCTTCCTCAAACCCGAGGGTTGGAGAATGAGGAGAGGATAGCAGTGCGTATATTTGCGATTGGTCTCTAGAGTCGAGAGCCGTATCCTCACCTTCCCAATCCTCTGATCTCTTGCTTCATCCTTCCCGTTGATATGGGAGTTATCAAAGACACTGATTGTGATCACTGTACAAGGATCGTGGACTTCCCATGTATATTTCTCATGCCATCGAGGATGCAGTGTGTCTAGGATGGTTCTGGTTCGGACCCACTTGTTCCCGTACTTAGCCACGCAATAGGCATCCGTTGTCTTACCTTCTCCTGCTTTCATTGGCAGCAAGTTTTTCGCACTCCGAATCCCAAGCCCGAGAATCCCAATGCTCGGCTTCCTGAGGAACTTCGATGAGGGTTGAAAATCGCTGCTGAAATAGGTCGACTCGTCAAGGACGTGGTACCCCGACTCTAAGTAGAGTACAAGGCAAATCTTGCTTGCGAACTTCACTTCCTTCTTTTTCTCCTCAGATCCTGAAGAGGGCTTGAAGAGATTGAACCACCGAGGCTCGGGGAGCCTGTGCACATCAATCCTCTGAGGTATACCCTTCACAGGGATTATCATCCTCCCCAGGCTCTCATCCTTGCCATCAACTGACAGTATCAGGAAGTCCTCAAACGGCTCTGATGCAACGAACATGATTTCTTCGTTGAAAACTGGGTGGATCGTCTTGACTTGGGATGGCCTAGTGACGTGGATCTGATTCCCTAGCTGGACCTTCACGCACGAATCCAGCATTCCTCTGGTCTTGTCCGAAGGGACTAGATCTTGGGCCCTGATTACATGGACGCGAAGATAGTACAACTTTGGGGAGAAGTAGACCTTTGATCTCGTGTTTGAGAGGTTTTGGTGGCCTAACCTATGGGCATCCGACTGCCATGCCTCAGGGAATGCCTCATCTGCCTGGGTTCCTACCCAAACCGCCAGCATTATTTCTCCCTTGGCCTTCTCCCCCTTCTTGTTCTCCAGCTTGTACCACTGAGGCGCCAGTGGACTATCAGGTGGGAACCTGCTCGGGACCTCATTGATGTAAAAAATGTGCCTCCCAACGAAGTCGTCCTTTCCTATGTCCTTGTCCTTGACAGTAACTTCCAGGAAGTTCGCCTGGAGCCTCTCACTGGAGAAGGCAAAAACCTGGTTCCATGTTGGATTCTGGTTCTTCTCCAGGTGCTTCGTTGTCCCCTTGTAGTTCCCTAACTTTACCTCCACATAAGGGTCCAGGCTACCCGATACGTCCATCACAGGCAGATCCTTGGCCTTGACAACACTCACATAGAGATAGAACATCCTCTCCACAAGATCGTAGGTGCTTGCACTATTGTCTATACTATGGTATCTTGTCCGAGCAGCCAAAGGCGGTCTAGTTTCAGTTACTTCAAACTCCGGGTTTTGCCCGGGGGCTCTAGTTTGCATCACCATTGGTGGAGGCGGGAATGCCTGGGCAAAATCTGCTCGGAGTTCCACGTTCTTCACCCTTTCACTGAACTGGTGGTGGGCTTTGAGCCCTGGCTCTGGGGCAGTAGCTCCAATGGAGTGGAAGGTCCTCAGATCCTTTTCCTCCTCCTCCTCCTCCTCCTTCTTCTTCCTCTTTTTATCGATACCGTCATGCTCCAGGGGAGTCCGACTCATTTCATCCGGGCCAAGTTGCGGCCCAACAGTGAAAGAGTTACCGCTCGTTATGGCATAGACTCTGAGGGCCAAATCACCGCTAATGTTAGAGAAGAGGCCTCTCTTCTCAAGAGGGTATCTCTGGATCGATGCCTCTGACTCGGAGAACGGAACCATGAGGCCATAGATTCGGACCCGCCCAAGAAAGTTCTTGTGGTGGCCACCTCCCTCTCCCTGTCTATCATTGTATACAACAACATTGATGGTCTTGTTGTGGAGCTCCATTGGGTTGCTAAAATTGAAGAAAAGCTTTTCATTCCAGTGGGGATGAAGGTCTTTGGGCTTGGTCTGTGTTCTTTGGATCTGATCATCAAATTCCACTTCCACATAAGGGTTTGCAGATCCTTGTCCATCTCTCGCCTTTAGCTTACTCGCATCAAGAACTTCCACTACGAGCTTGGACATGGTGAAAGGATGTAGACTGTTAGTCGGAGGGGATGAGGAGGAGGAAGAAGAGGTAGTTGCAGAGAGGGGGAAAGGAGAGAGAGAGGTGGGAAGAGTGTAATGTTAAGCTTGGTGTGTAACAGCCAGATGCATATACTTCAGGGAGGGGAGAGAGTGAGAGATTCTGTCGGGTTCATTCATATCATATAGTGGCACATAAAGCAATAATTGAGGCTGAGTTGGCTTCACATAGCAGAATGTACGAATTTTTACTTCAATCCCGTCACTTGGTGATCGGAGATTGGCTTGGCTCAATTGTAACTGCAGTTCCGAAGCTGGGATACATTTCGAGCTTTGCTCGGTGTCAGAATGTTTTCAATGCAGAATCAGCTACTCTGATCGTCAAGAATCAGATACAACTGTAACCACTGTATCCCAAACCCAGAAGTAGTACATCAATCTTAGTATAGCGCGCGGTTGGCTCTTTTGACCACATAGAATCATCTTAACATTCTGTGAAAAATCCTTCTGCCGTGCTGGAGGGAACACAAGAATCATCTGTGTAGAATAGTGACGGTGAGATATTAACTGGGCCAATAGTTTTCTATGCAGACTTACTTTTGGGTGGGGTCTGAAGAGAGACTTTTGGTCAGAAAGTGAGGACCTAATAGATTAAACCTATGAAATGGAGGTCCCGAGAGTGAAAAGGCGAACTTACCCCCTCCACTTTGATACTGTAGGGATGGCTCTCATCTCTCACTGATTATTAGTACGGTAGGAAGAGGTTGCCTGTGTCTATTCCAAGAGTTGTTAAACGGGGCTGGTTCGGAACCGACCCGGACCGCCCTTAACCCGATCTGTAATCGCTCTTATTGGGTTGAGGGACGATTACGAGCGGAGTCAGCAGCAATATAATCTCGTTGAACCTTTATCAGCCTAAACTGTTAACCTACTGAATTGGCACAGACCGTAAACTATAACCCTTCGCCCGCCAAGTGTCGCAATCTCCTACACTTTGTTGAAAAATCAACGAACACAAATGTGTAAGACATCCAATCAAAGTACTGTTCTTTACATCACATCAAAAATACCTTTTATCTATTCAATGAAAAATACTATTCACTTGCGTTGTTCATTAATCAAAATATTGTTCATCCTAAAAATAAACGGTATAATTTTTTAAAATTTAAAAATATGGATGGTTTACGAGTCAAACCGGCCTGGACTATTAATCGACCAATTTATAAACGGTTTCGAACCGATTTATATTCACATAAACCATGACCCGTAACCGAACCGATCCGTTAAGCAAACGTACCAAACTGTAATCGGATATAACGATTTTAAACCCGTTTTAAACTAACCCGGATCACACTTTTAACAAAACTATCTATCCCCTCCCAAAAATAATGCCCAATTGCTTTTCTGCTTTAATTCCAATAACAGAAGGACAGCTCCCCTTTGGTGTGCTAACAGATTTCCGAGTCTTTGTGGGCCCTGGTGATAGTTTCCTTAAGCATGAAGCAGCCACAGTCTCAGCTGACTCAATCAGAAGCTGAGCTTTGTAGATCTTTTTTTGGGTTCACAGGTTCATGGTATCGAACCAGGTCCTACCAGCAGTGAGACGATATTTTTTAGTTAATTATACTTGATTAATCCGTCATACTAAGCGTGTAACTCGGGATGACCAACGACCGAGCTTTGTAGACCTCACTTCAGTTCTGAAGTTTCCTAGATGTCCCAACTCTCAATTCTCAAAGTCTTCACCCTTTTCTTAGTTAAACCAGGTTTTTTTTTAATGTACGCGTAACTGTAGCACCAGACCTAAATCATTTGTGACCGCGCACTGTGCTCCGTTGTCGATCAACTCAGGACCACAACGACGCCAATAGTATGATGACTCTCTCTCTCTCTCTCCCACACTCTCTCTTTCTAGAATTTATATAAAATCATTTTCTTCTGTTCGTCGAATTTGTACGTCACACTCCAAGTTGGAAGATACGTCCAAAATGCAAAGGTACCATCCAACTTTTATAAAGTTGCTAATCTCTATAAAGGAAAAATCTCCTAGGAAATAAAATAATCTAAAGCCCTTTTTTTATGATGTACAATTCAAATTGTATAAGTTTAATGAATTATTATTATTATTTCAGATTAGATTCCAGCATGCTTAACTAACTCAGTAATCCCAAGATACCGATTTTTTCTAAAATTAAGCCAGTTTTAATTAGACATGCCCATCTAAAGTTCTCATTGCAATATGCTGAATTTGCATCCCAAGTCACTGTGTCTAACGGGTCTTACTGTATACTCCTGTTCATTTCGCACAGGCTGAGCGACGGTGAATCTTCTCCTCACTGGAAAAGAACACACGGGGTTCCAATGAGAAGATGAAAGTATAAGGCAACAGGAAACAGAGATCTGCAAAATTCAGATATCAATTTCGTTTAAATCAAGATTGCATCTTCTGTGGGATAAATGACCGTGCTGAAGGCCATTCTTTAACTAGAGAACTGCCGGTCAACTTGACGATGCTCAGCGGTCAACATCCCAAAAAGTGGATCCTGGTAGACAGAGCCTTTCCTGCGATCAGGAATCACTGCTCAACGCTGTCCCCAAGCCCAGTTACTTTCTGATACAACCTGCAGAAGAGGATGACTGTCTTTTACTGGGAGCAGAGAAGTCTGAATTGCTCACCTGCAGCAGGACCCATAGTATCTTCTTTGTTTTTTGCCATACTCTCTTGAGCAAGAAGAACCCTTCACCTACAGAAACACCGGGAAAGAAATGATCCTTATGACTCATTGAAGTCGTTTCTTTCTTGCAAACCAAATCACCATGACAAAGAGTCTTAACAAGGAAACCATTGCTGTTTTTAACTTCAAAATTACTTCTCACTAGAGATTTACTACATTGTGATTTTCTCTTATTTCCTTTCTTTCCTTCAATTCTTGTAGGCTAACGGGATATCTTTTTTTTTTTGGTAGGAGGCTAACGGATATCGCATCAAGATTTCATAATTTAACTTATCGATGTGCGATATAATTCCTTGATGTGATAGCCTGCCTACTTCACGATGTGCAAGTCTTCTGTGGGGGTCATAGTCAAATGATCCCCATTATAGTACTACTTTCTGAAGGACGACGCTCCACTCTTTCAATAAAGCCAAAATGATAAATGAATTCCAAAATCATCACATGCACACCAATAAAATAATGGGATGGCTGGCTCATCCTTTTATGTTTTTCTCTGCATCAATCATAGAGATTGGTGGCATTGGAAATACAAGTATGGTACAACTAATTTCCCGTGCACAGACAGCATGAACAAGAAGAAATAATAAGATATATGGTGGGGCAGAGACAAGCAGCAACGAAGGAATCTGACAATGCAAGCGTTTCTTCTCTTTTGTTTTTATTGTTACACAGCATCCATCGCCCCACATGCTATTGCACATGACATGCTTTTGGCATCTTATTTCTGCCCCTTTCATAAGGAAATGAAAAATGCTCCCCCATTTTATTGCTCTCTGTTAAATTAAGTGGAAGATACTGCACGATCAGCACTAGCTGTTCCCTAGTGTAGTCCTCTCTTTCAACCAAGCAAAGACACGGACAAAGTCACTTGCTAAGAACCATCACAATTGCCAGCTCCCCCTCCCAATACGAGGTATAAGTTTTACAATTCTATTTGCAAGAGAGACATCACCATACCCTTCTATTCAGAGAGGGAAGACACCACGCCCTTCTGGTATCTTACAGCTATGCTCTTTGCTGGACGAAATTGACTAATGGTTGCTTTCAGGCGTGAAAGATCTTTTCTTGGAGGTGTCCCTCTCCGGTAAATGCACCATTTGTGCCGATGGGCTAACAAATAGGGACACCCATGAAAAAGATCGATCAAACAAGGCATAACTTCGAGAATATCCAAGGAGAAATCCCGTTTGATAAGAAAGACAACAAACTAAGGTCTCGTGGTGATCCTTTACAGGGAAAGAATCTTTGCGCCATCAATGTTCTTTTCAACAATAAAATATACCGTCGGCCAAAATGACCCTTTAAAGCAGCAATTGGTCACTGCAATCTTGCAGGGGACGAGCTCACTGCATGTCAGAGCTTCCGAAATTCATAGAAAAGAGAGTTTTTTTTCTAAGTCTAGTCTTTGTACAGTGACTGATGATTGGAAACAGACTAAACATTTACAGAGGCCATCTGTCAAATTCAGAATCGTGGCATGTGAAGACGAAGAAGAATAAGGGAAAATATATTAACTGTAATTTGTCTAGTAAGAGCCACACTTAGTCATCAAAACTCTATCTGAATAAGTTACTTCTACTATGCGCAACAAGAAAAATGATCTCATGAGCTGTAGCTTTGTGCAGCTAAAAATCAGATGATTTAGCCAAATGAGAATTCCAGCTCCCTTCCGGTTCCATCCTCTTCATGGGTGTGAGGGAAAACAGACCTCCGTGTTGGAAATTGTTCAGGTGCTCTGTAACCATTGGGTGCATTGGAGTAGATAGTACTTGCATGCCAGTCCCTCCTGGGCTTGCATTCCCTGTAGAACCGATCCCATTGTATAGGTAACACGGTGGTCCAACTTTCACCCCATTGTAAGGGGCTGGTCCACTGGGAACTTTGACTAGATTGTGCCCACCATGAAAGGCAGGGATTCCATTCAGATGCACTGGGTAGAGAGGAACATTAGGAGAATTAGTAAAAGAGAAAACAGGATTTTGGGGTGCAGTACAAGCTGATGAGTGGAATGGAAAAGCTCGGGTGGCATTCTCTGCTTGTTCTGGAACTCGGTGCACAAAGGGCATAGAAGTCACATGAGGCAAGAGCATTGGACCCATATAACGAGATTCAGACACACCAGCATTCCTTATAATAGAGATTTCATGACCATCTATTGCCTGCGTCCTGAATGATGGTTCACTTCCTTCTTGAACATGGGAATCTAAAGGTGACGGATCATCATTCAAATCAAAGTCTCTCACAGTTCTTGAAGATTGGCAGTTCTCATCATGTTCACTGGCAACATTGAGGTCTATACTGAATTTATCTCTCATTGAGCTAGCTCCATCAGGTACGTCATTTCGCTTTGAAGATTGTTTCTCACTCTCTATTCCAGCAGCTTCGACATTTAGATCAATCCCTTTAACCTGTTTCTGTCCCAAGCGATCACTACCCATCAAATGGCAAGTTGGCCTAAAAGCACTTGTAGTTGAAGCTGATCCCTTCCATCCACCATTTCCTAGCCCTTTAAACCAAACATCAGGAGTTGACTCGAGAACTTCACGTCTTGCGAAAACTGGTATTGGTTTTCTCACATTCTTTACACAACTATAAGCAACGATCTCTTGCTCCACTTCAATTGAATGAGCCGTCTCTTCATTGAGATCAATTCCCGAGAGAGTGCTCCGCTCTCCTTCTCTCACATCTTGATTCCCTCCTTTCACCCCTGAAACCACTTTCAAATTTATCTCCGCATAGAACTCCTCCTTTGCACGCTCTATACTCCTCCTTTTAGAAGGATTGGTTCTGGGAACATCAGTAAGCTTCTCTGACAAGGGCTTAATTTCTCTAATAATTCCTGATTCCATATTGGAGACCTTAATTTCTTTGGGATGGTACCCAAAGTCAGTGCAAGTGGAACTCATGCTACTGGTGTTAGTATTACTAATGTTACTACTTTTGAATGTTCTAGCATCTACTGTTGATTCCTGATAACTGTCATTAGAAGAAGCAGGAAGAACAAAATTTGCCAAAATGGAAGATGATGACTCAGTCTTACGCTGTTCTAATGTGTTTACACTCCCATGAAATGACTCATTGTTGACTTTGAGTTTGTGGTGTAGATTACCAGAGTCAACCTCATTCTTCAGGGAGGAATATTCAGACTCTTCTCCATCCTTTGAGCCATTCATGCCATTCACTTTGATCAATGATTTCTCATCTACCTCAGAGTGCTTGCTCAAAGGTTCATCATCACGAAGTGACACCTTCACTTCTCCATCTTCTCTGCATTCATTATTCCACAGTTCCTCATTCAGGTCAGAAAACAGCCCATGGGAGTTAGATGACGTCTTCGGATCTGCAACACTGTCACCCTCTTGGGAACAATTCAATGATTTCTTGACGTTCATTCTTCTAGTCCTTGAAGTGCTGGAATTCAAGGTCCATCTACAAATAAGGATGCTAAAAAGAAGTATCTGCATCAACAATAGGTACAACCTCGATTCATTAGTAATATAATTGAGATCAGTGGAATACGCAAAGAAAATCAAGCCACAGGTCTCATTTTGCCCTTTTCAAATAGTGCATTTTAAGAGTTGACACCAGATTCCAGAAAGCTAGAGTTCACGAGACAGAAGTATAAAGCAACAGATTTGCATTTGAATTAACAATCTGGAGAACATTCACGATATGCATATTACTAAGACAAATAACTCAGAGGCATAAGAAGTTCTTCCTAGTAAGATTTGGATATTATCAGCATAATAAAGCAAACCCCTTTTACAGACAGCCATCTCTCTTTCCTTCGTTTGTGCTTATACGAAATTCCATTCTCTTTTTTCAAGGGTTCATAGCTACAAAGATCTAAATAATAATACTACAAAGAAACCTCCTTTAAATGGAAAATAATCGAATAACCAAACATGCAATCATACGCTCACAACTGGGAGAACATTTCAGCAAATTTCCTTGGCAGAGCCAAGTTTTAATATCCAGTGATTTCCTCTTTTACCCAACAGAAAAAAAAAAAAAAGAAAAGGAATCCAGTGATTTCCCCTAATAGAAGATGCCAAATCTAAGGTACTCCTGATTCTTGAATACAGAAAAGCAAACTCAAATTCTCCAGCTTCTAACTTATAAAAGAGCATCAGAAACAAGCTACTTCCCTCTTCTCTTCAAGCAGTTTCCTCATAGCAAAAACATATAATATTCATGCTAAAAACTCAATCTTTATACCAACGCAAGAACAGGAACCAGAACAAGCCCTTTTCACTAATCGAAGAACAATCTCAGAGGACATCGAACCTACTCAAATCACAAAGATATAAGAAGAAAACAAACGGACCTGTGCTCATGAACCCAGGGAGAACCCTACCGAGAGATCAGCTGAGCTCGCACAGAGAAAATAATCCGTCTCTACTCTCTCCCCCCGTCATTTCCACTCTAAACACTGACTGTGCCATCCCTCTGTACCCCGTCTCTCTCTGTCCACATTCCAATGAACCCAGACAAGGTCCAGCAAAAAAGAAACCGGCCCCACCAGTTTTTCTCCTCCACATCGGTAAGGATGCAGCGGAAGAGCGGAAAGGGCTCTGTTTGCAGCCTTGACAGCGACGAGGAACAGACTAACGTGCTGTGTACAGCTGCTACTGCTGGAGCATTAGCATATTTCACGATTAAAAGTCCATTCATTTTGTCCTTTTCCCCCCACACTTTATTTACTTCCTCCTTTTTTTTTTTTTTTGGTTCCTTCCTTTTCCTCGCTTAGCTGAGAAGACACTGTTAGAAATAGAATCGCTGACGTATCGAATCGAGGCGAGAAATTTCGGACCCCATTGGAAGAACGATGGTGAAAGGAAAGAAAAGGACCGATGCTTCATTCATCGGAGGGACTGAGAGTGAGTGGGGGGCCTGATGGTGGGGCCCATGAATTTTACTTGGAGGACGAGTGGGCCCCATTGCTTTTTCCATGATTACATATATTTTTTTAAAAAAAATCCCAATCTTGTTCCCGTTGCCGTAGGTAGGGCCTGCGGGACCATGAACCGTGGGAATCATCAAGGTCTCCTGTAATTGCAGTATCTTCCCAAACCTTTGTTCTCCTTTTATATATACCCGTCAAGTTTTCTTTTGTCTCACTTTACCCCATCTTGTTGCGCTGCCCATTCTCCAGCTAGAACCGGATTGTGTGCGTTTGCTCTCAAAATTAATTTTACTAGATGATAATATAGTCCATCGATATACACGAACTTTATCTATTGTTGATGATATATTGCATGAAAGTATATATTTAAATAGGACATATGTGCATCACAGCATATTTGATCAGCCCAGGACCATCGACACACGTGTTCGTAACACTTGAGGTCTTCTCCTAACCAGACACGTAAAAAGTACCAGAACAACATGGAAACAGCGAGAAAGGAGTCCTGCGCCACAGTAGAACTATAATGTCGTCTTACAGGCAAGAGGAAACCCTGAAACATGTAGCTGTGAAACTCCCGAACTTTCTCAATTTCTGAGAGATCCCCTGAAGAGTTTAAGTTTAGCTCTCGTCTTCCTTCTACTTTCCTCGATTGCCTGGGTTTCAGTGATATCCTCGGATAATTCTTATGGTGGCAACAATCACGACAGTCGGACAAGAGGCGATGATGGTGGCGCATGGTGGAAGTGACGGAGATGGTGGGGGCTCTGCCTTCACTCTAGCTCGTGTACCATTCCCCTGACAAAGCTGCGCCCACAAGGCCGCCGGTGCTTTTAAGAAGGCCAAGCGTGGGACCGTGGAGGTCCTCCACGAAGTGAGGGGGTCCTTCCACAAGTTCCTCGAGAAAACCCTAGTGCAATATCATCCTGTGCATGCTGCTAGGGCCGTGTTAGAGATGCTCAACGCCCTCCGCAGGGATGTCCTCAGCAACGTGTCAAGGGTGGTGCTGCGGGCGGTCCATGATCACGAGGCAAGAGCCCAGGTGACGATCGAGATCTTCCTGAATAGTAACACTAGTCATGATTTCTTGTGCTGCTGTAGTGTAGAATACTTTTATCTTCCGTTATGAATGGATGCCACATCATCCCACCATGAAGTATGGAGAATCGAAACTGGTCGAGATTAACTGACACTGCTCTGTGAATCTTTTCCTGAAATTTAGACTCATCTTTAGATCAATTTGTTGTAGTTCTTTTAGTTCATTCCAGAATATCTAAAAAGTGAGGCTCCGATCAATTTATAGGACGGACACGAGCCCAAGGACATGGGACAGGCGAAAGCACCGCCGCCGACACTGCTTACGAGGCTGTTGCAGGATGTGAGATTTCTGCTGGGCTTGATGGGCTTACTAGGGTAGGCGATGGCTTACGGTATGTGTATGTGGCTTGTGTTCATCTCATATTCTGCTCGCACCAGGGCTGTCCGGAGGCGGCAGCGCCCTGCGGTGGAGTGAGTGGTACCGTCCGGGGTGTATTGCAGGGCCATGGCCTGGTGAGTCGGCACGGCGGCACTGGGACATTTCCTTGGCCTAAGAAGGAACGGGAAATTCGAAGTCTGTAATCCTCTGGCAGCCCTCCTGATGGTTCTTGTGAGTTTGCTCTACTTGGAGCCTCGATAGCAACTAAGGTACGTCTAATCTAAGAGACCTTATGTAGCATCGACACTCTGGAAGGTATACTTTTGCATTACATCGAAGTCAGGATGTTAGAGAACGGTTCCATGAACCCAACAAAACTAAGATTAGCTGAAAGAAATGCTGTTATCTGAGCTCGTAGTCAGGGGTCAAGCTAACGTTCGACACTTGCATAATCTAATTAGGCCTTGCTAGAGAAGGTCGAGTTGGAGAAGGAAGAAGAGAAACCACGAGGGCCATCCTCCGAACCTTCTGGGGGCGGTGGCCGTGTGGAAACATCCGAGCCGCCAGTTCTCCCTGATGGTTCCATCAACCCCAGCTGTCCCATTCCAACAAAGACAGGCAAAACACCCGAGCCATGTCTCGGTCATGGTTCAACCGATACTGGTTCCGACATCACAACAAAGACAGAAGAGACCGCCAGATCAAGAGTCTCTAGATATTAGACGCCAGGATTAAAACCCTAGACTCGCGTCTGTGGTTCGTGAACGTAATGGTCTTGCCAATTCTTGGCTGGCACCTCGTATATTTGGGGTATCATCTGCAATCCTGCAGCTGTTAGGCTTCTCTCAGCCTTGGATATGTATTGATTAGCTCCTGGTCAAGCCCGTGTCATCATACGATCGTATAACTGGATTATGGTTCAGCCTGGATGAGCCACAACTCATTCCTATTGCCGTGTCTTCATCTTGTGCTGCGAAGATGATGATGTAATTGTTTTTCACTTTTTACCTTCAGTTATTTCTCATTTTCAAGTGAATTAAATCTTGTAGCATGAGAATTCGTGAAGCGAGCCCGAATTTACATGTATAATTAGGGAATTTTATTTTTCAATTAATCATATTTCAAACTTGAATTTTTAGAATCTAGCATCATATTATACTTATACCTATTGAAAATAAATAATTTCTCATAGTACAAATTTGGACTTTTAGAAATCTCTATGAAAAAAAAATCTTAAAAAGGAAAATCACCCCTAGCAAATGTGCCTCAACATCCTTATCTTTTGTGACAGATGCAAATTCTCTACTTGGAAACGACATAGTGGTGGGTCGTCTTCCTGATTCGCCATTCCTTATTAAGCAATGCAGTAGTGTCACACAATTATGTGCAACGTGGACAAGGTGCATGAACTTGCACTTAGACCACCTGCCAAATGCTACTCCCTGGGCATTTTTATACAAGCCCCCCTCCCTGATTCCACCATATTCACCCAAATTTGGACCGAAATTCAATTCATAGACGCATGACCATAACTGTCATTAGGGGGCTTAATAAATTTTCTTAATTTCAATATATAGTATTTACAAATTACCCAAAGAAAGTAATTCTCTTTAATATAATCACTGGCAATCGTGATTTTTCCTCCTGCTTGTAAGAAAATCCCAACACAATTGCCAAGGGCAGTCAAATATGGGTTGGGTTCGTTTGAAATATTTCAAAATCCCTTCTTACGAAAATTTCGAATATAAATATTGTAAATGGTAGAACTCGAATTTAAATTAGTAATGGTGTAATAGTATCCTAATTTATATTGGTCAATGGTATAAAAGTTGGTACATAATATATGATATAAAGAAAAAAGAAATATCTTACGACAAGAAACCTAAGTTGAATTTCATCGCTCACATTATCATCAGCCACAACGGCAATTCTCCGACAGAAGGATTGATCTAGAAATGAAGAACACGAAAGAGGAAAGGTGGGGAAATCGCTCAACCAGTTATCAGATTCAGATTTTTTTCTCCTCTCCTTCATCGCCGGCAGCTTTGTCGGACCCTTCGGCGCCGTCCATCGGATCGTTGTCGCCGGCGATCTCCTCGACCCTCTTGTCCAGGAAATCGGACAGGTCCTTCATGTCCTCCAGGCTCATCATCTCGATCAGCCTCTCGTCGTCGCCGTCGTCCTCCAGCAGCTCGTCCAGCAGCATCTCCAGCTCCAGCTCCCGATTCTGCCTCTGCCCCTCCTCGACCTTCTCCTCCAGGATCGTCAGGCTCTTGTCTAGGCACTCCTCGTGGTTCTTCATGTGCTTTGCCTGCTTCTTCTGCGGCATTCCCTTGAACCTCTCCAGGATGCGCTCGGCCTCCTCCCGAGACGGCCAGACGTGGGGCTCGGGCTCGTTGGGGCCGTAGATTATCGCACAGCCCTCGATCCCGCAGAGGGTGGTGAGCTCGCTGGCCTTCTTCAACAGCCCCGCCTTCCTCTTGCGGAAGGTCGTCCTCCTCACAGACTCGTTGGTGATCAGCTCTAGCCTCACCTTCTTTCTCCCCATAATTAATTCTCCCTCAACAATGGTTATGAATAGTAAATTTCAGAGAGGTTTTGCACACAAAAATGGAAAAAAAAAAGGGAAATCTTTGGGAGGGGAATATATGAAAATCTAGGGGTTGGAGAGAGCACTGTTCAGACACTAATGGCTAGATATGTATGGCTGCGTATGCGTCCTGGGGAAGTTTCAAGAGGGCAGCATGGAGAGCCGAGAGAGCGGACCAAATGTTGAGAAAAGCGGACCGACCAGTTCTCTATTATTGTATGGTTCTCAATTTGAAATCAAAAGTTTATAAATTCGATTCTTATTAATGAGATTATCAATATTATCTTCTAAGTTCTTCTAAATCTGTTTATAATATAATTGAAAAGAGGAAAAAAAAAAGGTCAAGTTTTCAAGGGCTATTATTCATAATTAATTTTCCTCTTCCACAATTTTTGTTACGAATAAATTGTGGAATTTAGATGAATCGGGAGTTAATTAATGGATTTCGAGGCACCGGGTAATGCACACTGGAATTAGGTTAAATTATTCAATTGTGGCACATTGGGAGACGTATTCAAAATTCCCTTTTGAACTGTATATCGTGTAAAATAGAATCAAATTAATTAAAAACTTAGGAACAATCTATTGAGATTACGCTATGACAATCTAATAAACTAATAGGATCCGGCGGCGGAGGCAGAGAGTCAAACCATTAAAAATTGAATATAAAATCCCTTAATCTAAATTTGGAAATCATACCGTCCCTCGTATTGAACATCATTTCCCATCTGAATTGAAATTTCAATTTAGCTATAAAAGTTGCAATGCCCATTACCTGAAGAGATTGGGCCCAATGTGGCGGTCTATGAGACAATTGAGTCTTAATACTTTTATTAACATAGTTTTTTGAACTAATGCAGGATCAACCTCATGAATGCAAGTTTGCCAAAATTCTTATGTTTCCATTAATCGTATTAGAATCTTTTTTTTTTGTTGCATCATACGTTGTCTAGGATTTCAATGAACTATTCAAGCGAAGTCGATTCATTATAAACTTTATCCATAATTTACCTTACTCGAATTTGGTGTTATACCTAAAGAAAAAATGCCCATTTTCAAAAAGGATGTTGTAGTGATTATATATACATATATACATATATATTTTATTAATCAATGTCTTCTAGAACATCTTCAATGTCTGCTAGAACATCTTCGATGACCTTCCTTTAGCTTTCGGGTACGACAATTAATGATGCACAAGACAATTTTTGAAAAATTCCTTTTTTTCTATATGTTTTAATTTTATTTCTTAGTTAATTCGTGCAGATAAGTATTGCATATTTAATTAATTATTCAAATACATATGATGCCTTAAATTCTCATAAATAATATATCTTATAAAAAAATTCATTCTATGTTGTTTTATTACCACGCGTTTGACTCTAAAAATTGTCGGAATCTTTCCAATGAACAGAGTTGGCGAGTGATTTTTATTTTTTCTATTATTGATGCATTCAGTCTCTCAAGAACGATTAATGGCCTTCTAAACTAACATTGATGCAAGTGGCTCTTACTTTTCCTATAAATTGGAGATTGACAATCTGCACCTCTCATGGCCAGCAATTGTTCTCCAATTACGTATTGTAAAATCCGGTGATGATGATCCAATCGTACCGTTCGTCGATGGTTCTTATGATATGGGTACGGTCATCGCGCCATCGGTTCAGTGGCATACCAGAGACTGTTGAGTACCGTAAGGTGCGGATCGGTTCCTCGATTCCTCCTCTCTCCGTTGCATATTCGTGATATTTTGCGTAGATATATATAAATACTCTTACGATGCTGCCGCAGCCCACGGTGTCTTCTCCACCCGAACTCGAACAAGGGCGAAGGACAATGTAAGCTCCGAGGAGGATGGCTGGTTTCATGCGAGGGTGGACGACGAAGCTAAAAAGGGTTGCTGTTGAGGATGAAATGGAATTGCCGTATAAATCCGTGATATGGCGATTCCATTTTGTTTCATTCAATTGTATCAAATTACGGGCAAACTAATCCTGTAAGGATGTGTGGGTAAAATTAAATTGGGGAGAAATTCGGAAGATGAGATGTGTGTGAGTTATTCAATCAGGTGTCTGGCAAAATTAATCTCAAGAGTGATTTGGAAGATGGAATGTGCAATTTCTTTTGGGACGGTGGCAATTTTTTTTATGTTGTTCCACTTAATTATATGTCGTGTCATTTAATTTTGGATAGATTATTGAGTTCAATTAGATATGTGTTCATAAACAATTGTAATATTTTTCAATATTAGCTTCACTCAATTTCATGTCATTTATAATTCAATTTCTCTGCATATTTTTTGATATTCCATACTATTGAGCTATAATTGCATCGGATTCAATTAACCCATTATTGCAATTATCTTTAAAGGCAATTAATCTAGAAATTCAAATATTTGATTCTGGGCAAAATCTCCATCTTTCTAGATACGTATAATTTGATATATGTAATTTCAACGAGTTATAGTATAACTATGGGTTCAAGTGAGGTCGATCTGCTGAATGGCAAGACCCTCTCCCATCATGGATTTTCTCTTTTTACATGCTCGAATATGAAGGCTCTCTTATGAGGAAAAGACGTTGAATCACTTCAACTAATTCGTGTCGGTAGAAAAACTTATTGATTAAAATTTTTCGATTTTCACACCAAAAAAAGAAAAAAAAGATTTAGCAGTTAAATTTCCATCCATGCCCTTCACCTATCTTGATTCACCTTCCTTTTGATCAATGATATGATAACTAATGATACATGAAACAAATTTTGGTATGGAATATTCATGATATATAGTCAATTATGATAATTTAGTAAAAATGGATCATACATTTACATCATATATATATTTGCAATATTCTAGAATACCAATTAAATTCCTCCATTGTATCAAATATTTTCTTGCCAAAGTGGCAATGTTGGTTGGCAAAGCAAAATTTGTTTCTACAATTTTTTTTCAAAATTTCATTTAATTCACAGAGATAAATATTACATATTTAAATTAATTCTTAAGATATGCACGATATTTTACTTTTTAAGGGAATAAATCTTATCATATGGACAAGATTTCAACCTAAACATGACAATTATCAATGGCCTGTCCAAGGATATTTTGATGCATGTGATTCTTATTTCCTCTATAAATTGGAAGATTTCCCCTTCACCTCCCATGGCAAAAACAAAACAATTGTGCTTAAATCACAATTCCTCTTCCCTCTCTCTTTCAATTTCATGTGTTTTCCTTTGCACATGTCCTCCTCAGAGCAAAAACAGCGTACCTCTGGATTAGATCCTTACCCCCTCAGATGTCTTCTGCATGTTCTACGGCCATGCATCATAAAGTCCCGTCAAAATCCACATACATCCTCCAGTGATGCCCTTGATGATATGGATCTGATCGTTGCACTTATCGGTTCGGTGATGTACCAGATGTTACGAGTGAGTAAGGTAAGGAGTAATAATTTCCCGATCATTCTCCCTTGTATTCCATGCTCATAATATATTGCATGAATTTAAATACGTTGATTTAGCCACTCGTATCCTTATTCTCGCCAATTTTTCAGCTCGAGCAGTTGTCTCCACGTACGCTCTGACGACGATATATGAGCATGAGGTGATCATGATGTGCACATGAAGGGCCAACAGAAAAGGTCATTTATCGTGGCGGCTCTGGCATACAAGATCTCCAAATGCTATGACACATCTTTAGAGCTGCTCCGTATTTCCCCCGTCTGGCATGTAATTGGGATCCTCCAAACTCGGGAGAATTTGTGATGTTCTAAGTACATCTTGGCCCGAAGCATGTCACCTGTGGTGTGAAGTGACGGTGAAAAAGGAGCGAACTCCCTTATGATGTATTAGGTCATGATGCATCGGAGGAGGAAGCTGCCGGGGTATTATATCGTCGAAGAATGGAACGACAGTACAGTATAAAAAGAGAATGACGATGGAAATGAATGAAATAGAATTGCCGTATAAACTAAGATCAGTTTGTAATAATAATATGATTATTTTGTTTTTTAATTCTACTCCATCATACCTGAGCTGGGTTCTCTCGTACCACAAGCATCCATCACTTAAGTTTCCATCTCAGCATGGCTACGAGCCGTCGACGTAATCCACGGTTGAATATGAAACCCTAAACGTTGCCTATTGCGGGATAATTGAACTGTCATTGCTATTATTCTCCTTTTATGAACTCCGGCGATCACGTCCAACCACCGAGTGGAGATTCGGTCGAGGAGCTGAAGCGGAGAAGTGACATTCGCAGTCAACACCGTTCGAGCTCCGAAGGAGCCAACTCGATTGTCCGCATTGTCCAACTCAATCCCGGTTCACCCGGTGAAACCCGAACCGCTTCCTTCTCGTGGCCCTCTTCATTTCCAGCCGTCAATATCTCAACCGCTGATCCTCCGAGCCCTTCGCTTTTCAAGGTAGTACATCTCATTTCCCCGTAGGAGCTTCGCGTAGAATTAGCCGAGACGAGCAATTTTCTCACTTCGTGTTCCTATCAGATACAGTTTGGAGTTTTGAACTGTCACTTTCGGCAAGGAATTTCTGGTAATTCATGCGGATTGTTCTTGAAGTTTTCTTCTTCGTCTTATAGACGAGGGAAAAAGGGGTGAAATTTTCTTGTGGTTTCAGCGTCTGCTGATTACTGAAGCATCATAGGTTGCAGTTTCTTGGTATATACCCATCATGAGCAATTCAATACACATGATCAGGGAGTGAACTGTTGGTTTACTGTGCAAGGGAGCGTGTCAGAATTCAATGCACTCCTGTGCACAGGTCTTGATGAAATCTCGATCTGACTAGCTGCGCTTGCTGAGAAGTTGATGGTCAAGTTTGTTATGTGATCACTGATTTTCCTAAATGCTTCAAGCATGTAGGGAGATGAACCAACAATGGCCATCAAGCATAGCTTAAGAATCATCTTATGTTGGAGTCAGGACGGAATACGTGCAGCAGATGACCCAGGATCACATAAAACGGAGAATGAAAGAATAAGTAGGCAGGCATCGCGATAGACTAGGCCCAGAACTGTAACACCGTCTCTGTTCTTGCCTCTACTACCTAGGAAGATGAATTTCTATGAGGAGCTTCCACATTCAAAGAGCTGAAGAGCTTTGCAGCTACACTGTCTATCTTCAGATTTTCTGCTCACTTATCATAACACCTGTTGCTTTTGTCCTTCGCTTGATTGAATAAACAGACTGAAGCAGTGATTATTACTCAATAGAATGAATGAGTCATCCACGCTACGAGAGCTCGTTTTCTTGGGATATTGATTGAGAGATCTCTAATTAATTGTAATGGCGTTAGGCTTTGATTCTCGAGTGATATCAGCTTCAGTGGAGCTGTGGTTGAACTAATTCGGCAAGTGAATTGGGGTGTTAAGCTGGCTACGTTATCGAGAACAAAAAATGAGTGAACAAATAGGAAAACGATGGGAAATTACCTTTTGCGCCCTGAGGATTAGGTATTTAGACGTTGACCCTCGGGACTTTCTGTTTATGACTGTTGACACCCTACAGTTAACCTTTCCGTCAAGATAAACGGAGAGGCCATCAATTAGTTGGATCATAATTGGCCGCGAAAGGTTGTTTAATTCCGAGCGGTAGCCGCCGTCCTCCGCCTCCCAAATCTGTCCTCGTCCTCAGCTCCGTTTCCCTCTGTAGGCGGCAGCATCCTCTAACCTCGAATGAGCATCGATGGGTGCGCCAAGGCTCTCCGGCATGCAGAAGCAGGTGCTCAGCCTCTACCGAGGCTTCCTACGGGCTGCTCGCTCCAAGTCCCCCGACGACCGCCGCCGCGTCGAGTCGATCGTCATCGCCGAGTTCCGCCGCAACTCGAAGGAGGTGGATAAGAAGAATTTCCTCTACATCGAGTACTTGCTCCGCCGCGGTAAGAAACAGCTCGATCAGCTCAAGAGCCCGGAGACCACGGGGTTGTCGTCCTTTGGACTCGGTTCGTCTCGGAGTAGAGAATCTGAGAAGTAGCGGAAGCCTTTTTTTTTTTTTTAGCATTCAAGGTATAATTTTTTAAATCGACGATTTGTCTTCAATTACTTCACTGGAAACTCATCGACCAGAGATCTGATGAATGTTCACTCTGTGTTTCCAACGAATAAATGTTCTCATTTGTGATATCCAACTACCTATAGTGCAGTTTACAGACGTTGATCGAAATACTATCTTTTCAATTGAGTAGGCCTGATATGTTATCGGAAGGGCCCAGATTCTCCGCTAATCAACGTGAACACTTATCAAATCCAAAGTGGACACATTGTGCTCAGAAAGATGATTAGTTCTGCATATGTTCTGATGCTTCCCTGAATCGAGAGAGGGAGAGTTTCGGTCTGCAGAGACCCTCCATTTCTCTGTTTCCTCCTGTGGAGGAATACATTTGGAGCATTTTCATGCAAACAAGCTTCTAAGAACTCGTCCACTTGTTGACAACTTCCCGATTTTGTTTCCAAGAAGAGAGAACAAAGGCTCTGATAGATCTCTGGTGTCAGAGGAAAGTTTATAAGTCTGGAAATATAAGCAAGGAAGAACCAGTTAATGGAGGAAAGGCAGTATTGATGGCTCTGTTTTCAGTATGGATGCCTTTACATCCATTAGATCTTCAATTTGCTTGAAGTAGCACTTGATTGTGGAGCACATGAATATGACCTTAAAGATCTCCAAGGTTGATATACTGCAGTACTACAGACAGATTGCCATGGAGCTGATATGACTATGATCTTAAAGATGTCTATACTGCAGTAGTGCAGACAGATTGCCATGAAGCTGATAAAGCTCTTTGTCAATGCTGTGCTTTTCTTTCTTCTGTTTGGTCTGTAGGATGAAATTGGTTGCACCCAAAGGTGCTCATGATTTTGTGTAAGATGTTACTTCTAGTTATCCTTTAGAGTGTCTCAAAAACTAGTCAAGGAAGAATCAGTTAATAGGGGGAAAGGCATTATCATTTGCTGCGCCTTCAGTATTGATGCCTTTACATCCATCAGTCATTCAATTTTCTTGAAGTAGAACTTGATTGCGGCGCACATGAATATGACTTTAAAGATCTCCGAAGTTAAGATACTGCATTTTTGGTACAGACAGATTGTCATGGTGCTGATAAAGCTAAATGTCAATGCATGCCTTTCATGCTTCCCTTTGGTCTACAGGTTGAAATTGGTTGCTGCACCCAAAAGGGAGCTTTTGGTTTTGTGGGAGATGGTACTTCTAGTTTTTGTGTTCCCTATATCATCATCATTTACTTGGAAGGAAGCTGGTTAAGGCTTCTCCTGCTGCTTCTGAAATTGCATCCTGTGCTAGTGAGATTGCCTTGATTCCCTGATTGTAACACCACTCCAGATATTCTTGCCAAGAAGTTCACCTTCTAGTCTTTGTCAAATTGCTCGAGCCGTTTCTCTTGCTCCAGGATGTTTAACTATGCTCCGGGTAGTTAGTTATCCTGTCCCTCCTATCCCTTGCTTCACCACAGCTCTTGTTTCGGTTATTATTGATACTCCAAACTAGCTGATGCAATCTGCTTTCCATTTTGTCCAGCAAGGTACGTTGCTCCAGTTCTAGCATTATACATCATAGCTCTGAGTGGGCCGAGGATGAACAGCAATTTCATTGACTAGGAACCATCCTTAGAGGGACAGGACGATCTTCCGTGATATCATCGGCCTTCTACCTGACAAACCGTCGTGTGTGCTTGTGTGTATGAGACAAGAGCAAGTGGGGTGTCTTCTACTAAAAAGTAAAGGAAAAAAAAATCAACTTGATGGGAAGAGAAATTGGACTTTGTTTCGTGATTCCATTTCAGTCCCAGTGGATGTCGGTGGACTGGGTTCGGCTGGCGCGGGGCCTGGCCTCCAGCCTCGTGCGGGCCCCTTAACATGACCTCGCATAATAAGGTACGGCATCATCCGTGGCCCTCCCCGTCTTCCAGTTTGGCTCCTTCTCACGCATCCCGTCGGTACGGTACGGCTACGGCACGGCTCTGCTTAATTCTCCTAGAGATCTCCATGATACTCTCCTCAGCAATTCATGGTGGTATCAATTTGACTGTTGGCGCACTATTAACAAATTACTTTATATTATCACTAGAACCTTTTTTTTTTTTAATGTTAAGTTGAAAGCACATAGGATGCCTCTACACTTCATACAAACCCCAGGTTGAATCTCTTCTTACGTAAGCAGCTCTCGATGAAGCAACACGTTGGAAAATAAGATGGACTCTTCTTTGAAGAAAAATGGGAAATTTGCATCAGCGTCTCTGTTATTTAATGTCCGGGACCGGATGTCCAGCGTGTCGTCAGCTGGTAAACGACAGCCCTGGCCACACGATGCGGGTGCATGCACCGTTTTGTCACAGCTAGAGATGTTGACCGGCCCATGCAAACCCGAAACTGGCTCAAACTGTTTCTCCGCGGGCCTGTAATTGCTTTTACTGAGCTTATGGTCGGTTACAAGTCAAGTTTAAAATATGGACTGTTGAACCGTAATTTGTACGGCACATTTTTTTATTGAACTAACCTAGAACTGAACCATAACTGTTTTGAAATCAAACCAGAATCTTTTGTGAAACTGAATCACATCGCCCGGACTGCCAAAATCATTCCCATCCGCCCTCGGCGGCTCCTTCCTTATCCAGGTGTCCCTGCCTGAGCTGCTTCCTTGGTTAAAACATTGACCTGCAAAGCAATCACTATGGCATTTGCCCACTGTAACTTGCAATCATCGGCCGAAAATTTTGAATGGTCAATATGTTTGCAAATTCATTTTACCCAAAATTTATCTTTCTTTTTTTTTTTCTCATTTTCATTATCGGGTATCAAAATATTTATTAATTTTAAATAATTTAAATTAAAAAGATGATATGGTACATAATTTGAACCAGCACACTTATGAATGGTTTTGGACTAATTCATATTTTTCTGAATTATAGCCCGTAACTAACTCATTAAGTATAACCGGTCGAATCGTAACTGTAACAAACGATTTCGGGCTCATTTTGAACCAACTCAAGTCGTCCATTTAATATTACTAGTCACAGTAGTGTTATTAAAAGTGCGGTTCGAGCTAGTTCAAAATGAGCCTGTAACTATTAGATTCTATTAAGCAAATGGGCCAGTTTGGTTACGGGTCATTATTCATGGGAATATAAATCGGCCTGGAATCATTTATAAATGGGCCAGTTAATGGTCTTGGCTGGTTTGGCTCATTAACCATCCATGTTTTTAAAATTAAAAAAGCACATTTATTTTCAAGTGAACAGTATTTTGATTGATAAACGACACTTATCAACAGTATTTTAATTGAATAGATGAACAATATTTTGATATGATGTGATGAACAGTGGTTTGATTAGATACCTCACCTATTTGTGCCAGTTGGTTTTTTAACAAAATGTAGGAGATTGTGACATTTGGCAAGCAGAGGACTATAGTTCACGGTCCGGGCTAGTTTAGTAAGTTAATAGTTCGGACCAGTTACGGTTTAACGGCCATATATTACTGACCCAGCTCATAACATAAGAGCGGTTATGGGCTAGGTTAGGGGGCGGTATAGGCCGGTTCTAAATTTAGACGGTCCGGTTCCGAGCCAGCCCGCCCCGTTTAACAACTCTATGTCACAGTCGGAGATGAGACCAACCAATTGCTATGAGGATGGTGCAATGCACCGGGCAAACTGAGCTTTCTCAACCCACATTAACTACACTCTGGCTTGATAAAAATGCAGTCTAGTATGCCTAGTGGTCAGTATGTGTGAAGAATAGTCTAGGCGACTCTTAATCAGATATGATTCAAGTATAACTTTATACTACAAATGCAGTGACCAGGATTGGAATAATTTTATGGTTAATTAATAGTTAATTTTCAATGTAAAAAAGGAAAAAGAAAGAGTGGTGGCCATACTCGCGAGCATAACTCCCTCCCACGACTACCTCAATCGGATCCGAAAACGGAACAGACGCCATGTCCATCCTTCTCGCTGGTCGATGATCCCACCTCATCTCTCTCCGTCCGTCCTCCCATTCATCTGTGACGGCATTTTCCTGTTTGTTTCTCGACGGAAGCACGTCGCAACGCCACCCATACGTACGGAATTGGAGTTCACCCTCTCTCCCTCCCCTCTCACCCACTTCCCTCCATTGAATCTGCCGCTCCTCCGTTCCTCGTAGAAAGGCCGGTGAATTGAATGGATTGGGCGCCTGATCGGCTCAACTGTCCTTTCATCGATTTATTAGTCTGCTGCCTGCTGCTGCGGTTTCAGTCACCCAGCCGGAGCTGATAACATGCTCAGCTCTGTAGCTCCACCCCTTCTTCGATCCCGTTGTTATTGCAGTTGCTTCATCAGCCGCGCCTGCCAGGTCTTGGTCATCCCGTGAGCTGTCTGACCCGGCAAATCTATGCACGGCTACAGCCGCCTCGGTGCTGTCAGGACCAATGGGGGCTCGCCTCCGCCCTCTCCGAGGCTCCGGCACGGCCGGAACAAGAGCTTCGGTGGCGGCAGCGGAAGAGGTGCGAAACAGAATCTGATGGAGAAGCTGGTGGTTCTTGTCGTATCGGCTGTGTTCAGGAGGAGAGGGGTGCTCCTGTTCGCGCCGGTGCTGTATATCTCGGGGTTGCTGTTGTATATGGGATCCTTAGAGTTTAGTGTAAAGAGAATTGGTCGTGGTGGTGGTGGGCCTCAGCCTCCCGGCTCCGTGTACAGGAGTCCTCAGGCGTTTAGGAAACTATGGCCTTTCATGGAAGCCGATAGCAACGAGACCCATAATGCGGTGACATTTTTCCCCTATTTCCTTCAGTACTCGGTCTTTAGAAGCTTTTGGTGATCTTCTTTACTCCTTCATATATTGATCGTTTGGTAGAATAGTGGAATTGTTTGCAGACGAAGTGTAGTTGGCAAATTGATTCTCTAGCAAATTTCTGTTTTATGTCTTACATACGCAAATAATTTAATATGGATGTGTTTGGATTGGAATAATTGATTACAAGCAAAATCTGTGAGTCGTTTTTTGTACATGAATGTTGGGTGTTTGTGTAATTGGTGAAAATAGATGATACTAGTTCTGATTTTTGCTAGTTTTGATAGCAATGAGGGTCTGTTGGATAAATCAGATTCAGATTAGTCAAAATGAATTGGCTTTGTGTCAGCTTCATATAGGCTCCTCTGTCTTGTGTGGTGTAATTCATTTAGCAATCAATGTTATTTTCTCTCCAAAATGAGTTCCTTTGGTTGATCACCCGATGAAAATGAAATTGTACAGTTGATGAGCTCATGGAATCCAAAGCTAAATCAAGTTTGGAAGCCTTGTATCGGCCCGACTATTTCCCAAGCAGGTAAATTTGTATATCAGTGTTTTTTGTCCTCTAAGATGGATTTTAATCACTGGTGGACCATGAACTTAATGCGTTAATCATTAAGATAAAAGGCTTTGTTTCCCATGCAGTGCCATTCTGTCTTTTCTTGTTCTGTTGATGATGCTTAATTGCTTATTTAATATGCTTACCGTTTAGTTCTTGCGATCAATATGCCATTGCTGGGATGGACTGGAACAGCGTGCTGTCATTACATAAGGATTATTCTGAGTGTTTACTTTCTGTGCAACTATCATTTTGATGATGGAGTATAAGATGAGGTTGGACAACTATAATGTTCTATCTAATTGGTTCCTCTGATACAAAAGCGCACCCTTCTTACAGATAAAGGGAAAATTGATTTTGTGAAGAAGGCACGACTTTTCCAGGATATCATTTACATATTGGTTTTCCTCATGCAGATTCTATAACAATACCATATTATCCTCCATAGATTCTTTCATTATTTGACTAGTCTAAACAATGAATGGTTGGTGTTTATGATTCAGGAAAGTTGAATCTTTTTAGACTTGGGTGTAATATGCTGGCTGATTCCTCTTCACATTTTGACCAGTATATATCAATATACTTGCATGTGCTACTATAAGTTAGTTACATTATTTTACTTTTAGGATCCCAGGAATTGCCAGATTCTAATGGTTTCCTCATAATTGAAGCAAATGGTGGATTGAATCAACAACGCTTATCAGTATGTTCTCTAAAACCACTGAATTCTAATGATTATGCACATTCTTAAATAAGAATTCTGCCATATTAGGATCTTGTCATTGGCAAAAGGACTGGGGAAGAAGGATAGTGGTAAGAGTATTATCAGATCCCCTTTTGTTCTGAATTTGATAGGCTAAAGTATTTGTGAGCACTCTTGAAACAGAAGTAGTTGCATTATCCAATAGATTTTGTGACATCATCTACATTTATAATTGCTTTTTGCTTGATCTACTGCATCCACGCACCTTCTCTTTTGAAAGTAATGCACGTATTTATGCACTCTAAGCTGTAGTTCTCCCACATTATTGGCAATATTAAAATATTTGAAATAATTTCAATCATTGATGCAGAATTCTGTTATTTAATTAGTTCAGGCTTCTATAACTAGAAATATCCTTATTTTTTGGGTTCTCATTTGCATTTTGTTTTGATTAAATTTCATTGGTTTAATACAGATATGTGATGCTGTGGCAGTTGCTGGACTATTGAATGCTACACTTGTGATCCCAATGTTTCATTTGAACAGTGTTTGGCAAGACTCCAGGTCAGCCGCGTTTCTTCAAATGATTAATAGTGTTCCAAGGGTGTTGGTGGGAGGGAGATGAAGTGGAAGTGCAACACACTTCAAGAGTCTTCAAGTGTGGCTAAGGGCTAAGATACCTCATTTATGAATGTGTGGATTAAATTGGTAGAAATAAGCTTTTGCTTGATATGACTGAGATAAGGCCCACACTAGGTCTGCTTTAGATGGTTTTTCTCAATATTTAGCATTAATATACAGAAGAGGATCTCGGGGTGGCTGTTCTTCCCCATTTTGTGTTTGATCCCAAAGGAAATTTTGATATGACCCCATAGAAAATTCCCTTATGTTGCATGTAATTTGTCATATGTGCCACCTACTTGGTGCAAGTAAATGATTCTAAAAAATGGCTCATGTTGAGGCTAGAAATTATGATCTAGTCTTTCCAACTCAGATAAGGGTGTTGAGGTCATATGAAAATTGGACATGAAAAGAAGGGCCTTTAAATCCTCTAATCACATTTAAGGATTTCATGTCTCAAGTTGTAAAATACTGTCATTTATCTCAATGATGAGTATCATTTTAAGACAATTGTTTAGTGCATAGACTCATGCTTTCTACAAAGCACCTTTCGTATGTGAAATTCATGAGCTGTTTGTTATCAATGCCTTAATCTGGTATGATAGATAGTGGTGCTCAATTTGTATAAACACTAAGATTTTAAAGTCTCATTCCTTTTGTTTGCCTGCTCTTGCTTCAGCAACTTTTCAGACATTTTTGATGAAGATTTCTTCATAGATGCTCTCAAGAACAATGTGAAAGTGGTGAGACAGCTTCCAGAGGATGTACTTCAGCGGTATAACTATAATATAAGTAGCATAGTAAATCTCAGAGTAAAGGGCTGGTCAACCCCAGCACATTATCTTCAAAAGGTTCTCCCCAAGATGAGGGCACTGGGGTATGCACCCTATCTACTCTGTAAGGCTTGTGCATTCACTTTTTAGGAGTTCATTTGCTAAATATTTGAGTTCTATATATCCTATGTTGGAAAGATTCATTTTTTTTTTATCTCCATACTATGCAAATGCAAAGCAGGAAATAAGAAGTGAAAAATCTGGTTGCATTTGACTTGCCTGTCATTAGTATACAACTGTGTAGGTGAAAACTATTTGCAGATAATTTATTTTCATATGTTCTTATCATATAATGAATACCTCAGCATGCGCAAGGAGAAAATGGATATAGTAGATTAGTAGATAAGCTGATAGGTTGAGAATCATACATGCAAACATACATGAGGTGTTCTTCTCTTATAGCACAGTCATAAGGTGATTCTCTTTATCAGCTTCATACAATATATTTATTTGGATTGATCCCGTATAACATTTTAATAGCAAGCATTAATTCACCATGATGATATGGGATATTCTTGTCACAGAACTGTACGGATTGCACCCTTCTCCAACAGATTGGCCCAAGCAGTTCCTTCATATATTCAAGGTTTAAGATGCTTGGCAAACTTTGAGGCTCTGAGATTTGCAGAACCTATCAGACTGCTCGCAGAGCAAATGGTTCAGAGGATGCTCAAAAAAAGCATTGCAGCTGGAGGAAGATACATCTCAGTTCATCTTCGTTTTGAGAAGGTGCCTCTGCTGTTCTGTCTTCTCTCACTTATGTCCATATCAACCTATTGTTCGACATCTAACATTGAAACCTTTTTTGCAGGACATGGTTGCATTTTCGTGCTGTGAATATGATGGGGGAGAGGAAGAGAAACGAGAAATGGATGCTGCCCGAGAAAAGGGCTGGAGAGGAAAATTTAGGAGAAAAGGTAGAGTTATTAGGCCAGGAGCAAATCGTATGGATGGGAAATGTCCATTGACTCCATTAGAGGTATAAGTTGCAATGACGTTCTGCTCTTTACCTTGCATTGGATCTGTTTTTGCACTTGTTCATCCTTTAGGGGTTGTATGTAACATTAGGCAGCACTCCTCAGGCTCAGGTATCAGTCATGTATGAAGAATTAGTAAATTTTTGTTGTACAGGTAGGGATGATGCTAAGGGGCATGGGTTTTGATAATACTACTACAGTTTATGTTGCTGCTGGAAAAATTTACAGAGCAGAAAAATACATGGCACCTCTTAAGTTGATGTTTCCTCACCTGGAGACAAAGGACACTCTTGCTACTCCTGAAGAACTTGCTCCATTTAAGGTACTTGTGTTTTTGAATAAGCTTTTTCACTTGTCATTCTGTCAACAACTGGACTGAAAACATTGAATGATAACCAAGAACTTTCTGATGCAGGGCCACTCGTCTAGGTTGGCGGCTCTTGATTATACTGTTTGCCTTCATAGCGAAGTGTTTGTCACAACACAAGGTGGCAATTTTCCCCACTTCTTGATTGGACACAGGCGGTATTTATTTGGAGGACATGCTAAGACCATCAAACCTGACAAGAGGAAGATGGCACTGTTATTCGACAGCCCCAGAATCAGGTTCTTTATTGTTTTCTCCATTCACTTCTTCCAGTGGTTATAGGTCATCTTTGTTAGACCAGAACTGATGGAAAGGATATGACGTCTATATACTCAAAAGCGTTGCTGAACTTTATCTGCAGCCTGGAAGGGTTATGGCTGTGGGTTTGACCGGTTTGTCTTGTCTAGTTGAACTTATAATGCCTGCAGATGCACTTGGAAGGAATGATGGGTAATTTTAGTCTTACTGGGTATAATTACAAAAGAGGGATTCAAAGAGACTCCTAATAATTGCACTGCCAGGGATCTCATTTATCTGACATATTTTGCCATGTTCTTTGTCACTGATTATTTTTCGTACTTCCTGCAGGTGGGAACATTTCAAGCGACAGATGAAAGATATGCTTCGCCACAGCGACGCTAAGGGAATCGAGCTAAAGAAGCCTGGCAGTTCCCTGTACACATTTCCGATGCCTGATTGTATGTGCAAGCAAGAAGGAAGAGGATCAGAGTACAGTAACACGACAATACTCTTTTGAATCTTTACCGGAGCAAGTCCTCTCAGGT
Organism: Sonneratia alba; assembly: GCA_900174645.1. NCBI lineage: Eukaryota > Viridiplantae > Streptophyta > Magnoliopsida > Myrtales > Lythraceae > Sonneratia > Sonneratia alba. The sequence goes on from FWPY01000071.1 coordinate 2,930,024, forward strand.
AAGTTTTACTTAAAAGGGTCGTGTCTTTTAATATATATATATATATATATATATAGTGCAGTATTCAATTGATTTATAAATCCGATTCTTCCACTTGATAAGATACGGGGCGAGGTCTCGATTCTCCTCCCCCACCCCATTTTTGTGTAATTATTATGTGGGTAATGGTGCAAAGTCAACTACAACTATGCCATCTTTTCCTGTGGCTAAAGTTTACTAAGAATGAGGGGAACCTGTTTCATCAATTGGGAGACCAGAGATTATTGTTTCCTTTGACAAAATCTTTTGGTTATACTGTGGTGACAGCGACATGCTTCGGACTCGCATGAATTCCATGTTATTGTGCTTGCGTAGTTTACTTCTTTCAAAAGCAAAACCGGAGAAAGCCCGATGCCATTTGTTGCAAGAAATCTCTCGTCCGTACGCTTCTACAACTGTACTGATGGGAGCCGAGCTCGGACCAGGTTTCTCTCTATCTCCATCCTCGTAGGCTAGGCAGAGCTATGACCGTAGCTAGAAGGGCACCCGGTTATGGATGGGAGCCCTTGCGAGGCTTCCATGTCCGCCCTGCCCTCTTAACGTTGCAGGATCCTCGACCGTAACTGAAAAAAAAATCATAGATCTCGACATGTAAATGCTTTTGTGATCTTGGGTATTCATCGCAGTCCGATGGGTGGGTGGATGGACAACGATCTCATGGTGTTTATGACAATGATAGGGCGTTGGACCGACTGTCTGTATTTCTTTTATAGGAGAAGGAAAGGAGAGAGAGAGAGGGGATCTTAGGAGTCAACGCTAAGCCCACAGAATATTCCACATGCCTATTTCTTGTGATGTGACATTGGCTCGTCGTCCAGTGGTATGGTTATCTTCTTCGCGTCTTGAGATTTTGCGGGCAAGGGGGAAAAAAAAGAAGTGAATATCACTTTGATTTTTATAATATAAACAGTTACCCAATAGGAATCCGCCATGTCGAGTTGGATGCACTTATCGCTTATCGGCTTATACCAAGTGCAGGTGGGGTGGGTGCGTGGGAATGAAAAAAACATTTTTATCGTAATCCGCCCTGTCGAGTGGCAGGCATGATTTGAGGATGATGGAAAGAAAATACCTAAGATCATTAACGTTGTCTTACCAAACCTAAAAGAAAAAAAAATTAAAATAGCTTAAATTTTAAATTCAATATTCTAAAAATCTAAAATCAACCCTAAAAAACTTTTAATCCTAAGAATTTTTAAAATTCGTAATTAAAAAAATTAAATCCTAAAAACTTTAACAAACCCCAAAAACTCAACTATAAAATATTAAGATTTTGATTATCCTAACTTTTCTATGGTTAGATATTTAAGATGTCCTAGTCTTATTTTTAGTAAATCAAAAAAATGATTTATATAATATAAATTATTTCTAGTTAATTAAGGGTATACAAGGCACTTAAAAAATTGTGATGAATTTGGAAAATTCTCTCAGTCTCTTACATCTCACCGCTTCATGCATAGAAACTGTCTCACTCTTTCCCCTTCTATATTCAACGCGAAAGAAAGACTCGAGAAGTCGGTCTTCTCCTCCCCTTTTTTCTACCAACACGCCAAAAGAAACCCCACTTTTCCATTAACGCCCATGCATATACTGGAAGGGAAATGGTAGTTTTTTCTTATTAAATCTTTGGAGTCGATCTGGTTCAGACAGAGGAGGAGGAGGAGGAGGATTGTCAGAGAGTCAGAGCTTATATATATTCATAGAGGGAAAGGAAGAGGAAAGATAAAGTGAGCAAGGTAAGTAAACAGTGATGGGAAGAACACCTTGCTGCGAGAAGGCGCACACGAACAAAGGGGCGTGGACGAAGGAAGAGGACCAGCGCCTCATCGACTACATCCGCCGCCATGGCGAGGGCTGCTGGCGCTCCCTTCCCAAAGCCGCCGGTAGTAATACCCCTCATCTTCTCCTTTTCTTCTATTTGCGGGAAATTCTTCCTTGTCCTGTGCAATCAAATACATGCGTAGCAGCACCAGCTGATGGGGTTATTTTTTCCGGTTGGATTGCTGATTGATCCTGATCCTGATCCTGTTGCAGGGCTGCTTAGATGTGGGAAGAGTTGCAGGCTGAGGTGGATTAACTATCTGAGGCCCGACCTTAAGCGTGGGAATTTCACCCAAGAGGAAGACGAGCTCATCATCAGGCTCCACAGCTTGCTCGGCAACAAGTATGTGCTGTCCTCTCTAGGAGGAAGTTTTCACCTTCTCCTCGTCCCCCCACACCACAACCCCCCCTCGTGTTTTAGATTTTAGCCAATCGTTTAGCGCATGACTGTTATGCTCCGCAACTCGTCCAAATAGCTAATGGTATGATGTGGAAGGAAGTCAGTGACTGTGATTAGTTCTGATTTCTGAGTGACTTTGATTGAATAAGTAGGCATGATAAATTATTATTCATGCTAAAGTTGAGGCCTTTGCTCCGATTTGCAGGTGGTCATTGATTGCCGGCAAATTACCGGGTAGGACCGATAATGAGATCAAGAACTACTGGAACACCCATATCAAGCGAAAGCTCATCAGCCGGGGGATTGACCCTCAGACCCATCGACCCCTTAAATCCAGCAGCGCTGCTGCCACCAATGGGACCGCTGCTCCCGTCGTTAAACCGGGGGCTGCTGCCTCAGCCACCCACGTCGATTTCCAGAGTTCCCCGCCACCTCCATCGGTGATGGAAATCACCCTAATGTCCCCAAAAGTTGACTACAGTATCAAAGGCCCCGACAGTGGGTGCGATGTCAAGGCCAAATGCGACTCAGTCGAAGAAAACAACTGCACGAGCAGTGGCATTACCTCTGACGAGGAGAAACAGACGGAGCTCAACCTGGAGCTCTCGATCGGGTTGCTCCACAACCAGAGCTATAACTACCCGTCCAAGAAATCCACCCAGGCCCTGCTCTTCAACATTGCGGAGCCCAGGGTCCAGCAGATTCCTGGGGTGTGCTTGTGCTGCCAGTTGGGGTTCCAGAGCAACGATGAACCATGCAAGAATTGCCAAACACAGACGGGTTCTTCAGATTTTACAGAGAGTTAGATTCATAAGAGTAAACGAATCCCCCTTTTTCCCCTATAAGATCTTCTTTCCTGATTTGTCAGATAATATTTCGATGGATATGGAATTGAATGCTCACTTAATTGCCTTCTGTCACCTACCACCTGCCCCATGTTGTGATCCGAATCCAAATCTTTGTTTATTATTATAATCATGAGTCATGACATCCTGTACAGAAGACCAAGACGAAGAAGAAGCAGAAAAACAAGACATAGTATCACCAAATCGCCTGCCATGGGATTGAATGCTCTGTTTTTCTTGGACCGTTGGTGCTCACCATCATTCATCTCTTCCCCGTTTTGTCATCCACTGTATTGTGAAACCAGATATCTCCTGTAAGATATCTACACTTTGTAAAAGCCCTTTGAAGAGGAGGAAGAAGTCAAAACTTCTCACAGCTGCTGACCATGTTGTCTTATTACTGGTGGTGGAAAATTTTGCAGGTCAAGTGCCAAGATCTCTGAACGATGCCCGCGAGCCCTTTTTTTTCCTCTCGTTTTTCTCGTAATGGTCAAATCTCTAATTTTGAGAACAAACTTATTCTCCAGGAAGATAGAGAGTATAGCTACTGGCCGGTCCTCTTCGTTTTAGCATGTTTCACATCACCATGAAGCCTTCACACTGTCTCACTCACCACCCAACTAGCACAGACACCAAAATTTTGGTCAATTTGGTAGCATTCTTCCTAAGCTCCAAAGAGGAAAACAAAATCTTTCATCACCAGCATCCATATTATTCAAATTTAAGATTTTATTTAAAGAAAAAAATCAAATTACTCAACCAATCTTATCATATTATAGAATTCTTTTACAGAGAAATTATTCCTATGGATAAAAAAAAAAGATGAAAACTGAAAATTTGTCACAATCCAGAGTGCGTAATTTTAACTTATTAAAATGTAAAACTCTCACAATTATACAATTTTTTTATTAATAAAATTTGAATATAATGGTTCGGTTATAAAAAGAGAAGCGCTAATATGTCTCAATCAATCCAACCCGTCGTCCTTCAATACCCCATGATGACTATAGTTTATTACATGGGCATTCTCGGGCTCTTTGCCTTAGGTTATTAACTTGTAGGTATCCACAAAAAGAAGATATGATAAAGTAGTAAGTCAGACCTACCGACCACTAATTATTAATTAATCATATGTGGGCAACATTTCAACTCTTAAATTTGTGAACCACGTGTATGCCGGAAAGATGTTCCCATATATAGACATATATATATATATATATACACACACACATTTGTATATGTGTACGGTGAGTACGTATACCTCTGTATTTCTCTACCTACACAGACCTCGTCTTTTCAACATAAAACATCAAAGCGTGCAAGCCACACTCCAATAATTTGCTCTAAAGCCATCTTCTCCACGTCGGGACACAGCACGGCCAGATTTTCACATCACCAGCTCTGTAGATTATTGCATCCTCTTCGTGGTCTTGGGGACCGATAATCGGATGTTCCAGAGGGGTTTTGAATGTGCATTCGCCATCGATTCTTCTTATTCCTCTTGGGTATGACCCTTTATTTATTTTTCTTCTGTCTGATAAGTTCAATTTTTTCAAGGCCATGACATGATAACGTGTGAAAGGAAGGGAATTCTGGGATGTGTACGATTGGGAGAATAATACAGATAGGGGGAGGAGGTCACATGTGAGATGTTTGTTGGGGTTGGTAGCCCAATCTCATGAAGAGAATAATTGAAACGTGTCGAGTGACAGATAATAAAGGAAGGAGAGGAAGATCAGTTGGTCCGAGCCATTGAAGTGATTCTCATTCTCCCTCTCTCACATATTACTTTTTATCATCTTACATTCAAAACTTATAAATTGAGAAAATTTATTATTGATATAATTCTATATCTTAATAGGTAGATAATATTGGCTTAATCATAATTTTTAAAAATCGGATCGGATCAGGAACCGATGTAGGCATGGGGGCATGGGTTGGATCGGAGATTCAATAGACTGTACCGTATATTTAATAAATAATATTACTAATGAGTTTATACAATATCATAATGTGAATATGATTTATAACAAAAATAATTAATATAACAATTATATTAAACAGAATTTTAACATAAAATATAAATATAAATATAGTAAAATAAAATATGTATATTATAATATATTTTTATTTTTATTTTTATTTTAAGTAGTTCGATTTTTTCACCTAGTACAATTTGATTTTTATAGAAACTGGCCGGGTCAATAAAGTGGGCCTCCGGCAAGGGCCCAATTTCTATTTGGGCCAAAAGCCCAAGTTCGATCCAAAGATCTCTCGAACCCGACCGTACGCCCTATAAACAGCTCATGCTATTATTATTATCATTGCGACACCTCCTAGTCCTACCCTACCAAGTCTATGGCTCAGATTCCTTAATGACCGTTGACTTCTCAATCAATGGGCCAGACAGCACAAAAGGGTCTCCATCAGCTCAGATTTTCGGTCGACCCCCACGCAAGAATATTTTATTTATTGTATTTATGTGTCATAATTGCTCTCCTCTTTTTATTTTATTTAACCGCACAATTTTTTTTTCAGTTAAAATTATCTAGAAATTAATTTATATTTAAATATAAATTCTTAAATTTTTTTTACCAACTCTTCTAATTAGAAATTCGATCTACATATCACATATTTAAAGACTTATTAAGAGAACTACTAGTATAATATCAAATTAATTATGAAGATAATTATCCAGTCGATCTTGTCTTGCGTACAACCCAACTATTTAACTAATCCGGTTGTTAATCAATTGTTTCCAGGGGATTGTACTGTGCTTGACCATATTATACTAATTAATAAATGAGAAAAAATGCTATCAAAAGGTATATGCATTATGAGAATCATAAGTAAGTTATATAAGTTTTAAATCAGTCAAATAAATCTTATATGTTTGCTTTGATCAAACGTGAAGTTCATTCATTCACTTCACCTAACAGAAACACGCGCTTAATATCATTTATCTCTGTCCTCCGTAGCATTGTCACATGATGAGTTGGATGAAATTTCATATTAACATAAAATAGTGTGATGATACGACGGTTAAAAATGTGGCGTCTTAGTGTAAATCCTTTCAATGGGCATTTGAAATTCTAAATCATTTTTTTTCCTTCTTATCAATGACAAATCATCATATTATCCGCACCGAGTAAAAAATTAATCTAATTCAACAAGTGGCAATGACACGTACGATAAAGATAACGACGTTAAGTGTATGCTAATATTTTTTCTCAAGTGTAATGACGAAAACAAACTTCAATATATAACATAAACAAAAATATTGAACTCATCCGGTCACATTAAAATTTATAAAACTCATTTATCAAACTTCTAATATATAGAAAATTTCTGACAATATTATCTATTTAATAAATCGATTTCGTTCCAATTGAATTAATTGTGGTATTTGAATTATAGATTATATGGTGGGATTAATTCTTTATTGAGTAAGGGAAAACTAGACCTGGCAAAATCGGCCCGGCCCGGTAGCCCGGCACGATAACACCGTGCTGGCAAGTGCTTATCGTGCTGTGTCGGAACGGTTTGATAATTTTATTGGATGTGCTAGACCCAATGATCCCTAGGTTGTGCTGGCACGATAACCCGATTAGGGATATTAAAAAAAACTTAATACACTATCAAATACTATTGAATGATAGAAAATCCCTCATTTGTGATTGCAAATAAGCCACAATCAAACGAGATTATTGGGCTATCGAGCCGGGTTTGGGCTGCCCCTTATCTTATTGTTCCGTGTCCGGCCCGGCATCCTAAAGGGCCGTGCTTGGGTCAGCCCTTATCGTGCCGGGCCGGCACGATTTGCCACCTCCAGGGGAAACAGAAGCTGTCTTTTTTTTTCTTTTTTTTTAAAAATTTTTTGGTCAGTCAGTGGTTTTCGGTCATTTAGCCGCTGTAACCATTAATCAGAGGGGTACAGACAGAAAGAGACCGTTGAGCACAGAACCCTATAAAACCTCTCCAAGAACCCTAATTTCCCTCCCTCGTAGACGATATATATATATATCTATCTCCATAACCGAATTTCCCTTTCGCAGTACGACATGCCCGTGAATTTTCTTCTTTTCGTCTTCCTCCCGCTCCGATGAGTCTCAGACCTAGAGATACATTTCCAAATCGTGTATTTGGTCTCCGAAATTCATGGCAGTTGCAGATGCTCTTCTCCGTCTGCAATTCCGTTTGTCATAAACCCCTCTCCTCTTGCTCCGGCAGACGTGCACGGTTCCAACAAAGAGGAATAAGGGTTTCAGAGAGACGGTGAGATGCAAAGAAGGGATGCAGAAGCTGCTCAGCCGAAGTCCATCTGGCCCCCTCCTCTGCACCACCTTTAAATCCCCAGTCTATGTACGTTTTCTCAGCCCAAAAAACTCTAAAAATTCCTCTTCAAAGTTCCACTCTCCTGGCTCAAGGAACTCCTTCTCTAGCGACGCAATGCTCCCGGCCGCCGCGACTTTCCACGGCGGATTCTCGGCCCAGGCCTCCCCTACGTTTGCAAAGAAGCCGAGCCTGTCGACAATGAGCAGCAGAATCTGCCTCTGCACCGTACGGCCCCGAAACCCTTCGAGGATTGCTTGGGCGGCGTTCAAGGAACGAAACAGCCGGTTACGGGTGGCCTGGCTCCGCACAGGGTTTGACTACTTAGCTGCAGAAGATCCAACGGAGGGTTCAAAGAGTTCTGCCAGGGGATTGATTAATGAGAACGCTAAAGGTGGAATGGATATCGAGAAGAGTGCTTCAGCGTCCGAGGAAAAGTCAGCGAGAGTTCACAATAGGAGGAGTAGAGACTCATCTAGTTTGGCGGGTAACCCGGACTTGCTCACTATCCCAGGTGTCGGCCCTAGGAATCTGAGGAAATTGGTGGAAAAGGGGATTGCTGGACTCGCTGAGCTTAAGCGGCTGTACAGACACAAGGTATGGGAAAACGACACTTCTGTTTGCTTGAGTTCCTTAGTATTCTCCCTCTTGCCAATTGATTTTTGTCGGCCATTTGGGATGTAGTATAACGATACTTGATTAACAGTGAAGATGTCACCTCTGGAATTTTTGTGCTGTCTGGATTTTGGCCAAATGAACATCTCTTCCACATTCCTTGACGTATGCTTGAAAGGGGACCAAAAATTTTTCATTTCTGCACTCTCTTCAGATGAATGGAAATCCTTTGATGTACTATGAAACAAATGCTGCATTGCTTAGTCTTCATACTCAAGATTTTGTTTTACCTGCTTCGTTCAACTACTGACTGGATCCACTTTATTGAGGTGAGACATCCATTCTAATGATATGCTCTGTCTCTCCTGCAGTTTTTTGGTAAGTCAAGCGAGAAGATGGTAGAGTACTTGCAAAGTTCTGTTGGAATTATTCACAAAAACCATGCTGAAAGTATCACAACCTATATCAAAGAGAGTGTAGAGGAGGAACTAAAGGATTCTGACTCGGAAATAAATTCAGCAACTAAGAATCGGGTTACTTTCTGTGTTGAGGGTAATATCAGTGTAGGGAAGACCACGTTCCTTCAGAGGATTGCTAATGAAACCCTCGAGCTTCGTGATATTGTGGAGGTGGTCCCCGAACCCATCAGCAAGTGGCAGGATATTGGACCTGACCATTTCAATATATTGGATGCTTTCTATGCGGAGCCACAAAGATATGCATATACTTTTCAGAATTATGTGTTTGTCACAAGGCTTATGCAGGAGAGGGAGTCCTCTGGTGGACTTAAGCCTCTTCGTTTGATGGAGAGAAGTGTTTTCAGTGATCGTATGGTGAGACTCTAGTTATATTGTTTTGGCTCATTCTGTCATTTGTCTCGGATAAGTCTCTATTGGTTACATATATATATATATATATATATGTAATTTGGCAGAATCATTTTGACTCCACTTATCTAAAGACCAAAAACTACACCTCATATTCTTCATTTGACAGTTTGGCGATAGAAAGCTAGTCTTTGAAAACAAACATGTGCTTGCTAATTAAATATATATATATATATATGTGGATACACGTCAATTTGACAACCTTGCAGTTGCAAAGTAAGTGCAATTTGTAGTCAAAGCCCCACAATGCTGGTCACGGTGCAGCATGTTACATGATATTATAAAAATAATTTCCCTGAACTATTTACAATCCCTTCTGTAGTTTTTTAAGCTAATCAGATTATCCATTGCTTAAAATTTGTTTAGGTATTTGTAAGGGCTGTTCATGAGGCGAAGTGGATGAATGAAATGGAGATAAACATCTATGACTCATGGTTCGACCCAGTTGTCTCGTGCCTGCCTGGTCTTATTCCTGATGGCTTCATCTATCTCAGGGCAAGTCCAGATACTTGCCACAAAAGAATGAAGCTGCGAGAGAGAGCAGAGGAAGGGGGGGTCAACCTTCAGTATTTAAGGGACTTGCATGAGAAGCATGAGAGCTGGCTTTTCCCTTTCCAAAGCGGGAATCATGGGGTATTATCTGTGAGCAACCCATCCTTAGCCGTTGAGACTTCCTTACATCCCGATATAAGTGATAGAGTTTTCTACTTGGAGGGTGATCACATGCATTCAAGTATCCAAAAGGTATTCAATTGTAATCTCCCGTTGTACAAAGATCTGGTTTTCTCCTTAGTACTACTCAAGATTGTTAGCTGAGGTCCATTTGACTTGAATACGGGCAGGTTCCTGCATTGGTCCTTGACTGTGAACCCAATATTGATTTCAGCAGAGATATTGATGCCAAGAGACAGTAAGTCCCAGCCCTATGATTTCAGAGTTTTCTTTAGATATGTTTCTTTTGTGCACACAAGTTATCGGTAGATTGTTGGCCAAGAATGATATGACAATTATGTTCTGTTCATGTATTGATGGTTCATTTTTATGTAGGTATGCAAGTCAGGTTGCACAGTTCTTCGAGTTTGTGAAGAAAAGGAAAGAACAAGCACCATCCACCAATGCCGGCATGGGAGGAAATCAAAACCAGCCACAAGTCTTACTTCCCCCGAAAGGGGGATTGTGGATGCCTGATGGTGAGCCATTCCATGAGTCAGCTCTTGGGTCCTTGGATTTTCGAAAGCTATCCCTCATGACTGGGTGATATGACGAGACATGGGCTTTAAAAATATCGAGCTGCTTTGATCTTTCATTTTTCTGTTTTCCAATTTCTCTTACCCCAAGTCGAATGCGTAACTGCCATGTCCAGTTGTGTCCCTTTTTGTAAATGGTGGAATGGCAGATGGGTGCGGCAGCCTTTTTTTTTTTTTTTTTTTAATTTCCCCAATTCGTCCCTTGTAAAGAAATGTTTCTTTTTCCGTTCAGAGGTAGGAAGGAATGTCTGCATATCTATCTCGAAGCAGGAGTAGATGGATACTACTTTTAAGTTATACGTTGAAGCTTTCTTTCGTGTTTGGGATCGGAAGCTGTTTTTACATTTGTTCACTCAAAACTCTGAGGCTGAGAGTGAACTGTGACCGACAAGGTGTTCTAGTGCGGTGGTCATCGGAGAGGATATCTCTTCTTCGTTGGTAGGTCAGGGTCTTTTACTGATACAGGTTCGTAGAAGCCGTTCAATGTTGTGGGCCGAAAGCTCGCCGATTCAGGTTCAGCGGATGATTGAAGCGGGCCCCAGTATGCCATTCTGCAAAAGATTAGGTCCACCCTAGCGGGACTGTGGGCCCATTTAGAGTTTCTGGTTCATGCCAGAAGATCAAGTACACGTATGGGGCCCCGGCTGAAAGGACAGTAGAGAGTTTTACTGTCAAAACATTAAGGAGTGATGGGCCTATCACCTTGGATAGGGCCACCAGATATTAAGGCCCAATGGGTTTTCCTCATTATCTGAGCCCAATTACTTAGTGGGCTTTTGTACGCCAGATTGCCACGCGGCTCATGACAAAAATTCGAGACCTTCCTAAATCTGCACAAGTGGGCCCGACATGGATGATGAATTGAACGGACCTAAATCCAATTCATCTATACAGTGGCCCAAATACTAATTTAAGGGCTATGAGGCCACCCAATACGGACTGTCAATCCAATGGGCCAACATTGGGCTTAAACACGTCAAGGAGGCCCATCAGATGTGTGAACACTTTCAAGCCCAATGGGCTTCTTATAATCTATTCAGACCCCAAACCTAAGCATAGTGGGCTGGAACATTTTAAAGCCCAATGGGCCTTTTAATAGGTTCAGCTAGTCAAGGCCCATCCGAATTACGTACGAGTCCAATATGATCAATAAATCTTATCTGGCCCAAAAGGCCTATACTCTCTTTTATTTTTCTTTCTTCATTATTTTTAACGAATTGCGCACAGTTTTGTCTACCGTGCACAAAAAGCCTGCCATAACTTACATATCAGCCCCGTGCTTCGTTTTCTGGGGACATACCAGCCTTCTACAAGTTCTTGCATAATGTACAGCCAATCATAACCTGAGATCGAATGATGGCGAACCGAGACAACCCACGGTTTGTGCATCCTCCATAGGTACTACATTCACATTTTCTTGCTCACATCGTGAAAGCTCCGACTTATGCTTGAGAAGCAAGGTGGCCTGTGCTTCCACTTCATCAAGATCAATACCCTCGTAGAACTGATCATCTGAGAAGAGGTCGCTTTCTCCACCTTGTTCTCCTTTTCCGGCCTCCTCTGTATCAATGAGTAACTCCTCCAGGTTTATGGCAGGAAGAGATGCTCGTTCTCTGACTCCAAGCTTTCTCTTTCGGTTCCTCACTTTGCTCTCCCCTCCTGTTTCAGGAATAAAGTTGGCAGCATACGGAGAAGCTCCTGAGATTCTACCCTTGGTATGAATAACAGAAGAACAGCCTGATCCACTTGTGGTGGCTACAGCCACAGAATGGGGATTCGGAGTACCAGTGCTGCTATTAGGTTGCCATGCTATTGGTGACTGGCTCAGAAGCGAACGCCTGTTCAAGAAAGCTTGACAGATCTTACTCCTGATTACAACAAAACTAACTGAATGAGGACACGATAATTTGACTGACAAGAACCAGACTAACCTATAAATTGCCATCATGTCAATGGAAGAAGTCACAGCTTCAGGGCTTCCTGCAGTGGGATTGATCCTGTCATTTATAAAGCTATCGTCGTAAGAATCATCATCCCCAGCATCATCCTCATCTTCACCGGATGTGTCGGCTCCCGATGACACCCTGAAATCATAGATTGTGGTTAACTGTTTTATCTTAGGCAGCATTTATCAATTGACTGGAATGAAAAGTCTTCTGCATCTTCATATCATAAGAATCAAAACAGAACTTACTCAGCTTCCTCCTCGATATAGGCCCTGCCATTCTTGTAGCAGTTTTTTTTCCCTAAATATAACAGCCATTGCAAAGCACAGGAAACAGTGGAACCTTGTTAATCAACAGCCAAGGGAAGAAACATTTGAAATACTGATGCGATTCTAGCAATCCAAATGCATCTACAAAAGAAAAAAAAACCTCGAATTTGGTTACTTTGGACACCATAAGGCAAGACAGAGTTCTGATATTTTAAATAGGCATGACCATCACCCTCTCCAATTCTTCGCAGTCTTTTTAACTTCCGCCGCTGTTTAATGCTTCCTGGATCATCATGGGGAGTGAAACACCAATCTCTGCTACAGCAAACACTTGGAGTAGTTTCTGGTGGAACGACACTAACTGGAGAACAACAGGCCCATCTTTCACTAGCCCCATGCTTCATACTACTCACTATGGAATCTTTTCTGTCAGTTGCAGGGGAATCAGATGTTTTTCCTTCTCTAACCAGAGTATCCAGTATTGCTTTCTGAAATTTGACAGAATTTGGTGATCTTGAGGTTGAGAGAAACCCAGTACTGATATTGGCCCTTTTGGGTGTCTCAAGAATAACTGTCTCATGAAATTCGCTCCTCACATTGGCATTTGATGCTGCTCCTGAAAACAGCAGAATTTCTCATCAATCCATAGCATTCAAATTGACCGTGCTAAAGGTGAAAAATTATTGGATCCATGCCAGGATATACTATACAAATGAAGAGTACTACCTCCAACTGGAGACTCAGGAACAACTCCACTTTCAATATAATTTGTTAATCGGGGGCTCAGCTCCGTCTCCATAACATCATCAGCCAAGACTGATGGGCCCTTTACTTCCATTACATCAGGAGTGCAGCTAGGGCTATCCATTTCATCTGGCATCTCACCAACATAGGTTATCTCCATACTTTTCTGAGCAGCATCCACATGTCCATTTTGCCAATTAGGTTTGTGCAATCCAAATTGCAGCCTGGTCTCGGTCTTTACAGATATATTCAGTGAAAGAGGTTGTTCTGAAGTATCTTTTGCTGGTGCTGCATTCAATTTAGTAGTTTCAGATGAAATAGCAGACTTTTCATTATCTGTCTTCAAACAATTTGGATGCTCTACACTGATAGTGCAAGATGCTTCCATGTCATGAAATGGAGGGACCAATAAGATAGAAACATTCCCAAGGGTATCAACAGCCACGAAATCTGAACCGAACAAGCTAGAGTGTGTAGGATGATTATTCCCATATTGAAGATCCAGGGGATCATGGTTGTCAGTAATTCCTTTGGTCTGGGTAGCAGATGCTGCCCACCTTTCAGTATTCACATCAGGAGATTCTCTGAATCTTGACTCTGAAATGCAAGTAAAAATGCTTCAAAAACTAATGAATGCCATAAAATGCTCGGCACGTAATGAAAGAATGTATCAGGTATAACTTTGTGATCAACATGCTGATCAAAATATAAATGATAGCTCTCCTGACCAAGATATACAGTTCAGCCAAATAAGAGTTGGCAGAAGTGCAATGTGAATGCTCTTTGAAAGCTTTCTACAACTCAACATCCCTGAGCCAATCAAAGCTGCAGTGTTAAATGCAGTTGGATGATTTTATTTACACTAATTTTCTTTCTCCAATAAAATTTCCAGCCAAATCAGGCTAATAAAATTACTCAATTTCCTAAAACATTAAGAGTTGAGTAGTCACAATTGTTGTTGCTTTGTTATACATGGAACCCTGAAGCATATTATAGTTTGGCAAATTCATGTTAATTACTGATTGCCAATGACAGGACAAGAAACTAGTCAGCTGGTGTAGTCTAGTGGTGGAATATGCATCAATTCTGCTGCCTTCATAAAACAGGATGACCATCAAAGAGACTAAAAAACAAGAGTATTGCCCCATATAGAAGGATAGTTTATTTTTTCATCAACCAGTCCCTATGAACTTCAATTTTCTTTTGGGCCCATTGTGAACTTCAAGTTTCAAATACCTTTTTCATCATTTGTTTTTTGCCCAACTGACTGAGCATCCATTTGCTGGAAGGAAGAAGCTTCTTCCTGAAACAAAGTTATGCTCGTATAAGAGTAGTTACTACCAATATGTGTGTATATATATGTGAGCAAATATTATGACTCTCAGAGAAACAGGATCAAACCTCATCTTTAGTGATAGAAAAGATATGTCCTTGTAAAAGCTGCATTGAGTCAATCAACATTCCCGTCCTATAAGAATGTGTGACTTTATGCACACTAGATGGAAATGTCTGGAAGTGAGGAAAAGCAATAAGAGAAGGCTTCCATTGATTTTCAGAATTCTTAAAGTACTTGGAGATCAAATTGGCCTCCTCAGTAGTTAGTGTTTCCTGATATCTCTGGGTCTCAGCGAAGTGGTCATCCTTCACTCTCTTGCCACGAGGAACAAACTTTTCGATTGATAGCTCAATGAATTGCACCTCCGGTTTGAAAATATGGGGAATCTACAAAACAGAGAAAGCCTTGCAGTGAAAAGGCAAGAACCATGACATGAAAGGATTTCCTCGTCACACAGTGAAGATCAACTGACCATTCTTGGACTAGAATGGAAATTGAAGCTTGCAATCCCTCCATTTCTCATATGTTTCTTTACAGCCTTGCTGTTGGCCTGCTTACGTATGTAAGCCTTCATTTCTGAGCCCTCACAAGCTAATACCAGTATATACTTGTCAAAGAAAGGAACAAGCTCTGACCAATTACTAAATAAGAAATCAATGCTTATGGAAACTAAAGTTCAGAAATCAAGCTGGATCACTTTTTCAAGTTATCATCACAGACATACTAGATTAATGGATCAGTTAGATTAAGAAGGATATCTACTCGTCCATCATGCTTCCTTCCAGTTCGTCCCATGCGCTGTACCATTCTCAAGGGGGATACATTCGCATCGAAACATATCACCAGATCAACTTCCATTATATCCAAACCTTCTTCACCAATTGAGGTCGCCACAATCACATTATATCCACCAGACCGAAATTTCTGTCATGATAGAAGGTAAGAAGCAGGAAGAATGCAGGGAGATGAGAGCAGGAAGATTGAAACAAAGATATAATAACACAATCACCTCTAAAACAGCCTGCTGAACCTTCTGAGACTGACCCTTCAGTGATTTTCCTGGACAAGAGACAAAATCATACATATAACACTGCTATATGACGCTTCAAAGAAAAAACCATAATTCAATTATATTTACGTGATGGACACTGTGGTAGGTGAAGTAGAAGATTATGAGCTTTATCAGTGATATATGTTTATCCATACTAAACCCTGCACATTAGCCATATTGCTTTAGCACCTGTTTTAGATAACTTGATCCCTAGTGCTCCCCTTAAGAGCATGCTAGTATAGGACATGTTTATACCCCTATAAGAAAAAAAATGAACACCATCAGACGCAAATTTTGTGAAATAGTATGACAAGCAGAAGACATACCTGAACTTTGACCAACAAACTGAGCAGCTTTGACAGTATCTCCCACCTTTGATAGTGCCTCCATTATGTCTCTAGATGTGATCATTATTTTTACAATATAAAATTAAATTTAGAAGCATAATTAAAGTTCAACAGCTTTCAAGTTAATAGGTAATACAAGAACCTAATTATTTACCTAACACTTCCTCGAAAATTCGAGAAAATTATAACCCGTGAACTTTGCCTATCATTGGTGTCTGCAGATGATAAACAAAGACATTAACTGCCCACAAATTAAAAGGCAAAAATAAATATAATGCATTTACATAAAATGGGAGGAAAAAGAGTTTCATCTGTGGACTAATCTAAAAAGAATTAGCATGCTACATACTGAAGTGATCAATAAGTACTTCTAACATTTTTGATAGTTTTGGATTGGGCGTGCCACGAGACAAATTTTGCTGCATCAATAATTTAGCCTTCTGGATATCTTCATTTCTGCTCATCAAGCCTGCAAAAGACCTGCAAATGTTGAGGATTTAGTGTTTACGAACTGCCACCATTTTGTGTCATCAAGCATGGAAATATAAGCAAAGTGTTCCATACCCTTGTTGCAACTTTTCTTCTAGCATCTCATATGCAGGCGTTATCCCATGGCTTGAAAGTAGTTTTCGGATGTGATAAAGGGTGATAAGAGCTCCGAAACACCGTTCAACTTCCCCATACTTTACTGGGGGAATACCTGGTGGAGGTGCTTGACGAAATTTATCCCTTGAATTAAGTAAATCTGATGGACTCAACTGTCAAATTTAAAATTTTATTTTAGAATGCACTTGAATAGTGCAAAGACTGGAAGTTCAGTGAACAACTAGCCAGCAAAGAAGGATTGAGCTTCCAGAGGAGGATGAGATAAATGAAGAAAGAAAACAATAAGTAGTAAGGATGCATTTTACTATGGAGCATTTGGTTGCATTTTCCTTCTCACTCTAAGAACATAAATTGTAGAATAATAAAACACAAGAACTACAAGGTAACTGTTATTAGCCAAAGCCAAACATTCTCCCAAAATTATAATACATTGCCTTAACCTCACGCTAATGAAACTTCAAGCCATGCCAAGATTACTGGGAGATGCTGAAGCCTACCATATTTTTGGAACACTTACTGCCTGAATTTACAACACAACTTATCATGCAGCTCAAAGTTACGTTTTTCAAATGTCTTGTTTTTTAAGCTCATTGGCTTAGGCTATTGATGGCAAGATGTAAAGATAGAAATATTGTAATCATATATCGGAGGAGAAAGGATATGACACATAATGCACACTGTGAATTTCTAATTTCAATGGAAACAGAAACATACAGCCTGATAGTCTCTGTTCAACAGAATTCCCATGGCAGTAAGCCTGGTTGCATAAGTTCGTATAACATTGAGTAGCAAATAATTTATTTGACTAGCTTCTTCACCCATGGCTACCTTGTAAAAGGAAGAATTCACAAATCCATAATTAGTATAAGGAAGAAAATGTACCATAATTAGTAAACATACATATGACATGACCATAAACGATTGAAATAATATATACCTGAATCAACTCTATTTTCCTGTTGTGAACGTATGGGCTGACATCGGGATCACTTTCATTGCGATACTCAAGGGATGATATCAGTAAATTATTGATTACATGTTGGATAGTCTGTTGCTTCGCTGAAAAGAGCAATTGATATGAACAATTGTCATTGACATAAATTTTCTAAAACAAATCAAGTAAACACTTACATCCTGGTGTTGCAGTCAAAGCCAATAACCTTAGTTGCACTGGTATAGCCATTAACTGCAAAGTGATAGTGTAATTTACATAGAAAATTGAATAGTATACATTTTGAAGAAAATATTGGAAAGAGTCTAGATGAAATAATGAAAAGGGAATGTTGAAGAAAAGAGGAAACCTCACGAACAGCCACACAATAAGAATAATTTCCTAGAGCTCGATGAGCCTCGTCAATCACCAAGCAGACCAGATACTTCACCAAACATGTGCCTACAATAATTTGACATAGAAAATGCTCTAAAGGTTTGTAATGCATAAATATACACTATCTAAAAATGGCAATCTCAATATCAGGGATTTAGCATTGAGAAGAATATCCATATCAAAAGCTGTGACTTAGTGATGAGAAGATTATATCTCATGTTAACCATGAAATATGGAAAAACATGCACTTATTAAACAGCTTCTGAGCAAGTCTAGATTAACTAATAGGTCTATAATGCCCTAGACCCTACTCAGACTCCAAGATGCAAGGACCATGCAGGATCTGCAGGAACTTCCTTGATCCAGATCACGCCCTCTAGACTGAATTCAGACCCTATGCATGCCAAACAACTTCTATAAAAAGCTTGAGCCAGATATCCCAGAATATCAAGGAAGCACTCATGCAACTGCACTTCCAAAGTACCTTGAGTTCATAACAAAACTGAACTCCTAAAATACTTTGATTCCAAAGAGTGACATCAGACTTATGATCTGTGGCATGAAACTGAGAACCTTAGATTGCATGGTACCTGAAGTATGTAGGGCTTAAAACCACTGAGTTCTACCGGAACCAGGCTATATACAGATCCTGCTTAAAAATTAGCTCATATGTGGTTTCTCACAAGAAAAGGGCCACTGCAATTAGCAGTTTCCACATTCTAATGTATAGGATTGGTCCATTTTATACTGCCGTCTTCAGTTAATCCTCTACTAAAAGTTGCATGTTTAGATATAGTGATTTTTCATAGTCATGATTTTAGTTTAGGCTAGATAACTTCTATTAAATTA
The DNA here is from genome assembly GCA_900174645.1 of Sonneratia alba. Taxonomy (NCBI): domain Eukaryota; kingdom Viridiplantae; phylum Streptophyta; class Magnoliopsida; order Myrtales; family Lythraceae; genus Sonneratia; species Sonneratia alba. The sequence continues at coordinate 2,948,685 of FWPY01000071.1, forward strand.
AAAATGGATTATGGTAGAAGCTAGATAACTGGTGGAGCCAAGTACTATCAATATAACAGCAGCTAATACAAACCACTGAAGCAACCTCACCTGACTGAATATCTTTCTCAAGTACTTGAGGAGTAACGAAGAAAACTCGTTTGGTCTTCCACAAGTCTGCTCTTTTTGTGGGACATATTTGGCCAGTCATATCAATTGTCAACTCCTGTATTCAACTTTTAATGATAAGAATATGTGACCCTGAGGAGGATAACATATGGAATTTTGTGGCCAAGGATATCTATCCTCTAATTGAGAAATATTGAAGAAGATTCTCACTTGGGGTATTCCGACAATGTTATGGCAAGCTTCTATTTGTTGCACAACGAGGGGTCGAGAAGGTGCAGTGAAAACGATTTTCCCTGTCATGAAAAGACAGTGACAAAATGCCAAAATTTATGAATTTATATTTCACACTAACTCAAGCAATTTCAGTTAAATGTCATCCTAGTTCACAATAAATATAACTACAATGCTGCAAAGGACAAGTAATTGGTTATTAGGCCAAACATTTGAAAATAATATAGAGCAATGAAATGATGCATATATAGTGGAACATCATATTCTCATTCAAGATGTAATAAAATTTCATCTCCAACCTATCATGTCAAAATGAGATATTTGTGTATGTATCAAACTAACTTTAGATACATCAAATTCTACTTCTTGTAATCTGAAGAGTCAGAGGAGCTCAAGCTAGCTGTAACATGGTAGGAGGAGAGACATGAGCAGGCTAGAAGAAGAAAAGTCTTTTTCAGTAGTTCAATCAAATGAGAAAGAAATGGAATTTCAAATTTTTTCTCTGATACTCTGATAAATAACCTGAAACTTGGTCTCAGTCATTTTGGAAGTCATGCTATGAACAAGAAAGAATAATGCACACATAAAATCAGACTTATAGTCACTGATCGAATCACGCTACCTTCTGGGAACCATCTGAAATAATTATACATCACGACTGCTGCAATGAGCGTCTTCCCCAGCCCTGTCGGTAATGCCACCAACGTATTCGTGAAAAGTGCAGTCTTTGTTATAGCAAATTGATAGTCACGCAAAGGCACATTTACTGCATAGATAAGAAGACAAGCGAGTAAGCCAAGATCTGAAAACTTAGCTTTAAATAATCTGGAAGACTGATGTTTCCTCTGACGACTCTTGGTAAAAAAAGTATAAAAAAAAAAAGGATTGAAAGAAATTCCGTTCAGCACACCGATCCAAGGCACGAGAAATTGAGAGATGCTAAGCGAGGAACTATGAGTTTGTCAAGAAATATTTATAAATTCTCCCTTTAAACCCTGCTCGTTCAAAGTTGAACTTCTAACTAAATGAAACGTGAGGTTTTTGCGGAAAGTGGCAAAAGTGAAGACACAAACAATATGTAATTCATTAACGTGTTCTCGAGGAGCATAACCTGGATATATCCAGGTCTTGGCTGTCTCCACATCAATCTCGACAAAGCTCATTCCACCATTATCGTCAGTGTTACCCTGACCCTCAATTGCTACAGCACGAGTCTCTAGTTCGATTCTCGGCCCCGCTCGGCTGATGAACTTATCCAGAGTTGACTGCCGAGGAGCTCCGTTCATCCTCTTATCCGCTGCAAATGGAGCACTACAGTTGTGATGGAGGGCATCCGAGGAGGCAACGCAAGGGGTTCGGAACGGATCCACGTAGGCGGTGGAAGTAGAAGGCTTTGAGTTCTCGCACGCGATATCAATTTCTCTAACAGCTGCATCCCAATCGAAGTCCTGCACAAACATGGAGAGGTCAAATGGGTAGAGACAAAGAGAAAGCATACGGATAAAGTAAACGAAGGAAGATGAGGAGAGAGGCCGTGAGCTACGTCGTCATCGGGGTCGTCGATGATAATGTGGGGATCGGGGGAAGCCATAGATGCTCCTGAGGGCTCACCCCACGTGGGTTTCTTGGCCTTCAGTCGGTCCTGAGGGTACGAGACGACAAGAGGGAGTGAAGGAGCGATGGAGAAGACGGATTGCGAGGAATTCGGAATGGCGGTAAAACTTGAAAAATGGTGGAATTCATGGGCTTCAGTTGGGCCCAGATAGATGGCCTTAATGGGCTAAATATTGGGCCTTAATATAGTTCATGGGCCGGATAGTCTTCACTTGCAAGCTCAGATGTGACTGGATTTGGGTTCAGCTTTTTGGGCCTGCGCGGGCGTTGTCTTCTGGAATTGGGTCCATCAGAGATGCCTTGGGTCTAGTACGGCTGATTCATTAGGGGCGGCTTCCGACATCTCGACAGAATCGCAGTGCTCTCTCTCCAAACAAGAGGGATCGATTACAGAGAAAGGTAAAGAAGGCTTGTACGCAACAAATTTCGAGTCTCAACAAAAACGCGATAAAAGTTACGACAAAATTATCTTTAATACAAGTGCTTCTTTTTTTTTGTTTGAGTGGGTACGAATCTCTAAGAAAATTATAAAAAAAATAAATAAATCCTCTGATTCTCTTTTGTGCTAGATTCCAAATGAGACTTGAGCCATGTACTTTCAATTGTGGTTGGAACCACCGGGGCTTATGAGCTTGATCCGATGAATCCGAACGTTGCTTCAAGCGAGGGCTTCACAGCTTGTTCTCGATCAGAGTGGGTAACGGAGTTGCCGGGGCTTTTGAGCTTGATCCGTCAAATCCTCCTGGAGTCTCGAGCGAGGGCTGCAGCAGCTTGATCTCGGTCGGGGTGGAACACCGGGGCTCTATGGGCTTGATCCGATGAATCCGAATGTTGCTTCGAGCGAGGGCTTCACAGCTTGTTCTCGATCGGAGCGAGTAATGGAGTTGCCGAGGCTTCTGAGCTTGATCCGTCGAATTGGTGTAGGGTTTCTCCGAGTCTTTGATGTAACAGAACTTCAAAAGGGTTTTGGAGAGCCTCGGGTTGGACAAAGATTTCTCAGGTTCTGGTGCCTTCTCTCTTCTTCTCCTCCTTCTCTTCTTCTTTTTTTCCTTCTCTCCTTCTTTCTCCCCCCTCCTTGCGAAGGAGAGTCCTCTATTTATAGAGGAGAAAGGATGATGTGGCAATCCTCGTTCTGGCATCTAATTGGTCGGTAAGAATCGATCTTGACCGTCCATCTTGGTTGTAATATATGGTTACCTATTTTGCTTTTAGGCAACATTCAATGAAGGAAATATTGTGTAATTTCCTTCATTCCTTTATTCCCTTTTTTATTGATATATCGGGAAAATAGAATATCTAATAACCCGATATATTGTTACTATTAATTTTCCTTTTAATTGCGCAAATATTTGGTAGATGATGAGGTGGCAAGTTGTGATTGGCTACGAATTTTTCGGTTTCTACGAGGCTCACAGTATGATTTATCATGATGGGAAAACTATCCGGTCCCGGAACTGCTGAGCTTGTACGGATGGGTGCAGATCAATGGTCTCGGTCAAGACCCTTCGGAAACGGTAACCGAGCTCGGGGAGGCATATGGGTTTCCGTACAATAAATGTGCGGATGTGCGTGGTGCTGAGTTTGTTGACAGTAAAAACATTAAATTGCTCTGTGTCGCATGGCTGAGCAGACGGAGACTGATCACAGGGAGCTGCAATCATTGCATCCCGCTCCTATTGGCCACGTCCTCGAACTAACAGCATCGATCCCACTTGTTTAAAAAAAAAAAATTGGAGATGTGATATACGAAATTGAGTGAACTGTTGGAGTTCGACATATTTTCACTTTCTTTTTTTAATAAAATTCTGTGTTTAAATATTATTAATAAAAAAAACCGTGTTCTCAATATTTCCATATGTATACGAAGAAGTTTGTGCTACTATTCCATGTATATTTTACGCGGCTCCTCTATCATATGCTATCAAGAGGCTATTGTATAATGATTGATCTAGATTCGAGCTTACTCCGACCAGTGAGGAGGCAAGGCGGTTTCAGCATGAATTCTTTCTATTTACTGTATTCAAATTATAAATATTATTTAAGATAAAAATATATCAAATATTCTTAACCAATTTATATTAATTATGTACTGCACGTCCATTACAGTGAATGAAGATAGTAAACTAATATTGTAGCATGATACGACAGAGGTAATTTATTGAAAATAATAATAATAATAATAATAATAAATCTTTTTATTGATATATAATAATAATAAGGCGGAATGGATAAAATTATGTTGGGAAGCTTCTTCATTTGTATGTTGTAATGATAGTTTTTAACTTTTGTTAGGGGATAAGCACGAAGGTGCAGCCGACCTCTCTCTCTCTCTCTCTCTCCTGGCTGCCCTGCCAGCCTGGTCAAGAATTGTGGGCTGCCTTGCTGTCCCCACTATACATACAATCACGACTTTCCCCTCACACTTTTCCTTACATAAAAGCAAATAATAATAATAATAATATTTTAAAATTTTTAATACCTCATTTTCTTTAAAAAAAAGAGATCATGATTATAATATGAATATTGGTAAAAATCCACTATGGAGAGGGATTTAATTTCAATGGGTGGATTGAATTAGAAATTCATAATACATAGAATCGACTTGACCAGACTGCTTGAGTCAATGTAAATTGCCGTGTGCTCACCTAGAGCTTCACCCGGTATTGCTTTTTAAGGATCAGGTCTCTCTCGCATCCATCATTATAGGGGAAATGTGCACTGTGTTAAACGAGTCAATTTTTTATCCGACAACCAATAAATATTGGACCTTTCATTTTAAGGGTAGAAATTATTCAGAGATAGTCGAATAAACTCTTCAATGTTATTCCTTTTTTTAATCTCAATTTAATAAATAGTTCCCTCTCGCACATGCTTTCTTAACTTAATTATTATTTATTATCTATTTTTTTTTCAAATAAAATATAGAGTGATATGAGATATTCAATATACAGCTTTCTTTTGGGTTAAGTAAGGGGAATTGATCCATCGGTTGGTCCCACGTCAAGTGTTTGGGACTTTTCACCCAAGAGAAAAAGGGTAATTTTGAACTTTCCTCTATATATATATATATATAAAAGCATATAAACAACTGCTTGGCCAATTAAAAAAAAATCTTTTGTGAAATAATTGTACCTGTTCCTCATACGGACAACTGTACATGCTTCGATCAATTCACATAATTAAAAGTATTTGTCAATATTATTTATATTTGAATTATTAGGTAGGCACTAAAATTTTTAATATTGTATTATAAAGTGGGGGGCTGACATTATTAATTTCTGCGAAGATAGCATAGGCAGACGGATAGCGGCCCAAAAAAATAAAACAATTTCCGGTCCCAAATTTTCTTAGATTTTCCTTTTTGCCCCCAATACTATTTACTATTCACAGCCGTAATTTCTTGAAGAACGGCGGCTCATTCCAGTGCTACCAATTCATCAAGATGAAAACCATCTGCTCGTAAAATCGAGCCCCAACGCTTTCAATTATCACAATTCATCACACGTCACTCTATAATCAGCATAAAAATAATTTTAAAAAATCAAATTAAAAAAAGTTCTAATAGAGAGATACTACCATCGTTCTAATTATTATTGTAAAATTCTTGTATCACTTTATCTCAATCTTGTCTCATCTCATTCTTAACTTACCAGCATATTATATAATCGAAAAATATTAAAATTAAAACTTTATAATAATATTTAATATTACAAAATTTTATATATTTAACAAATTACGTGCATCACCACCGTCCACTAGTCAGTATATATATTGCGTTTGCATTTTGGAGTGGTGTAGAGGAATAATTGGTGTGACGAGTGTCTGCACAGAGCTTCAGAGCAATTAATTTCGATTTTTTTATTTTTTCATCTAATCATTAAACTCGCCCAACATCAGAAAAAGCAAATATCTGATCCCGAAAAATATTAACAGGAAAAATACAAAAGAAGGAAAAAAAGAGGCAAAATGGCTGACAAAATCTAAGAACTAACCCACAAACCATCATAAACTTACACCCAAAAGAACGGCAGACGAGGGTGAAGGAACTCAATTCATATCTAGAACAATTTTTTCTAGACAATTTTTGCCAGACGAGAGGGAGAGAAATTTTAAATTTCATAAAAGTTATTTTTATGAATCAGTTGTCGGGTCATCGTCTTCATCGTCGTCCTCGTCTTCACTGCCGTGTTGTTCTTGGGTCTGGTTCAGCTTGTTATGTTGCTGCTGATGGTCCAGGTTCATCCCCAAGTTTACTCTGCCGCTGGGGTTAGGGTTTCCGCTGTAGGCGCTGTTTATGGCAGCTCCCATGATTCCCAGACTGCCGTCCAGCCCCAGCTGCTGCGTCCCCATTGGCTGCTGAACTAGCATCGATCCCAGCTGAACTGGCGCGAATCGGGCCCCTCCCCCAGGTGGGAAGTTCACCCTCTGCACCGACCCACCTCCCGTCGGGAATGTCCACATCTGAGCTGGCTCGTGGACCGCTGCCGCCCCGTGGCCCGCCGTCGTGGCGCTCCCCACCGGGAGCATCCAGAACGCGTTGCCCCCGTTGGACGTGGCGGGGGCCACTGCCCACATGGCTGGAGCCGTAGGTAGGAGGCCGGAGCCTTGACGGACCTGGCCGGACTGTTCCTGATCAACGACGTCGGTGCGCGCCTGCTTAGGAGCCGGAGAGCCGGATGCCGCCCCGGTCTCCGTGCTCTGGTGCGAAGAGTCCTTAAAGAGATCTTCCCTGAACGTCTTGGTGATGTAGCTCTCGCTTGGGTTCTCACCACCGCCGCCATGATCCGACCCGAGAACCGTCGGATAAAGCTGGTGCTGGAATCCTGCAACGCCGCCGCCAAGGAACCTCCGGCTACTGTCATCCCCGTAGAGGCTCAGCCCGCCATGGAACGAGAGGGGAGCTGACTTCGAGGGCGGAGCGGAGATGGTGGTTCCACTGCTGCGGTTCGATACGTTGAGGGTGGAGAAGTTAGCCGGGATAGTCCCTGTACCGGTGGCAGCGATGATGGCATGCTCAGCCTGCTGAAGAAGCCACTCGATCGTCTCGCCATCGGACTTGTGGCCTAGCTCGCGGGTGAGCTGGAAGACTCTAGCAGCGCAGATAGCGGGCATGCGGATTCGGCGGCCCCGCCCGTCGACCTTGGTGTGGCGGTCCTTGGTGGGCCGCTTGGCGATTGCCTTGCTGGCTGTCGTGACGACCGCAGAGGAAGAATTTGTGGTGGAGACGGAAAGGGGTTGGGGCTGTTTGGATGTGGAGATGGAGCCCATGAATGGGCCATGGCCGGATGGCTCAGCTCGTTGAGGGACCAACTGCAGGGAAGCAGCCGCCGCTGCCGCAGCAGCCGTATCTTGCTTCTGAGCGCTAGTGCTGCTGTTGGTATTGCTCTGACTATTGGGGGTAGCGTTATTATTACTCCGCGGCTCCATCACTTCCATGGGATTCAGTTTCCTTTTAACACAGGCCCTCCCTTCAAGACGACCCCATTCCCGCACATCAACTGACAGAGCTCAGCTCGACCCAGCTCAGCAACTTCCCTTCAGTCGAAAAAAATTGAAATTGAATTCAATTCAACTGATGAATCAGATGAGATGGAGAGAGAGATCTTGGTGGGCTTGCTTTTGTCTTGGTTCTTTCCTTCTTTAACTCCTAACCCGAACAGCTACCACTAATAGTGCGGGGGGATCTCCTTTCTCTTGATATTGACTGCTGTCTGAGTCGTCTCAGCTCTGCCGTAGAGAGAGAAAGGGAACGGGGATGAGAGACACGGGAAGGAGAGAGAGAGGGAGAAGGGCTGAGGTCTTTTTTTTCCCCCCCTGTCTGAGCTGTGCGGTTGCATTTTTTTTTCTGTTGGTTAAGGCCCCACGGGGTCCGACCGAAGAATTGTGGGAGGAACGTGGGGACCTCTTTGCAAATTTGCTGCTGTCAGTGGCCCTCTTCAGCTAATTACGAAAGTCCATGTAAACGGCCCCCAATCTTCTAAATTTTACAATTTATCAACAAAAGAATTCTTCCTCTCTTCTGCTCCACGTATGTGTGCTGTACATGCATCGAGTTAATTAGCTGCTGCATGCTGAAAGCACGTGAAGGTAGGGCTTAGACAGCAAGTCACCCTACTCCTCGGTGCTGGGCAGTGTTGGCTCGATAAGTGTAGGCTCGAGCATGTAATGACTGCTATCTATATCACTTCTTTTTTTTTTTTGGTATAAATTGTCAGTTAAATTTTATCTAGTTGATTAATCCGAATCGCCCCAGATCGGCTCATTTAAGAGGTTAAGAGCTCTTCACCGTAGGTGGAAGTCGAACTCGAGTCCTCCTATTGGGATGATAAGTGTCAAACTACTCTATCACACTCACGGTAGGTTATCTATATCACTTCACTTGCACTGAGGTTGATCGATATCATAGGAGGCGTCGTGATTCCAGGCAGCGCAATCAATATTTTTTTTTTCAACGAAAAAACAAAAGGAAAGTTATAAGGAATTTAATAATTAAAATAAAATAATGGGGTCTACCAGAATGGAATTTTTAAAAAATAGAATGGATTAGTGTAAGTATGGGGGCCTCAGGATTTGCTGTATCCTAATTAGGGGAATTGTTTTTTCTTTTGAATAATATATAGCACATATAAGTTGACAAGAAACGCGCAAGTAGGGTCACGAAGGTAACAGTGAAAGGAGTTTTATAATGGAAAGACGAGGGGTTTGTATTTAATTAAGATGTGATCTTATAAGAGATCATATATGTATATTTTTCTCCCGTTCAACATTCTTATAAAGTTGTAATATTTTTTTATTATCTAATATGGAATCGTACTCTCTAACCACATATAGGTCTATTTTGCCACGTGCCATTAACACATTCACCATTGACAATTGTTTACAAGTGAAGTATTTTTATTCAATTCCCGGATGAAGGGAATAACCGGTTACGAGTCGAACAATTTTCTTCTGTACTTGACTTATACCAACTAGCTACAAGCCGAGCCTCTGCACTTGGGTTGGGCGACATACGAGTCCACTATCTCTGATATTATATTGAATTTGTCATGAGCTCATAAAAAATTATATCATTCCCACCATCTCAAAGTATGAACTAATAAATTATAATATTTAAATTTCTTATAAATTTACAATAATTATATAATGTAAAATTACATTCTCTTCACTTTTGATATTTTTTTTTAACATTTTCTCTTCAAGTAAAGAGTCTAACCACGATATTGAATCCACTCATTCATGGCCCAGCTATTGAAATATGAATCTCTCCTCATCGCACATATAGTAGAAATGTGGGACACGGCGGACGCATCTCTCTAGCTCCGACGTCGTCTCTTAATCCCTGATCAGTCTGACTATAATAATCCCAATGGTTCTGTGACTCAAACTCAGTTCTAATACTATTTACGACATCACAATAGATGGCAGGACAAGTGTCCCCTTAACTGTCACTCTCGAGATTAGCGGCCTGATAAAATGTACGGAAAGTCTCGTACTTATAGGACCAATTATATATGGGACAACGGGACACGGCAGGACCCGAGAGCCTAATTGGGAAAATTTACGTAGTTTTGGATTGGGGGCGTGCATGGGTACGAGGTATGCCCGGAATCAGCGAGGAACTTCCCCCGTTGGGTAGGGTAGCAGGTAGGTTCCGGGTAGATACCAATGATATTCGGGTAGGTCCGTGTAAGAAAGAGAGGAACCTGTAAAAACAAGTTCCAATCCCACTAAATAGGGTACTCGGAATCGAGAGGCAGAACCGTGGAAATAAATATATGTAATAATATATTATACATTATATTGAAAATAAAAAATAAATTTTTATGATCTGCTTGGGCAACAACTCTCTTTGGTGGATTAGAGTATGAATTTTTTTGCAATGATGGATTTAGAATATAATTTGTGTTCTTAATGTAATTTTTAAAATCAAACTGAATTGAAAATTGGTTAAAATATAGGTCCATGAGTTAAACCGATAGTTCAATAGGTCGAATTATATATTTAATGAATAATGTTAATGATATATTATTACTAATAAATTGACATAATACTATAATTTAATAATAATTTATAGTAAAAATTATTAATATAATTATCATATTAACCTTAAGTTCAACATAAAATATAAATATAAGTTTTATTTTTTAAAATTTAAGTCGGCCGATTTTTTCACCATTTCAATTGGATTCACTGATCCGACTGGGAATTAGTCGGTTCAATTAGAATTGGCTGCATTTATAATACAATTGGGCTAGAGACCAGATTAGGCCAGCCAATTCTACTCATTTTTAAAAACTATGATTTTGATAGCTTTTTTTTATAGTATATTATGATGGACTTTATTTTTTTCATATTTCATATAAATAGTTGAGTTAAAATTTACTAGTTTTAACTTTCCGAATTAATATTTTTAATCTTACCTATTCAAAAAAAAAAAGGAAAAGGTTCTAATAGGGTATACCACAGGCTTCAAGTAGAGTTGGATCATTGAAATCAGTAGGGTAGAGTTCGGTTCTAATACTTAGAAATCAATCTAATGCGAGACAGGATCCGATAATAATAATAATAATAATAATAATAATTACAGAGTATCCGGACCGCACAGTCCTGGATTTGGATTTTCTCTGTGGCGAGAAAAAGTTGAAAAGTCGAGAGAGAGTGGAAAAGGAAGAAGAGGAGTCTCACTCTGTCTCGTGCTTTTGGCCATTTTTCCATCTCTCTCTCTCTCTCTCTCTCTCTTCTGTCACTCACTCAATCACTGATTGAAGCCATTGTTGATAATGACGATCATGATGACGCTAATTAAGTCCAACTACCCCCACCTCTCCATCTTTTCGTTTGTCTTACCCCTCCTGCGCTTCCCCTGCCCTTCACTCTGCCATGCCTTCACTCAAACTTGGCTTTGACTAGGCCCCTACAGAGTGAAAGACGACCTCAGAGTTCAACAATTGCGTTATTTGATGAATATGTGAGGCTGTCGATGGGATCAACGTGCCACATATACACACGCCTTCATCTCCTCTTACCAAAGCAAATCATCGATTGTGCAGTGTAATTTGTGTACGAATATGTTTTGTACGTGTGACATTGAAGAGATGGGAAGAATGAAGAGCGGACGGAGACAGCTCAGGGTCAGGGGCGAAAGGCATATATCTGCCCCCAAAAAGAAGAAAGAGAGACAACTCATCCCTAACCCACACCCAACTTTCCCCAATTCTCCCACCCATCTTTACACCCGCAGCTCACAAGGAAATTAAATCAATTGGCTGTTCTCCGACCCATCAATGATGCCGTGGGTGGACACATATAATTTATTATGGCAACAGATGGGGCACAGGTCTTCTCATACATAATATAATATCAAAAAAATTTACCACATCATAACTAATTCAGTGTAAATTATGTCAACTCAATATAAAAAAAGAAAAAACCTTGCAGAAAGTAATTTAATTATATTATTTGAATTTAAAATATTAGTTAAAGGAAATAATGCTGAATTATAGATGTGTGTACTTAAGGGTTTAATTTTGCATGATGGGACCTTGACGGGTCACAGTGATTTTGATTCACATGATAGCCATAATAATAATAATAATTTATTATTGCTTTTTATTTTTCTAGAAACAAAATTGACAAAGTCCAACCAAGTCTCCCCTAAAGCCGTCTTTTCCATTCAATCACCATTCCCACTGGTTTTTCTCCCTTCGTCTTTGTTTTTTTTTTTTAATTATTTAAACGATTTCATTAAAATCCCTGGCATCGGCCACGTCTCCCCCCGACAAAAAAAAGGGGGACCCTCAAGTACTCCTTATTGATTGTCATACAACCGTTATATATATATATATGTATACAAACATGTTTGAAAAATGTCACACAGCGAGTTAAAATTATTAAAATTTTAATTATAATAATTATTAAAATTTGTAGCTGCATACGGGGGAGAGCCGATTCGGCGCTGGGCTCCGCCGGGCCCTTCAGATTCTGTACGGAGTGTCTGACGGAATTAGACAATCTTCATCGGGAGGGAAGAAATGCTTAATATGCGGGATACATTGCTCTTGCAATTTCGTGGACTTTCACACTCACTGACCCATACCTCCAGGATGCAAAAACATGTTCTAGTCAACTTTCGATTAAAGGAGCAGTCTTGAGTCCGGTTCGCGTTCCATATATGAGAGAAGTCTAGATCCCGAAGACCCGGGTCTTATGAGATAATGGCTAGAGTTGATAAACAGGCCGGACTGGCCCGAAACCTACCCGAACATACATGTAACTGCTCTTATTGTATTGATGGGTGGATATGTGTCGAGTCATAAATATAGGCTAGTTGAACCATAATCGACACGGACCGTTACCCTGCTGAAACAACTCCGAACCATTACAAAATCAGATCGAACCACCAAAATCTTACAAATCAACGATATATTTTTTTCATATCAATTTAAATTTAAAATAACAAAAGAAGGTGAATGATTTACGAGATAAATCAATCCAAATCGTGAACTAACCCACTTATAAACTGTGACTTATAATCGGTTAACCTATTAAGTAAATAGACCAAACTGTAACCCATACGTTTAACGGCACTAATAGTGGCTTATCAAATCAACTATTTCTTGCGGTCTTGGTAGTGCGGTGGTCGATGGGCCACGCAGGACTCTACTGGATTAGCAGAGGGCGGTGAGAGAGAATGAGAGGGGCATCGGAAGGTCTTACTGAATCAGGAATTGAATATTGGATCTCTTTTTTGCACATTAATAGTGATGTATGACGGCACCGAAAGGATTCTCCATCTCCACGTGTTAATATCGGCGGTGGAGTCATTTTATGAATAATCAAGATCGAAGAGGATCGGTGAAGTTGACTGTAGATGAATTCACAGGGACATTCTCATTGGCTGGCTCCTCAGAACTTTCCCCCGTAAATGAGTGTATACGCTGGAAAAAGGGCTGGGAGTAAAGATATTAAACCCCATCATTATTCTTTAAATCAGAATTGATTTGACATATTACCTTATTCAACCATCTCGAAATAATTAGAAAATCAGACTGCACCGTCCGGTCTGCCAAAATCCTTACCCTGCTGGAAGGCAGGGCGAAGCAAGGTTTTACCAAATGGGTGATAGATACTCTTGCATCTTTGCGGTATCTTAAAATCAAATCCGATGAGTTCCAGTAGTTAGATAATTCCTTATTTTAAATGAGGTTTCATACTTGCACTCTGTAATTCAAGAAATTATCATAAAACATTAATGCACCAATTAAGTTGAATTAGTCGCAGACTATTGAACTGACGGTGAAAAGAAAAAAAAAAAAGGAATTTTCAGACAAAATTAATCGCACGAATTTTCAACAGACCACAGATGTCCTTTCCTTAAGGCAACAAAGATCCTGCCTGAGCAACTGCTTCCAGTAAGCAAAAATGAAGCACTTCGTGTAAAAATCTCTTTGAATGTGATGATCTTTTGCAGTAGCAGTCCCATCAAAAGTCAAGCACTGCTATAACGGGCAAAGAGAGAGCTCAGGTTCTTCTCTGGAAGTACGACCGGTCGAGGCTAGGAGCATCCAGATTCTCATTCATCATAAATACCAAATGTGCAGAGGAATGCAATTCATCATCAGGAGGAGGAAAGGAAATTATGATATGTATGGAACAGTTATTATTGCTGCAATTGTTAAGGAATGTCCGTGGCATCCATCAACATGCCCATAAAAATGGCGAAAAAAAGAAAAATCAATAGTGTACCGAGCAAACTATTATCATTTTTATCCATGGAGACATGCTTGATGATGTCAAACTTCAACAGGAGCTATGGTACACAAAAAGGAGAAAAAGGGTAACCTTTCAGTACAAACCCCGCAATCAACCTATCAGCACAGACTATCCAAAGAATGATGAACGAGATACCTCGCTCGGGACTTCTTGGCCCTCCCCTTCCGCCTTTTCTTCTTTCCTATTCATTCATCTATCGGGCTTTCTTTCAGAAGGTCCAAGAAGAAGATCTCTTCATGACGGGCTTCAACTGCTTGTCCTCTTCTAGGGAGATCATGCCCAGGTGGGAAGGATCCTCGAGCATCATCTTTGCCACTAGGTACCCAGCAATAGACCATGTTTGATACTTTCTTGCTTGTTTCCCGATATATCTGCCAAGTTTCCCATCATAGTATTCGGGCCAGCTGTCCTTGAGTAGACGGGTCTCTGCTAGATCTATTGCCCTCCTTGCAATTTGGGGACGGCCCGTTTTGATGCAAGCAGCAGTCAACAGCCACAAAAGAACTGTTTCCCCGAGAAAGGTGAAAGAAACAGCGACAGGCCAAAAAAGGTATCTGAGTCACTATACTGTGATAAAGAACAAACCAACTTAACAAGAGGTAATAATGAGCAGGATATGAGCCATTTTCCCCTATCTAAAACACGAGAGAAGAATCTCGCAAGAAATTGAATTCAGGACAGAATAAACCAACCTGGCCAAGATCCTCCATTGTGGTAACTCCACCTTGTGTTTTTAGGATCACAACCAGTCACAATCCTCCATTCATGGCCTTCTATGGCAGGATAGCTAACTTTTACGGGCATTTCTCCAACAAGCTCCTCCCACCGAGCTTCAATGAGGTCCATGATAGCCATTGCTTGTTCATGAGTCGCTAGAGATGATAATATTGCGACACAGTTGCCCAAACAGAACCATCTAAAGTCCATCCTTGCAGGGCTAACATTCCCTATGAAGTAGCCACCACGGGTTGGCATGAAATCAAACACCCAGTCAGGGATTGAATCCGGAATAACATTGAACTTATTAACAGCAGTGTGGGAATATTCTTCAGTCTTGTAACGGTATATGTCATTTAGCTGTTGGAAATCGAGCCAGAAATAACTTCTCATGTGGTAACTCAGGGCGTGAAGGCGTTTCACAATTCTCTCTATACACTCTTTTCCTTCTGCATCGTGCTTTAGCATTCCTAGCGCACATCTTAAGGCCATGAAGAAGAGTGCTTGAATTTCAATAGGATAACCATAGATGCCCTGTAATTTGAAGTAGATATACAAGGAATGAGTTAATGACACCACTTCATATTGAACTCACGCAGTTATATTGTTCTTTCATTCTGTCTCAGCCATTTCAATGCTCAGCTAGAATTAAATAAAATTCTGAACTGGAAGTTTTGACAGATTACAATCTAATGAAAAAACAGCAACACGAACTTCTAAATATAGCTTAGCATAAAAACTTTCTTTTCATTGCGAGCTCTGAAAGTATGGTAGAAACATGGGTAAGAATCCATATAATAAGATGAGCAATTGGCTTCTCTATCCAAGACTTAAAAAAGTCCAGTAAGAAGGACCATCGAATAAACAATAAAATTAGAAGAACTGCTTACCATTCTTCGATCTATCATAGAACAACCATCAGCACATAGCAGAGTCGGAAATGTATCAAAACCCTCCGACAGGCAGAGAGTCAATATAAGTCTCATGCCCTTTTGGCACTCTGGTGTCTCTGCCAGAGAGTGATCACCTGTTGACTTTGTATAGGCACGGAGCAGGATAATCCACCAGAACCCAGAGTCAACTGGGGCAACCCTGCCAATTGCACTCTCACCGAAATCTGCCATAAGAGTGTCTGTTTTGCGAACTGGATCATGCAGGACTTTGAAGCTAGCCGGCATGGCACCTTCTCCGAGGTTGAACCTATCTATCTTCTTCTCCCATCCTTGAAGGACCAGAGTCTTCAGGAGAAAGTTCTTCACTATATCTGGCTCTCCATTCATCAGGAAAGCCAGTGCACTGGGTACAAAATCCCTTAAAAAGACCTAAACATAGGCAACGAGAATATGAAAAATTTCATGCAATGGACTGATCATGATTTCTCAACCACCTAATTCAGAAGTGCTTTCAGACTTTGCACATTATCAGCTTATCAGATCCTAAAACAGATGATGTAAATGATGCTTGGCTAGGAGCTCACATGCTATGATGCTATGACAATGTTCTTTGGCAGAAGCTTGTGACTCCTAAATTGCATTACTAAAAGCAGCTTGTTCATTAGTATCATCTACTACAGGGAGTGTATCTCACACTTCCAGTCGAATTTTGAAGGGAAAATGTTCATGGAGATGAGAACAGAGTTAAAGCTTCACAGGCCTTCCAACTTAGTTTTATCAAACCAGATTTTTTAAGCATTGTCAATTCTCAATCTTTTTACTATAACTTATCCAACACATTCCAAAGACAGCAATTTCTGAAAATTTGTTAAATGGTATATCATCAATCAATGATTACCTGATCATAATTTAAGACTTCTTCTGAAGCATGGTCAATAGCAGCAATTGTGCCAATTGGTTGGCCCCGGAAGTACACTATAGCATGCCTAAGTGCTTCCCAAGCATCAGCCACCATTGGATGAGGCTCAAATGAGTTGCGGGCTGATGAAGCAGGCGTGTTGAATCCTGACCTTCCTCCTGGTGTGTAAGCGCTCTCAAAGTTGTCCAAGCCAGCTCTTGTGAGCCCGACAGAGAGCTCACTGAGGGACCTCTCATCAAATGACCTCTGCCGCTCAATATTGAGCCTCGGCTTGTTGAGAAGGCGAGAAAGATCATAGTCATCTATCTCAGAATGGGAGCAATGAGAATCCACATTCAGAAGTCCCATCTCTTTAGTCCCGTCCATATCTTCTATGTCTCCTCTTTAAAACTCTCCCAAACTCTTAATATATGACGAGGAGTATAGGGGTGGGAGAAAGATCTATACATTACATTAAACAAAGACCTATCAATGTGGGGCCAGAGAAAGGTCAAAGAGTATATAACTTACCCAGATGAGGAAGCATAGAAACCTGATATAGACAATGACAAGTGCAAAACAGAGAGGCTATATGATAACAAGAAGCCTCTTTTAAACCACAATCTGACGTTTGTTCACCAACCAATCACTCAAAGTTGCGTAAGAGAGCAAACAACACCAGGTGGGAAACTTACAAGAATAAAAGCCCAATTCTTCATCTACATTGTTTCAGAAGACAAGGCATTAACAAGCGTTGACACATAAAAAATTCAGAGTCGAAAACAACATTCTAGACAGAGGAAATGATTTCACACTTTTTGACTGCCAATATAAGTTACAAGCGATATCAACATTTCATCGTACTTATCAAAGAGACTGAGCAACCCTTAGCACAATAAAACTGTTAGTTCTGAGAGGAAATGACAGAGGAGGGACACCAACTTTATCAGCAGAAAACACAAGATCCACCAAAATAAACAGCATAAACGGAGCAAAGATCGAGAGAAAAACTAGAAGGGGGGAGGTCCAACAGAGCAACGACGAAAATTAAGACAACTCCGAGTTACAAGGAGACCAGATCTGCAATGCACTGTCTGCCGTCAAATAAATCAAAGACAACAACACAGAGCTCTTCGAGGACATAGAAGGCGAACCTCGCGGAGAGAGCGGGAGTCGGAGGAACTAAAGGAACGGTCTCCTGCGAGTCACCGTTGATTCGGCCTAGAAGGAGACGGCGGAGGAGAGATCAACGAAGAGTGAAGAGACAAAGAACAGCAGAAAAAGCCGCAAGTTGTCAATGAGCTGATTTTTATAGTCAGGGAAGTGTGCGTGAGAGAGAGAGAGAGAGATCCGATTTATGTCTAATTTTCAGAATTTAATTTTTTTTCCAGATAAAAGGAAACGGGAGTATGGTTAATCCTCGGGGGGAAGTTGGGAAGTTAACGGAGGACAGCCAGCCGATCATGAAATTAGTCCATGTACTTTCCCTTTATTACATTATGGTCCCTGTACTTCTTGTAACTTCACACAATCGAGTCCCTTAATTTAAAATCCAAAAAATACTGATAATTCTGCAACGAAATCGTTCGTGCCTGGTAAAACAAGAGAAATGTACTTAATATTATAAATACTTTTAGAACGATATAATGGATTTGATATATTATCATCATTTTTTATTTATGATTAATAGATTCATGATTCAATTTTAATTTTAATTGATGATTTCTTTAATTAAAAATTCAAGGATAATATGAATAACTTATAAAAATCTTGTCAGTCCTAGCATAATAAAGGGGTTCTCATTGAATGGGACATGCTCACTCAATTTCAGAGTGGTGCGAGATTCGACGATCAGGCTGTGCTAAATCGGCCCAAGAAGAAGAATCCATGGTAAATAAAAAATAGATCTGAGAGCCAAAATTACAAGTGGACTAAAGTGAATCGAACTACAAAGTATGAGGAGCAGTCTCGCCAGTTTCCGAAAGTACGCGCCCGGAGAGAGTCAGAGACGGCAGTGTAGCCTAGGTCCTCTGGGGGAGAGAAGTCACCGGGAATAGCCGGTCACTTTGCACGAGGGGAAAATGCGGGTAAAACAGCATCTCAATCCACGTGGACAATTTAATGACGGGTTCACCCCCTCTCTCGGCGGATTGGAGCGTTGACTCACAAGTAGCTTTTAAAATTGAATTAGATTAGAAATTTGTTAAGATTTTAGTTTATCAGTCTAATTATAAATTTAATAAGTTAAATTATAGATTTAATAATAATTATTATATAATTATAAATTATAAATTATCATGCTATATACTAACATAAATTTATATTATTAAAATTTAAAATATCTATTATAATATTTAAATGTGGTTAACAAATATAAATTTAAGTTTAATAAAAATAAAATATAATCTTAATATTTTTTAAAAAATAGGTGTCAGAATCAATGAGCTTTTTAAATAAATTTTAATTTATATTAGTTCAATTTAATATAATGATTGAACCGAAAATGACATATTATTTAGGTCAATCTAAACAGATATATAATGTATTTAGATTAATTAAGCAAATCAAACGGATGACTATCCGTTCCTAATAGAATGTGTTCAACCAACGGACAAGGTATGGTCTTGAAGAAACCACGCACTCGACTGGCCAACTCCCCACTTTTTTTTTCTTTTAGAAAAAAACATCAACCTATTTGTAATTTTGTTGTTGGTTTAATTTCAATAATAATAATTATATATACAGTTTTTTTCAGCCCCAAGTCATGGATTTAGCGTTCTCATTTTTTTCTAGGAGAAAAAAAAAGCTCTCTTCTGTTAGGTGGGAAGGCGTTGAATAGCAGCCTGAGCGCGCCTGTCCCGTCCGCCTACTCACTTCCAATTCCGAATTTCTCGAAATGACTGCGGATTTAACCCATGCATAATGTGTTGATATTTTTTTTAAGTATAAATTATTTAATATCTAAAAATGTAGTGGATTTGAATGATGTATAAATATGAATAAACAGGAAAATTTTGGGGTAAAAAAATTAATAAGAGCGCTATCAATTATTTATATTTTAAAAAATAACTTTGCAATGTATTCCCTCCGTATTTATTTTATTTTGCCGGGAAAGGGTTAATGATTTTAATAAATTAAAATAAAATTACAAAAAACTCCTTTTTAATGTAACCGAACCTTCATCGGGTTCAAAAGTAATAATCTAGACACCCGTGAGGGCTGCGGTAGGTGAAAGGAAGACCACTTGATTTTGCTTGCACATTTAAAATATACAATAATAATAATATATTTTTTTTACTATATACATTAAAATTGAGAACAAGTCGGCCTGCCTAAAAAATAAATTGCAAAACGGCACGCTTATGTCGTAGCATCATAATTTCTAATTCATGAAAACACGCTATGCCTACCAATTTACAGCCCAGAAGTTGGCTTGTTTTTTCTTCAGGTAATATAATAATAACCTAATTCACAAAAACGGTATTGCGGTGTAAAACACGATAAGCTCATGCGTAGGCATGGATTCTTGAGTTGGATAAGGTGTTTAATGGGTTGGACAATATATTTAATATTATAATATTATAATTTGAATATAGTTTATAATATAACTATTATATTAAATAAAAATTTAATATAAAATATAAATATAAGTTTAATAAAATAAAATAAATATATTGTAATATATATATTTAAAATTTTAAGTAAGTTGATTTTTTATTGGTTTAATTAGGTTCATCGGTTAGACCGGAAATACTCTAGTTTAACTGAAGTTGATTTCATTGAAAGTGGAATTGGGTCTTTTATAGGAACCGGACAGGGTGACTGACCAGTTCTATGTTGAACTGGTCGAACCGATTTGCTCGGTCCGATTTTTAAAACTATGTTTAAGAGCGTAAAAGGTCAGTGCAAGCTTGGAAAACTCTAGGGTTCCGATTGCAATCGTGTTCATCCTTATCTCGATACTGCATGATCGTAGGTGTGATTCCCGACCCATCATCTCGAACATACAACTGGCGGTCACCCCGGACAGATATCATTCTGTCGAGCATTGTCGATGATAGAAGTTAAGGAAAAGGACTGAACGGATCGATAGAAGTACATCGAATCAAGCCATAGCCATGCGGAAGCTAATGCTAGACGTGTGATGAAAATCCGACGTCTCTGATCAATTCAAATTCGACTTCTCAACACATGACACGAGCGAGGGTGCTATGCAGCTGGGGCCATAATTTATGTGAGATGTAAACCATAAAGCACATATATAAAATCGCTAAAAAAAAAGAAAAGAAAAGAAAAGAAGCGTAATCTCTCGAATGGTCGGTGATCTTGCGGGCGAATTAATGGATAGTATTATATGGCGGCCCCCCCGACTTCCCCTCCATATCGGGCATAATGAAAGATGGGCCGTAGTGCCTCGCGCCGCGTGCACGGCTTATTTCTCGAAAAAGGAGAAGAGGAAGAAGATTATATTATTAATACGATAAGTGCGCTGAGACTCTTGGAGAGTGAATTTCTAACTTAGAATAATTTATGAGTAAAATGTGGATAAGTAATTGCGTCTAGACGCGCGCGGATTACCTTTTTGGGTCAGGTCGAAGCCAAGATTCATGGAACGAAAATTAAGAAGAATATATATAAATGGTGGGGCATATAGACGACCCATAAGAGTCAACTGAAAGTAGGGATTTGAATCTAGAATTACAATAGCTTTTTGGCACGTAAGCAAAATTATCACCAATTAACCCTGCTGAGTAAGTGTTCGTGACCCCAAAAAACAAAAGAAAAAGTGCATGATGATATAGGCCTAGTTCGCCTTACTCGAGCTTTCACATAGTCCTCCAGCACCTGCCCTTGTTGACCTGGATTATTAAAATGAATAATCAATTTGCCGAGTTATGTTATATAAATCCTGATACTTACGCGTGTCGATTTAAAAAAAAAATAAAGGACATACGTACTCACGGTTCCTTTTCGTGCAGGCTGAAATTCAGTGGATCGAAGCGCATCGGGGTCGCGCAATGTCTATCCAGGACAAAAAACGATGACCGGATCGAAACCTAATTTCGGCTACCAGGGGCAGAGCGCACGGATACGTATGGGGTGTGGCGTGGAGTATCAGGAGATTGGTCGGCAGTCGGCACACGTGATAACGTGACCCAGACCTCGGTCGGGTCCATCGACTAAATATCCATATCCATCAGGTTTCAAGCGGAGTCATCCACCGCGCCCATCTAATTTCACGCATAAGCGAAGATTTTGCTCGTAAGTGCGCAGCTTTCGGGTAAATACGACGTCGAATTAAGGCGATTGGGAAAGGGGCAACTGGTGGAATTCCGCTCTTCGCATCGGAATTGGAGCCTTGAGATCACGGCTCGGCTTGACCGGCCCATTTAAGCTCTGCTTCTGGGCCTCCATCCTGTCAAGCCCAACATGACCGCCGGTGCTCGAGAGTCAAAAAAGTCAATAACCCTTTGACTCCTTTCTAAAGTATTTTAACAGTGACACATCCCAGCGGTATCCGCTGCTCGCCGGGAGAGGTGGGTCATAAACTTCATCACCCTGAAGTAATTCCCCCAAAGGGCTGATACCAAACGAGTAGATGATAAAATGCCAATGAAGTCGACGATATTAGGAGATGTCACATCAAAATGCAGATGATCAAAGCCTGATATTAACCGGACACTTCAACGTGGTGATTCGGGCTTCATGTGAAAAATGCGTCAAGTGGCACATGCACATACAAGGGAGGGGGAGAAGAGAGGCCGCTTGTTACCTCGAGAGATGAGGACGGATGAGCCCTTGTGCCTCAGCTCCATGGCTATAAATAACGGGTCAATGGCTAGGGTAGCAGGAGCAGTCTTTCCAGTCTCCGACCTCTCTGCAACGGAATCAACAACAGCTTCCTTCCATACCCACCACATACCATTGACATGTTTGCCCAAAACTAGACCTCCCAAAATTTTCAGTTCAGAACTTCATATTATCATAAATGATCATATATATACTATAGTTTACTCCATCTGACTGGTGTAAGCATCGGATGAATACATAAAATTTAACAGAAACAAGAGCATCAATAACTATGCTCCCCGCTGAGAAATGTAGGAGTTTCTTCACGTAAAACTGTTAGATCCCTTCACACGGTTAACACTACAAAATTAAATGGAGTGAAGATATCGGGGTTCAATACCATCGCCAGATGCCGTTTCAGCAAGCAGTATGCACTCAGTAAGCTGACTTCTGGCGTATTACTCATCCAATTAAAGTTTAGTCAGAATGATTTTAGGCCCCGAATTATCTTTATTCCAGCTTTACCCGCTTCTGATGTGCCTCCCTCATCCAATCGAGGCATTCCTCTGGAGATCCAGTGGGGTTTGCGAGCTGCCAAGCAAGTGTCCTATGGTGCTGTCCAGAAGAAACCAAGAAGGGAAATTTTAAAAAATGCAAGTTTTTCGATATTTCTGGGCCAGTAATTACGTACACTTAGCAACTTACCCACTCTCTAACAAGTGGCCCACCAGACTTGAGCTGCAACACATTCATAATCTCCTTCCCATTCACCAGCGGCTTCAACTCCCACACCTTTTCAAGACCTGGAGAAATTTTATTATGACCCCCTCAGGCCTTTATTTTGAAGTACAATGATGAGATCACATTAACAAAGTGGGTGATAGACCGATCCTTGTCAAGATGTTCAGTTACATGAAATGAGAGCAGACCAAACTTAGTGAACAAGCTTGGTTCTGACAGACAAATCACATTGAAACATCGTCCAAACAACAGATTTAATATGAAAATAAAAACATTTGAATTTAAGACAAAAAAATTTGAATTTCCAACAAGGATCACCTAATCTGAGAATTGCTTTCTCAACTGACTTGAACACTTCTCCTCCCTTCATAATGGAGTTTTGATGGCCATCAGAAGAATCTTCACAGAAGGCAACATCAGCAGGATATGACAACATGGAAATTAACAAGGCTACACGCCAGAAATCCTTCATCTCTCGTAGGAGAAAACCTGTATCAGAAAAATACAATTTGTTAGACAAGAACAACAATAGCAACAACTTCATGTATTTGTTAGTTAACCTGTGAAAATAGCAACAACCTGATTTATCTATTAGTTAAGTTTGTGATTAAATAATGGCTGACAACTCCAACTAAGTTCTTATATAATCAGAGGAGCAACAAGATTATGGACACACACCTACCGACACTCGCAGCTTTGAGGAAGCAGGAACATCAACAAGTCCATTATTCAGATCTTGACCATCAAGATCACCATCCAAGTCCGATTCAAGAAAAGGAATCAACTCTAAGAATCTCTCGGCAGCTGATTGTACACCAATGACCTTATAAATGATATTGTTACCCATGTCAACTTCATGAATGAATCCCAAAACATAAAAATATCAAATCATGAAATCAGATTATTGAACTGATTGACTACAAGGAAATGACCGATCACTTACTGTGTCAGCATCACTAGCTTTCCGTTTCAGGGAGTCTCGGAATATGTAATTGACAACTGGAATCTACATTGGGACACAAACAACCTTAAGCAACAACTTGAAAATGGGGGAAAGGTAGCTGTGGAAAATCATTTTAAAAAATGGAACCAGAAAAACAAAATAAGCATGGCACATGCACGACAATAAAAAGCTAACACAAGAAATAGAAGGAAGGAACCTTTTTAGCTTTCTTGTCCTTGTATGTTGCTTTTCTTAAGGGAAAAAACAGAGACGCATAAAGAGCAAGTCTTCGCTGATTATCCTAAAAGAAGCATACACATAAATTATCAGAAAACAGAGATTGAATCAGAAGTAATGCTCAAAGGGGAAAAAAAGATTGAATCAGAAGTTATTCATACGATTGACTCAGTAACAAAATTCTACTATAAAATCGACTCAGTAACAAAATTAGGAGAATGAAGAAATTATTATAATAACATACTTTCCTTAGGAATGATCCAAATATAGAAAACACGGGAAGAGAGAGTACAGGAACTTGCAAACTCACGTTAAAAGCAGAGGATCCTATTGACCGCAACAGATTCCATCCAGCATCCAAGTAAATTACACAAAACCTTGCAATGAGTTAGAAAAAAGTAATCTTGAGAGAGAACCACACAGGTATAAAAAAACAAAAAATGTAGAGAAGATTTCAGGAATGAGGTCTCCCAAATAACATCAAGAGAAAATCAGAAGTGTTTCACATAATAGGGTTAGAGGTCAGAAAAAGACGATCCAACTATGTACCTACTGCAATCTTCTGGAAGGGCAGGCTCATAATCTGGAGGGAGACTGAAAACAACAGAAAATAATTGCAACTCATAAATGTATTTCAGTGCTTCAACTGGCTCATTGCCAGACATCATGAGGTCCACCTGCAAGGTAAAAAAAAAAAAAAGAACATTGAAGATCCCATACAGAGGAAAATACAGGATAGACCGGCAGAGATTACACCCAACGATCTGCATACAAGACCAGCCAATTAAAAAAATGCACAAAAAAGAGAGAAATACCTCTGTTCCAATGCGCTCTTTGCTAATTTTAGCTGCAAGTGCATCTCTCACATCCTCTGCAGCAGCAGCCTTTTTCAGTTCTTCATCCAGAGTGAATCCAAACCTTGCACCTGAAATCATCATAATGAATGTTACTCCAAATGATAAATTTATGAACAAAAATACAAATGAACCATCATGAACTATAAAAAGAAATTCAAAATTACATCCTACCAAATTATCCACAAAAGAGAGCCTGCATTCATACTAAGTTCTCAGTATTTACATAATTTAGTTCCAGCAGAAGGTTCTAAACCACAGAAACACACGCAACATGAAAAACATTTTCAATGAGAGCACTAGGAGGGCAACATGAAAAGAACAACAGAAAGAAGCTCACTTTAAGAATGTATTGCAAAGATTTTCCTGCATAAATAAAAGTGACCTATAAAATTGTAAGATTATTATTCATAGCAACTGAGCAACATTTGAAAAGTACAGGATAGCCATATTACCAAAACGTATAGCACGAAGAACACGTAAGGGATCATCCAAGAATGTTTCTTTTGGAGGCAAAGGTGTTGCTATTTTTCCTGATTGAAGGTCTTCAATACCTGATGTGACAAAAGTGGACAATAACAAATGGAATGGCTATCTAGCATGACTGCTTTTAAAAAAACATATGTAT
Source organism: Sonneratia alba (assembly GCA_900174645.1). Classification (NCBI taxonomy): domain Eukaryota; kingdom Viridiplantae; phylum Streptophyta; class Magnoliopsida; order Myrtales; family Lythraceae; genus Sonneratia; species Sonneratia alba. The sequence continues at coordinate 2,974,111 of FWPY01000071.1, forward strand.
ATGGTGCATGAAAGCAAGTTAAATTAATCTGACCTCTCCCAGTTAAATCCTCTACTGAGCTGGTGTTTATATTGTAAAACATGCTGTCCACCAATAAAAGAACCATCAATCAAATGTTCAAATAGAAATTGAAATGAAAAGGAAGAAGGACAAGAGTTGAATGACATTATTCTGATAAAGAGCCAGTTAACAAATTATCAGTGGTCAGCAATGATATTGCTTAAATATTTATTGTAGAGCCAGACCACGATATAATTATTTTCAAGAATGATATTGTCAAACTATTTATCACAGAATATTTTCCCCAAAATAACTATCTCAATCCAGCTAGAATGATATCAAATTATCAATATAAAATTCAACATTATAGTTAATGTTGATATTCTGAAAAAGAGCATCCATGAAAACAGCAAGCGGTCAAGAGTGATATTGTCAACTATAATCAATTACAGTAAGCTGATTTTCATCATAACAAACAATGATAACACTGGCAAGAAAAATTAAACCTGTTTATTGTTAAATCTCTTCTATATGCATCCTCCTCAGCAGTTCCGAAATCCTATAAATGAAAAACGAAGGCAAGACAATATTCTAGTTAAGTGAGAATGAGGCTACACGTTTCCATCAAACCAACTGAAACTCCAAAACCACAGTCAATTCATCGGGAGATTATCAACTAGAAGATCATGGAGTGGTATAACGAAGTAAGGGACAATCATAGTCAGATGTCTAATTGGCAGATTGCACAACCCCCCCACCGCTCCCCCCCCCCCCCCAAAAAAAAAACAAAACCCCAAAGAAATATTCTTATGCTAGTAATGGCTCTAGGGTTTCTTTGTCATAAGTATTCTGTCCCAATTTTGCATGCTCTCACAAGTTTCCACATTGAACACAGATTTCTAAGTTCTAACACAATTTACACGAGTTTTCATTCGATTATTTTAAATTTTGATACTAAACTATACAAGAAAGGGCTGTCGGTAATATTTGAGAAAAAGCTCTTCAGAGGGAAATCCACATTTCTGAACAAAATTACAAGCAAAAGTTCATACCATCTGTGTAGGGATCCGGCTGTTCTCACTGTATTTTTCTGACCTTAGGTTAACAAAATCAATCCATACATCATAAAGACGCATCCTTGCTGTTTCCAAGTGCTTTGATTGGTCTGGATTGCTGCAAAACTAGATATCAATAAAAGAACACCTTCAAACTACCAATCAGAACACCAGTGCATTGCTTTCTACCAGGGGCTAGAAGAGTCTACTGTGCTAAACACAAATATGGCAATATAAGATGTGTTTCTATACCTAGGAATGACAGCAAGACCTTGCACCTCTTCACCGGTAGAGGCCAGAAACTCCGTCACTTTATCAACAAATCTACTACCCAACATATCATCAAGTGCTATATCGATATCATAACACTCCTTTCCAAGCAACTGTCCCAATGAAAAACAAAGAAAGCAAGAGCCAAGCTAATCATGATAAGGCAGTGCCAAAGCAAAGGACAACCTCATTCATGTATACCATTATCTCATAATAAAAAAAAATGATCTCCCTTAACAAGTATCTGTTTTCTTCTTTTTATGCTGTCTTAGTCTTTGCTTCAGATATCAGAATTTCGTCATGTAGCATAGAAGGAAAGTACCAGTTGACATAATTCCTTCTAGCAGACGGGTGTCCATCATAGGTAAATTCACATTTGGTCCTTAATTATCAATAGCTATCCCTGACATGGGACAATTGCTAGTCTTAGACATAGAGTAGTTATTTTCGCAGCATTGCCAAAATGCTTCAAAAGGGAGCATTTTTCAGTCCCATATATGAGTGGCAGCAAGTTTTTGTAAAAAAGAATCAACAAAGCTTTTGTTCATCTTGGATTTCGACAAGTTCTTCCCCTTTCCGTCCCCCATAATACAGCACTAGAGACATGAACTGACCTTATCACGGACCCAACCGCCAGCGACCCGTAGCTGAGTAGGGAGGTTAAAGTGGCGAACGGTGGCGAGTAGCCTATCAAAGATCTGTCGTTCCTTCTCCGTCAGCTCGATCGTGTCCCTCACGTGTATGGCCGGCGGAGCAGACGCAGTCGACATAGCTCTGCCACTGTAAAACCGGAGGACTGGAGTTCTGCTCCGGAAACGAGCTATAGGAGAAGAACAGAAGCTTCGAGGAGTACAGTATAGCCGAGAAGAAGAGGAGGTGGAGAAGAATCGGAAAGAGGGAGGAAGAAGAAGAAAGGGTTGGAGATTTATAGTTCTCATTGCCGAAGAAGAAGAAAGGGTTGGAGATTTATAGTTCTCATTGCCGAAGAAGGAGAAAGGGTTCAGACGGCTGGAGAGCCAGCAGGTTTTTCTTGGGCACGTGGGAAGCGGTTCGCTTCCCGGTCCAGGCTGGTTTAACACACTGAATAATTTCACATCACTCCCTATATTATGAGTTATTTTCAATTTAGCCCCTAACATTTTTCCTACATTTTCCTCGTAACAACGAGACAAACTGACGACACCATAGACTCCGGCGAAGACCGGCACTTGCACTTCTTCAACACAGAAGAAGATCCAGAAGAAGAAAGAAGGCATAACCTCTCGTTTCCACTTGATACGATGATCATCAGCTCCCGTACCCGTCCAGTTCGAAGCTTGCCAGCCGTGATTCTGCTGTCCCTGCTGCTGCAAATCTCGGAGCTTCCTTCCCCCTCCTCTGCCTCGTCGTCGTTGGAGAACTTCTCGGCGAGAGATGGGACGGTTCTGGAGCTGGACGAGTCCAACTTGGACAAGGCGATCGCATCCTTCGATTACATACTCGTCGATTTCTACGCCCCCTGGTGCGGCCACTGCAAGCGCCTCTCTCCCGAGGTCCTCTCTCTCTCTCTCTCTCTCTCTCTCTCACGTACTTGGGAGCATTTCTGTGTAGATCTAATTTGATTTAGTTATGCTTAAGCAGTAGAGAAGAACAAACTTTATAGCTTTGAGGAACTGTGACTTTTACCTGCTCATCCGTTCTCGGTCTATGTCAAGATCTTGATATTTATTCGTCACTGGATGGTATATGTGCATCATAAAATTGAGTGGAGAATAATTAGTTGTTTTCAATCTAAAACTTATCTGTTTATCCGAATGGTCATGTGTAGTCCATCTCCTTTGCTTTTACTCCAGCAGGATATTTATTCTGGATATTTTTGTTGCAGTTGAATGCAGCTGCCCCTGTTCTTGCTGGATTAAAGGAGCCTGTGGTGATCGCAAAAGTAGATGCTGACAAATATAATCGTGTGGCCATCAAACATGATATCAAGTATGGATGATATTCTTTCCCTTTCCTTCCGAATTTGCACACCCCAGTTTGAAAGTCTTATCCAGTTCTTCCTGAAATTATGACATGTCAGTCGAGTGAAACATTTGTCGTGTCCAAAGAGATTATGCTAAAATGCGTAAGTCTATGGATTGAACAAAGCTTTAATTCGTGTAATTGCTGATTTTAGTAGCATTTTCAATCTCGTTGGGATTCTCTGGTAACAGAAAAAGATGCATCTTGACACAGCGCATTTCCTACCCTCAAACTGTTTATGCATGGCGTTCCAATGGAGTATAAAGGGCCCAGAAAAGCAGATTCACTCATTCGTTTTCTGAAGAAATTTGTTGCTCCCGACGTCTCTGTTCTTGATTCTGATGCTGCGATCAGTGAATTCTATGAGACTGCTGGGACCAATTTCCCAGTTTTCTTTGGTTTTGGCTTGGATGAGTTGGTGTTATCAAACATAGCAAGAAAGTACAAAAAGAAAGCATGGTTTTCTGTGGCAAAGGATTTCTCTGAGGACATAATGTTGTCATATGATTTCGACAAGGTTCCTGCTCTTGTGGCTATCCAACCCAGGTACAATGAAAAGAACATCTTTTATGGTCCCTTTGAAGGTACATATAATCAACCTGCTTGCTTTATTTTGATCATGCAATATTTACTCTCCACTCCTATTTGTGGATATGTATGAATTCTTGCCAATCTCAGCAGAAAATTTCCTGGAGGACTTTGTGAAGCAGAACTTCCTGCCCTTGTCCGTACCAATCAATTCAGACACCCTGAATTTGTTGAAAGATGATGATAGAAAAATTGTCCTGACCATCATGGAAGATGAGGCTGATGATGAATCGAAGAGGCTGGTCAAAATGCTGAAGGCAGCTGCATCTGCGAACAGAGACTTGGTGTTTGCTCATGTTGGGGTTAAACAATTTGAGGACTTTGCTGATTCTTTCGGGTCTACTGAAAAGACTGAACTTCCAAAAATGGTTATGTGGGATGGAAATGAAGAGTACTTCATTGTAAGTTGAGTTTAGCCTCATCAATCAGCTGGACTGATATTCTACTTTTTACTGATAAATTGATCTTCCAACAGGTTGTTGACTCGGAAATCATTCATGGGGAGGATCAGGGAACTCAAATCACAAAATTTCTTGATGGATATAGAGAAGGGAGGACAATGCAGAAGAGAATAAACGACCGATCTTTCACGGGCTACATCAAGTCATTAAGCATGGGAGGCAAGATTGCATACATCTTGATCTTTTTGGTCATAATCATGATGATTGTGGAGAACTTCTGTATGAATAATGAACCTCTGCGAGTTGGAACAAGGGACCGGACCAATCAAGGGATCAGCTCGTTCTCCGAGCCTGAGAGGAGGGACTATAGATCTGGGGACAAGGAAGATTAATTGTATTCGGGTAAAGAGTGTTCTTCTTCATCATCTGAACCATTGGATTGGGATCCAACTCAGTAGACGGGAAATTCAGAAGTGGCAACTTAACTTACACCAGCTGTTTGAGACCGAAACTTTAGGGAACAGAATGAACACCTGGTGAGGCGAATTTATCATAAATGTGGCGTGCTAGTGTATTACTGTTTTAATACATATGGTGACTCCTGAGACCCCTCCGACCTTTTTCTGCCTCCTTTTCGTGTGTTTTTTTTTTTTTTTTGCTTGTCACCGTCTAGGATGGAAGTCACACGTTGAAAGTCTTCTTAGTTCTGTTGACTGAGGTGTTTTGGTGGAATTTTGACCACCTACTTATGCTGGAACTCTTGAGCTTGGGCATTGTGATTCTCGTCCCGTATTCAGTACTCTGAAGTTCTCAAAGACTTGTGACCAGAGAAACATGAAAACCCAAACTAGTAACCACTGATGGTCTTTCAACAGGCTTATTCTAACTCAAACATGACTGATTTCTGGAATAGCCCTGCCGCTGCCATAGCTGGGTGAGTCCAATTCTTGTCCTTATATTCTTCGCACATGTTGCCTCATGTCCCCGAAGAGGCAAGTGTAGCCACTATGACAGGTTCAGATGATGTCTCATTCGACCTGGAGATTCCAGGCTCCATACCGACACGGCCAAATCCAACCTCAAAGAGCTGCTCTCAGCCTCTTCTCATATGTAACTGTAGGAGGTGAGAGGGAAGAAAATATCTTGTCTGGTAATGAGCACACGGGAATGGCTGGATGTCCGTTCGTGCTGTCAAGAGAGCCAAAGAGGAAGGGGAAAGAGAATAAAGTAATATCCAGCAAATGGACCCTAAATCAGCAAGTGATATCTGTCAAAGTCTTCAAATGATAATAGCCTACTTGACCCTTGTTCTTTCTTGTTCCTGCCACTTACGACCAATAAGATTTGGACCATTTGGTTTAAGTGATGTGAAGCTTCTTTTTTTCTTTTTCTTTTTCTCTTTTGGCTTAAGTAAATGGAAAAAATTGGTTGGAATGGTTTCGTTATTTTGGATAAATGACAATAAAGAAATGAGATTTAATATAATGATATAGTTCTGTACAATTATATGTTTCATTCTTATTATATTTTTAATTCTATTATATACTCATGATTATTCTATATAATAAAAAAATAAAGCACAAAATACGAACAATAAAGATAATCTCAATCTAGTAATCTATTTCAACCTTATCCGATCCATTCGTGTATTGTTCCTAATCGCAACCACTCGAGGAAACTCTCAGCATAACTTTTCCATCCAAATACACAGAACCAACCACCTCCTTCTCCTTGTGGACACCGACCACAGAAATAATATCGGATATTGAGATTGTACGATCAATTCTTCACTTGAATTGAGCGGGGAAGACATAAGGGAGAATATATATATATATACATATATTTTTTTGTGCTGGAAGATATGGGACAATACTGGCAGTCCTAACATGGAGGTTGTATGAATAAATATATAAGTTAAGTGACATATAGCAATAAATATTATTTGTCGTCGAAAATTGACAGCCCACTTTCCTGATTCTCCCTTGCCTAATAAATCTATATAATTTGATAAAATGTGAATAATTATATCTAATTAAATATATTAATTTAATATACTTATTTAATGGTATATATTATTAATTTAATTAGTTACATATAAAATATTAAATATTTTAATCAAAATATTATTATTATATAATTAAATAATACATTTATATTATTAATACGGTTGTGTATATTTAATTCATACCTATTAAATGGATAGATTACAGTTTAAATTTTTTTATATAGATAGATAGTTTAAATACAATATATTTAAAAACAATCCCACACAAATCACCATCCATGCCCTAAATCCTAAAATAATCGATTCACAAGCTTAGGAAAAATATTAGGGCATCAAAATCCTCGCGGGAATATAAAAGATTCGCAATCCCTCCTCCCTTCACCGGAAATAATCCCACGTTTGATATGGAAGCTGATGTTGTCATCCGGTGCTTCAACTTGAGCCCTTTTCTTCTCTCCTTCGCCGAAAAGTAGGGGTCCTGCGTGCGCCCTCTGCTCTGGCGCTGAACTTGATAGCCTTTTCATGGTGTAAGAATGGCGCCTTTCATTCGATTCGGCCTTAAGGGCGTGTTTTTCTTGGGACTCTCTCTGCTGTCTTGCTGCTGTACGGCCTCGGGCAGCGTCGTTTTGAAAGGCGGCAACGTCAGTCTCTCGTTCGACGCCACTGAAGCCAATTTCGGTGGGTGCCTGCTGTTTCTCCACCCCCCCCCCCCACGTCAAGTTTCTTGTATCTTTCCGAGAGGAACTCATATAACTTTGCTTTTGTATGCTTCGATTAGTGAGAAATTAGCTGAACAGTTGATGTTATGCTTCATGGGCATGAGAGAAGAAAAAAAATGAAGGTTTTGCAATATCGGACCTTTTCAACTTTCTTGCTGTCTATGGCACAAGTTCTTCCTTTTCTCATCTGACCGTTATTTCTTACTTATCAGCCTGTATCTGATATTGGTTTGCCTTGAAATTTCCAGCTCCCGCAGTTAGGGGTTCAGAGGAATGCGGGGTGCTCTATCTTGCGCAGCCGCTCAATGCTTGCTCCGACCTGACGAATAAAGTCGAGCGGCTTTCGAATTCTAGTTCCCCGTTCGTGCTGATTATTAGAGGAGGATGTAGTTTCGAGGCAAAAGTTAGGAGAGCCCAAAAGGCTTCTTTTAAAGCTGCCATTATCTATGATAACGAGGATGGCCCCCTGGTGACAAGTAATGATCATTTCTTTTGCTAGAGAACTATCACTTACATGTCTTTTGATGTCTTCATCTCATTTATGTAGAGTATCAGTAAAATTTATGTGATTGCTCATATCCCTTGATTTTGTGTGGTGATGCAAATACTGTTGCGACTTGTAATCTTTAGCTTGGGCAAGTTGAATCCATATCTGTAACTTGTTTTGACTAAATTAATATTTGTTGAATCTGTATTTTTGCTACTGAGGAAATGCTTTGTTGTTTTTATGGTATCATTCATTTGACGAGCTTGCTTGGGTATAAATTAGTCTTGCTAGTATGTATACATATATATATATACACACATTTAATCTTTAGCAATGATCAATCTTGGTTGCTGATTGAAATCTCTAATTTGCAAATGATACCTGGAAACTGCAGTGGCAGGAAACTCAGCTTGGATTAAGATTCATGCTGTGTTTTTGTCTAAAGAGGCGGGGAGGATTCTCATGTCGTTTGCAGGATCTAAGAATGTGGAGCTTTGTCTACTACCGGATTTTGAGAACTCAGCATGGTCCATAATGGCCATCTCCTTCATCTCCTTGCTTGCCATGTCAGCAGTGATTGCCACATGTTTCTTCGTCCGCAGACACCATATAAGACAACAGCAGCCCCAGGCCAACCCACGTGTACGAGAGTTTCCTGGGATGAGCAGTCGCTTAGTTAAGGCAATGCCAAGCCTTATATTCACCTCTGTTTTGGAGGATAACTGTACATCAAGAACTTGTGCCATTTGCCTTGAAGATTATAATGCGGGAGAAAAGCTCAGAATCCTTCCCTGCCGTCACAGTAAGTTTCATAGTTCCATTTCTACACAATTGTTATGTGTGGTGTTCTATCTCTCCTTTTGCATTGCGATATAGTGATGTTGGGAGCTACTTTCTGCTCACAGTTTGCGTGATAAGAATTATGTGGTCCATTTATTTCAGAGAATTTGAAGAAATTCTGGTTTTCTAATTTCATTTTTGAGTAAATTCTGACCCATGAGAATCTGCAGAGGTGATAGTGCTCTGTTCTCTTCAATAGGGTTGGCTATATCTCCCATTAAGCTTGCATGAATAACAGATATTTGACATTTTATTTCGTGAATAGAATTTCACGCCTTGTGTGTGGATCTATGGCTCACAACACGAAGAACCTTTTGTCCCGTCTGCAAGCGAGATGCAAGGACAAGCACAAGGGAACCACCGGCATCTGAATCAACACCTCTGCTCTCTCCTAGCCCATCGTCATCCTCCATTGCTGCTTCCTATGCTCGTTCACCTGCATCTTCATCATCAGCTATACGAATCTCTCCATCGCCAACACCTTTGCAAGCCCATACACCTTCCAACCTGAACACCTACTTGATTAACAACCCTTCTTTTCAGACTTACCATCAATCTCCTTTTATGAGTGTGAGCAGAAGCACCAATGACCTGAGGAATGCATCCTCTCAGAGGTCCCAAGCATCTCACCTGGTTTCTCCCCATTCATTGGGCTACCCTTCTATATCACCTATCAACCCTCGATACATTTCACCTTATGTACTGAGCCTGAGTAACAGTTCATTGGGTTTCATGGGGTCCAGTCACCACCAAGACCACCACCCGCTTCATTGTAGTGAGTCAGCTGCCAGCTTCTCTCCTTTTGCTTCATCCCATTCCCTTCCTGATTGTTAAGTCTCTAAAAAATCTGGACAGTGCATCCTGTTTGGTGGAAGCCTTTCTGATCAAAGGATAAGATTTCTTATGAAGATGCATTGTTGCAGCCAGCTTTGAGAACATATTATTTCCATTTAGCTGCATTCAGCGATGATGGTAGGCTGAGAAGCTGCCTGAGGTCTGTACATCGTAGTGTCAACTTGTTTTTTCTTACATTGAATTGGAAGTCCTTGGTTCGGTTCTTACTGGTTGAGGTCCTTATCTTGGAAGGCTCATGCTGGTAACTTTTTCCTTTATTGGTTGAGTGAAGTCTGAAAATGCTGCAAGTTGTACTTCTGCATATTTGTAATGCTCTTCTTGAGGCTGAATGAATTGATTGTACATGCAGTTGACATGCTTGCCGAAGGTCCTTGTGTGCTCTGTGCAGACAGATTTTGTGATCAGGAATTCAGATATGTAATGAGATGAGCTTACTAATGTAAGTAAATAAGATTTAACCTCCAGCAGTTACACCAATGGAGATTATGTGATGTTGAGAACGAACTACACAAGTCTTGGGGAAACCAAAACCTCATGGACAAGGGTGGCTTCATGCCATCCATTCGTTCTACGGGTGACTCACGTTGGCAACTTATTTCTTCATGATTCTGTGCAATGTTTGAGTCAGTTTGAACCTACATATGTATTTCCTATATCAAAGGACGGCGTCCACCTTCCACACACTTTGTAAGTATTATTCTCGACTGCTTATTGTTGACTGTCAGGGCACTGATTCAGGTCACACGTATTGGTAGTAACTACCATAGGCAAAACCCGAAGGTCTGTGTAACACGGGCTCAATGGGTAGTCTAGGATAGTCATCTGGATCCTCGATTGATTTGGACTTCTCATTAGGGTCTAAAAAGGCTCATGGTTAATGCCTTCGAATGCTTTTAACCAATGAGGAGAGCTGCAATTAGCTGCAATGATTTTCAGTGACTAGGGATGGATCAAGTCTCAAGTGGGACGGCAGACGAACTCGGATCGGGGCACAATTTGGCTTTGTGGTTAATCGTCACCTGACTTGCGGTTGGTCACATGGGTCCGAGTATGATGCTCGTGTGGCTGGTAAAGTCGGAGTACGAAAGAGGAGGATCCCAAACCCATGATTAGTTTTCTCCTCTTACTCGAGCACAACAACAGACACAAATATCTTCAATAATCGCTGAGAGCGTTGTCTTTGAAAGCACATGACAAGCGTAAATCACCTCATCACACATCTGTGATGCCGGCGGGGGATATGGAGCTCGTAGAGGTATGGCACTTGCAGAGTTAATGCACCCTCCTTCATTAGCCATCTCTTAGAATTTTTCTCTTTAATTAGTTCCATTTTCCCTCGCCATCTCATTTTCCGAGCATTAAACTTAAATTATCCCCGGCTTCAATTTATGTCTCCTCTGGCCCTCTCATTCGAAGTATCCAATGTTGACTGCCATGTCTTCCCGCATCTCATGCAACACATGCGTATCTTTTGTACAGTATCTGTCTGGTACCTCGAAAGATCCTTAATATTACCGTTTTTAAAATCGGATCGAGCTGGCCAATTACTCAAACATGTTTTTAGAATTAACCCGATTACACTATAAATGCGATCAACTCCGATTGAACTGGCCGATTCTTGTCGGACCGAGGAATCCAATTGAACTCGTGAAAAACTGGTCTACTTGAAATTTAAAAATAATAAAATATATTATAATGTATTTATTTTATTTTACTATACTTATATTTATATTTTATGTTGAATTTGGGTTAATATGATTGTTAAATTAAGAATATTTTGCTATAAATCAGTGTCAAGTTGTTGTATTATGTCAATTTATTAAATATGCAGTTCGACCCGTTGAACTCCCGATCTGACCCATGAATCCGTGCCTTGGCCAATTCATGATCCGGTCCGGTTTTAAAAACTATGTCCTAGAGAGTGACCGCCGGGAGGTCATGGAAGACGGAGCATCCCGCACCATCTGACGTTGGCTACATCCGACGCCGAAGAGGGCCGGCTTCGACCGATGCGACGTCCGTTTATCGGACTACCGGGTCGGAGTCGGATCGTTCCCGCCGGCTTGTTTTACACGGTTTCCTCTATACGTGGAAGTTGCACAGGAGCAACAGAGACGTCCGCTGACGCTGGAGGTATTCACTGTCGGTCGTGCAGCCGTTGGCCCTCACGAGCACGAGCGTTTGATCACTCAGAACGCGTCCCGATAAATGACTATGATTATTCTATGTCGAGTCCGGCAATATTCTTGCCCTAAAAATGATACTGTAATGTGTATTGGCCCAGAGTGATTGCTTGCCATCACGTCGTGGGGTGTCCCACTTGGAGAAGAAATTAAGGGGCAAGGCAAAATGAGTTCATCCGACGATTACGCACGGTCCCATACCACCACCACCACCACCAAAAGGCTTTTGCACTGACATCGGGATGTTCCGAACCCTTTTTACGTGACAGGATCACGAGATGAGAACTGAGCCTTTTCACTCTCAGTACCTCTTCTGGAAGCTGTTCAGAAGATTTTGCACCCACCCCATGATCTTTACCCGCTCAAGGGTAGAGTGAACTCTACCTACTGACCTCAGAGTTCGGATTTTGTCTTCCACAGATTCCATCAAAACAACCCCACAAGTATTCTTTCTACTCGGGAACCACTCATTCACCCGTCCCGACGTGCTCCTATTGTGAATAGAAGAGTCGTACATCTGATAATCCAGGAGGAGCCCCCTCTAACCATTCGACAGCTCAAAACATTGCCGGGCTCTTCAGATTTTCCTGTGGGAAGGAGAGACGAAAGCTTTGGCACGTGGGGTTTAGTCCACCGACAGAACCCGCACCAATTGCTTGCGGCAATGATCTTCAGAGAATTGGAATAGTGACTGTCCATGCCCAACGGGAGCATAAAATAGAAGAATAGCATGTGTCTTCAGGAAAAAGAAAAAAAAAACTGTTTTCCCTTTCTTTCTTCCTGGGAGAACCGTTTCATCTTGACTTGGCAAAATTGGCTTTGGCGACACAGTGACTTAATTGATTCCCACATCATCGAGTAACTTAATTTGGTCTGTAGAATCTTTGTTTTTCTTCCATGCCTTGATCATCTTCTCTATTCTTTTAAAGGGAATTGACCCATCTTTTCCCCTTTTCATGGAGGAACACGCGTCGGTCAAGATGTCCATTTTCTATCATCATCTGCTGTGACTGCTTTATTTCTTATAGATGACAGACCGAAGACTTTGTCGTGTGGATGATAGACTTTGTCGTAAATTCGCCTTTCCCTTCTAAATTGATTCGAAATTGGTCGTTACTTATCCAAGATGAACTAGAAAAAGCACAGCAACAGTGACACGGCATCCATCATACATACATGAATCCCAGCAAATACACCACAGAAACTGAGCTGAAGACTAATTTCAAGCTGTCCTCTTTTCCCTTCCCGTGATCGAGCTCTCAGTTAATTACAAGAACATTACTATAACTTGAAAAGACACAGGACATGAGATGATTCAGAGTACAGATCACATTGCATCGTACTTTTTCTCACATGAACGTAACAGCAAAGCATATGGGCGGAGACCACAGACAGAGAGAACAGTGGAAAAACAGTTCATTCATGGAGGATGAAATACGCTTTCGGATGATGGTGGCGGCGGCGATGGGTCATTACTTATCTATGGATCCATGGTGATGGTACTTGATGAGACCGTACGGGTTATTGGCTGTCGTTCTTCTCGGTCTTGGGACGTAAGTGACCGACTCTTTGACGTCGCATGTCCTCTTGCAGGAGGCCAGGATGCCGAAAAAACCGAAGCGGTCGCTGATGCTTCTACAGACCTTAGTGCCGGCCCACAGGCTGCCGCTCACATTCTCCTCTTGGCGGTGGCTGTGATGGCGGCGGCGGCGACCATCGTCCTTCGAGCACTCCACCAGTGCTGCGACGAACGGGTCCCACTCCGGGGAGCTCTTCTTCCGGGATGAGACCCCGGCCGGGTGGCCACTTTTCCTGGGAGTTGCAGTGGGCGGCAGGGGGAGGAGTTTGATGAGCTTGAGAGACGCGGCGGAGTCGCTCCTCCTGCAGGACGTTTGCCTCTTCGGGATCCCGGGAAGCTTCTCCCACGAGAACGGGACCCCGGAGGAGGAAGGGAGCCTCAGCTGAGTCGAAGGGGAAGGGCTGGGACGCGATCGGGGCGTGGAGTCGTCGGGAAGGAACAGGGACGAAGAGGATGAGGAGTTCGACGACGAGGACGAGGTGAAGGAGGGGCTCTTCCTGTGACCGAATTCGAGCCCCTTCGGGGAGACTCTGGTTTTGGCTCTGCTTCTTGGATTTGCAGAGGCATTGGCGTCCATTGTTGAGCTTGGTTTGAAGCAAAGAGAGTACAGTACTGAAGTCTGGTTTTGATCACAATGCTGTCTTCTTCTTCTTCTTCTTTCCCTTTTACCTTTTTTTTTTTCCAAATGTCTACTTGCAAGAGTTCACATATATATTAATAAGACTACACAAAATCTAAATAAGTAATATTCTTCTTAACTTAATAATTAAAAATTAAAAATTTAAATGTTTTATTATGGAACTCTATGTTGTCCCATAAGAAAATCGAGCATTGTATAATTTATTAGTTTCTTCCATATCATTGATTATTGTTAATGTTACGAGGAAATTATATATATATATATATGTATTTGACCCAGAAATAGTCTTGCGGCCCAATGACTGCAATCGATGAAAAGCGGGGAGAGAAAAGGACAGAGGATGTGGGGGAGGAAGTATAATTATTGGCATCGGAGCTATAATATTATTATCCCCAGTGGGCAATGGGTAGGAAGGACAGCATGACTCGAGTGTAACTCGTGCAGCAATCGGTCCGAAATAAGAAATCGTGTGACAAATACTTGGATAATTGATCGAGACAGGCGTGGTAAATTTTATAAACCCATTATATAATCGAATATATATATATATATATAATTTCCTAGCCAAGAAAAAAAGTGGTAGGATTAAATTAGATTGTTATTATTTATCTCAAAGTCAATAGCCTCCTTGAGCCTGCCAATGGTGCAGTCCGTCAGTAAGTTCACAAAGTATAATAAATTAAATTTAGAGTTTAAAACTCTCATTTTGGTATCAAGAGATTAATATATATTTCATAAGCTCTATAATATTAGATTAATTAATTATTATATTATCAAATATTACCATAAAAAAATAAAAGCAATCCATCAATCATTAGCAAAGACTCCAAAGCACAAATGCACCCTCTGTATTTAATTGCAAAGTTGGCCGGCAGACTTTCATGATGTTAGTGAGCACATGCATCATCGTAGTTCAAACATCAATCAATTGATCGACATTATTACTCATCTCACGCGGCGCCATCGCCTGTCGAGCCCACGACCATACAAGCGACCCCTTTTCTCTTCTTCTCGGTCCTGTGCATCCGACATTCAAAGATCGACTTTTTACCAAACTTCCCTCGAATGGAACTGGAGCCAGTGAGGGCAACTGGATCGAATTTAGCCAAGGCACAGTCGCCCCACCGAGGGAAGGAATACTATCAGCTCAAGTAGTAGGGAGTCAGATGGACTAGAATCGCTCGATCCGAGACCGTCTGAAACCGAACGTTAATCGAGCTTAAGAAGCATCTCATGGTCGAAGGAAGACCCGGTATCCGCATCGACGACGACCAAGCAGTGACCCCAGGAGCTCTAACCGTGAGCCCGAGGAGGACGAGGGGCGATTTGACTGTGTGTGATTGGTGATCTGATATAAGCTCTTGCAGAGCGAGGGGGAGGCGTTGTTCCCAGGCTCCGTGGAGCAACACCTGGACGGTCTCCGACACGGATTTTTCTTTCCCCCTGGAAACTCTAGAGAAAAAACTCGGATAGAGAAATGCCAGTACCCCGACAGGTGAGAGACTGTCCGTGTTCGGTTCCTCGTTAAGTGACCTTGATCATACAAGCATACACAGGAGACGAGTCGTTGGAGGCCAACAGCGTCAAAAAGTGCACCAACTAATGAAGCTCCGAGAAGAAAACTCTCCTAGACTAACATCAGCTGCCCGGGCCAACCCTTTCCTAGTACTTGCTGCCGCTACGCATCTGTCTTGACCATGAACCCATCGGCCAGATCTTGAAGCCTTTGCAATATAATTTTGTCCAGGTATCAATGTAGCTCGGGAAAAAGCTCTGGTGTAAAGTTTCATCCTCAGTGCGCTCTTCGCTTGGCATCCTCAATATGGAACATGAGCTGCAAAAAGGTCAGAGGAGATATTAGCTTAAGGCAAGTGAACTGCCTTTTCTCGTGAACTTTGTTGCCTTAGTAGTAGATTGAGAGGTCAGATGGTTTACCTTGGTCCCAACATAAAACGTAAAGAACAAGCCAAGAAGAGTAGGGAGTCCTGCAAGATTAGAAACACATCAGGAATTCGTAAAAATACTGGAAACCATTCAAGCACTCAATGGAATAACTCACTCTAAGTTTCCAAATGGTAGGAAGATAACATTTAGTAAAGTTGGTTAGAATATTTGATTAAGTTTTTGCTACTTCCATATGTCTTGCTCAAAACTTGGATGAGCAATCAGTGAATTGCACCATGAAACGAACATAAGACCAGGCTACGAAACTCGGATGTAACCTGCTAATTCTAAGTTGAGCCAAAATTTTCAGAGCTCCTATGAAGATTGAGCTGAGCTCGCCATATTGACTTCAACAACCTAGCAAGCCCTTTCAAACTTTTCCTAGATCACTATTCATCAAATTATTAAAATCTAAAGTTACAAATAACACCCCAACTTTCAGGTTTTTAAAGTCTCCCACTTAAGTTGAGCTTGAGCTCAATCATCTTGGGGTGACTAGAGAAAATTGAGTTCAACCGAGTTGAGCTTCAGTTTGAATAATGACACTTGACTTCCCAAGAGCCTTTCCATGCTTGGCTTGGTAAGTCTGAACAACCCATGAACCTAATGAGGTATGAAATTATAAGAGAAATGCATTCAGAAAAATGCCTTGCAAGGCTACAGAGCAGCACTGTAAAGGAAGAGAGAAGGGCAGAGAGAAAAGGCTAACTACTTTCTCTCAGCCCATTACAATAGCGGATGCAAAATGAGGTTGCATCACTTCTTGGAATACCTTCTTTGCTGAAGAATCGAGAGATCAACCAATTGATGCCAGATGGTCCAATCACAAAGCCTACAAGATTTGCAACCTGAACAGTGATGACCACCAAATCTAAGAATGTTATAAGCAACTCCCATGAACATCCTACAAATAGTAACAAAACATGCTCAAGACATGAGACAGCAGATGGACGTACCATGAGACAAGTGATTGTTATTGAACCAGCAAAAGCACTGGCCTCATGAAAGAATAGCTCCCCAAGAGCACTTTCAACCTAGAAAAGATAAACAAGAAACTTTAGCCAAAAACTAGGCATTCATTTATAAGTAAATACTTATTATTATTGTTATCTCAGATGATTAATTTTATTATCCTAAATAATGTAACAAAGAAAAGACATCCAGAGAAAACAGTCATCACCTTGAAAGCATTTGCTGCTGACTTCAGTAACAATTCTGGGACGAAAAATAAGCAAGTCAACCATGCCCATGAAAGAAGCTTCCTATTTTCAAAACCGATAAAACAAAGGACAAATGATGATGTGAAAATATTTTCCTCATTAAGAAAAAGAGAGAGAGGAAAAAAAAAAAGGAACAGAATGAAAAGGGTGGTGAAAGAGTTGAAATTACCACTCCAGGTCATGCCACAATGCAACAAACGTGAATACAACCCAGACATTGAGCATCTTTCTCTGTGAACCTCCTAGAGGGATGTACATGTACCTGAATTAGTGGAAATACAAAAATAAAAATGCGAAGTGATATAACCAAGGGGAGCAAAGGAGAAGCATGAAGAGGAAGGAGCTTCCACCTTACAAGCCATTTATTGAAAGAAGCATGCCAATTTTTCCAGAAACTTTCCAAGTTGTGGCAATTGTTGATGCACTTTGGCATGTTTTCTGGTGCCTCGATCCCACATATCTGTAAGTGAAATATTCATCGAAGGAACAAATCATCAGCAACCAAATATAAGGTATGTCCGTTGAAGTTTTCATATTGGATCAAGTATATACCAGAGACCACAGCCGAAAATAACGCCAGATCAGGAAGAATTTTAACCACATGAAGTTTAATACCTGCAACAGCAGCATATATGACAAAAACGCATAATTGGTGCTTTTGGAAATTATTAGGAGATCAGCAAAATGAAGGATACTTATAATTGATTCCCAAAAGAACCATGTAAATCATCATGTGACTTAAACAGTGTATAGTAACAAAATGGTATGAACTAATTAAACTATGAGATGAGTTATCTGTACCCCATAGCCAATAATGAACACATCCACGGGTGATAGTTGTCTCCATATGCCACTGGTCGTCACCAGAACCAAATATGATTAGCAGAAAAGGAGCAGCAAGAACATATATCTTATATATATATATATATATATCATGGTTGACATGAAGGAATACAAGGAAATAGAATATAATTGCCGTACAAAACCAACCATTTCATACTGCTATTTCCACTTCCCAACCTTTCAATAAATTTGTACCAAAATTGCCGTTTGAGTATTCAAGCCTGGGCGACCAACCTGATAGCAAAAGCATTATAGTAGAGCATGTGGGTCATCAATTCCATCAGGAAAAGACAAAATAGCCACCTTATCCCATATAAAGCCATATCCCTGACAGTGTAATTTCTCTGTGGTGCCTCCAACTGCAAATCAGAGTATCGAATCCATTAGGAGCATTGTCTCCATCTATCTTCTTTAGAAGATTAATTGAAAATATTTAAATGAACTTGAGACTAGCAAATGAACCTTCTCCAGATGATTAGCAAAAACAACAAATAACAGATCAAAGATGCAAATTTCATGTGCTACCCCAACCTGTGAAGCAAATGTGTTAAAGCTCATAATTGGTCCAGCAATATAGAGGGGCGCATACATCAAATAGCAGAGGTATATGTTGAGGGAAAACTTGTCACTCTTGACACTTTTACCCTGAAAAGGTAAAAGAAAATAGAGAGATTGCAGATGAACAAAAAATTGGTAAAGAAAAGTTGCCCATAAGTAGAATGACTAGTAACTGACCTGTAGCAGTTGGTAGCACGTTTTTCCAGATTTACAAATGTAGCAATACTCTACATGTTTCTGTGTTCAGTGGAAGCACTAACATCAGCAACAGGCACCCTTTGACGAACAGTGAATAGAAGGGTATTTTAAGTAATGTCTATGCTTTGAAACTGTTGCTAAAAGGAATTAGTCCTCACAAATGGGAAACAGGAAGCAACAATGGCAGTATACTTGAAAGCAGGTATTTGGATTCAATTAATTTAATATAACATTTGACTCCAAATTCAATAATTAGGAAAATGAATCAAGTTCTTTCTGATGTACAATAATATCCAATAAAGCCTTAGGATAACATAGCAAGCTCACTATAACAGAGTGGACTCGCAACTTTTAAGGTATTGGTGATACCTCATGGTCAAAATGAGAACCAAGTATTGCCCAATGGTAGTCATAACCAAAGCTCACCATGCGCAAAATAGCTGCCAATTAGAGGGGTAAAGAATCATGAGACGTAAAGGAACAAAGAAAGAGAGCAGCTAGCTCCATTTAGCCAATAAAATTCACATAAAATTTTATAAAAAAATGGGACGTGGATAAGACAAAATGCAAGAGCAACAGAACACTGAAATTCTAATAAGAAATTCATTGACGTAAAGTGTTCACCTTAAATATCATTACTAATAAAGCAAAAATAAAAAAGGACAAAGGAAAGAAATCAAGAAAGTACCAAAATTAAAGCAAATTTGCCATCGAAAGGTACCCCGGAAATTGTCCAGGTATTTCCAATTTGCCCTACACAAAATGAAATGTATGTTATCAAAATCAACATTAGCCACAAGATAAAGAAGATCAATGACATCACTCACTGAACTAACCCAAACATGGAGAATGAGTATCCATCATAGACACGATTGCAGATCAAAAAGAATATGTTGAAGATCCACAACAGAGGTACGAAGTACTTTGTCCTGACAAATATCTGCACAAACATATACATGGAGGATTCTCATAAGATTCAAGGATTCTTGTTTCAGTGTAGTTTCATGTATTACTCAGAATTCCAGGCTCTTTTCCATGATAATTCCATATTGAGCAAGTTATCCATCATAAACTAAATCTTATTTTTTGTCCATTCATTAATTAAAATTGAATTCAGTGATATTAAACACCAAGTCCTGGTCTGCTATTTTGAAAAACTAAAGACCAATGACATTGGATTTTCCCACAGTTGAAGAAAAAGGAAATCAGAACATTTTTAATACAATGGTGCAAACTTCAGTTGTATACAGTAAATTGTCTATTCCAAGCTCAAATAACATTGCCATGCAAAAACATAAAACTGAATATCCATTGAATAGATTAGCAATTCCTATATAAAATGAGATGATCATGATTAAATTTAACCAATATGTTCAGGCATAATTCGCACCTTCACAAGAAGATAATTGAGGGAAGCAATTGACAGGACAAATACAATGCTACAAAAGACAAAGAAATGATAACATGCATCAGAGAAATTCCACAACCAGAAAGAAATTTAAATTATTATTAGAATGAAAGAATTCCATACACAACTTACCAAGCTCCATGCAGGTATACAAGGTAAGCTAAGGAAAGCAAAAGCCAAATGACGGACATTCCTGTGGCTTTCAGACTGAAACATGCTCTCAACATATTAGCAACAAGCGCAAAAACTCCAAAAACAACAGTAAGAATAGGTAAGTTCCCCCGGAAGTTTCTCCACTGAGCATCAGAAACATCCTACATATGGTACATAAAAGTAAATAACATTGGTAAGAAAAGTTTAACAAACCAAGCTTTTGACTCCAACTAATGAATCTCAACTGGAAATGGGTAACTTAATCTATGCCCTTTCAACATTAACATGATCAGCTCTATTGACAAAGCTTGATCCAGACAAGCAGCATTAACTCACCTATAATTCCTCATTCGCATTGACTACTACATCAGCAATCCTATATTGATATAAAAAATTATGAAATGAACTAAAACTTGAATACGTCCTAATTTCAGCAGTTATGATGATTCACTCGAAGTTAACATGCATGCCTCAGAAGGCAAGGATATTAATTTTTGTCAACTTAAAGATCTAAGTTGGTGTATGCAAGTTGTAATAGTAACTCAAATGGTGTCCTCTTCCTCTGAAAGCCAATAAGGTGAAGCAGGATATGCAATCTCAGAAGAGGTCTTCTGAGAAGAAATTAAAGCCCAAAAGAAAACCAGCAATTTCAGACACTTGCTTCTGTAGAATACGTGTCCATCCTTTCATTTGCATTCCACGAACCCCAAGCTATCCATCAGTCTATTACGATCAAAATTTATTCATGTGTACAAAATGCACAAAGAGAGAAGCATACATTGAATCGACCAGCAATCCAACCCAGTCGCAAACCAAAGAGTGTGGAGTAATGATCTGAGAAGAAAAACAGAATCCCAACAGAGGAAATGAAAAGAAGGTTAAAAGAAATGGGTAAGCATAAATCACAAATAGAAAGTGACCAGAAGCAAGTGATGTGCTTTATTACCACGAGAGAGTTGAAGAGATCTGTGAATGATGAACGTGTAAAATGCGACCGCGTAAAGAACCAGAAATGGGAGTTCTCTCCTCTTCCATGAAATAACAGTTTTGTTATTACTCTTACTAGCCATTTTCTATGATTGCAGCAATTCCTGCCTCACATTAGCATTGGGACTTCCTTTTCCCGGCAGAGGATCCAATGCCCAGAAAGCTGTAACAGAATTACCAAATGCCTCGAGCAATGAAACAACAGATTACATGAAAACCAACTCACGAGATCAAAACAATAAAGGAAATATTTAATATCAAGCTAGAATTTACTACATAAGCTTAAAATTCGACAAGATATATAAATAATAACGCAATTTGACTCCACCGGGCACATTCAGTGAATCTAGGTTCAGTCAGAATCAGACTAAAAAAAACAGAACCCATTCATTACACGGGCAGAGGAAGGAAGAAGATGGAGTTTCAAAAGAACAGCAACCTGAAGATTGCAATGGTTCGGATTCGAACGAAAGATTGGAGAAGATGAGAGGCGAGAAACTCCGGATGGTGAAGGGGTAAAACGCGGGGAAGTCAGAGGGAAGCAAGATCAATCCAGCTCAATGCATTAAACCCCTACACGAGCTCCGATTCCAATCTGTGAACTTCGAAATGCCGGAGAATCGTCATTTTACAATCGACCCCCTCTTTGTCACGAATTTGCAAGTAGGCTCCCCAATCAATTTCATTATTTATGCACATTGTGCCCCCTGAACTATGAAGAAAGAGCGGATAAATCTGGATTAGGGATCTGCACGAGTCCTGCCTGAATAGATCATGAAACAGCAAATCCAGTGGACTGAAAAATGGAAATTATTAAAAAAAAAAGGAACATTTAAAAACACTAAAATTTTGAAAATAAAAACTAAACTTTAAAAGCCTTAAGATAACCTAAAAAACTAAAAACCCTAAATAATCAAGAACGGCCTTATTTTATATTAAATACGTGATGTTAGAAAATAGTCTAAAAATTATACGGAAGTAATAGTATGATTTATTTCATATATATGTTAGTTATAATTAATTAAAAATTACTATGCCAAAAATACTATTTTTTCCAATTTAAAAATAAGTTATCTTTATATTGAATATAAGAAAATCTAATCATAAAAAATATATTAAAATTATCTCCCAAAATTAAAAGAATTAAAATATCATAAATTCTAAATTTAATATTCTTAAAAAAATCTAATGACCCAAAAATATCAGCCCTAAAATATTCCAAGTCCCAAAAAATTCTAAAAATCCCAATTCTGAGAAAAAAATAGAACCATAAAAAAATTAATAAAGATTCACAAAAACCCTAAGAAACAAATTAAGATATGCAAATTTTGTCTTTTTTTTAATGAGTGAACGATGGAAGTTTTTGTATTTGGTAAGAAAGAATTAATTAAATATAAAGTATTTTTAAAATTAATTGGATGATATATTAAATACTAGAAAGTTTTGATATTGATATATTTAACAAATATTATATTATATATAGAAATAAATCATTACTTATCATATGCGCTAAGGGCATGTAATGAAAAGATCATTTTGTAAAACAAACAATTTTTGTAAGCTGACTAGAGAAAGCAAAATTTGGCATAACTCGGAACAGCACAAAAAAGTTGTGCCTATACTAGTGTTTTTGGGTCACCTTGAAAATCGGACAGCGCCGACATAATCCTAAAAAAAAATTATGTTGATCGGAAAAGTATGAAAATAAATTTTATTATAAAAATATTATAAGAAAATTTTTGAAAAATAATTAATTATATATATAATTATATTTTTAATAGTTATTTTAATATTTTATTTAAATTAATATAAATTTTAAAGTAATTGGTGTATTGTATTATAACAAATATTTTTAAATGTAAATTATTTAAATTTATTTTTTTTTATAAAAATATTATATAATTCATATTAAGCTTGAACCACTTGAAATATAAAATTTTTTTGTGTTTGAATCAGGATTTGTAAGTTGCCTCAGATTGTGGGCCATGTTTCGTGCAGGCCAATTTGCCAGCTCTAAGCTTGTTTCTAACAAATATTATAAAATTTTATTCTAACTCCATTTTTTAGTCACAATTAAATATACGAAAAAAAAGTAGTAGTAGTAGTAGTTGTCGTAGTAATAATAATAATAAATATTTTTAAAAAAAATGCAGAGATCCCAATTCTTGCTGTACGTCGTCGTCTCCTTCAGAGAGGACGTCAAGATTTCTGGGGGACTCCTGCCTTCGTCCTTAAGCATTTTAACATATGCATATCATTCATACATATATATATAGTTATATACACACGCACGCGACGGATTTCACTATGCAGAGAAGAAGAGCAGAGAGCTTCTCCCTTCTATCGCCACCTTCGGTTCTTCTCATCTTGATCTTCATCTCCTCGATTGCGTTCGCCATGGCCGAGGGTCCCTCTGAAGCCTCCGTTCACATCGTGTACACGGAGAAGCCCCCCATCGATGACGTCGAGTCCCACCACCTCCGCACCCTCGCCGCCGTCCTCGGCAGGTCCTCCCTTCCCTTCCCTTCCCTTCCCTTCTTCGTTTCTTCATAGAATTGATGCTGATGCTGTTCCACGCGGCGGTTGCTTCTCTGGATCGCGAATTATTGTCGATCCCTTGCAATTCCTCATGAAGTTCTATTCTTTCGGCAATCTGTTTATTAATCAAGCCAAAATGAAAGCGGGTATCGAAAATTGGAGCTCGCAAAATTTTCGTCCAGGAGCTGGCCACGATCAGAAAATTAGACGGTTCTAATTTGCTGAGAGAAAAGGTTTTTGATTTCCAGTTTGTTGCAGAGATTTAAGGATCAAGCGTCTGCCCTTTAATTTTCTGCCTCTCGAAGTGTAATTGACGTGCAAATACATCACTCTGGTTATAGTCTGTGGAACAGTTTTGAAATGAAATTCTTTGCTATGCGCCACTTGCCCTTTTGATGGGTTGATCATGTTCCGCTCTAAGATTAAAAGGGGGATCATTAACTTCTGCGTTGTAAAATAGTTGTTGATGATGTTATCAATTTCTAACTGTGTGCTCACAAGTTCAGTGAGGAGTCTGCGAAGCAATCTCTGATATATGTCTACAAGAATGCGGCCACTGGATTTTCTGCTAAACTCACCCCACAGCAGGTCGAGGAGCTTTCGAGTGAGTTTTCTTCCTTACGGTGCTTGCGCTAGAGCTTCACATCTCTATCAACTTTGGTATGTCTTTTTGCCCGAATGGGCTATTAGAATGGACAATGAACTTTGTAATGGTGTACTATACTGTGTTATTATCTTAATCCTGAGAAAGTTGTGGATAAATGGATGCGTGCATGAGAAGTGCTTCTGAATAATTTACAATTCTGGTGGTGAAATTGGAGGATTGAGTAGTTATATATGGGGAAGCTATACTTCATTATTTTTCTAGCTGTTTAGATTAAGATATACATTATCTATAATAATTGGAATAATTTATTTTGATTTGAAAGAATGTTGATCATATCAGTAGAGTTTCTTTGTTCCACCTGCTGCTTTTCTGTTCTTGCCCCTCATCTGTTCTTGGTAATTACATAACTGAGGGAGCTGTTGTCTGAATGCTACAAGTTAGACAAACTGAAATGCCTAATCTTGTCCTGGTTTACAGCCTAGTCTTTCTTTCTTTATTTCTTGTAATGTCAACATGAATATAAAGCTTCCTTTTTTGATGGTTAGAGTAGGCCTGTGGCCGATCCCAGATTCTTAAGATGATTGAATTTTGCCAAGATGACATTGGATGGTTTCTGTTTTCAACATCTTAAAGACAGGAAAATTTTCTACTTGAGATGGCTATTCACATGATGTTTCCTCGTCAGTTCTATTCCTGTACCTGAAGCTGTAACGCTAGTAGCTAATGTGTTTTGCTTTTCTGTTGTCATTTTCTTCACTTTCTTCAATGGAGATAGCCTTCCCTAAGCCAACACCGTACATTTGCAACATTTGCTTAAAAGTTTTTCTGTTTGTCTATGTTCTGAACAGAGCAACCTGGTGTTCTTCAAGTTGTCCCAAGCCAGAGAATGCAGCTGCATTCAGGGCGAGTTGGGCTTCACTGAGGGCGAGAAACTTCTCACAGATCTGAGGAAAAGCATAATGATACTAATTATCCCCTGCCTCATATCGAAAGGCTTTTATCTAGATCCTCATGAAACGAAACTATATGTGCTAAATGTTCTCGGCTGTCGATGCTTCCCAACTTCCGGACTCTGTATAAATACGTAATACTCTGTTTAAGTTTCCGATGTCTTCTTCCTTACTTGACTTTTCCCTTGCTCCCTATCTCAGTAATCGCTTGAAGGTGGATTTGGATTTGCTTGAACTTCATCGAATCAGATCATTTGACCCAGTCAGATTGCACAATTGATTATAGGAGAGTGGATCTGCAGATCAACATGATCCTTGGCTGTTGTTTAGTAAGGTCAACGGAGGATTTAGACGCAAACTACACGCATAGCCCCCCATTCATCTTTGACCACTTCAGACTCTGATTTTGCTGGTTTGCCTTCTCTGGTGTCGTGGTTGAAAAAATACGCGTTGCCAACGTGCCACCCCCGTCACTTTCGTGGATCGAGGTTGCTACATTTTTATTAGACTTGAGACCTTTGTTTACCTATGAACAAGTCATACCGGAAAGATGACCTGTAAGAATGATGACAACTGGTGTTAATTTCCACGGTTTCGCCCACCGGAATCCTAAATCTCGTTTCCAATAGGACCGCAACAAATACACGTAAGTCAAATGAAATTTATTCTTCTCTGAAACACTATGGCCTAGCGGATTCTCTCCTCAAGATTTAATGTGCTTTCCTCCCAGTTCAGTAAAAATCGAAGCTCAAGGGACGAACGCCAGCAGCTACAGGTTTTGGAAGTCATTACGCTATGAAAATTGAATGGACTGCGGGTTGCAAAATGTTGATGGTATTGTTCCATCCATAAAAGAGAAATACGTGTCCAACTAGCTCCATCAATAGGTTTGCTTAATCAGGATTTGGGTGGAAAACCCGACCGCGGGGTTCTCTCTCTCTCACACACACAGAATAATTAGTGGGACAAAGGGGAAAAAGGAGAATTCAATTGTATGTATAAAGAGGCCAAAATATGAGCATAATTGATGGAGACTGCGTCCAACGGGAGAGCGATTCAAAGAGGAAATGATAGATAAAAGACAGGAGAACAAATCAAAGTCGAATGTAGGCGGTGCAGTGCCAGACGGAGAGAGAGAGAGAGAGAGAGAGAGAGAGAGGACCCAAAAACCAAGAGTGAGCCTTTTCTTTATCTTTATCAAATTCAAGAAGCGCCGTGGAGAATCTCTTCTTCCCCCAGGCAGAAGAGGAGCGGTGTAGGAAAGAGAGGAGAAAAAGGTAGGAAGATCCAACCTTTGTTAGAGGGAGATCGAGTTGTAGATATTGGTTGCACACGAGAAAGGAATCAAGAAACCCACAAACCCACCAATCAAATTCCCCCCCAGATTCTCCCACAATGAGCAGCGATGAAACCCCGCCACCTCAATCGTCGGTGTCCAAATCTCAATCGGGCCCGGTGCCCACAAAGCCCTCGAACACAGTCCTCCCTTACCAGACGCCAAGGCTGAGAGACCATTATTCGCTGGGCAAGAAGCTCGGGCAGGGCCAGTTTGGGACCACGTACCTCTGCACCCACAAGCAGACCTCGAACCTTTACGCCTGCAAGTCGATCCCGAAGAGGAAGCTGCTCTGCAGGGAGGACTACGAGGATGTGTGGAGGGAGATTCAGATCATGCACCACCTGTCGGAGCACCCCAATGTGGTCCGGATCAAGGGCACCTACGAGGACGGCATGTTCGTCCACATTGTTATGGAACTCTGCGGCGGCGGCGAGCTCTTCGATAGGATCATCCAAAAGGGCCATTTCAGCGAGAGGGAGGCCGCCAAGCTCATCAAGACCATCGTCGGTGTTGTCGAGGCCTGCCACTCTCTCGGGGTCATGCACCGAGATCTCAAGCCCGAGAACTTCCTCTTTGATACCCCCTCCGATGATGCCCAGCTCAAGGCCACCGACTTTGGGCTTTCCGTCTTCTACAAACCAGGTCTACTGCTTGGCACCTTTTATTTTATATAGAAGGCTTCAGCTTTGATGCTGTTGATCATTTCTTAAATTTGAATACCGATAATATTTTCATAGGCATTCACACACTCAGTTTTTCCGTTGATTTTTTCCCCCGGCGCATAGGCGTGGTTGACTTGTCCTTTTCTTGATTTTGTTTTAGAATAGTCTCCTTGATGCTGTAAAGCTCACGTCTGTTGAACTGAAATGCTGGTGCTAAAGCATCAGGTGGTTGATGTTTCTCTGGCTTATCCTTGTGTTGTCATTTAATTGGTCCCTTTTCTTGTGTCTTGGTATCTGGGTTGCCTTTTTTTGATTATCTGAATTGAATTTCTTGACGATGGTAAGTTCCAGAAGTGGAAGGCTGTCAACATTCAGAGATAAGAAATATACCCCATGTACTAAAACTTTGTTGGGCACTTATCTTCCTGTTTGGCTGTTCATTTAGTCTTTGATGAGCTCTCTTTCGATTGCATTTTCTTAAATTCACCTGAATTGTGCCCTTGACGGGTGTCTAATGTGTAGAGATATCTTTTAGACTGCCACCTGTTCACCCTTCCGCTTTTTCTGGTTGTGCTATTGATTCTCTTGACCATGGTGTTGCTGACAAGATGTTTACCTTTTTTTCCACCCGAACAAACAACTGAGTGCTCTGTTCTTTTATTTTCTTTCAGGAGAGGCTTTCTCTGATGTTGTTGGAAGCCCCTATTATGTGGCCCCTGAGGTGCTGCTCAAGCATTACGGGCCTGAAGTAGATGTCTGGAGTGCTGGTGTTATACTGTACATTCTACTAAGTGGAGTTCCCCCATTTTGGGCAGGTAAATGTTTGCTTCTATAATCAATCTTGTGACTTTCTGTTTGCAGATACTTTGCTTTTATTATCAAAATGTTTATTCCTTACTGATGTTGTTCCTCTGCATTTCAATTTGGCAAACAAAAATATGCAGAGACTGAATCAGGGATCTTCAAACAGATTTTACGAGGCAAATTGGATTTTGTATCTGATCCATGGCCTAGCATTTCTGACAGTGCAAAAGATTTGATTAGGAAAATGCTCGAGAGGGATCCAAAAAAGAGATTATCTGCCCATGAAGTATCATGTAAGTTGATTCTTTTATTGAGTCATGGTCATATGTTTGCTGTTCTTCTCTTCTTCTTTATTGGAATTCTTTTTGTTTCTACCTTTTGGTTGGATGTGGAGCCCAAACCTCAAAAGTTAATCCCCTGTTTACCCTTAATAAATCAGGTCATCCATGGATTGTTGACGACAGAGTTGCTCCTGACAGACCTCTTG
This sequence comes from Sonneratia alba, assembly GCA_900174645.1. Lineage (NCBI taxonomy): Eukaryota > Viridiplantae > Streptophyta > Magnoliopsida > Myrtales > Lythraceae > Sonneratia > Sonneratia alba. The sequence goes on from FWPY01000071.1 coordinate 3,002,432, forward strand.
ATTCTGCAGTCTTGTCACGTCTGAAGCAGTTCTCAGCCATGAACAAACTTAAGAAGATGGCTTTGCGAGTAAGATTGAATTTCTTTAATATATTTTTACAGAAATGTTGGTCATCTATAGTTGTATTTGTTGAATTATTCTGGTGCAACTTATCCATTTAATGATTATCTCTTCACCCAAAATGTGATAAAAGAAAATAATCAAGGGAAAGTAGCATGCTTTTACTAAATAAAATGGCTGCTTGCGCAAGATGGATGTGTATATAATCCAGGAATATTAAAATAAGACAGGTTTACCTGTTATTATTTGTGTGTTTTATTATTGAACAGTGATTGGACTTGACAACCCTCCTTCAGTATATGTCTGTAGTTTCTGTTGCTAATCTGCATATCTATTGCAGGTGATAGCAGAGAAACTTTCTGAGGAAGAAATTGGAGGGTTGAAGGAGCTTTTCAAAATGATAGATACAGATAACAGTGGAAGCATTACATTTGAGGAGCTAAAAGAAGGCTTAAGACGAGTGGGTTCTAATCTCATGGAGTCAGAGATTAAGGACCTTATGGATGCTGTGAGTTAACTGTTGAAAAAGTAACTTAAATTTTATTTGAAAAGAGAGAGAGATCTAATATTTTCAGATGACGAGTTCTTTTATCGATAAGTGCAGGCAGACATCGACAATAGTGGGACTATTGACTATGGGGAATTTCTTGCTGCTACGTTGCACCTAAATAAGATGGAGAGAGAGGAAAACTTGGTTGCTGCCTTCTCCTTTTTCGACAAAGATGGTAGTGGTTACATCACCATTGATGAGCTTCAGCAAGCTTGTAAAGAATTCGGCCTTGGTGATGTTCAACTTGATGAGGTTATTAGAGAGATTGATCAAGACAATGTGAGTATATTCCGAACTGTAGATTTACATATTAATCCAAGAATTCGTGAAATTTCTTTAGCTCTAACTGTTCTTCTATGGCATTTGGATGGTAGAATCTTACATGTGGTCTGCATCATAAGCCAAAAACGAAGTTCACATGATATGGATTACTGTTAGCGTGAAATATCGAAGAAACCTATATCAGACAGTTTTGATGGCAGTAGAAGTTTGTGTTCTTACAATTGAAAAGGGGATTTTATTGAAAATTGCTACGAATTTCATTTCGGTACCCTCAGTCTCTGCCATTCAGAGTTTCAAGAAATATTGCTGTGACCATTTTAAGTTGCTGTAGAGTCATTGGTGGAATATACTTGCTGTTGAATCTCCAATATGTTATAAGAATTGTCAAATGCCACTAGTTTTTCTTGCTGTAGATTTTCTACTCAACAACGTAAAAAGATCTGCTCCTTGTGGGACGTTTGGTTTGATATGAGGGCCATTTGCCTGAAATTTTTGTCAGTTTTCAATCTCAAATCTCAGAATGGTTTCCTATGTTTCTCAGTATCAAAACTTAGAATGGCTATCCTCTGAGTTTTCCATGGGTCTGTCCTGAACCTGATTTAGCACAGAAAGCACACTCGAGTTTCTATGACCCACTTATTCTTGTTCACTCTATTTTTATTCTCTATCATTTGGTTTGGTTTTATCCCATCCAATCTTGACGTAGACTTGTTCTTTTAAACATCCTGACTTGTATGCCTTTCAACATTTCTCTTCCTGCCTGCAGGATGGGAGAATAGACTACAGTGAGTTTGCGGCAATGATGAGGAAAGGAGATGGAGGCATGGGGAGGAATCGAACTATGAGAAGCAATCTGAACTTCAATTTAGCCGATGCCTTTGGAGTCAAGGACCCATCAGCTGCAAGTTGAGTGACCTTAAACGAATAAAGGGGAAACAAGATCTCATCTGTTGTATAGCTGGGAAAAGTGCCATAGCCGGGATACGGGGAAGAATGCCACAACTACTAAACTAATTTATCAATCCATGGCTTCTTCTCACGGAGTTCCTTAGCACTTTGATCTTAGCTGAAATGAATTGTTGCACTGGATGAAGTACACTGTAGCATTAACTGACACGCTCATTCAACTCCTATCTTGTGGCTTTGGTCAATTTTTGATTTTGGAAGAAGCATCTTTGGTCAGTTATCACAGTATGTTCTTGTAGGAGCAGCATGCGATCTCGAACCTTAAGAGAAGCTTGTGATCCTGAGCTGCCGCATCAGCTCCTTTTATGTGGGGAGAGATTTTCCTCGTTAGTGAGACGATCCAGTTTGAGCTGGATTAATCAGGATCTAGTGGTTTCTAGGTGCTTTTATACAAAAAACTCCATGGAAACATGAGAAGCCGTCAAAAGACCCACTAGAGGCAAATTAAAGTAGATGCAATACTTACTCGCAGAGAAGAGCAAGAAAATGCAGATAAAGGCCACGAGCTCCAACAGCGGGCAATGGACAAGCCCGCACCTTTCCTGTTCTTGTCCCCTCTCATCAGCCTATTGACATCCATGATCAGACTCCTTGGCGCTGCCATTGCGGGTGTCAAGTTCCACCAGGAGGTCATGCAAGTACAGTCCAGCCTCCCAACAATGGTGCAACATTCCAAATTATCTGCAATTTGTAAGCATCAATTCATATAAATACTGAATACCGCTTGCAGTAAATTTAGACTGCTATTACAAGATTACTAGCTAATTGTGTAATGCATAGTTAAAAGAAGTTTACAGTTATTTGAGTCTCAAAAATCTCGAAAGAGGACTTACTATTTTTCTTTGTTCTTCAATGAACTGAATCATGTGACTTTTAAGCTGACATGAGTTGAAGAAATTGACTGAAAATATTTGACAAATGGGACCGTTCGATACAAAATGCCTCACACCGACATGATCAATCGGCATGGTTTAACACAGCAGCCTGTTATAAAAGTTCAGCTCCTTAATCCAAGTTGATAAGATCTTCCATGAACATATATATAGTCTATGGACAGTTTGAAACAGTGATTACGGTCAGAGCCCTTAGACAAAATTGAGGAAAGCGGTCTGCTCCACCAGATACTAGGAATCGCGAAAGAATCCTAGGAAATAGCCTATGTGGTTCTTGTCTTCCAAGTCCAGGGTAAAATCATCACGGCTAGCAAAATCGGAAGTGGAAGCTGCTATGTTGTCATCGGGACTTTTCAAGTTGCTGTACTGATGATGACTAGAAGTGCCTCTACTGGACCTTTGTTCTTCGCAGTCTTCATTTGCCAGTCGAGGAAGCTCCATCTGCTGATGATCTTCCGAGAACTTAGAGCAGTTTTGGGAAATCTCATTCTCTACACCAACTTGCCAGTGGATAGCGAGATCACTGTGGCAGAGGTTGTCAGTTGTGTTGTTAGACATGGAAGATGTTGCAGGATTAACACCAACACCGCTGCAATCTCTCACATAGTAAGCGTGATTCCAAGCTTCGAAGCCCATTCTTTGGTTTGGGTCGGGCTTCCTGAATGCTCGGCACACGACCCATTCTCCATCCTACAAATACATACCACGAGACAGGTCAGGTTTACTCGATAGAGAGGACCGTAATGAAATCCAAACCGACATGGACTTGAACAAAGCATAAGATTCTGCTCGATCCCGTACACATACCTGAGGGGCTTCATGGTCGGGCTTTTGGAGCCGATACTCATGCATAATCCAGTCGGTTTTCCTTCCGTTTGCGGCACGTCCACGGTAGAAAACAAGGGTCTTCCTCATTCCTGTGACCCTGTTCTTGGAATGGACAGCCTTGTCCCTTCCGGTAGCTTTCCAGAACCCCGTAATGGTGGCTCTGTTAGTTCTCGTCCCGGTTGGGTATTTCTTGTCCTTGTGGCTGAAGAAGTACCACTCACTCTGTTCATCGTAGCCTAGCTTACACCTATCTGCAATTCAATCAAGCTAAGTCGAGAAACCATTTACATTTGATAGAAAAATGTAGACATTTGAGACATGAGTTACCTTGAATCTCCCAAGGTTCCATCCTGTAGAGATCGATCTCCACGATGAAATCGACATCTATTTCCAAAAGAGTTGATCTTCTTCACGAGGTAGTAGCCGACGAGTTCCTCCTCAGTCGGATGAGACCTGAATCCCGGCGGGACGCTCGACTCCATCTGATGCTCCTCCATCGGCGACGTCATCAACGTTACACGCCCCGAGAATTCAAAAGCCACATTCGTTCATACGGAGACAGCAGGACTGTCGGAGCTCTGAGCCATGATTGCTTTGATGTCGTTTTCATATTAGAGCAGTTGTTGGGGTTATATAAATTCAGTTCATGCCCAATCAGCAGCACCTCTGTGAGGAAGCCTGCTTTGAATAAGATCAAAAGATATTCTCGATATATAATAAAGTAGCAGTTCGGTTTTTGTCTTTGTAACTATTTATTTCCTTACCCTTCTATTCTCTTATGAATTTACAGGTCTCTTGAGTAATTATAAAAATCACATACTAACGGTTTGATCGATTGAATGAAACTTAACATTGGATTGAGGAAGGGAAAAAAGAGAGAGGAGAATGTATAAATATCGATCGAGAAATTCATCGACGTGCCCTTGGCCGCCGATGTCTCCAGGTTCTTTTTTTTTTTTCAGGGGTTTCGGTTGATCGAATGGAACTTAACGTACCCCCCGACCTCAATGTTTTCGGAGCGACTCCAATGAGCACTCGTGGGATCGACTAGGAGATAAGGAATAGGCCGAGCTCTCGAATACATCTACAACTTCTTGATTGTATTCAATGAATGTGGCCCAGGTATCATGGTCATTCATAGAGTTAGTCGATGCCAGTGACCTGATCAAAGAAGAATTAGGCCGAGAGAGAGAAAGGGACTACAGTGTTAGCCACTGTCGATTCTGGTCCGATTCTCATCGATGAAACTATCAATATCAAAATATATTCCTCCTTCCCCCCACAAGTCCACTGTACGTCCATGGACGGGCAGCAATCGAAACGAAAGAAGGGGAGAAGTATAGGCCGAAAAGGTTGACCTTTTTGCTGCAACAAAATGCGTTCCGCACTCTCTTTTGTTGAGAGCAAGATTAGTCGGCCTGCTGTTAGAGCGCTCTTGCAGGCCGTCGATAAATACCGGTGAGGTTACAATGAGTAACACCCGATCAGAAATATTGATTTGACCAAATATATCTTATCACAGCCTCCACTCGTCACTCGATCCATTAGTCTCTCTCTCTTACCACACTGTTAAATTCGTTGTGAGTTTATAAGAGATCGGACCCGTTTCCACTTAAAAACTTAAGTTAATAGTAGCGGCATCCAACCTTCTTGTAAACTAATAACTTTTTCTTTATTTAAGCTAATAGGGATCGCATATCTTAACACCCGTCTTCACATGATAACGTGGTCCACTTTGCTACGTGTCATTAAACACCCGCCCTCAACAACCGTCTACAAGCCGAATATTCTTCTTCCGGTCTCGGACAAGGGGGACAATTGGCTACGAGTCGGGCAATTTTCTTTCATATTCAGATCGGACAAAGTGCAAGTCCACTGACTGTGATAATATGTTAAATTCGTTGTGGGTTCATAAATAATCAGACCCGTTTTCACTTAAAAATTTAAATTGATAGAAGGCGATACCCAACCTTTTTGTAACTTTACAATTTTTTTTTATTTAATCGATGTGAAATCGTATATTTCAACACATATATAGCCCGTAGAGCTAACTTTGCATGGTGGACGAACAAAATCATACATATATATGCAACACATATATATATTTAAAATATATAGAGAGAGAGAGAGAGAGGGCAACATGAGCCGCATCTTATGCTTGTGCTTGGACAGCTACCTCTCTCCAGACTTTGGTGAACCTTCGTTAGCCGAAGAAACAAGGAAGACAGGGAAGAACCCTAGACAGAGAGAGAGAGAGAGAGAGAAAGATCAGAATAGGGCTTTTTCTCTGCAGGGTGTTTATATATATGTATATATATATATGTGAATGCATGTATTCGGGAGAGCTAATCGATGATGAGAAGAACAAGAGAGCGAACAAACTCTTCCATATATGCAAAGGCAGGATTGGGCATCACTGCAGATAGCAATCATAATCGAGCACGAAGCGGTTCGACTGGGGATTCAAAGTAGGGGAAAAGCGGTTGGGGGGTTCTGTTTGGACAGCGGGACACCAAATTAGATCTGTGCCCTAAGTTCACTGTTAGACTCAACGTTGATTCGGAATTTCGTGCAAGACAGATTTAAGTTCGATGTTTATCTAGCAAGAGCCTTCACTAAACTTGGCTGCAAGACAAACATTCGACATTACATCGTTAGGTGGCGCCGCCCTTTCTATTTTTAAACATAAAGCAGCCGACAAAAGTGTGCTCCCCTTCAAACATCCCATCTTTCCATGTCAAATAAACTAATCATTCGTATTTTCCTAATGAAATATCGATCATTAACTAATGTTCTGAGCTGTGTGTGTTTCAATTCAAATCAGCTGGATTTTCCATACTATTTTATTCCATATTTGAGTAGTTTGTCTAGTTTTGATATGGTTTCGACCTGGTGAGTGATCTTACCTAGCTAAGAGATGTATTGAACAAGTCAAAATACAATGAATGGACCTGCAAAGTAAGCCTAACTCGGACATGTTGGTTTGGAAAGACCATATGATGGTTAAGTTAGTAAACTGGAGGCAGAGTTATGAGCGAATTGTTGAGAATGCGAGACTTACCTTTTTCCTTTGTAATCCGGAGTATTCATGGAGGTTATGCTGGAGGTGGGCATGTCAGGCCGATCGAGCAAGAATTTGCTAGTCAGTCAATCACCGGTCGAGGTGCGATCGTTTGGCCAAGGGTGGCCGGAAACACCAATTGAAGGAGAGTAGGGCAAAACACCCAACCTGGTGTTACTTGACTGTTCTACCAACCGAGATAGGACGTAGTCTACCGAGCAAATGGAGATCATGCAGTCTGATCGGACAGTGTTGAGCCGGGTGGTCTAACTAATCGATTGAGGATGATTTCCCTGTCAAGTTTATATCCATTTGAGCTGCAAGCCTGATAGTGGAATCGTGCTCTTCAGAGATCTACAAACTCCTCGGGCACTTGCTTGTGGTAGTTTGATATCGACTGATCATAGCCTATATAGATATACGAACTTCTTAGAGGTTAGCTTCGACCAATTTATATATGCCAGCACGAGAATAAATTGATTAAAATCATCACGATCATATGGGGTCAGCCGACTCATCTCCTCTTCTAATTAGCTTCGTATACCAACTTCGATATCAACTCCATCATGCAGGCATATATATATATATATATATATGTATATGTAGGCGCACATTCATGTCGAGAATGGAAATGAATTGATGATTCCTGGAGGGGTACGTTAGCGCTCTGTCTCCCTCAAAATTGATTTAATTGGAGAACCATCACGCCCGAGCACAGTGCTGAAGACGACCACCTTGAAGCCCGAAAGGTGCAATTTATTTATCTATTCTTTCAAGGTAGGCCGTTTCTTCTGCCGCCTGATCAATGAACACAATCATTCACATTGTGCAGATGTATATCTCGCTGAACTGATTTGATTATACGCTGTTAATAAAGTGATTGTTAACTACTTAGTGTCGAGGGTAGCGATGTTAAATGGACTGGTTTGATCCAAAATTGGCATGTCAAAACCCATAACCAGCCTGGATTGCCTCCCAAACCAGCCTGTAATGTCTCTTATTGGGTTGAGGGACAGTTATGGGCCAAGTATAAGAAATAGATCGGTTGAACCGGAACCGACATAGGTTGTTTTCTTGTTGAACCTGCTTGGAATAGTTGTAAAACCGGCCTCAACCGCAAAAATCCTGAAAATCAAGATCGGATTTTGTCGGATTAATTTTAAAAATAAAAAATATTCATTTAAAATAATTTTAACAAATAAGAAATATAAGTAGTTTATAGGTCAAACCGGCCTGAATTATGAACCGGACCGCTTATAAATGGTTTTGGACTGGTTCATGTATGCATAAACTGTGATCCGCAACCGGGATAACCTGTTAAGTAAACGGGCCAAAGCGTAACTAGGCCAAATGATTCTAAGCCCATTTTGAACCGGCCCAAACCACTCGTTTTAACAATTCTAATGGAGGGTTTGGTGGTAATTAAGTGTAAAGAATCGTGATTAAAAAACTGATTAGTAACAAATGAATTTGATTGATAATGACATGTCCCTTTACATAACACAAGTTGTCTCCTTGCTCTCTTTTTCCCTCATTATTCTCCCTGCATGTCTCATGGTATTGTTGGGATTAATGCTCTAAACCCAATCACAATTGATGTATGTTTATTCATGAAATAAAATTAAGACATTATTATTCATCATATGCTGCTATATTCTACGATGAAACCCATAAACTATGATAATGATTTTAAGGTCATGATGAGATCATGCCAATGAGACTTAAAATCCACAAGTTTTAGTTTAAAATGTTCCTAGTTATAGGATCACTGAACAGGGGATTAGTGATCTGGTAAGACTAGTACACTTGTTACATACTCTAAGGTAGAGGGTAACTGATCTCACATTTACTTATGAAGAGTCATTAATGTAAGAGTGTAGGTACTCATTATGGAATGAGTTTACTGAACTGATTCGCTTAAGGATTAATCTAATGGATCTTTAAATAAATATCAATAGGTTATTCCTTAGGTGATAGTAGGTGTAAATGATCCTTAGACTTGAGATTACCATAGTATCTTATAAGAGTTAAGTTGTGTTTTGGTTTATTCCTTTACATAGTTCTCTGGACCATGAGTAGGATATTCTGGACCCAACAAGACTCTTATGGAGATGGTGTGTAATCAATAAAGAATCAGTTACTTCTCATGAGATGAGAGAATGTCCTATGTATTCTATTACGTATTAACTCATAAAATCTCTGGTCAGAGTAGGATGAAATATCAGAAAGCAGTTTCCGATATTTCATTGTTGAGTTAATTACTAGAGAATTGAGATGCATATGGATAAAAATTAGGGTTTGACATTTTATCCATACCTTAATTTATCCGGGACATTGTATAACTGAAGGATTGAATTACATGAAAACTAATCACCAAAGGGTGTTCGATTCTTTGATTGAAATCTTCACTATTCGGGTGGTCATGATATGTTGCTAGACGTTAATCTTGACTTGTGAGCTTAATTGATTAAGAGTTAATAGATGATCTTATTAAAAGGTTTAATAAGATAAATTAATTCACTACCGACTTAGTGTGGAGCCCAATGGGTCACATACAATACAAGTCATTTCTCGTAACCAAAATTTAATTGATTAAATTTTATGTTGGATAGTTAATTCCGCTAGCACGGAATTGTCCATATCGGTTACGCACCTTATTAGATAAGGTTGTTTCGGAATTAACTGTAAAATTAAATTTATAGAAATTTAATTATACTTTCGGTTATATACGCATGCTAAATTATCGAATGAGATTCGATAAATACATGTTTATATGTATGTACATGAGTAGTACATGTCATGTAGACCAACGGTTGGTCTATTCTCAACGGCATAATATTGAAAATGGCATAACGTATGCCAATAGTGAAAAAGCACATCTCTTCGGTGTAAGAAGGGCGCGTCTCTTCGGTGAAAGAGGGGTGTGTCTCTTTGGTGAAGGAGGGGCACATCTCTTCGGTGAAAAAAGGACACGTCTCTTCGGTGAAAGAAGGGCGCGTTTCTTCGGTGAAAGAGGGGTGCATCTCTTCGGTGAAAGAAGGGCGCGTCTCTTCGGTGAAAAGGGCGCGTCTCTTCGGTGAAAGAGGGGCGCGTCTCTTCGGTGAAGGAGGGGCGCGTCTCTTCGGTGAAGGAGGGGCGCGTCTCTTCGGTGAAGGAGGGACACCTCTCTTCGGTAAAATAATTCTAAAAGGTGAAAACGTTTCACCAACCAAAGGGGACAAAAAGTCCCCTTTCGTGTTCTATATATAGAAAAACCGAAGGGCATTAGGTGTGTGAGTTTGACGAGGGAAAAAAGACTTGCCGTTTGAGAGAAGAAAAGAGTGCTACCCAAAATACTATATCCGAGAGTGATTGAAGAAGATAAGTTCTACTAAGTGCTATAAACAAGCCTTTTATTCTGAAACATAAAGGCGATCGATTGTTGGGAACAGTTCCCAACGCTTACGAGAAAAACTTGGTGTGGATACCGTGGAGGGTGTACACATGTGCGTCTAGTCAGAGGATCGACTCTTAAAGTCATTCGTGAAGGCGTTGTGGGACATCGCCGAATTGAGGATTCAAATATAAGGACCGATTCAAAGTTTTTGTAGGTATGTATATTCTCTACTTGTTTCTTCGTATTTGAATTTCAAATTGCATCAAAGGGATACTGGGTTCAGGAATATAATTTAATTGAAATTGAAATGCATGCTTCCGCCGCGTATCGATTCCCAACATGTGGGATCAATGATATGCCTCCCCTCCCCTAGTCCCCCATTTCTTCATTGTTTCAGCACATTTATCTTGTTCACTTTAGTTTCGTAGAAGAACAGAATCATTTTTGTCTCATCATCTGATGTGCATTAACACCTGCAACTGTTGCCATGCTAAGTCGACCTGTAATCGTTGTCTCAATGTTCTTCTTCATGGCTTGTCGCTCGACATGCATTTGAAAGCTCTGTGGCTGCCACTACTGAGCCCATCTGTGGTTCCTGCTTCGATATCCTGCACCTCTGCTTCAGGTTTCAGTTGAGTCTTCGATTCATGTGCTGGCTGAGGGAGTTGAGTCGACGCTCTAATAGATTCCATCAACTTTTAAAGACTCTGTCACTAAAACAATCGACAACATGAATCGATTGATGTGCTTCAATATCTCTTTCCCTAACATAAAGTCTCAAAATTCGATCCCACTTCTGTTTGAGAAACCTTTATCTTTTAGTTGGTTATGCTGAATTAAAATTTTGGATCTCCCATGAGGGAAAAAAAAAGAGAGAGAGAACCTGGGAAAGCCGTGCTAATTTCCAACGATAGTGGATGGTCAAACATGGATCCCATGCATCTGGGCCCAAATCTTAGCATTTGCAGCTGCATATCCTCGGTTGGGTCATTCCTTATCTTGGGCTGATCATCAAATGCCGTTCATTACATTTTTTTTTCCAGTTAAAAAAAATGCTCGTTATGAAGAAATGGATAGAAGAAAGAGGGAATCGAGGAGTAGAGAATCAATAGCAGGCTGGAGATAATAATGTCTTTGGTGAGAATTAAATATGGAAGATATGTTTCAGGGCATTGCTTCGGGGGCGTGACTATCAATTTGCTTGTTGCTGATTGGATCCGAACCCAAATGATCCTCAGGTGCCTGGAATTACTCATAGCACGACCGATCCAAGCATGAGTCCACTGCTCAGTCGACATAGAACTCAAAGTGGGCTATGGGCTAGTTCAAGATGAAGGAGCTGACTCACCGCTTCTCTAGGCTGAACATTTTCCCAGGATCTTTCTCTGTTAATCACGTTTCTCGTGCAGTAATGCAAGTGGAATGCTAGATTCTTGGGGGTGAATCTGTTAAGTTTCTTCTGGAACTGAGTCAACTGACGATGAATTCGATGACTCAGTTCACTTGCCACCCCCACAGAGTCTCCTCAATCATGAATCACCGCTTTTGGTTGTCGTCGAACTTGCAAGAGCCATATGAATGAATGGATACGATATGCCTAGCTAATATGGCAAGTGGAAGCGCTAGAAAATGCTACCACCCGGAGCCAGCTGTATACAGTAGTGGAGGCTATGCTATGCCATCCAAATTGATCTGTAACCACTGAAAGTGAGCAACTTGCTCGTCTTAAAAGATGTCAAGCCATTGTGCAGAAGATTTTAGAAAGGGGTTCGGTGTAGTTGACATTGCTCTCAACAGGGATCAAGAAGTTCTGGGTTGATCATGGTCAATGATGAGACTCTCTTCTACATTTATGGGTCTTCTTTTTGTAATCGAGAAAAATAACAACGAGGGCTTTAGAGCTTAGGCTATAGCTTTCATGTATGAGTCGTGAGAGATGTTGACTCTCTGTATATTTAGACATAAAGACTGTGTGTGTGCAATTGTATGCAAGCTGAATCGATCACCACAGTTGTCATCTGCAAGCTCTTCGATGTACAGAGCTCCAAAAATGGCGTGGAGTCGGAGATACATACAAGAAAACGAAGGGTCACGGGGGACCATACCCCTCTCTCTGTCATGCACCTGTACAAATTGTATGCCTGTGATATGGTTCAGATCCATACAAAGAAAGCTACCAAATTAAAGGAACAGCCAAAACACAAAGAACAGCTGTCCATTACGCACTAGCAAGAAAAGTTCCCAATCCGAATATCTTTCATATCTTCAAATCATGTGGCTCTCTAAGATGTAAATCAATCCCGACCACAGTATTCGAATCCGATACTGCCCTATCAAGCCACATTCTTGGCTCATAGCTATAGACATGTCCATTAATAAGTAAACACAATATTATTATGTGATTACATTATTGCAGAACTTTGCGTTCTCCATGCACGTGATTCTTTTCCAAACGTGGGTACGAGCTTGTCCAAGTAATGGCCATGGTCCGACTTCTGAGTCCTTCATAAAGAGCAGCAGCAGCTGCAGCAGCTATCTGCAGTATCATCTCCGGTGTCATAAGCAAGACAAGAAGAACTTCAGCTCCTTAATTCCTTCGCACGGTTTCCTGTGGCTGTCTCTCGGTCTCGGTTATGGCAGAGATGCAGAAGAAGCTGTTCCTCCTCCTCATCTTCGCAGTTATCTTGCTTCAGGTACGTATGCATCTTTCTGGGATTCGACCGGAATTGACATACTATACGGACAACAGTGTTGCCCCTGCACGTTGGTGGGATAATCTCACTTGAACATATGTAAGCTGGTGCATACTAAAATTTTCAAGTATCAGATGTGTGTACAGGGAAAATTGTGACACTCTCTAGCCTAGACCATATTATTTGCCACAGTCGGCGACCTTTGCGGAGGGACGGAGGGAGGGACTAGGGAGCTAAGACTCCGGGCCTCCCTCAGGCCCAATATCGGCCCAACAACCGGTGTCTTGGGCCCCTTCCAGATGTTGATTTGGGCCCAGTCACCTGTCCCAAAAATTTAAGATATTCCTCCTCATTCCTTTGAACTGTCTCCTTGTCCTCCTGCTTCATTCATTCTCTGCTGTCGTCTGATTTTCATGGTTTAGGCTTTTGCAGAAGCTACCTCACGTATCAATGCTCCCAGCTCTCTCACCGCTGTAAGCTCCCAGCACTCCCAGTTGATCAAATCTTCAATTTTATTGTGCAATAAGAAAATGATATTCATCTCCGGGACCCATATCGCGCGTCCTTCTCTAATATCACTTTTGATCAATACATTACCTCTCCCTTTTATTTCAGATGGAAGGAGAGAGTGAAGAGCTCGCCATTGACAGGAGACCTTACCCTCGAAAGATCAGTAAGTTCCATCTAATCTAACTTCCTTCAGCAACCGATCCTAATCAGTAGACAATCGCCATCGCATCCGAGCCCTTTGCAGCTATACTCCGTCTGCAGTCCCCAGACTGGTCTGCAGATCTTTTTTATTTTTTTTGAATCGTCTGATGCATGATCTTTTTTGGCTCCTGCAGACTGCGGACTCGCATGCTCTAGGAGATGCGTGAGGTCGTCGAGGAAGAAGGTGTGCCACAGGGCTTGCAAGTCGTGCTGCTTGAGGTGTCGCTGTGTGCCCCCGGGAACCTACGGCAACCTCGGCGCCTGCCCCTGCTACGCCTCCCTCCGCACCCACGGCAACAGGCGCAAGTGCCCTTAGATTCCCCCGGCCGCAGAACCCGATTCCGTTAATCAATATCCAACGTCATCTCGCCGTTATATGTATCGCCATCCGCTACGCGTTTGTTCACAATAAGGTTCTTGCCTTGTGGACTTCTCCACTGTACTGTCATGTAACTGTTGACTCGCCACAGTGTGCCAATGTCGGTTTTTTGCCTCAAATCGAATTCCAAGTTATGATGGTCGACAGTAATTTTTTAAGAAATCCTGTTCCGATCGCAGATTAGTTTTGAGGTACATTTCGATTGGTCTAAAATACTATGTGGTGTAAAAAAAAGTGAAATACCTTATTTAATTATCGACTATAATAAATAGATTCGTTCTTATTTGACAAAAATTTAGGAAGATTTTATCCTTTTAATTGAATAATTCAACAAAAATTAAAACTGCATACCAAAATAACCAAACATAAATAGCTTCTTGAGATATGGTTGTCCAAAAAAAAACCACCAATGGCTGCAAAATCTATGATATCTCACACCAATTAGTTATTCATTATTTAATTACTAAATATCAAATTAATTTTCATTTATAGAAGTATTTCCCGAGTGGTTGTCAACTGTCACTAGTGGTAGTGGTGACAATAAATCCTATCTAAAATAAATTAAAAATAGATATTTATCTTATATTTAAAAAATAAAGCCAGCTGTCCTGTTATTATATTACAATTTCTGATCCCAGGTCTGCCCTTCCCCGTCCACTCCACTCCGAAGTGAAATACGGTTGAATGCGTGAGGGCACTTCCGTAACTTCACCTTCACACACACAGTTCATTTCTCTCCTCTGCTTCCGATCGAGCGAGAGCGAGAGAGAGAGAGAGAAGTGGTCGATCTTCCCTGTTTTTTTTTTGGATATATGAGAGAAGTGATAGATCAATCAATCCGACGGAGTGGTCGCATTCGTAGCTTCTCTCTCTCCCTCCCTGTCTACGCTACGCCTTGCACACACTCGTTTGCCTAAGACGCATAAATAGGATCCGCCATAGATCTTCGCCTTCTCCTCCTTGCCGCAACGAGAACCCGTCACAAGCAGCGCCGAGTATCTATGTATGTCAGTGTGACAAGTCTGCAGCTGTTGCTCTGTTGATTCGGGGAGTCCGCCATGGCGGGATGAGCCGTGTCGGATGGCTCAGTACAGGCAGTCCGGCGCTCGGGACCACGATCTGCACCACCACCACCACCATTGTTCCAACGGCGGTGGGCCGGATCACGTCTCACTCGCAATCCGCACCGGCTCCCAGCCGCTCAAGCCGGCTCGCCACCGCCGTTTGACCCGATCCGAGAAAAGCCGGCGCCTCTCGATCGGTTCAGTCACCATCCTTCTCGCTCTTGGCCTCGTCGTCACTGTGTTGGCTTACTACTACCTCTCCAGAGACGGCAAAGGTGAGATGCATTCTTGTATCTGGAGATTTTGCAGATCGTAATGTGTGAGCCAATTTCTTGTTTCTCGAAGAGTTAGAAACACTGATAGGAGAGAGAGCTCAAAAGTCGTCAATTCCTGAAAACGTCGGAATAGTTTAACACAACACTCTGCTACATGTCTGCGGAGCGGTGCAGCTTATAGGTCCACAAAATGCTCTAGGTTTAGCCGACAGATTTGGATGGTCTGCGGTACTTCTACAATTTAGCTAGGCCTTGTAGGAATTTCATTCTTTTGGTGCTTCATGTAGAAAGATATTGCTTGATGTTCATACTTATGCAGTTTGAACTTCATTCATGTTTTCCAGGGCTATCTGCTTAAGAGTAACTTAACTTGAAAGTTAGACTATTAAATGAGTTAAGTTGGGAAATCTGATTGATGCTATTCCTGTTCTTGTCAGATATAAATAGTAACCAAGGTCAAGATGACGACTTGAAAAATGATTTTCTCACCAATGTAACAAGGACTGAGACCATTAAAGTCCTTGGGTTTGGGAAAGGTTCAGGGGTACATGGTCGTGATTCCAGATATTGGGATAAGGATGATAGGAGGAGGGATGATGACTACAATGAAGATGTGGTCGATAACACTCGGATAGATGCTAGTGATGGATCTACTGGTAAGAGGCAAGCTTCAATGAAAACAAAGGGTGGGAGCAAGAAGTCTGCTGACAATTCTCTGGGGCATTTAGATCGGAGAGGAGTTGGATTATACAATGAAGCTGGCCGAGATGAACTGAAAGCTTATGAAGCTGAGTATGAGGCATCCTTGAAAGGTTCTGATGCTTTAAGAGAAGAAAATGATGGAGGGAATCAGGAATTGGATGATGATGACATTGAAGGACAGAATGAAGCCATTGATGCTGGTGATGAATATGATGGTACTGATTCTAGTGATGCACGTGGTGAAGAACATGACGACAATTCACATGATTATGAAGGAACTTCTGATTTTGCTAAACCCAGTGAAGAAGAGAATACTTCCTTAAGTGAAAATACTGGAAAATCATTTGAGATTCCTGAGGTAGGCAGAAAGGGGCGAAAGGAAGTGGAAGCGGTGAAAAAAGTACCTAAAATTTTAGATGAGGAGGAACTTCTGAGCTCTCAGAGATCTGATTATCCTAAGAAAAGCTCTGGACGCACAACTGGTGTCCAAGCAACAAAAAAGCCACGTAGAAAATCAAAGCGCCGTAAGCCTCTATTTTTTCCTCTATTTCTTTTTATTATGTTTTAATAATTAGTTAGTTGACAAACATTGATTTGTCTTTTGTTATTCAGGAAATCTTTTTATTGGTTTTTCCTTAAGCAGGATATATTACTTGAAAGTAAATTTTTGACAAGGTGCTCTGGTAGTCACTGCTGCCTGCACTTTCATTTCTATGGGCATTTGTAAAATTTTAGTAGTCTGTACTGTTTATGCCTTGTTGAATATGTCAGAGAAGATCTTGGGGTTTTTTCAGTTGTAGTGATACTTCTTTTCGTCTTTGTATACTGGTTAGTTGTCCCTTGGCATTGTCACATAATTATTGTATGATTTAGCTTTGGGGGATTGATCTTCTCTGTCAAATTTCAGATTCCTGTGAAATGAAGGTCCTGAACTCCACAGCACAGCTTATTGAGCCATTATTGACTCGAAAATTTGCAAGATTTGCTCTTCAGTATGTTGAAAGAGAGGAAAAGCCTCATGGACAACCGGACTGGGAGCCAAGATTTGCGGGGCATCAAAGTCTGGAGGAGAGAGAAGCTTCATTTTTGGCACGCGATCAAAAAATAAATTGTGGCTTTGTAAAAGGTCCTGAAGGATCACCTAGCACGGGGTTTGACTTGGCTGAAGATGATGCAAATTATATCAGTAGATGCCACATTGCTGTTGTCTCTTGCATATTTGGTAATTCAGATCGGTTGAGGACACCTGCTAACAAAATGGTATGCTCCTCATTATCAAAAGGATTACTTTCTTCTATTTTGAGAAATCCTAGACATGATGGATTGAAATGTGAGGTGGAATCATTACCCTAGAAATTCCAATCGTCTTGTCAAACTGCGGAAGTTTCTTTAAGGGATATTTTATGTTCCTTTTTAACCTAATTGTTAAGAACGTCATGGTGACTTGAATTCATTTTACATGAAATTGTCTTTGTGCAATGAGACTAAGCCGTATTTCCTCTAGAAAGGATTTATGCATAAATGATGATTTATCTTCCTTTCTGTAGCCTGACTATCAAGGAGTCACAGATTTTTATCAGCCATTTCAATTGGAGAACAGATATAGTTATTTAAATAAAATTGTGTCAATGGAATGATGATCATTTGCTTTTGTTAATTCTGCTGATTTTTTTACTTCAATCTTTTTTCATTTCAGATAACTCGTATATCAAGGAAAAATGTATGCTTTGTCATGTTTGTTGATGAAGTTACCTTGCAAACGCTTAATTCTGAAGGCCATATGCTAGACACGATGGGTTTTATTGGTCTTTGGAAGATTGTGGTTGTGAAGAATCTCCCCTTTGCAGATATGCGGAGGGTTGGGAAAATCCCAAAATTTTTATCACATCGACTTTTCCCATCTGCCAGGTAAGCTGAAGGTTCTCTCTTGTACTGTACAACACCCATTCTTTTGTTCATAGTGTCCTATCAGGGGAATACATGAATAAAGCAAGTTTCGTTTCTTTCCCAACTAGTGTCTTTCTGCAAATGGTCATTTACACTTATATCCACAAATATCTTTCCAGGTATTCCATTTGGTTGGACAGCAAATTACGACTCCAGCTTGATCCTCTGTTAATCTTAGAGTACTTCTTGTGGCGAAAGGGCCACGAGTTTGCTATCTCTAATCACTATGACAGGCACTGTGTTTGGGAAGAGGTTGCTCAAAACAAGAAGCTGAACAAGTACAACCATACAATCATTGATCAGCAATTTGAATTCTACCGGGCAGATGGGCTTAAAAGATTCAACCCTGTGGATCCATTGAAACTCCTTCCAAGCAGTACGATATTTCCCTCATGATTTATCACCTGTTTTTCAGGGAGGTGCTAGCTCATTGTGAAACTGATTCTTGGTTATCTTTGAGTCCACGGCTTTCATGGTTTTCATCCTCTATGCAGATGTTCCTGAAGGGTCTTTCATTGTTAGGGCGCACACCCCCATGTCAAATTTGTTTTCTTGCCTCTGGTTCAATGAGGTTGACCGATTTACCCCTCGTGATCAGCTGAGTTTTGCCTACACCTACCAGAAGCTGAGGAGGATGAATCCTGATAAGCCCTTCCATCTCAATATGTTCAAGGTCGACAATATTTTGATTGACCTTAATGCTTTCTTTTATAATCGCATATTATGATCAGCTTCTCTTTCTAATTTATCTTGTTCAGGACTGTGAGAGGAGACGTGTAGCAAAGTTGTTCCGCCACAGATCAGAGGAAAGACGGAATCTACATCTACAGGAGACTGAGTAGTTACCATATGTAGCAAAAAGCACAGCTGGAAACTGGTTCCTTGATTCTTCTTAGCAGCTTACTCTGTGCAGAGATACAGACACCATTAACTATAGTGCTCTAGTGCTGTATGCTCAGCAGAATCGATACACAGGGTTTTGCACATCGATTGTGAAGAAATGTCAACAGCAGAGAAAATTGCTTTCCGGACAGAATATTTTGAAGATGATACCTGTGTGAGTTGCATTCAAATTGAAGCTCTGTCCCTCTTATGGAATACAACCTAGGAAGGGAGTCTTCGTTGATCCATTTGTTCCCATTCTTTGCTTCACGTGGAGGCATGAGGCAGGCGTTTTGCTTCCATCACATTTTTCCACAAGAATGATCAATATATTCTGTTCTTTCTTTTGCCCCGATAGTCCTCTATAGTAGACGTATAGAGCTCTGATCGTGCCACTGAAGATGTTATGTACCAGTTATAGATTCTACTGAGATTTCTCTGGCTGTTGATTGAACTGAAAGTTATTATACAGTCGTATATTACAGGGAAATTTTGTCGAAGATCTGCTTGTAAATTCTCATTCCACTCGGTTTCTCATTGATTATGGAATTTTAGACCCTTCACCACACCGGCTTGGCTTTGGTTTTGAGACACAAAACTAGAGAAGTTGAAAAGTATGGCAGTAGACCAACGATTGTCCTGTTACTTGGCATTACGTTATGCCTGTGCCGCTTAAACTGTGCACTCTCTTCATTGCCTGTGAAATGCGGTGTAAGGCGAAATCGTAAAGCACTGTTTCTCATTTATTCGGCTGTTTATTGATGAAACTCTGAAGTTTGCAGAAATACAGGCATGGGAAATGTTCGGTAAGAGCCCATGGGATGGGCCATGGACGGCTCATAAGCTGAAGTAACTCTTTTCTTATTTGGTGAACTCCATCACTCCTAGGGCCTTCATAGCCCTGGCTGCGACCCTAAACCCGGCAAATCCCGAATCTCTGCAAAGAGCTTCGAACTCCCTCTCTGTCCTCTCCTTTCCCCCTTGCTGAATGAACATGGCATTGTCGAGCATGGCTACGTACTTGGACTCGTCGGTGGGTTCCGGCTCCTCCGGCATGATGAAGTCCATGACAATCACCTTGCCATTCTCCGGGACCGCCTTGTAGCAATTCCTCAGGAACCTGATGCAGGACTCGTCGCTCCAGTTGTGACATGTTCCCTGCAGTAGTAATTAATTCGCATTTTCGAGATGAAGATCAAAGATCATGAGAATGGACTAGAGATCTCACCTTGATCATTATGGCGTCGCCTTTTGGTACACTCTCGAACATATCCCCTCCCACATGCTCGATTCCTGCATTCATAAATGCATCAGTTCTGTTTTTCCAACTGTTCCGTTTCTCCTCCGGACACACAACCGGTGGATAAAGTGTAAAACCTGGGTAAGGAGGGGCGTGCTGAACGACTTGCGGCAGGTCGAAGTTGATGCCTTTAATGGACGGGCACTTGGAAACGATGGCGTGCAGGGTAGCTCCTTTGCCTCCACCCACGTCCACTAAGACCGAGATCCCCTCGAAACCATTGTAGACTTCCAATATCTTCCTGGTCTGGATGCAGGACAGATCAGCCATGGCGTCGTTGAAGTACTTGTTCAAGGTCGAGTCATCCTTCATGTACTGGAATATCGACATCCCATGGAACTTCTGGAACAGGTTTCCCCCTCCCAGCGCAGCATCCTTCATTGTCAGCCTGCGAAATAAGGTCCACAATTTTTTTTATTTTCGGCTGTCACAGAGAGTCGGTTTTGTAATCAAGTTTGATTTGTGAAGATAAGTTTAATTCAAAGGCGATTGCAGACCCTTTAGGCACCCAGGTGAATTGCCTGATAAGAGTAGAAACCTATGCCACTATATGTAGGATTCGGAGTCCAGGTAGGCGTTTGCCCATACTCATCTAACTAAATTTTTAGAGAGATCACGGGTTATTGTCCGACCGTCGAGTAATTTAGTGGTACATCTTATTCGATCAGCACAGGTGTAGCAGAAAATTGGAACTTCTAGCTCTACGGTCGCATGCATTTGAATCATACAGACATATATACACTGAGATCGGCACCCAGTCAATAAGAACTCCTAACCGTGCGGATGGCAGGTAGGACTATATATATATATTGGGTTTGTCATATGACAACTTGATTTTACTCACCTGACATCAACGATGGCACGATGGTGGGCGAAGAGGGACAGGGAGGCCGCGGAGCCACCATCCTCAGCCCGGACATAGTACATCCCTGCCGGTGAGATCCCATACTTCCTCACCACTTTGCCGTTCCCACCAGTCTCTGTGCAGTAGAAGAGAAGGGAATGGCTCGCCAACAGCCTCAGGACACGGTCAAGAATCTCGGCCGATTCGGGGCTCCCAGAAGGAAGGTGACAAGCAACCTGCGTCATTGAAAGGAATGGTGAGTCTCCTGTAGTTTCCTAGCAGCACATTCTCCAACCTGCACAGTGGATTTCGATGGACTGGAAAACAGTTTTCGAGCGTTTCCGTTTCCTTCAGGAAGCCTTTTCAGCTCATTGTCTTTAGAGTTTCTGTTCTGACTTCACAAATATGTTACCAAAATCTTTCCATGTTCATGTTTTTTTTTTATGGTAAGAAGTTATCTCTGTAATCCGATGGGGTCCAGACCCCTATGTGAAACAGCCTTAGAAACATTGAGACTGTTTTCTGTCATCTGGAAAGCCAGAAATACACGTAGTGATATAGTTCGAGACATCCTCTGGAAAACCGTCTGATGTCATTACCAAAGATGAAACTCGGCTCTCGCCTTTACATCAGCACCTCACCATAAACGTATATCCTCTTTCAGATGAAAAGGATGCGGATTTCCAGAACATGTTTTCTTCATGTCATGGAGTTTTTCGTTTTCCAGCACTTTCGAGAAATTAAAGAGGATGCATGGAGGCCATTTTCTATGGACTGACAACCTCATCCACTGACGATTCGAGCCAAGAGAGACACAAACCTCGGATGGAGACAGGAAACCCCCACGGCCTTCCCGGGCGATGATGCCGAACAGGTCGAGCTCGACTGCAGCGTACAGGACAACAGGGAAGATGTGGTAACTGGACATCAGCATGGCAGTGAGACACGGATCATCCTGTTCTTGATGATCTTTGCTGCCATGGTTGTTCCCACTGGAGGTGGAACTCATGGTTGAAGTTAATGGATGCTTAGCACTTGGACTTATGGTGGAGTGGCTGTCATATATATCATAAGCCAAACATTTACAAGCGTCCTACATTTTCCCTTTTCCCTATTTGCACCACTATATTCGTATGCCCGATATACTCTAAGTAATCCACATTCCACCAAGTGGGTAAGCTAAAAATGAATGAATCTTGACATGGTGGACTTTTTTATTTACAAAACTTGAAAGGGAGAACTATAGTGATTCTTTTATAGTCATTATCTTCTCTGTCAGTCAAAGTAGGCTCCTCCATCGAACTGTCAGCCAGCAACACATCGCAAAATGGACCCTCTATTGCTTCATGATTCGAATATAAACTGGTTAGGCATACAATGAGGGGAAAATTCCCTTTTTCCTATTTGCACCACTATACTTGTATGCCCGATATACTCTTGAGTAATCCACATTCCACTAAGTGGGTAAGCTAAAAATGAATGAATCTTGACATGGTAGACTTTTTTATTTACAAAACTTGAAAGGGAGATCCATAGATTCTTTCACAGTCATTATCTTCTCTGTCAGTCAAAGTAGGCTCCTCCATCTAACTGTCAGCCAGCAACACATCGCAAAATGGACCGCAAAAAGGACCCTCTATTGCTTCATGAAATGCGCATCTACAACCCAATGAATCGAAATTGCATCTCCCACGAATGTCAGCCAACATGTAGAATCCCGTGAAAATCTTAGTATTTTTAGATCTCCAACAGATCGAGCTCGAACTCACACTCGTGGAATGAACCTCGCCAAGTTTCAACCTCCAGCAGTAACTTCGTGACTTCTCGGGCAATCATCACATACATTCCATCTGCCATTCAAACCTCAGGTCTCTGTCTGGTTCTGGGAGCTCCATTAAGTCACGCAAATAATTTCTAAGGATATATGATGCACACAGATTTAACTTTTTTGACGAAATAATCACTAGGACCAAAAGTTCAAATTTTCTCCAATAATTATCAGGACAATCATTGATTTCCCACCCAGCAGTGAGTCCACGAGGATCCTTCACCTCTCACGCTGTGCCAATATAAAAATACGATTGATTTGATACACGGCAAGCAGATGAGTGGATGAACTTCTGAGTACACGAATTCATGTAATCTGTCAGGAATGACCATTGAAAGTTCTGTTTTACCCTTGGTTATCATTATGTCCAAAGCTTTACCAAGTTGAAGGGGCAAGTGGATAAAATCTAAAGCCAGAAAATGAAAGCACACACTAAAGGACAGAGTTAATTAGTTGGCCTATAATCCATGTGCATCTCTCCACCTAACTCTCAAGTTATTAAAATGAATTGCATGATGTCAAGCAATACGTAGAATTAATCTCATGAATAGCTTAATAATTTAGATCGCGGGATCAAAACCGAACAAAATCGAGCTTGAAATGCGTACAACACAAACCTCGCCGACTTTCAACCCTCAAGCAACTTTCAGGTCTCTATCTTCTCCTGCTGTAGGCTCAGTGAGTCATGCGAAACTTATCTATCATGACATAGATTCAACTCTTGGCTAAACAACACTATCTATATATATATATTGTGGCATCGACTAGCAGCCAAGATGGGAAAAATTTGCACTTCTCTACGTACCCAAAATTTCCAAACCTCCTCCTGTAATTATCAGGACCGTCGTGGAAAAGCTCCACCCCCGCGGCGGGTCCACGAGAAATGCAGCAGATGAACGAATGAGCTTCTACATATGCCAGTAATCTTAATTAATTTCTCTTCTTAAGAATAGCCATTAAAGGGTTTGTTCCGAGTGAGGGGTGAACATTAATTACTGTCACATTGTCCGAAGTTCTCAACTATCTCAAAAGATTCCCGACATTTCATAGGTAATTATCCCCCTCACACATATGCATGATTGCAAATAAAATGATCAACTAGGTCAAATTGTCACAATAATATGCCGCGACGTAATCATCAATTAATTTGATTTGGATGATCGTGAGAATCCATCTTTCTTTTTCTTTCTTGGTCTTTTCTTGACTAGGGAAGAAGAAGACAACGTGGGAGACAAACACGGGGCCGCTCGAAAACGTGTCTTTTGATTATTCATGACCAGATAACTTGCTTGCGGTGAAAGGTGCAGTGTCTGTGTCACCAATCCATCATTAGCAATCCCACTCACAGTTCCTCAGAATTCTGTACAAGTAAACCTCTCTTCGGCATCGTTTTATGCAGACAAGAAATTTGAACTGCCCGCTCCCCTAACCTGGAGTTCTTTGCCTCCCCGAGTAAGAAGTTCATGCCTTCATTTGTTCTTGGGATTTCTTTGGAACAGCAGTTGAGACGTACCATTGTATGTTTTGGTTACTGTGGCACTTTCATGCATGTGGTGTGTCACTCCGTCGACCCGTCTTCAACTCCAGTCCTCTGAGGTGGCTCGATCAGACATCCGGGGAAAATTCCCCGGTCTGCCCGGCCCCTCCGACATCGGACCTGTGGCAGCAACATAGAGAAGTTTCCAGAGTGAAGAACGGTTGGGAAAATTCTACCCGTTCTGCAACACGTTATCTGCGAAATCAACAGATTGACTGCATATCTCCAGTGTAGAGAAAACGTGTCTAGGAAAATGATGAAATATCACCTTAGGGTTTTGGCCAGTACTTTTGGTCAAATACGGCCAGCCATCTTTTAGTCTTTATCTTGCAACATCGTTTCCACACTTAAAAACTGCATCATTTCTTCAGTGGAATGGTTGGAGAAGTGGTATTGTTTGGCATTTTTTCCTGTTTAACTAAGATATTATATTTGAATGTCGGAAACGAAAAAAAAATAATAAGGGAAATTTTAATTTATTATGTCTTAGTAGATTGATCAAATTCGAATATAAACGGGTTAGGTATACAATGAGAGGAAAATTCACTTTTTCCTATTTGCACCACTTTATTCATATGCCTGATAGACTCTGAGTAATCCACATTCCACCAAGTGGGTAAGCTAAAAATGAATGAATCTTAACATGGTGAACTTTTTCATTTACAAAACTTAAAAAGGGAGCTAGCTTCTTTCACAGTCATTATCTTCTCTGTCAGTCAAAGTAGGCTCCTCCATCTAACAGTCAGCCAGCAACACATCGCAAAATGGACCCTCTATTACTTCATGATTCAAATATAAACCAATTAGGTATATGATCGGGGATTGTTTATCCTATGTTTTGGTAGAATTTCGGAACATATGCTCACTAATAATAGGAGGGATGACAACATATTTGAGTGGCAAGATGTTCGATATATATATATATCAAGACAATATTATATTAGAAGTCATATATATTTATTTTTTTAGATGAATAATATATCTTTTATATTTGATTTCGTAACATATTTGAATTATAATTTTAATAATTTACTGACGTAATATTTAATAATATAACATGACATGATATATTGACGGATTTCTCACCACAACATCAAGCTACATCAGTCGAATTTTGACACATTGACATGCCATATCAACAACCTATTGACATATCACTATATCACGTTTGTAAATAACTGCTATATTAACACATCATTAAAATTATGACTCAAATATGTTATCAAATTAAACATATATGACTAAAAAAATTATTTTAAAATATATATATGTTTCAAGTGTAAAACAAGGTAAATATATAAGAATTCAATTGTGATTTCCCTTTTATATATATATATATATATATATATCAAAATAGGAACATATTTTTCAAAATTTGTAAAAGGTGGAAGCGTCAAAAGAGCAGATGATAGAACACGTGGTGTATCGAGCATCGAACTCATGAAGTAATGGATAATTTTTTATTAAATAATTAAAAGAATTGCAGTAGTTAACTCATTATTTGTAGTGGAAATTAATAAGGAAATATAAGCACCAAAACATTATATATCTCATAATATCTAGACTATCATATTTATTGGATGTGTGAAATATATTTTTTTTTCTAGAAAATCAAATCATACGATAAAATTGGTAAAAGCACATCCTACATAACCAAAATTGACCGGCAGATTGAAATATGAGACACTTCACAGCCTTTTGGCTATAATAAAGGTCGTGCGTGGAATTTGGAACCAAGCAAGCACTGAAAATATTAGCATGTTTCCAGCAGTACAGAGCCCAGTGGTCGCACCGAGTCCTCTGAGCGAGGAAGATGAAGCCTGCCTTCGAGCCATGCTCTTCTCGAGCGCCCACGTCTTCCCGATGGTCCTGAATGCGGCCACCCAGCTGGGGCTGTTTGACATAATAGCCCGGGCCGGCCCCGGTGCACAGATCTCACCCTCCGAAATGGCCTCCGAGCTTGGGGCCATGAACCAGCAGGAAGTGCCCCCGAAGCTCGACAGGATGCTCCGGCTCCTCGCCAGCCACTCCCTGTTGACGTGCTCCATGAAAACCCCGGAAGGCGGGAAGGTCGAGAGGCTGTATGGCCTCACGCCGGCGTCTCAGTTCTTTGTGAAGAACGATGGCGAGGAGTCTTTGGCTTCATTGCTGGCCCTCTCCCTTCATCCGGCTCCACAGCAAGTCTGGTAAATTCTCCGACTGTAAAGGAATTTGGCCTTCCGCATAATCGTTTTCTACTATGTGTCTATATGTCAACAGGTTACACTTCAAGGATGCTGTCGTTGAAGGAGGAAGCCAGTTCGAGAAGGTCCACGGGATGCCAATCTTCGAGTACATGGACGTGGACCCAGCATTCAACACTATATTCAACAAGGGGATGGTTGCTCTCTCCAGGATAGTAATGAAGAAAGTTCTCGAGGTGTACGATGGGTTTGAGGGGCTCAGTTCTCTCGTTGATGTGGCTGGAGGAACTGGGAAGTCACTCAACATGGTGATCTCCAAGTACCCTTCAATCAAGGGCATCAACTTCGATTTGCCCCATGTCACCAGGGAAGCCCCTCCTTATCCTGGTACCTTCTATTTTCTTACACGAATATTTTTGATAGAGAACATATATATGAGTAGAAAGATGAGTTAATTAAGGAGATGGCTTTGTTTCTTCGTTTTAGGAATTGAACATGTTGGTGGCAGTATGTTCTCAAGCATCCCCAAGGCAGATGCAATCATGATCAAGGTGATGAACTTATCACCTGGTCCGCTGCAGATACTCTCGAATTAGTACGACTGCATAGCAGTTTATAATAAGCGAGATTGGTGGATAGATCTAATCAAGTTTAAGAGAATGGAGTAGAGAAAAAATATAGAAACACTGAAGTTTCGTTGATTCCAAGTCCGGCACCATTGCCACATCGTGAGATCCATTGTCACCGAGAAATTACCATGATGCTGCAATTCATTCCTGTGGTTGCAGGATGCCCTTCATAACTGGAGCGACGAGAACTGCGTGAAGATACTGAAGAACTGCTATGCAGCTCTCCCGAGCAAGGGGAAAGTGATAGTGCTTGATGTCTTGCTGCCGGAGGCACCAGAGACGAGCATGTCTTCGATGTACGCATCGAGACTTGACAACACCATGCTGATGCAGCCCGGTGGGCAGGAGAGGACGGCAGCAGAGTTCAAGGCACTCTCCGAAGCTGCCGGTTTCTCGGGCTTTAAGGTTGTATGCAGTGCTTGCACGATTTGGTTCGTCATGGAGCTTTATAAATCGTGACAATCTCATGGAAAATGAATCTTGCTAAGGATAGACCCCTACCTCCTGTCGTTTATGACAGCCTTATCTGTTCGAGGATGTCAGTGTGTACTCAATAATAAAAGTAATGGTGCCACTGATCATTAATAACCTTGCCACATACAGTCGAACCTTCTTCTCAAATGGTTCATTTGGATCGAAATTAAAGATGCAAAGGCAGTTGGAAGGGGGAGAGGGATTTGATAAAGGCCCATTGCGGTCCATTTTCCTCGATCCAGACGTGCCATAAAATCTCCCCGAAGAACGGCGTGCAAGTTCTGTAACCGATATTTGCTTGCTCCTTTCCTCAAGACCCAGCTCGGGAAAGATCCTCGGACGACAAGAGCCAATGACTGGAATGGGCCTGAATAGAAGCCTGACATGATTGGCCCAATTTTTATGGGCCTCATGAGGCCCATAGGAATGAAATCTTTCAGTAGTAGTCCGGCCCAATTGGCATTGCAAGTGATCAAAATGGGCCATTATTGGGCCTCAACGAAAGCATTGGGTTGGGAGGCCCATAAAGGCCCATCTTACCCCCCATTAAGAGTGCAGAGTTGATCTTCCATCTTCATTCGCTCCCTCCCTCTGATCACACACAGCAGAAGTTCCAAGACTCTGCGAGCTGATGCTTGGGACTTGGGAGTGGAGAAGAATAGTTGGTGGGGAAGAAGATTATTGCCCAGGGCTCAACACCTCATCCTCTTCAGCACCAACACCTCGTTTCTCAGCTCACTCTTCTTTCTGTTTTGGGTTTTTCCGCTTGAAACTTCCCAAGCTTGCTTTTCAGGTGGGTGCGCGCGCGCGTCTGTGTCTGTATGTTGCTCTCACTGAAGGCTTCAATTTCGTTCCTATAGTGGTTTTCTTCCTAACCTGACATTTCTCTTGCAGCACTGCAACGTACCCGGTTTTGCTGCCAGACAGGTCACAAGCTGAGTGTTACTGCTTCTCCAAAAACGCAGGTACGCGTGCTGAATACGTCTAATCATGAACTTTTGTTCCCTGTATTAGTAATGATTGTGCATTTAACTGTTTATATGTTCCGCTGCCTTCAATTATGGGTTCCTAAGATGGAATAATGGAGAAAAGTTATTTGGTCTGGAGAACCTTATTGTTCATATTGCAAATACTTCATGATTTTTCATGTCTTTAGTCCAAAAGGTTTATTACCTTGTATGTTGTCCCTCTGTGTGTTTATGTTATATTTTATCTGCTTCCTCAGAATTTTTTCTCCATGGATGTTTGTAAGGGCTTCAACATACTAATTTTTCAGATATTATGGGTGAAGGCAGATATGCCAGAGAGCAATGGAACTGGAAGTGGAACTATTTACATGGGCTATAATGAGTACTTGTCAAAAAATTGTCTTGCTAATACTTTACTCTGCATCTGAATCACGTGAATGGAGGCCTGAGTTGCAGCATCTATCGCTCTAGTACCGTGGAACAGTAGAAGTAATGTGAATAGATCACCTGGAGCAGATGATATCATGCTTGTCATTGGTTCTGTTGAATGTGCATGTCTTGATCAGTATGATTATGAACATTTAGATTATTATATGCTGATTTATCCACGTGATGCATAGAAGAATGAATTTAAACTGAGACATAAAAGTCTATTCCATCTTGGAATGTCTTGTCAGCTGATGTTTCAAGTTCAAATATTGTTAGAGTGCATTGTCAGCTTTTAATTTCCTCAGCTTGAAATAAATGGTTTTGTTTTCATATCACTGACCATTTTAATTTGTTTCTTTATCTTGTGGGCATCAACTGGCATCTTTTAGCTTCATGATTCATAAGGTTCTACTTCCAATTTTAGTTATTATGGACTGATTTACAGAAAACCATGTTTCCTGTCTCATCTCTTGCTCAAAACTTAATATATAATTAACGAGAACATCAATGCATGGTCATGAATTGATGCTTCTAAAGAATTATTTGTACAGGAATGGAGTTTCCATCTCAGTATACTAATGCATTCCAGAAAAGCAGCTTGAAGTCTCATCTGACATGGAGACTACCATTAGCCAGCCAAAAGAATAAAAAAAAGAAAGATATGGAGACTATCATCAATCTCAGGGGATGAAAATGGCAGCAACTTTTGAAAGAAAGTGATGATTTTAGCTGAATGGCTTCATCTGCCCATAATGAGAATTGTGGCGCAGGATAAGCTTCAAACCCTTGGCATTGTCCCCTTGAGAAGGTTTCTTAAATGGATGCTGAAAAAACTTGTTTTTCAGAACAGCTTCGTCTGACAGCGACCAGGTCTGTCCTCTTGGAGAGCTCTCAGCCCACAGGAACCGCTCAGAGAAGGGATTGATCAAACTTTCCCGAAATTCCTGCGTGGTCTCACACAATAAACCCTGCAAGAGAAAAAAAAATAGAAAAACAAAGCACATTTAAGCTAACTTTGATTTTTTCCTTTTGGAGGGGTTATAAAGAGAAGATGAAACTGTACCTCTGCCATGGCCTTGATTTTCAGAGAGACATCATTGCTAAGGAGGACGACCTGTGCATTGATGTTCCTTTTTCTAACCAGTAGAGCATATTCGAGAATACGGTCTTCTATTGTTGGTGAAACTAGCTCTACTGAAGGATTATGAGAGAATGAACAATGGACAGAATTATTTGTAAACATTGGAAAATTTTCACTTGATTCATCCAAAGAAAAGGGAGAAGCACGAGGAGTTGGGGCAATTGCCCAACCTTCCTCTGCTGAGCTTTGTATGTGAATCCACCACTTTGAGTTCATCATAGTATCTTCTATCCACTCCAGCACTGAACAAACATCTGTAGTTTTTCTGAAGAAGCTATGCTGCCGCTTTAGAGAATCCAGCTCTCTTAAAACTGAAATAGATGGATTAGGACCATTAGGTGTTGTTAGATTGCATATAATTGATCATTCATACAAGTAGGCAATGTAATTCCATTTCATGTTTTGCAGAGTTGGTTACCTGTTCGAGGAATGACTAGTTGGGTCCCTCTAAGGCCTTGCAGAAGCTGCAACATCTTCCTTGATTCCTTGTCGAGAAAAGAGGTTATATCTGCGACCATGATCCAACTCTTGTTTCTCTCACCAACTGAGTTGTTCTACAGATTAAAGCAGAGTTATTTTTTTGAGAAAAAGAAAAAAGAATCCTTCTGAAAATCAGTTCATACTGGTGGTGGATTAAGAAGCTATGAAATCTTGTGAACTTACAGAAATGAAACCAGAAACCTTCTTTCCCATTGTGCCAGCAAATTCAACAGAACTGCTACTTCTTAGAGCTCCATGCCCAGATGAGTGAGATTCCATCTCTAAGTTTATGAGCAGGGATTGGAATGGCATCCTTTCCCTCCCCTTTGCTCCTGAGATCTCTTTTACCAGCCTTGAGCGGCTTCTGGATGAAGATTTGACTCTTCCATGTTCTCTCTGAAACTCTGGGGTCCGATTCTCTTTATCTGAAGGGTGAAAAATATCTTCACCAGGATAACTGTCAGAGCTAAAAGAGACTTCACTGGCCTTTCCGAGTTTAGGTTGGAGGCTTTTAGGTGTAAAGGTCTTCTTCATTGGTGTACAATTCTCTTGATCTGAAGATCGGAATACATCTTTGCTGGGACAAATTTTAGGGCTAAATGAAACCTTGGAAGAAGATCCTACTTCACCAATTTCCTTCAAAAATTTAAGTTTCCGAGTATTTGGTGTCAAATTCTCCTTATCTGGCGTAAAAATCTCCTCTCCATCACTATCAGCAAATAGGTCCCTGGTAGGTATTTTGTCCTCACAGTTCACATTTTCAGAGTCAAATGCAGCACTTCTGCTCTGCCCTCTGTTACTGCCAGTTTGCAGCTGAAGGGCAGTGGCAGGTTTGCCTCTTCTTGACCAAATACTGCACGAGTTAGATTTTGTGGATGACTTTATTGGAGGGCTTCCTAGATTCTCTTTTTGAGATTGCCTCTTCCTGCCCAGTGGAGATCTGGCTGGTTGATTTTCTTTGGTAATGTATCGACAGCTGATGTCTGAAAGAATATTCTGCTCAGAAAAACTTGGATTTAAGGGTTTTCTTGCAGGCTTTACCAAGTCCAAGCTTGAAACATCCTTCCGCTTTGGTTGATCAATTCCCTCACAATTCTGTACAGTGTAGACAACCGATTTCTCATTCTCGAAGAGTAGTTCTGGCTCTGGGTGAAGAAGTTGCTGTGACATGAGGTTCTCTTCAACAGTTTTCTGTGGCCTTCTCTTCTCTGCAACCTCTGAAGATGAAGGAGCAGGTTCCAACAGATACGATGCGGAAAAATCACCGAGACTTTCTTTCCCTTCATCCCCCTTTCCAGTGGACCACCGGCTTTCAACTATTTCAGAATATTCAGAAATTACGGAGCTTTCTGGAACTTTATTTTCTGATATTTGTCTGCCAGTTTGTTTATCATCAAACTTCAGATCATCAGTCTGAGGTTGGTATGCCATGGGCGAGGATAAGCTCATCAAGTCAGAGCCAAGAAATCGACATGTGGTTTCAGTGTCCATCTGATTCAGATCGATTTCTGATGGACCTCGCCATGCTTTATCTTCATTAAAAATCGACAAGCCCATGTCCTGAGACATGGTTACTGCTGTTGAAGTTTCAGAGATTGCAGGCAATTCCGACGTCTCAGTGAATGTTGGAGAACCCATCTCTCCTAAAATTAGATCGAGCGAGTGAGATTCCTGAACCTCAGTCAACATACCCTGTTTTCACGAAACAAAAAACAGAATCAGCTTAATCCCAGTGGTTCCTCACTCTTTTTCTTTTAGAGAACAAATTTTCGGTTACCTGATGAATTCCCATTTCCCGTTCTCCTGAAAATGGATCTTCAAACTTCCCGAACTTTTCATTTTCAATGCGAAGTGACCCTTCATCCTATTGGATAGCAGAGATGGAAAAAAAAAAACTGAGAAGAAACGATAAGAATATTGACATGAATTTTGTAAGAAATGGTAAAAGCATAAAGCTTCACGCCTGAAATGCTTCTAGTACATCTCCTTCGGCAATCATGAGATTCTCCATCTCTTCCTTGCAGAATGGATCTGTAATTTTCTCAGTTCCTTCATACTCGATAACATTCAGCAGATCATCGTCCTATCAAAATCAAAATCAAGAGCAAAAAAAACATTTAGCTGAAAATCAAGAAAATTTACTTAATCAAATAAATTGGGCATTCAAGCAGGAAAATCATTAAACTTGAAACCTCAGCCGTCTCCGCGACTTCTCTTCTACCAAATGGTGAATGCTCCTCCCCTCTCTTGTCAGAAGAATCTTTGAACTTTCCAAGCTCTCTGCATTCAATATCCTATTGGACAACATAGGAGCAGAAGACGAGAAGAAAATATTTAAGAAACTTTTCGACGTAGAGAGATACACGTATATGGTGGTGGGGGCGCCAAAGTTCATACATGGTACGCTTCTACGGCTATTCCTTCCCTAGCTGCATTCTCTGCCTCTTCCGTTTCTTCAACTAAGGGGACATCTGATGCTGAAACAAACGATTGTTCCAGGTCGTATGCCTGGCTAAGAGGTACCCAGTGCAGCCTATAGACTCTGCTCGAAACACCAAATCTTAGAATATCCCCCTCTGCCAGCTCCACCTTCTCCCCTGGTTCGATCTTTTTATCGGATACCCATGTTCCATGCACTGACCAAGAAAGACAACCAGTCATACAGGGTACCTATAGTCAAGAAAGCACAGACGAGAGCCTACACTAACCACACGACCCTTGAATTTCATTCCTCGGTTAATAGGGGATTAACAGGAAACATAAAGAAGCAGCAGAAGTACGATTAATTAGTTCCTGGGATTCGGGGAAAATTAAACTACTCTTTCCGGTTTCAAAATATTATAATTCGGGCGAACTACCTATGTACTCATGCATCAACTCGAGCAATGTCTCCTTTCTCAAGCCGAGAACGAAATCAAGAAACTCAATGCCCTGAGCCTCAACAGTCGGCCGACATGGCAAAATTGTATTACCTAAGCAGCTCAAATTCCTTACTTTGTGGAAACCCTACGGAGCTCTGGTAACACAAGAAATGACGTGAGCTGGAGAGCGAAAGATAATGAGTACCGGACGATAAATCCATGACAGAGAGCTTCTGAGATGTTGGGTTGGAGAAAATCTGGAGATGGAACCTGCTGACGCTGGGGTGGGTCAAAACGATGCTGCAATCAGGGTGCCGACCGACGATCAAGACCTCCTCTTCGCCTTCGCCCTCTCCGTCTTGGTCCGGCGGAGGGGGACGGTTGACGATGAAGATGTTCTTGAGAATTGCGCCGTTCTTGAGGACTGTGAAGACCGGGATCTTCATTTCTACTTCAGCCATTTGTGGTGTAGAGACAGGAAGGAGTTCTTACTAGCTCCCCTTCTTCTTCAAGATCGAGATGGAGAAGTGAGTCACTCACGATTTAGGATAAATCGTTATCAGGGCACTGAGGGATTGATGATGAGTTTGGGGGAGAGAGAGAGAGAGAGAGGGAGATTTGATTTTTGAAATCGGGAAATTTTGGAAAGGAAGCCGTTGGGAGTCTTTGTCGATTGAAGTCCAACCAACGGCTATCTTCATGGCATAGTCTTCTCCTAAAAGTTCCTTCTTTTTTTTTTTTTTTACTTTAACAAGTTATAAAATTTATAATAATATGACATAATTCCAGGTTTCACACTACACCATCTGCTCAAAATTTAGTTGTCATTTCCCCAGGTCGGTCTACTTCGCAATAGATGAACTTTAGCTGCAAAGATGAAGCCGTAAAATTACCGGGAAAAGGAAAAAGGAATGAAGAAATGGAGGTGAAAGTGAAGCTGTTACAATTGCTCAAGCAATATTCTTCTGTACAGAGAGAACTCAGCAAAACTGTCCCTGCCTCAGCCTCCCAAAACTCATAACATGGAGATGAGCAAAAAGACCGTTGACCAGTGCTTTCCTTGACCTACCTCATCACTCCCTCACCAAAATCTGCAGCACATGAGTAGGACAAATTCATAGAGACCGAATTGTGTCCACCCGGTCAATCGCGTCCAGGATCTTAATCCGGTCGATGTCAACATCGATAATTGGAACTGAAGAGGGTCTGCAGACGGGGAAAGGGTCTTTGGCATCAGCAGTAGTTGGTGAATGGCTGCTGCTTTTGGTCAACCTCTGGTGGTACTTCATGTCCCGGGTCCTTGCAGAGTTGAATTCTTGGCTCTTGCTTATTCCTGGGGTCAGCTTCCTCTTGTTCACATCTCGAAGCATCTCCTGGTCTTCACTGGTGAGAATGGAGGATGCATCGTTTGGCTTGTGGATCAATAAGTTAATAGGAGATCGAATTGGAGATTTTACAGGTGATCTGATCCCGGTCCTTGAATGGCTCACAAGATGGTGTAGCCAGACAACCAATTCAAGAATGTAAGCCTCCGTCTTATCCTTATTTGCATGGTGGAGCGTCTCAATTCGAAGCAAGTCATTTTCACCAGCAGGTTTCTGGTTCACATCGGTCCTGAGAATAGTTGAATAAGAAAAGCACATAGATAACTCAATGATTAGATGTTTCATAACAGATTCAGGACAAGTTAGATATGCATTATGCATAAGTGAAAAGTTGGCGATCACTTACCCGGTATTTGCCCATTCTCCAACCCAGCCAAAACCATGATGCGCTCTGAGCATTAATCAAAATTCAAAAAGGCATATTAATTATATGATCCAAGAATTTGCTGAATTGTTAGCACATAGATAGAGAGAGTTACTTCGTAGTGTTAAGAGCAACAGGAACGAGCCACTGCAATGTCTTCTCCATCTCTCCTTTGATATATGGGACAGTAAGCTTCAATATCACCATTGAAAACGATAGTTTCAGATGGGAAATCATCTTTTTCAAGGAAACATCACTGCAAAACTTCACAAGTGATCACTCCTGGTGTAGTTACCTCTTCTTTGACCTGAAATGAATGTAGTTTGGAGCGCAAAGTAGACTTCACACGAGAAGGTAGCCCTTGGAATAGGACATCTCTTGTATTTGAAGGGACAGAGCTAGGACGTGAAACCTAAAGAAGACCTGAGATCATTAATAACAAGCTCACAAGGATCATACCTTGTAATGAAAAAAACATGGATAACAGCTACATATGGATGACAAAAACACCAAATGTAAAATTAGGAAACAATTATTCAGACCTAAATGTAATTGCTTAGACTCACAATGGTATCGATTTGAGTGATGATATTTGCATAATGCAAAGCCAAACCAGCAGAACCCAATGTTTTGTGATGATTGCTGGGGCAACTTCTTGCAGGCCTATCACTGTCTGCAAAAATGACACTGTCAGTAACTCATAAAAAGCGGATCAAAAGATCTCTCTTTTCTTATGAGCAAGGATTCAAATTTACATGCATTTAAAAGCATACCTGCAATACCAAAGCCTTCTTTAATTTCCAAATGTAAGAAATGGACAATGTCAACAAGCTTCTCCATCACCTGTGAAAACAACAAGACTCGAGTAGAAAGAAACATGATAACAGTTCTAACTGTGACATCAATTATTTGAATTCAATTACACCATAAATACAACAAGCCCAAAAAATGCAGGAAACTGACATTTCTTACCTCTTCCAAGATCCATGACCAGAGCGATTTCTTCTTCAAATTCTTAACATGCTTCTGCTGAGTTTTTAACTCGGCTTTCAACATTGAAAGGCTGTCTCCTACATGCAATAACAATAAAAGTGCAGAGAATTCCAAAGAGTTTAACGATATAATGATCAGTAGGGGTCAAATTTTGAAAACAGCATTATCACGTGGACAAGTACATATTTTAACTGTTATTCTGACCATAGTTACCTCTTTGAGCAGCATTAGGCGAGTTATCATCCTCACGGAGCTTGCGCTGATAATCTTGCTCAAACCTATCCAGTGCATGTAACTCATGGTACAGTTCCTGGCAGGACAAAACAATATCTAGACAATCCTTATCCTAAAAGTTCTCAGAAACATTTCAAAAGTTAATAGGTAGGCCATCTTGCTAGAGCACTCACTGCTGTGTGCTGGACCAGGTTCATCAACTGCTGCATCACAGCCTCTGATTCTTCTTTCAACTGCTTCTGAGGCATTATTTCAGACCCCAACCTGAGAGACAGACATTAGCAAAAGAAAAAATGGGGTGGTCAAGAACTAACGATAAGGATAACAACAAACTAAGAAGGGAAGGATCCCATCAATTACTTCTCAAAAAAGCGGTCCAGATTGTGCCATTGCGGATCTTTACAACGATTCCCAAACCGGACCACCTCACCAGAGAAAACCCTAAGTTCATCTCTGCCAGAAAAGAAAGAAAATACTCACTCTATGTTAACAAACAGAAGGTTACATTAGATTGGTAAAGGAAAATCAAAAGGAAGGGGGACCAAAAACACCTCTTGTCTGCAGCAGCAATTCTCAGAAGTTCATCCATATCTCTTGAGATTAAATTCTGCACACCTTCAGAGGGAAGAACCACTTCTTTGAGATGTTTGATGTTCTCCTTTGATAGAGATTGCAAGAGATTGGCACCCTTTACAATTGTATTTGCAACCTCAAAGGCTAAAATAGAAATTCTATTTCCTTTTGTAGTCACCCCGGAAGTAAAACCACTACTGTTCAGACTCGTGACACTACTGCTCAGAGTGTCCAAAACGTCTACAGCCTTTTCTCCAGCCTTGCCCAGTAATGAACCAACTTCTGAGACCTATAAGACATCAGACTATCCAGTAAAGAACAGGAACGTTGTTTGGTATTTCATCGCTATGAGACTAAAAGCTAAGCATATTTTCTCTCAAGGTGATTAAAGAACCACGAATGAGTTGTCTGCCAATTTCAGCTTTCCATTCTGACATCAAACGATTGCTAATAGGTGCACCTAACCATTTAGAATTCTAAGTGGGCTTGTACTAAATTTCTTTCCTGAGGGCCCTTTATGAAAAAATAGAGAGATATTCTTGGATGATGCTCTCAGAACCTTAAATTTTCGGTTAATGTGGCAAACTTTGGATACAAACACAATGATGGCATAAACAGGTATTTAGACATTGGTGGAAGCATGGCTGTTGAAAGCAATCAGAGGTAATTATTGATCAATGAAACAGATGGATCGAGGAACATGAACTCCCAAGGCAACAAAATTATATATAGATATCCATTGCCAGTTGCCCTATACATTACTCTAAGCATTGGGCAGAATTGTCAAGGATCATCATGTGAACATCTATCCCATCTCCACACCAACTCAATCCAGGTTCTACTCTTGTTTTTATTTTTTTTTCCCCTCTCATTTATTTCTTAAGGAAGCAAACACTTCCTAGGGCTGAATCACACAAAATTAAACATGAAGGAAAACTGAGATAAACTGATGGGGCAGAGTAGTACAGGCAGAATAAAATTTAAAATTTTCACAGGGCATACATACCTTTGCGCTGGCTACATGCTTCGACTTTGCTGACATAGATTTGTGTGATGCAACCCTTGACAGCCGAGGAATCCCATCATCTTCTGGACTCAAGCCAACTGACACTGTATTATTTGTCTCTTTAAAAGAAACTGGCCCCCCCAATGGCTGCTTATGCGAATCCACGGTGCTTGAGGATGGATTTGAACTGCTATTTACTTTAATGGGAAATCCACGGGACTGATGCTGAATGGAGTCGGAATCACTAACCACATAACCATTAACATCCGGCAAGCTTCCACTCGGGGCATTATCCACAGTGGATCTTTTTGTACAGAGCCCTCCCATTCCTTTTGTTTTCGTACCTCCAGACAATTCGTCTGATCCTAGCCTACTTCTGACTCAGATTTATCCAGGTAAAAGCATGAACTTCGAAAGTCAGCTATATCTTTCAGAGTAAACACGCAAGGCAATGGCAAGAGTTCCAGTCAAGTCAGGAAACTGCAAGATACATATCCTGCGGGGTGCAAAGGGGTGGTAAGAAAATAAGTCAAACCATGAAACCACAAATTAAAAAAAAAATTGTGCAAACAATCAAAATCAAGAGCAACAGACACAAACCCAGTTCCATTCAAACTATAAGCAGCATCATTGCCCAAAAAATTCGAGAAACATACGAGTGTGACCTTGAAACGGCAAAAGACATCCAAAACCCAGAAACCAAATCAGCATCAGCGTGCAGATAATTTTCAAGAGATCTGCAGACACAGTGAAGAGATGTATCGAAAAAACAAAGAGGCCTACCCGCGGAGCACAGAACGACTTCAAGATTGGAGTTTTGGCAAGCATTTAATCTGAAGGCTCTGGTCTTCTCTTCTCGGGCTTCTATCAGAACCGCGGGATTCACTAGGGAGGTAGGACCTAACTCATCAAATTGCAGAAAAAGGGATAGGGACTTGGTTGACTCTCTGGCTCTCTCAGTGAGGCCTCACTCACAAGCATCCTCTCTCTCTCTCTCTCCCCCCGGTCAAGATGGTCCTATGGCCCAAGTCCACTCTCTTCTTGATTAGACAAGCAGATGTGTGAATTAATTCCAATCAGAATATCTTTTCCATCCGTAAGAGGGAGCCCTAAGGATAGAATATCAAAAAATCCTAAATTTTCATATATAAATAGGGGTGATATCATTGCTTTTGCACCCACCTTTTCCCTCTTGCTTCACTTTCAAATCCGACAAAGTCAAGTCCATTATCATGGCATGATGGAAATACTGTTATCCTCTCAAGAAAGTTCTTTTTGGGACAATGAGTCCGGGATTCTGCATTCGGTCCGCCTGTATTTATATTACATGACTATAACTTATTGGGCAGGCTGAATCTGTCATCAACTGTGGCCCATATAACATTTGCCCTTCGAAATTGCGAATCTTGGGCACCTTTGATCATCCTGAAGGATTCATTTTTCGTTCTCTGGGTTGAAGAGAAATAGAAAGAGAGATGACCCATTAGTTGCCTCGATTTGGAATAGGCAGACATCATAGGATGTGGGAAAAAAATACAAAACACTAAAGCATAAGGAGTGGGTATTGTCTGTCTGAATCCCATGAAGAAATTCGATCATTCGTGAGACATCGTGACTTCTTATGACACAGTGAAACCGCGGCAACCGCCCAACACTGAAATATCCTCCAGAAGCAAGCTACCTTGTGTCCACAGATGTTCAGGATACCGGATTCCAAGTCAGCCCACGAGAATGATGAGTGCCTGACCCCTTCCCCTATCTAACTGATTCTGATTAACTTAGATTGCACCGTAATTGGCTGGATAACTTATGAAGGAAATCATACGATGGATTTTTCCTATTTGGAGAATTCAAATATGATATCTTCAAATAACTATGCAGTAGCGTAGCCCAACGAGCTAAATTATGGGCCGGAAAATTTTCAAACCTAAGAAATGCTAGAGAGGATCATCAGGATGATGAAAATATGAGCAAAGTAGTCGGTGAGATCAGGGACCTTTTTCGACCGATTGGTGTGAGACTAATCTCCACTCGATCCGGGGCTTGGAATTCTTGGGAAGATGATGTTGAGTTGAAGTCCTTGTGGTATACATGCCTTGAAAGCCCAATTGCATAGAGTCCATGCGCCACTACTACTGCTCGTGCGTAGTTGGGTTAGGCTTGAAATCCTTGGGGAATCACAGGATGTAGGAAGTGCTCATCGTGGTTGCATATCAAGTGCGTCGTCTGTCGGTCGGGTGCTCCCCACCCGCGGAATGATGCTTGCTTTCAGCTTCAACCGAAGGAGCGGTCGTCTTTACTTTATAACCTTTCGTGGACGCCCACAGATTGTGGAGAGTGACACCCGCTGTCCGATGGTGATAGAACAGAAAAATGAAAGGGGATAGAGATGCGATGTAAAAATGTACTTTCAATCTTGCGTAATTTTGGTGATGTTTCCTCCCCTCCCCATGGAGAGTAGAATTTTCACCGAAAATACAATAGCGATCGTTCATATCTAATCTAAAAATTTGAACTGATAGGATAGTAATACTCGGTATCTTATGGTAATATCATTTTATTCATTTTTTCTATGTGAAATTTCATTCATCAAACATCCGCCCTCACGTATCAACGTGACATACACATATCACGTGCCATGGATATCCGCTACCAATAGCTATTCACGAGTTAGATATACTCTTCCGGACTCAAACAAGGGAATCAAGTAATCTAATAGCCAGTAGCCCTATTGGTCTTAATAATTACCATGAGTTAGGTATTTCTTTTTAGTCTCGGACTTATCAATAATTGACATCGAGTCTTCTTTCGGTCTCGAACATTAGTAAGATGTAAGCTCACACGGTAATCTACTATAATTTTCCACTTGATTTATGAGATCTATGGCATGTGACGACTTTGGACTGGGTTTTGCTCTTGCAATAGTAGCTTCAATAACTATAAGTAGATCACGTCAAGGTTGTGTCTGGATGAAGTGTCGGTGCAAAAGTGGAAGACGAGCAGACGAGCAACCAGCCATCTGGATCGGGCCGGGGGACAGTCCAATCGTAAGCAGCAATGAAATGAATGCAGGTGATGCCCGATCGCCATCGCCGGTCCCTCTTCACTGACACTCTGTTCCAGTCACTGCAGCAAGAAGAACGAACTGATCGAGGTGGTGGCCACCCATTATCTATTTTCTTTAAATAAAATTACATGATCAAGTCCCGTAATACATAGAGGATTTTATTCTCTACTTAGTTAAAAGTACATAAATCTAAATTAGTTAATATTTATTAAACAACTAAACATCACACCAAACAAAATTTGACAGAGGATAGAGCACCGAATCCATCTACCTGGTAAGAGAGTAGTGATGGAGAGTGCTTCAGCCCCATCCACTCACCCATCTATCTTCCACCCTGAAAAGGCTCTCTTTTTAAGGTGCCATTCCCCTGCTTCCACTCCAGCTTTCATTATTGGAAGAAGGCATTTCATCACCGAACCCCACTAACTCATGAGCTCTTTTCCAACTCGAGGACGGCCCCAGCGACAGCGGCTCAATTTCACCCGAGGCATTTTGGAAATAGTTGATGATACT
This sequence comes from Sonneratia alba, assembly GCA_900174645.1. Classification (NCBI taxonomy): domain Eukaryota; kingdom Viridiplantae; phylum Streptophyta; class Magnoliopsida; order Myrtales; family Lythraceae; genus Sonneratia; species Sonneratia alba. The sequence continues at coordinate 3,043,910 of FWPY01000071.1, forward strand.
CAAGTTTGTCACGTTACTTGAGGAAATTTATTCAAAGTGCGAAGATATGTGATATCCAAGCGGCTAGTGATATCCAAGCGGCTCCAGCATGGCCGCACGTACACACACAAGCAAAGACCTACCATCTGAGAAGGCAACTCACCCCCCCCCCTGACACGTAATGTCGGTCCTGCACTTTCCCGACCCACCGTGGAGCCACCAGACCGATAAAAGAATCGACCAGAAACGGAGGGACCATCTTGGACATCACTGATCTTTATCTTGATCTAGTTTTCTATAAAAATTCCAGCAATCACTTGGATTCGAGGCCCGGACAACAACATGGAGAAGAACAAATCCGATTCCAGACCTCACACTTGTATAGAGCGAGGTCTGGAATCAGTAGTTACTGAGATATCTCTGTTGACAGGAGGTCGAGGTTCATTGATGGAGAAGAAGATCATACACGATCGTTCTCATCCACCAGCAACCCCCTGCTCTCTTCTTCCACTTCACCTCCTCCCGTTTCATCAGCAGCAGCCGTGCCTTCGATGCCACCGTCACTGCCGGCGGCCGAGCAGCTCATCTCCACGGCAGTGAGTCTCCGAGCTCGGAGGGCCTCCATCTCCCAGTCGGTGCGTCCCAGCACCACGTAGAGGACAGACATAACGCAGGCAGCCTGGGCAGAGAGGAGCCCCAGCCACAGCCCGCTGAACCCGACCTCGAGCACGAAGGCCAGGACCACCGCCACGGGGGTGCCCACGAAGTAGAACGACCAGAGGTTGATGTGGGCCCCGGTGGCGGGGCGGGCGGTGCCACGGAGGATCCCGCAGCCGGTGGTCTGGGGGCAGTTGCCGAGCTCGCAGAGGCCCATGATCGGCAGGACGGAGGCCACCAGGGCCCTGACGAGCCCGTCCTCGGTGAAGAAGTTGGCCCATCTCTCCCTCAGCAGCACGGTCCAGACGACATTGATGACGCCGATCACGAAGGCGCATCCCAGCGCCACCAGCGCACCCAACTTGGCCCGCTGCGGATTCCCTGCTCCTAGCTCATTCCCCACCTGCATTGGGGAGGTCCCACGAGAATGTTGGAGCCTGAGTGTAAGGGAAGGACAATCGGGCGAAATTAACTATTTTAGAAAACTCTGCCCCCAAAAAGAGAGAGATTTGTAATGTGGGGATGGGGGGGTGGTAGAGTGGCTTGTCGTGAAAGTGCTGCATACCACTAGATATCACTAGACCTGCTGGGTAAATTCAACGCATACCAGGTTCTTCTCTTGTTTCCTGAAAAGCTCGGAGCAGCTAAGGGAGGCCGGAAAAGGCATTACCAACCCACTGAGGGAGGGATGATGAAATGTGCGCAATGAATTTCTGATCTGATCCTCTCTCTGCCGGTTTCACTTTTTTTTTTTTAGTATAATCCACTCGTATCCAATTGAATTTTATCTGCCTAATTCGAATCGCGAATCGCTCCAGGTCGACTCATTTAAGGGATTAAGAGCTCCCCACCGCAGGTAGGACTCGAACTCGAATTCTCCCATTTGAATGATAAATTCCGAACCACTCTATCACACCCACGGTTGGTCGGTTTCACTCTTTACATGGACATGTTGGGTCCATTCGTTGAATGTACACAGCAGATCAGAATAGGAAAATAGAGGTTTGAGAGTTGGAGGAAAAAAAAACTCTTTCTAAACTCACAACAGCACATTATTAACATTTTATTTTATGGTCAAGCCAAGTTACAATTTCGAGAAAGACTGTTTTCAAGCGGTTGAGTAGATGAGGTGATTCCAACTGCTCAAATTCTCATCCACGATCTCGAATTTAGTCTTGTAAACAAGAAAATGTTATCCAGTTCTATCTCATGTAAAGCACAAACCAAATCATAAAATAATAAATGAGTTATATATTATTAATTCAAGTTATTGCCATTACCGCTTATAATAGTAATGAATTTATGTGAAGTTTTTCCTATATTATTATAAAATAGAATTACCCATGAAAAAAAAGTGTTATATATTTAGACATCCAATTATTTATAATTTTATCCATATAAATGAAAAGTTTTAATCATTCTCAAGAGTTAATGATTAGGTAAGTGTGTACTTACCCTAGCAGAGACGCAACCAGCTAGAGCCATGGGGACTGTGTACATCATGCTGGTGGTCTGAATGAGGACGCCGGTGGCTGCCACCGCAGTCCTTGGATCGGGCAGGTAACCGGCCATCACCGTCACGATCTCGTACCACCACCACTCCAGGCATATCCCCACGCAGCTCGGCACCGCCATCTTCATCAGCGGGCCGAACCCCGAAACCACCCTCCCGAGTCCGCCGACGTTCCAGCTCAGTTCGCACCGCCCCGACGTGTACACGTACCCAGCCATCAGCCCCACCATGTTCAGGTTCGTGAGGACCGAGGCCAGGGCGACGCCTCGCACCCTGAGCCCGAGGCTGAAGACGGCCACGTAGTTGAGCGGCACATGGAGGGCCACGGCGGCGAGGGAGCAGTACATCATGGGCTTGGTCACGCGCTGCGACCGCAGGAAGACCCGTAGCGGCTGCAGCAGCGTGTTGGTGAGTAGGTCGGGGAGGGAGTAGAGGCAGAAGGTAGCGGCGGTGGCGGTAATGGCCCTGTCCTGGCCCATCGATACCATGATGGGCTCGATGTTGAGCCAGAGGAGGCCAATGGGGATTATAGCGATGAGGAGGGTGAGGACCATCCGCTGCAGAGAGAGGGAGAGGAGGTCCCAGTTCTTGTTGCCGTAGGCCTGGCTGCAGACAGGCTCGAGCCCCGAGGCGAGGCCCACCAGAACAGAGTATCCGGTTATGTTCGTGAACCCGATCGACAGAGCTCCTCCGGCCAGCTCGAGGCTCCCGAGTCTCCCCAAGAACAGGACGGAGACCACCTGCCTGATAAACACCAGCAGGTTCATTGCCGTGATGGGCAGCACCATCCCCATTAGCTCCGTCAACTCCTCTACAACCTGGAAGATCACAAACATTCTATAAAACTCCCAGGAGTTTGTTCGGTCGGTGATGGTGTTCTGGCGTTCGACTCGACCACTGAAACAGAAACAGTGACAAAGAATAAGCAGAGGAAATGTTACCTCAGCTGCAGAGGGGAGTTTACGGGAAGGGGAACCACCGGCGTCTTCCTCTGCCATTGAGATGGTCCTATGTGGTGTTCCAAGCTACAAATAGTGAAGCAGCAACCTGCCAAACAGCAAACCTTGACCATTCAATCAACGAACATCTGGTGATGGCCAGACACTGTCTCATCAAAAGGCCTTTAACGGAATATAAGTAAAAACTATAAAGCTTGCACCCTTTTATTTTCCGCAGCTCTGTCACCGCGGGTGCATGGGAAGCAAGAAACGAACTCGACACGGCAGAAGAAGAGGGAAGAAGAACAAAACGAAAACCAGCAGAAGGAAGGAGGGGGTTTAAATTCTCTGGTCTCAGGAAGGGAGCATAAAAGACAAGAAACTGGAGGGTAAACGAGACAACAGAGGAGTGGTCGGAGAATAATAGAGAGCTTGAGGCCTGTGAGTGGGGTTTTTCCCTCTCTATATTTCAGATAGGTCAACAATGATCTTGCTAATGGCGGCGAAGCAGAGGAGTGATGCTGCAGGAGACAGGCCAGATGGACGATTGATTACAGTCCCTTTTTCTTTTCCGTAATTATCCCTTAAATATAGGGAAAAAAAGGTCTCTTCAGCAAAAAAATATATATATTTAAAAAATAAAGCATTACAATATATATTATAATAATAATTAAATTTATGATTATTTAATTATTAAAATAATATTAATATCATTATATTAAATTTTTTTCTTAGAATGAATTCGATTATATTTAATAATTAAAAAGATCCGGATAAATCCTGACATTTTCCACAAGATGCAAAATAAAAATGGATCCAACCAGCTGACGGCCGTAGAGGCCGTCGGGTCTAGTCAATGAAATTAATTGCACTGTGACATTGAAGATCTATTCAGCGTTCAGATTTCCCATAATGTGATCACTGGTGTAATTCTGCACAACACCGTCCGTCACCTGCAGTCCTGACCCCTTTCCCCACCTTAGCCTATAATATCTTAGGTGGGAAAATCTCACACACACGTATACATATATATTATATTAATTTTATGTGAAAATAAGTGGTTGGTAAATTAAAATTTTCTCCAATATGCATCTTTCTAAGTCGAAACACTCTCCATCAAAAATCTTATGGTGTTAAATTATATTAATCGAGCAAGTGGGGGCATATGTGACCTTTTATAATTGGTAGTAGTATTTGGACGATCCCATGCACGTGCAAGGAGACGACTTACCACTCTCGTCATGTATTCATTTTAGAAGAAGTCCATGCGCTACGGGGCATTCGATCGGCCCGTGGGAGTTAGCCCATAATCCTCAAGTATTTTTCCTCACTATATTTCTATGTAAAATAATAATAATAATAATAATAATAATTGTGCAGTTTTCAGGAACCTCTATGTCGACTGGATCAGGAGGTCGACACGATCAACTTTGGTCACCGTAGGGGCTGTAACAGCTCGGTCCCTCATCTACAACTCCCGGGTACCCTTTTATCTCAACTTTATTTTTATTATTTTATTCTAAAACCATAATTTTCTTTGTCACTTTTGCCGAGTTATTGCTGCCAGATATTTTCAGTACTGTCTTAATACCTACGATGATCTAAAGACCGCTGAGAACCGGATGCCACGTGGACTAATTGAATCGCTAATTATTGGAGGCGCACATTCGAGCCGGGTAAAGCGGTGGTTGATTCTAAAGTTGGTGGGCGTGGGGGTGGGGGCGGGCGAGGGGTGGGCGGGGGTGCTGTTCTTAAAGGTTGCTAGTGCATGAAAAGAACCAAACCTGCCGCCTTTATCCTCGTTGTAGGACCCACACCACCTCTTAATTAGCCCATCTTTAGATTTATTTAGTCCCATAATTGTCTACTTATTGTTTAATCCCGAATATTCATTGTGAATAATAAAGTTAATTTTAGAATACACCCAAAAGAAAAAAGAGCAGAAATTCATCTACTAGTCTGGTACATGAAAGAAAAAGGATTAAAAAGTGCATACCATCATATTACATAATATTTTATATCGCATCGAGGCAAATGAAGCACATCGATTTCTCGGTGCATCCTCGATGCTTGTCTTAATGTTTGCATTTCCTTATTTTGTTATGCTCGGTTCGATCCATCCACGTGCATGAACGTGGCCATGATCTTTTCTCGCATTTTTTCCAATTTGGGCCGATGAATTAGTATTTGATTACACGAGGCACACGGGGCAGCCGCCCTCCCCACAAAGCAAATTGAAACATTAATGTATTCGAAAAAGGATCACACCCCCCCCCACGTCCGTGGTGCCAAAGTTAGCCAGAGACAGCGATAGTGTTTAAACAAAATAATAATAATACTAAACCATGCTTTTGATGATGGGCTTATGTCGATGGCTAAAAGCATCACGGCATGAAGCTTTGATTAATCATTCCTCCACTGTCATGTCCCATGATTAAAGGTTGAGTCTCGCTAGTGTATTAAGTCAAGGATGATGTCCCGTTGAGAGCGTACCACTCCACACTCGATTTTAACACGCCGACCTCGAGAGTCTGCGAGGCACAAAATTCTGTGTACCTAAGGAGCGATTTGAGTGAGGTAGACAGACTGGGACTAAGGCGAAAATCCAACAGAAGAATGGCTCGATCCCTTCGTTAATCATTGTGGGTCGGTAGGAACTAGGAGTCGCTCGCCGTCGCCAGAAATGTTCGCATATAAAACATTCTCGATATTGCCCGGTAACAGAAGATGCAAGGAGATGATCTGCAGAAGCACACACCTTCGAGAAACAAATACATCTGTACTGTAGCATAGGAAAGATACCAGAACTCAGAATTTACTGTCCAAGATTTGAAGAGAAATTGAACACGATGGATTTTCAGAGCGGCAGCATCATCTCTTGGAAAAGAGAAACCATTTCCGCCACTATACTCAGTTTACAAGAGTAGGCGAGATCTACAAGGAGTTTGTTTTATTAGGATAAAAAAAAATTACCGCTTCAGCGGTCCTGCAAGGGACAAGAATCATCTTGAAAAGATTTCAAATGGAATGGAGGGGAATCAAGATGCAGTCGACTGCTTCAGATATGCGATAAGGTCGGCACGTTCCTGCGGCTTCTTCAGCCCAGGGAAAACCATCTTAGTTCCAGGAATGTACTGCAGAAGGGCACCCTCAAGAATCAGCTCAATGCCAAGATTTTGGAAGATAACGACATCCCATAAGACCAAAAGATAATAGCATACAACATTTTCACTGAAAAGTGAGTCAATGATCAAATTCAAAATGCGAGAATACAGATAATTGCATCAACTCATTCGTAAAAAAAAAAACAAGAAGAAGAAAAAATTGTATATATAATGGAATAGATAGAACACAAGATCAAATTCACAAATCCTCATTCCCCAAAAGGGAAATACCAATCCCACAGCTAGATGATGTCTTAGAAGAAACTACTCTGGTTTTCCATAGACATTGTTTCTTAGAAAATATAGACCAATTTCTCAAACAATCATGCGAACTTAACACGGTTTTTCTCTTCTTCAGATAACTGCTGGTGATAAACTCTAGTATGGTACAGATAATCCCATAGCAAGCATATCAAAGAAAACAATAGACAAAACAATTTACGAGAGGACTTGAATGAGAAGCACAATCGAAGAGAACATCTACATCTACAGACAGTGTCCCTGGTGGCATAATAATGAGATCACAACTGTATCAGCATTCAGCAGGAAAAGGATCACCGATGCATTAGTACCTTCTTGGGATTTAGCAAGTAGTCATACAGCGTATTCTCCTCCCAGGTAACAGCCATGTTCTTGTTAGCAGCAGAATAGGAATATCCTGGAGTTGTCCCAGATTGCCTACCAAAAAGACCATTCAGATTGGGCCCTGCAAATCAAACGTTTTCACCGAGGTGTCAAATGATGGCACTCCAGAGTGGCACATATAAAACGATTATAGTCTTTGATTACATCAATGAAGACCGAGACAACATGGCATTACACGTTCACCAAGAATCATGAAATCTGAAAAGCTAGAGCCACTAAGAATTGACATGCGAAAATTTTGCCCTTTTTTATAAGATAGGTTACAATTTCACTCCTATCATTCACACGACTACTCACCAAATTGAAGATCTCCTAATTGCGGCATATTACGCAAGCTCATTGTGCATGATCTCACGATAATAAATCAAACAGAAAATCTCATTCTTGTCTACTTCTTCTTTTCAAGATACCAAAAGGCGACAGCACACAGACGCACGAAAAAAAAAATGCAAGCACAGCAGATCATCTGATGGATCGAGAGGAATAAGAGAACCAGCCGAAACAAACGAAATCACCGAGCACCAATAGATCAAGAAAGAATAATCATCAGCTCCATCTGCATCATCAATTAAACATCATAATTCATAATTCACGGGCACAGCCACAGCTAGAGTTCTAATTCTCCGACCGAACGAAGGTGAGAAACACAACCTTGCTTATGCCCGGCGCCTTTATCGACGGTATGGCACTGGGCGCACTTGGTCTTGAAGATCTTCTCTCCAGCCTTGTTATTGCCCGGCGGTGCTTCGCTGAAGGACGCCATTTCCGCCCCTCTCTCTCCTTCCGATTGTCCTCTGCGGAGGCTTTGATTAGGGTTTGTGAGGAGGCTCCGGTCCGGTCAGCGACAGAACAGTTGCTTAGAGCCAGGCCCCCCGCCACGTGGCGACATGCAATTAATTATTATCTACGAAAGCTGCATTGCGAAGGTTTCTGTTGTAAGTCAGAAAGCAATTCTTCTTTTTCTAAGTTTCTTTCCACTAAAATATTAATAAAATCTGACATAGTTCCATTTTTTTTTATTTTTTAAAAATAAATTTTACGAAAAGGGTAAATTAATAAATCAGAAACTATTGTCATCTCATAATTTTATTTTATTTATTGAGATAGTCATTTTACACTGGGACGTAGTCAAGTGAGTACAGAGACGCCTCCACTGCATTTCATAAGCATGTGTGAGTGGACCCTCTAGCACATACGTTAACACAAGCTCCACATTTGATCTCCACCCCGCTCCATTCTTGATCGCTTCAAAGTCCGAATGAAAGATTTCAGGACCCGAATGCTTTCGGACCCCCTCTCATCACCGATTAACCGAAGATTCAGATCTCAACCGGACAAATGCTCTTCCATCTAGTCCTAGGAAAATGGGCCTTAAAAGGAGAGTGACATTCATGCATTTGAAAATCTTGCGGGTGCTAAATTTCATTTTCTTTTTTCTTTTTTCAAATATTAGTGAGTAATAATAATTATTATTTAATTTCGGCTCTGCAAAAATTGGTATACAAAGTATAAGTTTGACAAATATGAAATATATATATATATATATATATATATTGAAAATCGATGATTGACCTCTTGGGGGGAAGACTATAAACGTTAAGGGTCCCAAAGCGAGTCGCTTTGCCAGTCTCCATATCCATCAGTCTCTTCGCCATAACTGCTGCCTAAGCCTGGGGCAGGCTCGTCGGCCGTGAGAGCCTCGGCCATCTGCATCCACATCTTGGGCGAGTCCAGCGGCGACTCATTGATGGCCTGAATCTGGCTCGGCGACAGCCTCACTGTCATCGGACTGCCTGATGAGGTCGCCCCCACTCCGCCCTCTGCCGCACCCGCGTCTGCTGACGGGGCGCCTGGACGGAGCCGGACCGCGGCCTCGTGTGCGGCAGCCCTTATGTCATCAGGGTGGGAGCCCACAGGGCGGGGGAGGCTGTGGGCGAGCTCCGGGAAGTTGAGGCGGGCGTCGCGGGCCCGGAAGTGCAACGCGGCCGCGTCGTAGGCCGCGGCGGCCATCTCGGGAGTCTCGAAGCTCCCCAGCCAAATGCGGTTCTTCTTCCCGGGTTCACGAATCTCCGACACCCACCTGCCCCATTTCCTCTTCCGGACCCCACGGTAGCACGAGCTGACGCCGCCGGACGAACCGGTGGGGCCTACCCTGCGCCCAACTCTAACACCCCGTTCCTCTTCCATAGAACTAAAAAAAAAAAAAATCACGATTGAGGTCAGAGTATAATGCAGGATTATTCGTGGGACTGGGACAGGAGATCAGGAGTTGTATAGAATGCAGTACAGCTGTTGCCGAGTGGTCGCAGTGTGCATATACGTATATATAGAGAGCGAGAAGTGAGATCGATGAGTAGCCATGGAAGTTTGATTGTGTCCAAGGGTATGTAGCCGGAGAAAGGGAGTGAGCTTCCACGTAATTTCAGAAAGCTGGTGGTGAATGGTGATGATCCATATGATACGAGGAAACGATGACCGACATGTTACTGTGAGACTGATGTTACCTATATTCACTTTTCTATCTAATGGTACTCTTTTTTCTTTTGTATATGATGAAAATTAGTTAGCTTAAAACAAGATAAATTAATCTAAGTACACACTAATAAAATTTGAATATAAGATTTTCAATTTTGGAGTTCATCCCAATGAAAATACAAAGTTGGGATCGATTGATATTGGAATATAAGCAAGAAAAGGTTAACCTATAAGGAAAAATGGAAGAATTACACTAAATGTTCTAAAAGCTTTTTTTATAAATAAAATTTTTAAAAAATATATTTAATTTTAGATATTTGATTATATTATATTACTAAATCCTTTCTGTTGAACAATTCTAAACACCTACAAGTTGTTGTTAATTCCTTGTGTTATGCCAACAACCTGGTACCACACCATCCCAACACATTGCCAAAATCTATGGCACCACTACACCACACTATCATATTTCCGTTACGCTAACATGACATGTCAGTATATAAATTGTCATGCTAATAAATAACCTAAACGTTTTTTATTGACAAATGAAATACAATGAAATCAAATACCGGGGACTGGGATGAGATATGACGTCTCGAAACCTTTTTAGAATTCACTTGTAAAACGTACAGACTCTTAGGAGGACTTCACTGTAATTTTACTATCGAGAGAGACTATGCCAGTTGGACGGTGAGCTCGGCACGGTCTACACCCTGGCCACAGGAGGAACGCACACCTTAACTCTCGAATGCATCGACCGCTGACCCGCCAACCCCTCGTAACACGAATCACGGGGGTTTTCCTGAACGCAATCCGGCTCGGACGGGATGTGAATACCGCTGTGAAAAATGCAAAATCAAAGTGGGGGTCAGGGGGAGGATACGATGAAAGATCCTATGTGGGACGCGGTTTCTTCTGAGGTAGCCATGACGCTGGGCCCCAGTAGGTTACGATGCAATCATCCACATACATACATATATATATATATAACTTACGTACACACGACTCCATATTAATCTATGAATATGTTATAAGGTAGGTGTTTATGGTTCGTAAAGACGTTGGATTCTGTGGGGGCTTAAAACCTAGGACCGTAGACACGTTCAAGCTCTGCCCGTAAAAATATACTAAGTGTCGGACGTTTCACCAACCGCACCTGGGAACATCAACATCAGGTTCAGAAAATAACCCCGAAAAACGGTCCAAAAAAAAATCTGAAGCTGAACCGACCGTCTCGCGGGGCCCCGCTCGTGGTCTCAGGGGGAGGATCTGCTATACTCCCGTACAGTGTCCAGGAAAAGAAAGATTCTATCACCGTGTGGTTGCACGATCCAGGAGGCCAAGACTAATTTACGTGCCTTCCAATATTTCACCAATAGTGACATGTGAAAATTAATGATGAATCTTGAATTGTATAATATATCGTTCAATTAATTAATTAATTGACTGTTACAATACTGTCTATATATCAATAAAAAAAAACGTAATTTATCTGATTCTTGATTTTTTTTTATTGATTAGAGAAATATCAGATACCCAACAAGATTAATGAGTCAACTTCATGGCTTCATCATAAGACCTGTGGTGGAGAGAAAAGAATGTGCGCAATGATTTCCGCGTGGAGACTCCGTCTCCCTTGTACCCTTTCCAAGTTACACATGTAGAAGACGAGAGAGAATTTGCAAGTCTTTTACATTATTCTTAGTAGTCTACAATACTCTAGTTGTCACGTCTCGAGAGCTGCTCGGAGGGGGCATCGAACCATATACGATGTTCACATGAACCCGACTGATGAGTGCTTGATCGAATCGAAGATGGATGGCCACGATGTATCAATTGGAAAACACTGAAATCAAGCTATAGAGAGATATTTTTGGTGCGTTGACACTGACAAATCCTCCAACGAGGAGGCTCTCGACCTGTCCCGCATTGAGAGCTGAAACTATGCGCAACGCGAAGAATCCAAAAGTGGCATTTTATTGGATCACATTGTCTACAGTGACAGATGAGAAGATGGGAGCTGAGGATAACAGCTAGTTCCCACTACTCCAAATTGAAAGGGCTTGCACTTGACCCAGCAAAAGTACAGAATGCCCAGTCCTCAAATTTCGAGAGCCGGAGCTCAACAATCAAGATAAAAACATCGGAGCACAATTCAGTATGGTTTACAGAACAGGCACAGACATGCAGATCATGCCACTGAAAGGATTTCTCAGTAAATGGGGGTAATGCGAAAACTGGTCCGGGTCCTTGATCATCGACTTCTTAGTAGTTAGTCCGGCCAAGGCTCTTTTACCATGGGCAAATAAAATGGGGGATGATCCTCATATCTCTGCTGAATGCTGAGGAAATACCTGAACTAATATTGAAGGGAGAAATCACTTCAGCACGACTTGCAAAAAATGAAATATAGGAGGTGCACCTATGAGAAGTATTTGGGTACATGACTGCCACTGGGGAGGATGGTCATATATGCGCTCTTTGTTGCCAGAGATCGAGACGGAGAAAATTTGGCACGACAGGGAATTATGTGCACAGAGATAATGGCATCTTTGAGAATTCTCGACCTAACTGCTGGCTCACAACCTGAAAGCCTTCCTGAGAATGCGGTTCTCCAGGGACAGTGTTGCCATCAGGTTCTGCCAACTAAAACAAATGCTCGAAGCCATCATATAAGGGGAAGCTGGTTTGAAACATGTATAAGCTGGTTTTTTGCTGTACATATATAAGGTTTCTGTTTCATGCGGTTCTCCAGTGGACTATGAACCACAAGTGTCTGACTGGAACCTGAAACCAAATACACAGAAATTTAGAAAGGGGGTTAGCTCGATTTTTCCACATAATGGAAATGTTTATACACGGAACGTCATGAACATGATAAAATTTCTAGATGAAAAAAGAACAAAGTAACTGCAGTCAATCAGTTAAATGGTAAACACATGTATCCCGAGCAGAGTAACGATACATTTATTCCTCCACCTGCTGCAGTAATTCTTCCAAAATTAAAGAAACTGTTAGTTGTATCACAAAAGTTCACAAGCTTTGACCTATTTGCATATGAGTTTGAACCAACAATGCTAAAAGCGCCTGCTCAAAGCATCCAATATGGTAAAACAACAGAGCAGGCTCACATACTCACAAGATATAACCTTCAAAAATTGCATGGTTTGACCATAAGCTAATTCTGGACTTGCAAGTCTCCTTATCCTTCTTTTCATTACCTGTGTTGGTTTAGGTGAATGGGACAAGGAATAGGCACATCTAAGCTAAACGTCATTTCCATTTAAGTCAATCACACTGGAAAAACCAGGGGAATCTATCATTAGGCCACGCCTCACAGTCATCATCTTCTCCTGCAAAAGCGCACATCTCCCCTGTAAAAACACAGAAGGTTGAAAGTGTAGATTAACTTTGATAAATGGAACATGGGAGAAAAACTTTACCATTCATTCAGTCATTGTACTGAGGTTGGGTGAATCAACTTGAGCAGCATATAATCCCAATGATTTGAATGTTCTCTAATGCCAGACCTAGAGAAAAATCACCAATGACTGTGAGTAGCAATTGTAATATCTAAAAAATATCAAAATGATCATTATATTCGTTTTAACCAACATGTAAATCCAACAGAAGATGCTGACCTGGCTTTGACTTGCAAGTTCTAACTGCTCTATGACATCTTCGCTAAGGGAAAGCTTGGTCAAGCCCTCCTCCATGAGCAAATCAATGTCATTGTAAGACAGGGCGATAACATTCACTGACTAAGTCAACCTGCTATGCAGAAACCACAAATATACATTGATAGTGATGTAAATCAAGAAAAAAAACTTCCATATGGTGAAACAGAAACTTAACCAGGTGCATTAAGGACTCCTATATATATGTACACTCTGGCGGGGGATTACTAGGAGTACTATGTCACATTCTGACCATAAAAAAACAGTAATGGAGTAAACAGAAAGGTTGATCTTTCACGATTAGTATATCTGTGAATACTCACTCACCACAAGAGCCATTGTATGGCTTCTGCATCATTGCATACAACTTTGGCCCAAGCTGAAGAAGTACATACTACTGAAAACACCACTCAGATTGCAGTCATTGCTTCCTCAGCAAGCCATCGACAACTCTGTTATTTGAATACTCAAAAGGGGAAAAAACCTCATCATTAATGTGAAAGGGAATAACAAAGAAAAAGAATAATAGCATATTCTGAAGTCATTTTACCGAAAAAGGATTTTTTTTAATTGATGGAAAAAGGATACAACAAGATGACTTAAATTATGATTATTACCTTCATCAATGGTAGCATAATCATCATCTCTCATTGCATCAGTCAATTCATCCAACACAGAATATATCTCAGGTGCTTGGTTATTTGATGTATCTTCCACCGAAAAGGATGAAAAACCACTGCCTATATCAACCCAAGCACAACCAGGAGCTTTTTTAACACCCAAGTCCCTCATTAAAGTCCTCACCATGGCTAGCTTGTCCCAGCTACCAGCTGTAGCATACATATTAGCTATAAGCACATAGTAACCAGAATTTTCAGGCCTCATTTCAAGGAGCTTCCCAGCTGCCCACTCCCCGATTAATGTATTTCTATATATCTGACAGGCTCCAAGTAGAGTAGCCCACATAGGAGCAGTTGCCCGATAAGGCATTCCTTCAATAGCCTGTTTTGCTTTATACAGAAGACCAGCTCTGCCAAACAGATCGACCATGCAGGCATAGTGCTTTATACTTGGAGCTACATCATAAAGAGTTTGCATTTTCTGGAATAACAGTTCACCTTGAGATACCAAGCCTGAATGGCTACAAGCTGACAGAACTGCAAGCATAGTTACATGATCTGGTTTTATGCCATGGCTAAGCATCTCTTCAAATAGGGTTAATGCAGTAAGTCCCTCCCCTTGAATCCCATATCCAGAAATCAAGGACGTATATGTGACCTCATCCCTCATAGTCATCATATCAAACACTTTTCTAGCTAGGAAAACTTTACCAGACCGTGCATACATGTCAACAAGAGCATTCCAGAGTAACAGATAATCACCAAATGAGTCGCGTCTCATCAAGTAGCAGTGGAACTCCTTACCATGCTGTAAGTTTGCCACACGAGCGCAGAGGGGAAGAATGCTTGCAATTGTAACATAATTGGGTTGCATTCCTGATGAGACCATATCTCTAAATAGAGAAGAGGCCTCCTCAGATTGATCCAGATGGCAATAGCCAGAAAGCATTGAATTCCAAGTAATTATACTTTTTGACTCGGTCGATTTGAACAAAGTATATGCATGATTAAGGTCCTTGCATCTTGAATACATAGTAATTATTGCATTTCTAACATTAACTAACCCATCATAATGAATGCGGATAGCATAACCATGTATTTCTTTCCCCAGTTTAGGGTTATCAAAATGAGAACATGCTCCAAAACCAGTAATGGTTGCGACAGGATCCAAATGGCCGCCCCAAGTTCTCATTTGAGACACTAACTCAAGAGCTCCTTTATAATTCCCCACCTGCAAGTGCCCTCCAGCAATAGTATTCCATATTATAATATTCAGTTCCACACCCTCAGCCAACATGTGATCAAACAGCTTAAAAGCTTCTTTCCACATGCACTTCAAGGCATAAACAGAAACCATCGAATTCCATGAAACAGAATCTTTTATGGTCATTTGGTCAAACAACCGGCGCGCAACAACAACCTCTCCAAGCTTCCCATACATGGATATTAATGAATTCTGCACAAATAAGTCCAGCTTCCACGGGCTAGCTTCAATTGATCCATGAACCACCATCCCTAAATTTACTTCCTTATTTTTACTGCAGGCTCTGAGAACAGATGGATAAGTAAAGTTATCTGGTCTGATCCCCTTATTCAACATTTCTTTATAAACAGAGATTGCCTCCCCGTACGATTCATTTCTAATGAATGAAGAGATGATAAAATTCCACAACAATGGATCCAAAACATTAGAATTTCTGGTGACAGTATGTGCATCGGCCAGAAGATCAAATGCAGAGTAAAATCTAACAAGCCTTGGTAATAGGACAGGGTGCTGCTCCATGCCCAATGAAATAGCATGCGCATGGACCTGTTTGCCCTGTGGAAGAAGTTCAAATTTTTTGCAAGAGAGCAAAAGAGAAGAGATGGAAAACAGGACAGAATCAGAAAATCCCGAAGAAGCATGGTGCCGGATCTGTGAGAAGGTTCTGAACGCATCCAACAAGTTGCCTCGACTGGTATAGTCTTGCAGAGATCTAAGAAGGGAATCTACCATGGATACCTTATTAGCAGTGAGACTTTTTGAAACATTTCTCTTGGGATTACAGTTGTTATTGCTCGGAAATCCTAATGGCTTCCCACCCTGCTTCCATTTGTTAGGTATGATGATCCTGATTTTCTTCCAGCAAAGGCCATCCAGTACCAGCAGAGGTGGAGACGGCATAAACTAGAGAATGACGCCGTGGTCTGATGACATTGTGTGAATCCTTCTCCTTAAAATATGAAGTCCAAAAAAATCAATTTTTATTCTCTCAGTCTGGTTAGGAGAACGGCGCTAAGTCAGTCGCCTGCAAACAAAATGAAGACAAAGTAACTAAAAGGGACCAAGATTATGCAACATTGACCACAAATCAAACAGCCAAGAAATTAGCAATATTTTTATGAGTAGAAATTAGCGAAGTTACAAGCAGCTTTGGCAGACAATCTTCGCTCGACGTGGGTTAGACTCAAGTTTCAAGCTTTCACTTCTGAAACAGAGGCAGGGAGCTAAAAACTTACAGGAAGATTCGCGGCTTCATCCTCGGTAGGTATGTGAGAGAGAGACCGCTAAATGAGCCAGAGAGCGCAACCCAGCTCAGGGGAGAATCAACCCATACTTAATTGGGGATAGCACGAATAGCAATCAGTCTCTGGTGCCGAAAGAGGACGGGAGCTCGTCGGAGAGAGGCAGCTGGCAAAGAGGATAGCCGAAGAGTGAGTGAAAGGGTCCGGGCCGGGCGGCGGGAGCTTGCGTTATTCGCCTCCTCTCTCTCTCTCTCTCTCTGTCTCCCTCCCTCTCGCCCCTTTTCTCGTTTCCAGAAACTCAATTGAGAAAATATCGAAATCATAATTATAAATTCAAAACAATAATTAAAAAAATATATGGTTCTCAATTTCCCAAATTCAATTATTAAAAAATTGTCATAAATTCAATTTTTTTTATAGGTTTTTCTTCCTGCCATTTTACTATCGGTACTCGAATTCTAAACTTTTTTTTAATAAATTTAAATATCAAACAATTTTTACTGATCCATAACAGCTATCACAAAAGTGCTTTCTCATGGAAGGAACATATTGAAATCGTACTGTCTTCATAGCAATATATTCGGTGAGTATTATACTATTCATTATTGATATGTAAGAGCCAACTCAGAACCCAATTAGGTAAGATACGGGAGACCAATGTGAGATCATGTTTCAGTTAAATCAATCCGGACCGACTGTAATAACATATTCACAATAATTTTTCAGTTAAATTAATCTCGATCGACTATAATAACATATTCACGGTGTAGAAACAAGCGATAATTGTGGAATATTTGATCTTCTAGTTAATGACTTCAATTTCAGGTTACCATACCGTGCAGCCCACTTTTGTTAATGTGGAAGAGGTAATGTCATAGCCCGCTCCCGCCTACGAGGTATTGTCCGCTTTGGGGACTGGGGCTCACGTCTGGCCCATCCCACCCCTCACGGTTTTGTCCTCAAAAGGCGCCTTGTAGGTTTAAGAGGAAACCACCCCTTTAAGCACATCACACATCCGCCTCCCGAGCGGTGTGGGATCACCCCCTTGGATCCACCCCCCCATGGGGCTCAGCGGTCCTCCGCTGACACACCTCCAGTCGGGAATGGCTCTGATACCAACTGTCATAGCCCGCTCCCGCCTACGAGGTATTGTCCGCTTTGGGGACTGGGGCTCACGTCTGGCCCATCCCACCCCTCACGGTTTTGTCCTCAAAAGGCGCCTCGTAGGTTTAAGAGGAAACCACCCCTTTAAGCACATCACACATCCGCCTCCCGAGCGGTGTGGGATCACCCCCTTGGATCGATGGGTCAAGTCGCCTGTGAGTGGCCTCCCACCAGTATCGGGCATCCCCTGTCAGCATGAAAGTGGCAAGAATAACTTATTGTGTGTCGGTGACATCCATCACTGAAAAGATCTTCTCCATATCAGCAACCCAATTCTCTGCCTCTATAGGGTCCACAGTCCCTGAGAAAGGTGGGGGTCCCAACTTCTTAAAAGCTTCATAGGGTACACGGTGTTGCTACTCTGTAGAGTGAGCTTGTGCTGTCATTTGTTGCTGAACCAGAATCGCTTGTTGCTCCATAAGCCGTGTCTGTTGTTCCATCATGCGTGCAACTACATCTAGAGTATCTCGGATGTGGGTGTCTCTCTCAGCATGCTCTCTAGGAATTTCTTGAGGAATTGTGTGAGAATGTTGCCCTTCATCTGGGGCCTGAGGTGTCTCCTGACCAACTACATTTTCAGTCTGATACCTTCGTGGCACACGACAGGTGCGTATGGGCCTCATATCTAATTTGTATCCTATCAACATGAGCAACTTAGGCATATAAATCCTTAAGTAGTTAGTAATAACTCAGCCGTGAGATTCCTAACCTATCCTAAAAGTCATGTGGGGATCAACCAGCTATTTAGAGTCTACAGAATCTCATAACCTAGGCTCTGATACCAAAAATTGTCACGACCCGAAAATCCGGCAGAGTTTCCCCTGTATTTAGGACTAACCAGAAACGCAAAACCTGTTATAACTCAGCTCAACCCGCCAAACCCAGCCACATCCATCCACAACCAATTCCAAAATAACAGTTTTCAACCACCAGATATTCAGGTCGTGATATGAAACCACACTATACAGGACTTCTATACATACCCTATCAAAATAAACTTATCCTAGTTGATTCCCGAATCTATCTGGGCGGCTCCACACGGCTGAGTGTCCTCCCTATCTGTAAAAAAAATAATTTGCAGAGAGTGTAAGCTGCAACTCAGTGAATACAAAATTCTAGAGTGGAATAACATGTGACTCACCTATATCCTTACACGACCGTATCAACTCATACGATGTATCTACCATGGACATGGGGTCGTTGGCAACTTGGCCAACTTCACACGACCCTCCTAATGCAATGCATGTAACAAGCATATCAAACAATAACCATGGGGTCGCATTACCTCTGCGACAGAGTTATGGCGGTACCGTTACTACAGCTCTCCCCAAAACAGTACCGCGACCCCGCGCCTCAATCATTTCCTAGCATTCTACTTCCCGTGCCCCTTCCCTTCGCACGCACGCGGGGGCCGCCTATTAACCTCTGGCGGTAAGAGTGGACCCGTCATCCTCAAGTCTCTCTCTTTTTCTTTCCTCTCCTCTCTGGTCTTTGTTTTTCATGACAGGGTCCGGGGGAGTCAACTCACATATTCCACTGGGGTCACAGAGTCAGTGTCACTCATGTCCCATGCTTATATCCCGCCGGGAACCCGCGGTAGATCAGTAAGGCCCATTTCTATTCCGCTGGCTTAGCGGTCACCATGGTTATACACAAGCACAAGCAATATGCAAGATGAATGAATGAATGCATGCCCACTACCGGTATCACGCAGATATCTATCAGCTACTCAATTCTCGATCATAACTGCTATAAACCAAAACACGAACAGATCATTCCACAATGGAAGAATGTACTCACAACCCCTGAGTCGATCAATCACAAGGCAGGATCCTCTAGGTGTTGATCCCGGTTCTCTTCAGCACCTATCATATCACTCACAAGGAGATCAATATATACAACCACGTCAGTAATTTATCTTCACCTACCATATTCAAGTAAAAAGGTATTCTAGCGAGTTAAGGAAAACTTCTAAGGATTTGAGAGGGTTTAGGGTTGTTCCACCGACTGATCTAAGGAGAAGGGTTACTCCGTTTCGTCTCACCCAGTGGTGGTTCCTTCTCCCCCTCACCAGCATCTACTTCAGCAACACAGGAAAAACAGCGAGCCCGTCGACAGAAACGAACCATCACACTGGCAGCACACCCGCTACACTTTTCAGCTAGCTTCAACTTGAACCCTAACAGCTATAGAAACTCAAACTTCCAGCAATAACACATAGATCTCAGCCATAACGATTCCCAGACAGCAACTCAGCAACAACCTAAGGAGGGTTCGAGTAACCGAGATTCTCACCTCAACGCCCGAAGTCGTCAGTAGAGCAATG
Source organism: Sonneratia alba (assembly GCA_900174645.1). NCBI lineage: Eukaryota > Viridiplantae > Streptophyta > Magnoliopsida > Myrtales > Lythraceae > Sonneratia > Sonneratia alba. The sequence continues at coordinate 3,063,573 of FWPY01000071.1, forward strand.
GAGTCTAGAAACCGAGGCTTGTCCGCAGAAGGCCCTCTCCTCTAGGCTCGATTGCCTCCTGCAATGGCGGATGGAATGGAAACGGGGACGGATCGGAGGAAATCGAACCCTAGCAAAACCCTAATTTCTCTCTTCTCTCTCTCGGCAGGGGGAGAAAGTCGGGGGGAAGGAAAAATCGCGAAATGAGGGAGGAAGGAAGAAGGAAGGAGGAAAATAGGGCCGGGGGACAGACGGGCCAGCTAAATGAGCGGGCTTTCCTCGGGCCCAAGCCCGTGGGCTCACAGGTAATTGGCCCGAAGACGACGAGTTCAGACCCATCGACACCTCAGATGCTGCTCAAGCCCATGCCCGTGCACAAAACACTACTGTTGTATCGCGTAGACATGTCAAAAATTGGTCCGATAAAAAAGTTGGTCTGATTTTTTCGTGTTGTGTCCAAGTTAAAGCTTTTGGGTCATTGAGATATCGTGTCAACCAGAAAATATGAAAATAATATTTTAAAATAGAGAGAAAGTTATAGAAAAATGAAAATAAAAAATATATATTAATAATTATTTTAATATTTTCTTATAATTAGTATAGAATTTGAATTAATTGATCAATTATATTATATAAAAATTTATTTTAAAATATAAAAATAATTTAAATTTTTTAAAAAAAGATTATTGTTATTTGATTAGGACCGGCCGGATACCTAAAGCACAAAATATTTATGCCAGCATGGCTGGAATTGGCATGTCTAAGTACAATGTAGGGGCGTGATGAGCTGAGTCGAAGTCGAACCAATTCAGGAGTGCTCGAGCCGGCTTACTAAGAAATCGGCTTCACACAATTCGCATAATAGTACAACCGAAGCGCCGTGAAAACTGCAGTCGATCCTCCTCCAACACTCTTCACCTCCCAACAATTTCTAAGATTAGCCTTATAAATTCTGCCTAATGTACTTCGTTGCACAATTAATCAAGATCAACATAGAATAGCTGAGGCAAGGCGAACCAGCTCGCTTTTATCAGTTTTCGGGCTCTTGGCTTGGGGTCCAGTCACCAAAACCCGAGTCGTGATTGTGATTCGATGGTTCTGTTGGCCGGGGATCATTCTAGACGTGGTACATACGGGGGGTGGGGGGGGGGGTGGGGGGGTGGTTTTTGACCACTCATGCTTTTTGCGCCCCACTGGATGCCGGTCAACCATCTCAGTAAAATTCGTCACGTGGGGGAAATGGTTCTACCAATTGACTTTTACCTTGTAACAATTTCTCACAATTAATTATTCATATACATATGTACTAGTACGTATATATTGTATTTACATGATATTATATATAATGCGAAAGTCTGGAGGTCCGGTCGTGTGAACTGAGGAGACCGCCCTGGTCCAAGGATGTTGATATGTACTTTCCACGACCAACTTGCTCGCGGTCGAGTCCCACGGAGGTCATATTTGCCGTAAATCCGTTCCCGTTGAATGCGCAAAGCTCCTTTTTATTCAGATAAATTCTTAATCTTTAAAAAAAAACGGTTTTTTTTATTTATCAATTTAATTTTCCTCTTTCTCATCCACCGGCGCCAACTCCAGTCAAGCGAATTGACGTTGCGGATGGCAATCACCCTCATATCCTCCACCCACCCAGGTCGGTGATAATTTGAGGGGGGAATTAGGGTTTTTTTTTTCTTCCAGAAAGCCTAGAGAATATTAGTAGTTCTTTCGGATAATCACCGCGTTATTAATCTATTTTCTTCATGCCATCATCCACTTACGCCTTGCATCCGGTGTCAATCCTCATGAAATTCTTGTCACCTAGAGACTTCAATCGACTCCGACGGTAGCATCGTTATGGATTGAACCGGAGGATCCCAATTCAAAGGGGCAGTCCGATGGAAACGAGTGTCTATTCGGCTCATTCATGTGTGATTATTTCAGTGACCCACGCTTGGACAACTAGTGCCTTCATTATTGGTCAAGGTTAGCATCCGCTCTCTTCTTCTGGTCCGGGCTGCCACTCTTGCATGCCGCTTCTCTTAGTCGCAGGGTCCCAATTGTGGGTCTGGACCAGACGAGAGAAATCCATATCAGAGAACCAGCCTGATCTAAGGAAGAGTCCGTGCATCTCCTAAACCCCACCTTTTTTTTTTTTTAGTCTTTGGTCTGACCGTTTTGAGATTATAATAAACTGATCCGACCCATTTGATTCGCCGACATGCCTTCTCGGGCATGGACCCAGTGAGCGGGTCGGCATCATCTGGATCACTAATTAAGGAGAGGATCAGGGAGAGAGAGGGGGGGTCAGGTCGGGCTAATGCCCTCTGGGAGATATGAGAGGGCACCGCCACACCGCTGACTCGTTCCAAGGAGCCAAAACGGTCATCTCCCTTTTCTTCGTTTGTTAATTAATGCTCAATCTCTCCACTCTCGTATTTTCAAGACCACCCCTTTGGGTTAACTCAGATTTTGCTTGAATTTGTGCGCGAGTCCAATGTCATTAACAGATTCAATCATTCGATCGGCGCGTGACGCATAAATAAATTTAAAAAAATGCCCAGGCTCGCCCACATCGTCTCACTCGCCCACGAGTCAACACTTATATATAGGGTTTAATCTCGGTGATACTTTACTGATATATTTAATTACGCACAAAAAAAATTGATTAAAAATGAGTTGGATGCGTTATTGTGATCCGTTTTAACTTTTAGATCACATATTAATCAAATCTTTTGGGCCACTTGATAATTTAGCAGAGTACTAAAACATCATGGCAGGGTATGTGTTCAGATGATTATTACTATCTTATGTCGGATTCGGCCAATACCAGCCAAAGATATTTAACGTAGCACGTTGTATTGATATGTGGTGCACCCATTTACTGCATCATCGATGACATATTCTCGTACAATAATTTCTACGTTGCTCTTCAAATTTCGAAAAAAAAAACATTAAAAAAATTATCACCGTCCACCTGCAACTTGCACCCTCATTCTTCAACTTTGACCATTGAATATTTTGACACACTCTCCCTCTTGTTCGTCGTCCGTGGCAGCTCCCGGAGTTCTCAGACTCATATCCTCTCTGACTTTCAGCCAATCTTCAACCTATTTAAGCTCTCCACATCCCACCTCCTCCCTCACGACATAGATTCCAAGCTTGATCCCGCCGGAGGTTCCACACCAGACATTGCTGGAAGAACATCAGAAGATGAGCAGCTCGGAGGAGAGCTCAGGTGCTCCTGCACAACACAGGAGCTATAGCGGTGTCCGCAAGAGGAAGTGGGGAAAGTGGGTGTCGGAGATACGGGTCCCTGGCACCCAGGAGAGGCTCTGGCTGGGCTCCTACTCCACCCCCGAGGGCGCCGCTGTCGCTCACGACATCGCCTTCTACTGCCTCCGGCGGCCTACCTCCCTCGACAAGCTCAACTTCCCGTCCCGCCTGCCCGCCTGCCTGAGGGCTGACCTGTCTCCCGGTTCCGTGCAGAAGGCGGCCTCTGACGCCGGCATGGCGGTCGACGCCCAGTTCATATGGCAGAGAGCTGCCGAGGAAGGAACGAGGTCGTCGGGGAGTTGCAGCAGAAATAGCAGTTTCCGGAATGGTGGAGGTGACGGTTTGAGGAATTCAGAAGAAACGGACCATACCCATCATCAGTGTTACGCCACTGGTGGTGAAGGAGGAGGAGGAGGATACGCTGGTCTAAACATTTCAGTTGAAGACTATGATTACTATATGTAGCTAGCTAACTCAAGCTTCCCGCTGCCCAGCAGGTTAAGGAAATTAGTCTTTTCTTGGTGGAGGGTTTCTTTCCTTTTTATTTTAGAGGATTAAACAGAAGTCCTTCACAGTAGGGGCTCTCGCCCCTTGAAGTTCTGTACATCGACGGTATGAACGTTTAGAAATCCATACTGTTGAATCGGAGAAGGGTGCTGTTAGCTGTAATCACGATGATGTGTCTGCTTATTGATGACAAAGGACTATATCTTAATCGAGAGAGTTTCACTTATTGCTCGAATGAAGCAAATAGAAAAGGAAGAGTTGACTGTACCTACTTCGATCCTAGAGGTAAAAGATTGGACCATTCATTAAAGGAGCTGACCACAAGCATTGGCAATTCGATTGGTGTGTGATCTCTCTATAGACTTCGAGCAAAAGATTTAGTCATTTTTTATCCTTTTTAATCTAATGTAGAAAAAACGAATCGTCTGGCATTGCCCCCGGAGCATATGTAGGCAAGAGATATACACATTGCTATTGAGTTAGGTGATGATCCAAATTTGAAAAAATTTTTACTGTCAAATTGTGAATTTATTAAAAAATTTCATGGAAATTCAACCGTAAGCTATCTTACGGTGAAAAGATGATCAACATTTTTTTTCTCGTTCTTACCCACTTCATTTGACCGTAGAGGTAACTTCAACGAGTGAATTTTCCACCTCAAACCCGGAATCAGCCGGACGAGGCAGCCTCAGAGAGGGAACCACCGGCCTAGCCATTTTGTGTCCTGTTCAATTTTATATTTATGACTCGGATGCCGAGCGAGAGGAGAAGAGACTGATCAGAGAGTCCCGAGAAGTAAGGGATAGGATGAATAGTGACGAAGTATGAGCTCTTTTTGAAGGAAATTGTGGGTTAGAGTTAAAAAGATTCATAAAAATAAAAAATACAGTAGGTTGAAAAAATTATTACTATTTTTTATTTAACTATTAGGATGTTGTTTATTTAATTTTTTTTATGAGATTTCTCGTATATTTTTTATTTGATCATTCTCTTATTTCTTTACACATTTTTGGGCCTTTTCTGTAATTAAAAAAATGATGATGCAATATCATATAATGATTTAGAGTCAATGGACAAATCCGTTGTCCAATGCTTGGCCAATTCATAATCTAATCTCCTAGTATTCTCTGTTACAAGTTAGTCCCCAACATTTCATGTCTCCAGTCAAAATAGTCCCTCTTTTACACCGATTTAGCTAAAAAATAGTCAAATCTACAATATTCCCGGACTAAAATGAAACATTTTAGGAAGTTAAAGCGCTGTCGACGAGTTTTTAGAAGCCAACATGACAGTTAATGAATGAGGGAGCTGGCAGCTGCCACGTGGCAAAACGGGTATTCTTCTTCCTCACTCTCGAACTGCTCTGCACGTTGGCGCCTTCTCATCCCCGACTGCTGCAGGAGCAAAGAAAAAGAGGGGGGAAAAAAAAACCTTTTCTGAATGTTTTTTGGATTAAAACACGATTCTGTATATGATAAAGAGGTTGCAGAAATGGAGGTCCCGAGCTCTCGACTCAACTCCCTCTCACTCTCTACCCACAGAGGCACAGAAAGAGAGAGAGAGAGAGAGAGAGAGAGAGAGAGAGGGAGGAACGGACCCAGAATCGGTTAGACCTCAATAGGACAGAGAGGAGATCAAACCCACGCCACCCTGTACTCTCCATTTACCTTCGGCCCCTCGCATTTTTAGGCTCTCTTCTTGTTTCTCTCTCTTCCTCTCCCCCATTCTGTCTCTCCCTCCCCCTCTCTCTCTCTCTGTGGACTCTGCAACAGAGAGAAGCCCTCGAGATCGCATTATCAGTTTTGTTACTCTTTTCTTTTTTGGTCTTTTCATGTCTATCTCCCCTATTTGCCCAAACTCCACAAAGAACAGCAGTGTCCATATTCATTTTCTTTTTTTGGTTTTTTTTTCTCCCCACCTTTCTTTTTCCTGGGATTAGCCGGAAACTGTGAAACTCCGGCCGGAAATTCCTGTATCAGAAGAACATTCTCTTCCATCTCCCCCTACCCAGAGATTTATGTTCCTTGATTGGGATTTCTGGTCTGGGTTTTTATTGCTTGATTCTTCTACTGATTAAAGATCTTGGCTTTTCCTGCAAGAGCAAACATTCTCTGATTCAGAGGAAACGCGAGTTTCTTGATTTCTATGCCGACCTGAACGATTCTTTAGCTGTAAACGGGAGTGCCCAAATTGAGGTTTTTCCAGGAGATGGTCTGCTGATTGCGGGAACTGAGAGGAATTTGAGAAATTCTGAAGTTCCCTGAGAGAGCAGATATTACCGAATCTATGATAAATGAAAATCTGTCTGCGAACGGACACTTGCCAATTCTTGGAGCTTTCGAGGACCTTGTAGTGAGACCATGGGCTGCTTATGTTCCAAAGAGGCTGTAACCGACGAGAAGATCGAAGAAGAGTCGACGGTCAAGGAGCCTGATCTGAGTAAGTCCGACGTTCAGTTGGTTGCCCCGTCAAATAGGGAAGAGATTGACTTGGAGCTGGTTAGAGGCGGTCAAGATGGTTCAAGTAGGCGCGTCCAGAGGTTGGCCTCACTGGCCAACGCTGGGTCGGTCCACAACCCTTCCTCCCATAACAGTAGCAGAGAAAAGAGCGGTGGTGCGGCTGCCGAGAGGCCTGCAAGTGGTCATCATCAGAGAGTAGCGACAGTGGACATGGGACAGAATGGACGAGGGCAACAACATCATGAACTTGTCACTAGCTTGCCCAATGGCATTGAGGGAGAGGAGATCGCTGCCGGGTGGCCCTCGTGGCTCACTTCTGTGGCTGCAGAGGCCATCCAAGGAATGGTTCCTAGACGGGCCGAATCATTTAAGAAGTTGAAAGTGGTTAGTTCTCAGTCCCATGTATTGCTTTTCACACACACACACACGCACACGCACACATATATATCATATTGAAGCTATGTCCCGTTCACTATTTATGTTTTTCCATTGAGATTGGACTGACTTTTGCAACAGCAAGCATGTGGTCCTGATAACTGCATTCAGAAAATGGCTTTGGAGGATCATCATAAATCCTCTTTTTATATAATCCTGATATTTATGATGTTGAAATATTCTTTGCTGGAATGGGTCTCTTGCTGATTGTATCATCCGAATGTTGATTTTTAAGCTTCTCAGAAGTCATTGTATCCTTTGGGTTTTTACTATAGACATTAGGTGTGATTGTGCTCTTCTTTTCATCTAAGATGATAGATGTATGACGAAATCTATATGAAAGACATGATCCAGCTCTTCTTGTTTAAGAAGCAAGTTAAATAGAAAACTCTATTAGGGTAAATATAAATGCAGAGCCTCATGAAAAGTGATTTTGGTCTGCAATGTGTCGGCAGATTGGGCGAGGAACTTATAGCTGCGTCTACAAGGCCCATGACCTTGAAACAGGCAAAACTGTTGCCATGAAGAAAGTGAGGTTCAGTAATATGGACCCGGAAAGTGTCAGATTCATGGCAAGGGAAATTCACATTTTGCGGAAGCTTGATCACCCAAACATTATGCAGCTCGAGGGGCTTGTCACTTCGAGGATCTCAGGCAGCTTGTGTCTTATTTTTGAGTACATGGACCATGATCTTGCTGGCATCTTAGCTAGGCCTGGTGTCAAGTTAAGGGAGCCACAGGTACCATCTCTTTTACAAAATTTCCCATGTGTAAACAGGTTTCTTCTAATATAGCCGACTTTTGACGAGACTTGCATAGATTTTGTGAGGAGGTGCTTAGACTTGATGAACTATCTGATGCAAATTTACACATGTTTGAGGTTTGCAGATCAAGTGTTACATGCAACAATTGTTCCGTGGACTTGAACACTGCCATAGCCGAGGAATCCTGCATAGAGACATCAAAGGCTCTAATCTTCTCATCAGTGGGGATGGAGTTCTCAAGATCGGTGACTGGGGTCTAGCCAACTTCTATCAACAACAGCCACTGACCAGTCGGGTTGTTACTCTATGGTACAGGGCACCTGAGCTCCTGCTTGGCGCAACAAAATATGGAGTTGGTGTTGATCTATGGAGTGCAGGCTGCATTTTAGCTGAACTCTATGCCGGAGAGCCCATTTTGCCTGGAAGAACTGAGGTTGGTCTCTCTTTGTTAGTTAACTGACTAGTAGGTGCCATGTGTACCGAATTTGAACTTAAGGAGCTTATGATGTCATGATACAAAAAGAGTAAAAGGGAAGTCATCTATTTAAAGAGCAGGGAATAACTTGAATGGATTATGATAAACCTGTCATCCAACTGGTTTCTTCTGCATGAAACTTGGCAGCTAATCAATTAGTCAAACACATCATTTCAGGTGGAGCAACTGCACAAGATTTTGAAGCTCTGTGGCTCGCCTTCCGAAGATTACTGGCGGAAAACCAAATTGCCCCGCACAACTAGCTTCAAACCACAAGTCCAGTATAAACGGCGTGTTGCTGACAAGTTCAAAGATGTACCTTCTACAGCTTTGTGTCTAATTGAGAGGCTGCTTTCCTTGGAACCAAGGGACCGAGGATCTGCTGCTAATGCACTCAGAAGTGAGGTAATATCTTAGCCAGTGAGTCCTCTCTCTTTTTCCTTATGGAAGTATACAGCATCAAGTATCTTAAACTATTTACCTTTCCTTTTCAGTTCTTCACAACTAAACCGCTTCCTTGTGATCCGTCAAGTATGCCAAAGTTTCCTCCAAGCAAGGAATTTGATGCCAAGCTCCATGATGAGGAAGCAAAACGGTAATACATGCCCCTAGCTTATATTGTATCATATTCTTTTATATGCAAACTACTCAAAGTACCTTGGTTTTATGTGAAAAATACTGATGCAGTTTAGAATAACTATGGGATTTGCGAAGAAAATTTAACATGGAAGATGTGTGATCCGAATTTTCAGGAGAAAAGCGGAGTCGGTCAAGGGACGGGGACCTGAATCAGTCAGGAGGGGTTCAAGAGATGCCAAAGCAGTTCCTACGCCAGAATTTGATGCTCATGGAGAGATCTTATCGCAGGTGACGTTGCCTAGAAGTGAACATGTGCATTTTCTTGTAATTTCTTTCTGTTTAAGTTCATGGTTGATACTGTTATTGTTGCAGGGGCAGTCAAACGCGAAAAGTGTTAGCCATAAATTCAATCATCAGGAGGACAATGGGTCTGGTTTCCCAATTGAACCTCCAAGCGGAGCAAGAACGAATGGCTTCACCCATTCTAGCTCAATGGTCCACCCGAGTGCAGCCGATTATTCTGTTTGGACGAGTAAGGTTAACTCTATGAGACGTGAAACAGAGTTTAGGACACAAACATCTTTCAATCCTCAGCCTACAGTGGATCTCTCAAACATTACTCGTAAGGATGAAGGCGGTTCAACCAAAGACGCATCATCTATGGTATAAACTACCACCAGTCAACTATGTTCTGTTCTTGATTGGCTCTAAACTCAAGTTTGCTTCTCTCAAAAATGTTGTTTAGGGTTACATCCCGAAGAAGAATAGGATCCATTACTCGGGCCCACTGATGCCTCCAGGAGGGAATATCGAGGACATGTTGAAGGAACACGAGAGACAGATCCAGCAAGCTGTTCGTAATGCCCGTCTCGACAGGAACAGGACAAGTAAAATCAATGGTTATCATTAGAACTGAGGATCACTGTCCCGTTATGGTACAGGGGGATTTTCTGCAATTTGTAATGGAAAAAGGGTACTTCTAGGAGTCCAGCTTTCCCCCACCTGCCTACCCACACCCCCCCAAAACAAAAAAGAAGGCTTCGTATACACAAGCTCGTAGATAATACAAACCTGGTAGGGGTGCTCTTATAGATAAAGGGAGACCTCCTTTGTTAGGCAATATATTAAGTTTGTTGCTAGGGTGGGAGGGATACCTTAGGTTCTAATTTCTTGTTAGTTAACTCTGTACATCATTGATGGAAATTCGTCTGTGTGCATAATGGAAGAGAGATGTTTGCTCTTGTCAAAAGTTGTTTCTTCACGGGCACGCTAACCGATTCTTATTCAAACTAGATTGGTCCACTTAGGACACAAGTTACTTTCACCTGTCCCCACGCTAACATGTTGATATGTAGCTTTCCACAACAGTATTCTCTTTCATGATTGTTATACTCGGAAAATGGAGTATTAGTAGTTAAGGGCAATATGGTATCAGAGCATAGTGAAGGGCAAGTGTAGCAAAGCGTTCTTCCTTGAGGGAAAGATATGCAAGTGTTCAGTTGATTTCGTACAGGCTCTAAGTAGGAAATGGAAAAGCACACAACAGCAGGACCTAAGCTGTACCCAGATTGAAATACTTATGTACATTTGGCTGCATCATGATTCGACAATTTATCGTCCCCCCTCAAGCTCAGGATTAGGTATAAAATTTCATCTTGTCTTTATTTCCGACACAAGCATAAGATAATATCTACATATCTTGTTTTGGCTTTCGGCTCAGTTCAGAGTAGTGACCACCCATTAACTCCAAAATCTCCTCCCACAGACCTGATGACGAGCTTGATGACCTTCCGCAGATGAGGTCTGAGCTGCATGCAGCAACATACCAGTAATCGGACTCTATTTCTTCCCTCAGCTGATCAAACTGCCACCCTGCATAGCCCATGAAGAATCTGAAGTCTTGAGGCTTCAGTAGTCCCTTCTTCACCATTGCAGCAGCCTCGTCCAAGCTGTTTCTTGCACCAAAACTCAGCCCAGGAATTACATCTTCAAACCCAGGATGCTTAGGTTTGGGCTTCCCCCTGTTATTCTTCAGCAAGAACATGCTTGCCTCTAGAGGCCCACCAAAGTGCAGATGACAGTTCGCAAAATAGGTGGCAAGGTCATGATTTGTCGGATTCATGTCCTTGATCTTCTTGTGAAGTGGCCGATTGATGACCACTCCGAATGGGCCCTCTTGTGGGTGTCGAGTCCCAGCTCTCAGAAGGAGAACAACGGTTCTTTCAAAGGTGAGAACACCGTCCAGCTTCTCAGTGGCTATGAGAACACAACCTGTCTCAGGGAATGGAATAGGATGGGCCCACTTGGTGCCGAAAGGTTTGGGCTCATGATTGGCTCCCTGGCCATGTGCACCAGATTCAGACGTCTCCGCCTGTCAGCAAGTGATTCAGAGTAAACTATGCAGAATTAAAATTGAAAAACGTCATGCAGACATGTTGGAATATGATGATGCATAGTTTATCTGACTAGAACACAAGTAACGTAAGACTATCAAAAGGCATACTCCTATATCTAGAATGCCTAATGAACAGGCTATGAATGAACCAAAGTCCACCATATCCAAAAGTAAAAAAGGAAAGGAAAACCAGGTTTCAAGTTCACAAACTAATTCAAAATTCATCTAAGAGATATCGCATATTCTATCTTCCTAGAATACTGATGAGATACCACAATAAGAAATACGAAAACAGCAGCAAGAGACTTTTAACACTGCCCAATTGTTCAAAGGTTGAGTAAAATTACCTGTTCCCACGCAAACAGTTTTGCACGAAACTCTCTCCAATCCTGGTTGACATGAGACTTCTGCACAGCAGGTTCATTGGATTTGTTGTCAGAAGAATTAATTCCTTTCAGGCCATCACCGTCTGGTGTCGAATTATCATCATCACCTGGACAAGTTGACACAATCTCAGAGTTTCAGCACTATATTCAAAAGTTAAGTTATTCATCATGCACTAGTCCCCCCGAGCCGGTCATTTAGTTAACCAGAAAGCTCAGCCCCTCAAACTCGACAAATACTCACAAGCCTAAAGTTGCAGAAAGCAAGTAAATCATGCCCAGACATCTTCCGGATGAGACAAACATAATCAGGCTTCAATTTGGAATCTGTGGGTCGAATTAAGCTCTGCCTGAGAAGAAGAACCTCAACGAAGACACCTTTGTCATCACATGCCTTAGAACCACAGGCGTTTCAACGCCAATAATCACTGTAATCTATTCAGCAAAAAAAAAAAAAAACCGCTGTATTATAGTCAGTCGATTAAAAAGGAATATCCTGATGATTGATCCAGGAAGCTGCGCCTAAGAAATATGGCATCGAGTTCAGAACTCTCTCGTAGTTCTCGGAGACTAACAAGAAGCCAAATAAGGGAAAAAAGGATCAAAATTTACGACCAAGTCGACACTAAACGTAGAATATCGGAATACGAAAATGTTTCCAATTGAATTACCGAGGCGGGGAAACTGTTAGCAGCAGAAAAAGAAGGGCAGAATAGTCAAATTGAAGAACGAGCTGGGGCAGTGATTATACTTCGAGAAGAATGAATTGCGTCAATTCACGTACCGGGAGAGGGAGAATTGGAGGGATTCTTCTTCGCCAGAGCCCGGACGAGTAGGGACCGGCGGGAACCCACACGATCACCGGCAGCCGAGGATGGCATGCAGCGCCTCCCGAGGATGCTGATCTCGAACACCCTCATTCCTCCCCTCGGAGCCCCGCGGCAGTGATTCCTCGGGAGGCAGTTGACGCCGACGGGGCTCTTCACGTTCAGGGACCACAGATCCATCTTTGCCCCCAAGAGATCAAACAAAATAAAAAGGAAGCAGCCCTGGAGGTAAATCGAGCTCGGATGACTCCGCGAAGGGGTCGGACACAGACCCTTTAGAGGAGGAAAGTGGACCTTTCTGGTTCGGGAATGCCGAATGTGTGAGTAAGCAGGGAAGGAGAACAGGAAGAAGATGGGGTTGGGATCCTCTCGAGATGTAGAGCAAAAGGATTTATCGAGGACAAAGAGGATGACAGCGATGTTCCTAGTATGTGTATGAGACGATCAAGTGTGCGCGAGGAAGTTAGAGAGAGAGAGAGAGAATATGCCTTTTTTATATATCCTCATGCCATCATGGGAATTATCTCGTGGGGGAGGAGAAAGTATTTATAGATTTATTTTTATGGTAAATTATTTTTTTTTAGAGTTTGTTTAATATTTTAAAATTTTTAAATAATTAAAAAATTAATATTTATCAGTTTTTTTATTATACCAATTGCATGTGCCATTGTATAAACTACGTTCTTCTCAAGAAGAGTGCGATTGACTAGGGAGGTTCGATATCGCTTAAAAAAAGGATTATGAGTTTAAATTATAATTTTTAAAATTAGATCGGATCAGGAACCGGTGTAGTTATAGTTTTATGGGTCGGACCGAGATTCAATAGATCGAACCATATATTTAATAAATAATATTATCAATAAATATATATAATATCATATTTTAATTATAATTTATAATAAAAATTATTAATATAATCATTATACTATATAAAAGTTTAACATAAAATATAAATATAAGTTTAGTAAAATAAAATAAGTATATTATAATATTTTTATTTTAAGTTTGTCGGTTTTTTTACTACTTCAATTGAGTTTAGACTGAAAACTGGCCGATTCAGTCATAATTGACCTCATTTAAAGTGTAATTGGATCTTTTCTAAGAACTAGACCAGGTGAGTGGCTGGTTCCTAGTTGAACAGATCGAACCGGTAGGCTCAATCCGATTTTTAAAACTATGGCTCAAATATTGAAAAAGATTGTACAAAGTCTAGTTTAATTTTAAATTAATTAATAATTTCTTATATCAAATAATGCAAATCAATATTTGAAAAAATGTTTATATATTAGGAATTAGAGATGTTAAACATGTCGGTTTAGCTTGGAATTGGCCCATCAAAACCACTAAGTAGCTCGGACCGCCCCAAACTGGCCCATAAACCGCTCTTATTGGGTTGAGGAACACTTACAAGTCGAATTCAAAAAATAGTCATGTTGAACTAGAGTTGGAATCGGCCAGACACATTTTATTATTGAACAGGCATGAAATTGTTTGGGAATCGGCCGGAAGTCATAATAGGCATAGACCAGTCCAAACCATCAAAAACTCCACAAATCGACGATTAGATTTTATCGGTTTAATTTAAAATTTTATTTTAAAGAATTAAAAAAATAAAAAAATTAATGATTCACAATTCAAATAGATCTAAATCGTAAACTTGCGTACTTAGAAACAGTTATAGGCCGACCCATGTTTTCTGAACTATGATCCATTATACTTAACGGATTAAATTGTAATTGAGCTAAACGATTTTAATTATATTTTAAATTGGTACAAAATACCTATTTAATATCTCTATTGGGAATGCCTCTCTTCACTATTGGATTGGAAATAAAACTCATATTTGCCTTTATTGTTATCCCTCTGCATTTATTATAGATGGGTGAAAACTCTAATTAAAATTAATTTAATTAGGAATTTCTAATTAGATGTTAGTTAATTAGAGTGAGTGACTGATGTCCCTCTTCTAGTCGCCTGTGACCCCCAACTACCCTCGCACTGTCGGGTCGGAAAGCTCCACGTGTCCCAATGGGAAAGAGAGTGCGCTGTCTTCGGAGACACAGCGCGGTGAAAATAGCAACGCCCTTTCCTAGAAACTCCAGAATCTGGGAAAAATTTTAAGCCAATAGGGAAAGAGTAAGGCATGACATGGCATCGTCTGGTTCACAGCTGATGCTTTCTGGTGGCCTCCCTCCCTCTTTCTGCCCCTCACCCCAACAATGCACTCTCTCAGGCTGAGGCCACCGCCACTGACACTCTCCCCTCATTCTTCCTCTTCCTCTTCTTCCTCCTCCTATTCTTCTTCCCCGTTGATATACAGCTTCCACCGCTGCTCATCCCCTTCCTTCCTCTTCAGCTTCAGGCCAAACAAGCGCTTCCATTTCCTCGGGCCATGCTCCTCCCTCAAGCAGTCCAGGAAGCAGCAGCAGCAGCAGACCCTGCAGAAGACCAACGCCCCTCAGAGCCTCAAGTGGTTCTTCAGCCCCAAGGACGAGGGTGATGGCGGCGACGGCGGCTCTGAGCTCAAGAACGAAGATGGCAGTGACGGATTGGAGGGTGACACTGCGGTCAAGGGTACCCTCTTAGCCGGAGTCCTCTTGATTGGTGTTGTTGGTGGATTCGCCACTGTTGGGTATGTCTACAAAGACCAGGTTAACGCGTTCTTGAATCAGTTCTCCACCTTCATTGACGGTAATTTTTCTCTCCATTTCATCTGAAACTGATTTTTCATTCAAATTCTATTGGGATTGAGTGTCCATCAGCTGATTATAGATAGGATAAATGCACTAGTTATAGTTCAAATGATGGGCACTTGATCATGGGCCTGGGAAATTGCTAATGGTAGGTCATTATGTGGATGGATGGGAATCTGTTTGATTTTGAATCCAATTTGATCCTTGGACATGCATGGGAGAATGTATAAGCTTCTTGAATATCCCATTTTCCTCTCATAAAACTGCTATTTCAGGGTATCCCATCACTTATCAGTTGTCCTGAAGATGCTAAATCTGAGGGAAGAATGGAACTATTTTTTACTTTCCTGCTATTTAAGTTTTCATCTTTCTCCGACTCACCCCTGGTCTGTAGACTTGTCGAATTTACAATCAAGTATTTCCGTAAGCCATGAATTTCATCAAGTGGGATGATTGGTTATAGTCTACCCTGGCACTTCTCTGAAATTACCATTATTAGATTTAAGTTTCCTTTGTGCTTAGCCTTAGATGAAATGGTACACTTTTGAGTCTTTCTTCACATGCTGTTACTGATTTTAAACTGTTCTTTCCATGCTTAGGTTATGGCCCTGCTGGATATGCTTTATTTGTTGCTGTATACGCTGGCCTGGAAGTATGACCTCCTTCGCTCTAGCTTGATCTTCACAATAGCATCTTTCTTCTATTTCGGTCTTCCATTAATTTGCCTTGTTTGTTAGCCTAAATCAGTTCAATTCGTAAAAAAGGGGTGTTGACTGCTGATCCTTTCATTTAGATAATCTGGTGCTGACCCGTTTGTACTTTATAGTAAGAAAAATAAGCACGTAATTCTTTTTACGCCCTTCAGTTCTCTCTCTCTCTGTATCTCTCTCATAGTTCGAGTTGCTTGAGATATAAAGCATAATGTCTTTTGCCTTTTTAAGTTTTAGTTTCTATTAAGTCTTGATGAGTGAGTGAGTGAGAGTGTTGAATGCTCAAAAAAAAAAAGGAAAAAAAAAAACAAAGGTTTTGATGATTGTGGGGACTTGGTGAAGGTTGAGAATGGGGAGGGGTGCTGCTGCTCTCAATTGTGAATCTTGAAACATTTCTGACATCTCAAGTTCCTTTTAACGTGCGATCAATAGATTACGTAATACTTTGTTGTATTGCACATATAAATGCTCTCAATGGAGGAATTGGATTTTTTTTTTTCAATGAAAGCTGAGAAGCTTCCATTAATAAATCAATAAGAGGTTTAAAGAATAATCTAAAATACATTGTTTGTTTCAGCTTTTTTTGCGTTAATTAATGCTACTGAATTTAGGCTATATTTTGTGTGAGAAACTCACAGTGTTTAATCTTCTCCAAGGTTCTTGCGATTCCAGCCATTCCCTTAACAATGTCAGCTGGTCTGCTTTTTGGCTCTTTGATTGGCACAATCATTGTGTCCATCAGCGGAACGGTGAGTTATCTGTTCAGTAGCCAGGACTGCAATGGCTATTATTATGGGTCTTAATCTTAAACATGTCTCTCTGTCTGTCCTTTTTTGCAAACCAGGTGGCTGCCAGTGTTGCCTTTCTTATTGCCAGATATTTCGCTAGGGAGCGTATCCTTAAATTGGTTGAAGGCAACAAAAAGTTTCTTGCAATTGACAAAGCGATTGGAGAGAACGGCTTCAGGGTCGTCACCCTCCTTCGTCTGAGTCCCCTACTTCCATTCTCTCTCGGCAATTATTTGTACGGGCTGACATCCGTCAAGTTTGTTCCATATGTGTTAGGGAGGTGAAAGCTCTTTCCCTTGCTCATCTTTCTTTCTTGGTTCTATCTACAGCTAGGTGGAGAGTCACTTTTACTGTATGACAGTCAATCTACGTTATGCTGAACACTAGCTAATGGAGAATAACTGTCAACTATTTATTTAGGAAAGGAAATAACAAAGAGAGTGACAAGAATAGTCACATCAGCAGATCAGTCATTGGAAAAAAAACTGGGAATGATTTTGCTGCATGTGAAGAGTGATGGATTGATTTAACAAAATTCCTTCTTTTATATATATATATATATATATATTTGTTTCTCTTAATCATCATGATTGTAAAATATATAAATAGGGAAAATTTTTTCAACTTATCTCAATCTTCACTTTTATGCAGTTGGTTGGGTATGCTTCCTGGAACATGGGCATATGTTAGTGCTGGAGCATTTGGTCGAGCAATCATTGTGAGTTAGCTCTTCCTTGTGTCTTTCCTGCCTTGTCACTGTAAGTATGGTCATTCGGCCAAAATATCGAAATTTTAAGAGATGTGGGATGTTAAGCATTAAAGAAAGCTGTCATATGTGCATCCTAGTGCATGTGAAAACTGCCATGGAATAAGCATTGGTCTCACTTGATTGGATATTATCGTTATTTTATATCTCATGACCCATTTTATGGTTATAGAGAGGAAATGCAGTTCTGACTGTTGTATTGTGCTGCCTATTCCGTTTCATTTATATGTAAAGTGGCTGTCAGTTATTAAGAGGGTTGATTGCTTGTTGTCCATAACATTGCAGCAAGACGAATCTGAGATCGGTTTATTGGGAGGGAATGGACAGCTATTGACCCTCGGACTTGGACTAATAGCTACAGCATTAGCTGCTACCTATGTGACACGACTTGCTAAGGTAATCATTCTATCACATAGAACAACTCATGCTTGAGGTTGCATGTAGCAAATAGCATACAACTAAGCAAAGCTCATTATGTGATCTGCTGTGCCGGCATGACTGATAGTTGATTCACTATTATGCACAACAATCTGTTTTATTATTTATTACCATTTTACTTTATGGCAACAGCTTACCGTCGTCTTTATGGTATTTGGTCATGGCAGGATGCTGTGAAAGACATTGAGTAGACACCTTTCTGGTGGATAGCAGTATAGATGAAACTGTAAACATTGAAGATGCAATTTTACCTGCTCGTGTAAAGTGAAAATATTTCAGTATTATTCAATAAAAGCAAACTTCTGGGGATCAGTCTCTCACGTTTCTAGTATTTGTGTCATCGCCATATATATACATCTATGTTATTTGCACTGATTCAATGAAAATACATACAGCATTGTTTCTATCAGATATCTTCTATCCTTAACCTTTCCCTATCTCCTTTTACATAGCTAAATAAATAAATGGCATTTTGCCTAAAAAACTATGGCTTGAAACCGTTCGAGCCTTGGACACCTTTTCGTCTGCGCCCATTGGCTTGCCATAGATGAATTTCTGGTGTCAATGAGCTGTGGTCAAAGATGGCAAATTTAGACCAGTGGATCCTCGTGGCATTCTCAAGTGTATTCTATCAACAGCTGGCTTACGTTTGTTTAGATAAAAATTTTTTGTATATGATTCTACGCATCTTCTTGATGCAATATTAATGAAGTTAATTTCTTGACTACTAAAAAAAAAAAAAAATTCTACCAACAGATTCTTCTGAGTTAAAATTTTCAGTTCAGCTACCATTTACCAATAGTTGTTGCAAGAGCAGACCTGGTCCTTGAAATGGTGGAACCGATTCACATCTCTCACCACAATTTCCTTACACAGAGAACCTGAAGCCAGTTTCATGAAGTTGTGACAGTCCACACAGATGCGGATGTTCTTCATAATCTTTATTGCCTTAGGAGATCTTCCTTCACCCATCATTATTGCAAACGCCAGGGCCAGCTTCTCGCTGTGGTAGTGCAATTGCTCCTCCTTGTGCTCCTCTTCAACATCGTGAAGGGCCAAGCTTGTTTCTGGCACATAACCCAACTCCTTCAGCTGCCCAATAAATCTCTGGAGCTCACCATATATCACCTCTTTCTGGGGATGCCTATAACCCCCTGAAGCAAACTCGTGTATCTGATTCCCAATCTCAACCCAGCTTAACCCAGGCTCCTTCCTAACCCCAGACCAATTCATTTCCTTTCGAACTAGACCAGCTTCACTGTATCTTCCCCCTGAACAATAAATGTTTGAGATTTGTACATACCCTAATGAGTGCACAGGATCCAACTCCTTCAATCTAGCAGCTGCTTGTGTAGCTAGTTGGGCTTCTCCATGTTTCCTGCAAGCACTCAGATAAGCACTCCAGACCACTGAGTCGGGCTCCATGGGCATTTGATTTATCAGCTTCTGCGCCTCAAGAACTCGTCCAGCTCTACCAAGGATGTCCACCATGCATGCATAGTGATCTAGCTGGGGAATCATCCCATAATCTCTCGACATCATATCAAATATTTTAATGCCATCTTCCACAAGGCCAGCATGACTACATGCTGAGAGAAGAGCAACAAAGGTGGCCGAGTCAGGTGGGACATTCATCTCCCTGAAGAGCTGCAACACCTCTTGCCCTTGCCCGTGTAGAGCATGGGCCTTAAGCATTGAATTCCAAGAAACCAAATCACGTGATTCCATTTCCATGCCCTCAAAAACTTGCCTAGCAAGCGCTAGAGAAGTACATCTCGCATATGCATGGATCAAGGAGTTTGCAACAACTGTATCTCCATCAAGTCCATATTTTATCACTAAGGAATGTACGGATAGGGCGTGCTTCTCGGTCACGAGCCCAGCACAGGCTTTCAAGATGCTTGAGAAAGCATATCTGTCCGGAGCTACATAGCCCTCTTGATGGAGCTTCCGGAAGAGGGATAGGGATTCCCCAGGTTCCTGTTCTGCAGTTGCCGTTATTATGCTGGTCCATAAAACTATGTCTCGTTGAGAATGGAAATCTGTCTCCAAGAATAGCCTACTACAGTAGGCAACATTTCCTCCAAGATCTGAATAAGCTTTCACTAATGCGGTGACCACTTCAATTTCAGAGGTTAAACCAGACCTAATAGCGATACAGTGGAACTGGCAGCAACACTTAAAGCCAAAACGAACTGTATCCATCCCTTCCTCAGTGGTTCCAGAAGACAAGGAAGCCAGGAGGCTAAGAATAGTAGCACGGTCAAACCCAACCCCGCTTTGGTGCATTTGGAGGAAAAGATCAATACCGAGGCTTCCAAATCCCTGGAGCTGAAATCCTGCAATCATGGAGTTCCAAGTAATGAGATTGCGGAATTCCATGGTCCTGAAGACAGTCCAAGCCTCCTCGGCCCCACAGCCACGGGCCTTGCTATACATAGAGATGAGAGCATTGGCAACGTAGACAGAAGCATCTATAGAGATTTTCAGGGCAAGGGCATGTACCTGCTTGCCACGTTGTTTACCGCTACCACTGTCAACGCACGAGCTGAGCACGCTGGCGAATGCGAACTCATTGGGACGTAAGTGACTCAACATGGCAGCAAAGATGAGGAAACAATCATCCCCACGGCCGTGCTGGGCGTGCCCAGAAATGAGGGCGGTCCAGGAAACATGGTTTCGGCTCGACATTTCTTCGAACAGGGACCGGGCGCGGGCCAGATCGCCACACTTAGCGTACATGTTGATGAGGTGGTTGGTGAGGAAGAGCCGATGGTGTTGCGGGTATAGGCCGAGGCTGGCAGAGTTTTGGGAGAGCAGGAGGAGACGGTGGAAGCCAATGCCGTGGTGGAGAGAATTGAGGCGGGCGCATGAGTGGAAGAGGGCCGCAAAGGTTTGGACGTCAATTGTGGGGCCACCGTCGGGAGCAGCCGCGGCGGAATCGGAGAGCAGAGACAAGGCTTCCTCGAGGCAGCCTTTCGCGGCCAGAGACTTAACCTGCTCCTGGAGCCGCAATGCATGGACAGACTTGCAGAACCATCTGAAAGATGAGAACTTCGGCAGCATCTTCACCGGGAAGTCCCCAGAGAGAGGACGTTACGGTTGGGCAAATGCTTATGGAACACACTTGGGACACAAGCTGCTCGGGTCTCAATTCGGCTGCTATTCGAATGCGACTGGTCATCTTACATGGACCCGAGCCAATGCTAGGGGAGTCGATTAGGCAACTTTGAACGATAATCCATTCCCCACATTCTAGTTATAGTTGGAGTTAGATTGGTTCAAACTCATCGGCACTGTACAATGAATAGAGTTTGGTACTATAAAATCAACCTGTCTGTTACTATGAGAGTACAAGGAAAAAAAATACTTTCATTTGCTATGTACAACACTTTAACGCATTTACACTTCATCGAATGGTTATTTGTACAACAGGCACCACCAACTAAAGAAACCATGTACAGCGATGTTGTTCAGTTGCAATACTGCTCAGGCATGGGAGCCAGCACGCTTCATGATCCTCTTGGCTTTACTAGAGAAGTGCTTCGCAAGCGCCCTGTCGGAAAATGTCAGTGGAAGCTCTTCCTCAGCAGCCTCTGTTCTCCAGTCGGACCAACCGGCCCCATTCTTGGGAGTGACTGCACCGGGAGACTGTTCAAGGGAGAGCAAACTTGAATCTTCAGGTATCTCTCTATACAAGTGCTTCAGTATAAACAATGCCGTGTCAAAGTCTCTCCAGTAGTTCCTGCCCAGCAGAAAATAAACATAAGATTGAGGAGTTAAAATGGTCACATGCTTTCCGACCTGGTCATGATCAGTACTCACGTGTGCGACCCAATGGTAGATATGTAAGGATGCTCGAATGTCTTATTCTGCAAAACCAAAAAGTAGATTTTCAAGCAGATTAAAGGTCGGTACAATCTGCAGAGCATTATTGCATGTTTATTTGCTGTTACGCACTTGAAGAACATGGTCAATTCGTCCTTGTTCACTACCAGTAAGTCGCTCCATCATGAGTGAACCATATGATCTCCCATGTTTATCCTCTCCGGCTTCCACTGCTTCTGCATTAGTGTAAAGAATTTCTCAAATTCAATTCAAAATGCCCACATGAAAAACAGTGAATAATATGTACTAAAATTCAGTGACTACTAAGGTCTGCTCCAATTCAAGTTTTGTTCAATTACCTTCTAGACTCTCCCTCTGTCTTGATTGGCATATTGTCAGTACCTTGGCCTGCCAGAAGAAAATGCTGCACATAATTGACCAAATCCCATTTCTCGAGAATATATTACAGTAGTTCTGCTGATTTTGATATGGGAAATATTCTGACAGCCAAAAAAAATTGAAGATAGGACTAAGCTTGGTTTTTGCCATCTCCCAAAGAATACCTACCCCAAGAATGCTCAAATTGTTCATAATTGCCTGAGACCAGGCAGCCAAATCTTCTGTAAATTCCTGCATTGAGTACAAAAAACAGTGCGTAATTGAGTTTTTTTTTCCTGAATAAAACAAAAGGGATCTGTCCATTGACCATCTCCACCTGAAATCCAATATGCAACCTCTTTCCACCTCTGTGATAAGGGATAATGACAGGACGCTTGCTGATGTACTCTTTGCAAACAAGTGGCTCTACTCTGAAGACAAGGGAGGATGAAATTATTATATGAAACATCTATTCCCTCAGTAGCTACTGTTATGCAAAACTACTTGGACAAAGGAGGCATCATATTATATCTAAGTTCAACAAAAGTCCCTCAAGTGTGCACAGTTGAGTCTGATATTTTCAAAGAGGACCATAGAGAGGAGGTTGGGACAAACCTATACGCTACTGGATCAAATGGGTGGAATATATTGAACATTTGCAGGCAAGCAGGGATCTCTTCATTAATATTCTCTTCAGCCCAATAGCCCTTTCCTTCCCCTATAGAAATCACAAACAAATAAAGAAGGATGACATTTTTGGCTGATAGTCATATAGTAGAGATTTTGTTTCACCCTTTTTTTGTTCTCCTTGATGTGTTGTCATAGTAAAGTGACTAAATGGAAAAGGAAAGAATTACCGATTCCAATACGGATATTGCGAAGAGCAAGAAAGACACCAAGCGGTGATCCAACTGTGAAAAAGGTGTCGACCTGATATAATAAGAAATGGAGTACATGTCATTAACATGACCAATATATGGCAAAGAGAGAGAACTATTGTGCATACAAATCCTAGGACTTCTATTCTTTACCTTAAATACAAGCTTCGTGTACTTTATAAGAGGCGTGTAACTTTTCCTGTGATCACCTTTCCCAGACAAAGGTTCATCTATCATACAATTCTCTTTGTGTCTCATTTCTGTAACATGCAACAGTTCAGAAGACAATGGGGAATCTGCAAATTGGCCAAAATTCTTCACTTGGTACCTGGATGCAATACTCCATCTGTATCTCTTCTATGTGAATGCGATTCTAGTTCAGCAATTTTTGTCTTCAGCAGATAAATCTGAAAAGAAGAAAGTCAACAAAGTTGAAGCAAAATTTCAATGGAAGATAGAATTCTTGGAATGAAACTAATCACAGACACAACCTATAGTTAAACTCTTTACCTCTTTCCTGAGGGAGTCAATTTCTTGTTCTTTATCTCTCAGTTCTTCGGATGCCACAGTGTCTGCTTTTTCTAAACTACCACCCAGGATAGCACAGTTCATGCCCATGGCTTCATGACATGTATCCCTATCTTGAGTCAACATGTCCATGGGATCACTGTAGTGTCCATTTGCCTGATTGATTGGTAAGTATGGTCGCAGCATCATTGCAGCAGGGTCATCTGAACTTGAAGTTGAATGATCAACAGAAGAAGAACACTCAGCAGGTTCTTTTTCTTCGCTGGGAGATGATGGAGCTAGTGGCTTGTTCTCCTCACTCCCATCAGGAGGCACTGCCTCATGGACACTAGTAGTCATTGAGGAACATCTACAAGCATTTTCATTTTTTCCCACCAAATCAGTGAGATTTTTGGGTTGCCGATACGCAAGGTCTATAGGAGAAGTCAAAGACAAACTATCTTGATGACAAAGTATATCATATGAGAGGACACTTCCCAGAGAATGACCATACAATGAGACCTGCCAACAGACATTCACAAAATCATGCATTTCGTTTAATTCAAATATCAATTATACAACAGTATTGTAACAAACAGTTAACAAGCTGAAAACTGTCAATCAACTCAGAGCTATATACCTTTCCATCATACCCAGGATTCCTTTTAAGGAACTTCAAATATAGCCGGTTTAACTGATAGGAGACCTAAAAGGGAATAACTGAATTTCATCTTTCATGAATGACCAGGTTTAAATTCTTAGAAACTCAGAAGTACAGAGACACCAATGTGAACAGAAAAAATTAGTCCGAGGCACTAATTACCGAATCTATGATCTTTTGACAATAGATGGGGCTCATGTAGTACAATACATCATGAGCTGTTGCACTGAGCATGTTACGCAATCCCCTAACTCCATCAAGTGTAATTTGCTCAACTGCAGCTTCACCACTCAACTTCAAACCCTTTCTCCACTGGCAAAAAAATCACCATTACAATCAGCGTAAATGCATTTGTACCAGCAAGTTCACAGCCAAAGTTATATATATATATGTGTGTGTGTGTGTGTGTGTGTATATATATATATATATATATATATATGCAACAACATTTTTACCTGGCAAGGGATGAATAGAACTCTCTGAGCACTGCGTTGGTATGAAGATAAGTGGCACTCAGCTAGATTTGCAGTGGCATGCCTAAAATTACCAACATCATCCACCAAGTTTGCGTTTTCCAATCTTTGACCTATGCCGTGGACCATAAACACCAAGTGTCTTACAGGAACCTGGAACCAAGTACAACAAAATTTAGGGGGCTTAGCACAATAGTTCCACACAGTTGAAATGTCTATACAGGAAAAATAATAAACCCGATACAATCTCTGGCCAAAAAAGAACAAAGAACCTGATTAAATTAGTTAAATGGTAAAGACATAGATACCTGGGAACAGTAATCATCCATTTCCTCCTCCTTCTGTTGGCATAATTCTTCCTAAATAAGCAACCGTACTTTCAGTTTCACAAGCTATGACATATTTGTATAAGAATTTGCACCAATCAGATAATACCAAAAATGCTTGCTCAAATCATCTAATATGGTTAAAAAAGGAGCAGTCAAATGATTACAAGACACGACCTTCATAAATGGTATGGATCAACATACAAATATAAAGGACAAAAGCTAATTATTAAGCTTATGTGTCTCCTTATCTTTTTTTTTATTACCTGTGTTGCCTTAGGTGACTGGGATGGGACATAGCCACGTCTAATCTTAATGCTGTTTCCAGTTAAGCCAATCATACTAGAAAAACCAGAGGAATCCACATTGAGCCATGCCTCCCAAGTATCATCTTCTCCAGTGAAGAGTGCATGTAACCCCTATAAGAAAACAAAAGGGCAGAGGGGAAGATTTAAGTTTGAGAAGCTAAACCTAGGAGAAAAATTATACCATTCATTCAGAATATGCCATACCGGGGTTGAACCTTGCAAAGCAACTCGAGCAGCATATAATCCTGACATTTGGAATGTTCTTCTATGCCAGACCTTGAGAGAAATCATCTAATGACTATGAGTAATGATTCTAATATAAACAAAAAATTATTGAAAGATCAGCATATTTTTTAAACAACAAACATATGAATCTGATAGAGGATGCTAACCTGGCTTCGATATGCAAATTCTAACTGCTCAGCGACATCTTCGCGGAGAGGAAGCCAGTCAAGCCCTACTTTGAGGGCAAACCAATGTCCACGTAAGACGCGTCGATTTTCATCTTGCCAATAAACAGGAAAACAATGTCTTCTGACCAAGTCAACCTGTAATGGAATAACCACAAATTGGTATTGATACCATTCTAGATCAAGAAAGCAATTCCATATGGTTAAACGGAAACTTAACCGGCGCAGTTAAAGGACACTAATTTATGTTTTAGGTGAACGGATGTCAATCTATTAAAGATATAGGGAAAATTAAAAAGGAATGCTACTGTACTTGAAATAAAGTAACCAATGTGCACTTTCAGGTAACTGCAGTAGTTGATGGTTAAGGTTAGTTCAGGCTAGTCCAACTACTCACTCATACCTTCTGATTGAGCACCAACATATCTAATAATACATCAATATGTGGCATACTATGCATTCCAAGTAGATTACAATTAAGTAAAAGTACAGGCAGCTAATTTCATGCTCATCATATGGGCATGATTGTGGCAGCAAGTAGTGAAAGTTTGGATGGTCAAATAGGTCGCTAGAACAAGAGACATTTGATAGAAGTAGAAAGAAATGGAAGAAGAAGAAACTTAACAAAATAAAAACCAAAATTTACCTCATAGAGGCCTCCCTTCACAGGCACACCAACTCTCTCCTCTTCGATTTTGTAGAATTGAGCTAGTTGATCAATGTGAGAAGCAGAGCCTTTACTACTGGAAGCTGGAATATGTGCTCTTGGACCATCGCTGCATTCTGCAAACTCTTTCCACCATTCTGAAAGCAACTCTTCTTCCCTCTGTGAGTTGGAAATTCAGGGGTAACTCAAGATTCAAATGCCATTATGCTGTGGAGCATTTCCTAAAGAGGATTTGGTTTCTCAGGACTATTCACAATACATTCTTTTCCACTGAAATGTAACAAAATTGAAAATATACCAAAACAGAACTTCACTTAATCTCTTTAAATACAGAATATTGAGCTGCATCTAACTGAGTTTTGAGCTCAAAAGGGATAACCTGCAAAAAAGATGCTTCTATTGCAAGAGAATCTCGCATACCAAATCGGAAATATTCACTCTTTCCAACTATCTCAGTGCGTGGAATAGCAGCAGCTAACTCTATACAGAAAAAGAACACAAAAGAAGGCAATGTCATCAGGAGTGGCACTGAAGAGACTCAGTTACTTCCGAAGCTTGAGTTTAGAACCTCAATCCAAATCCTACACCTAGCATTTTCTCCCGTGCAATTATGTAGGGGCAAGAATACTATCATGTTAACATACACTACAGAATTAAGTGGCACATTAAGGTTCCTCATGCTGACATTAAATGAATTAAGAGACATACAACTTAAGGGACTGAGCACTGCTCTACTTCCTCCTCCTCATACTCCACTCAATAAAAAATGCAAAATAAACCCACCATTCTCAGCCAAAGGGACCTTGCAAAAGTACCATCGAACATCGCTACCATCTGAGGGACTCCTAGTCTGAGCAAGATACTTCTGACGACCTTTATTATGCTCAATAACATCCTCCAACCTTGCAATGTTTGAAGGTGTGTTCCTCAACAAATTGGTTGATGGCTCTTGAATTCCACTAGAACCAGCAGTTCCATCCCCCTCATTCTTCTTACCATCACTTACCAAGTCAGAATCCGCCATTTTAATCAGTCTTCTAGCTGTTCAAACTCAAACCTTCCAAGTTTGATAACAAAGAAGGCAGCCCACAACACCAATAAGATCATCAAACCGGAATTTCCAGCTCATCATTCAGATGTCCAACAAAGAGTAGCATTTACCTCGGAAGTAAATGGTCAAACCAAGCGAAGGATGAAATGGGCGCACAACAAATTGGACAAAGAGCAAACCCTAAATTGAAGTCGAAACCCAAGCAGGCTCGTCAACTCAAGATCATGCCAACCCCATCAGCCCACATGCAAGATCCTGAAATGGGATTTTGGAGAAATGATAAATAGTTTTCAAACGACGAACTTATTTTATTGCTGGAAGAAAAAAACGACCGGAGCTTGAAACTTTCCGGGTAGAACCTGAAGCAGGGATGAGCCAGGAAGGTCCTCCTCCCCTGCTTGCCGAGAAGAATGACCGGACGTGCCGGAAGTGCCTGGTGGGAAGAATAAAAACAACCGGCGCTATAACGGAGAGAAATGGCGGTTGCTTCCTACTTCGATTTTTTTCAATTTATTAAATTCCTTTTAGTTTTTCTTTTCCTTTTTCTTTGGTGAGAGGTTCGAATTTAGAAAGGTATTTTTTATATCTTCTTCTTCTTTTTTTTTACATGAACTCATTTATAACATCATCTTTCCATTGCAAAGAACACATGTCTAAGCATATACTAAGGTTTGGTCGTTTTATCATCCTTTGTAGTGAGACAAATTAAGATGTGATGCTCCTTTTCTTTTTTTTTTTTCTTTAATGGTGAAGATGTCTGCTTCTATAGCTATATATGGGCTATTAGCTGAGTTGTTTGAATGACTATTATAGAATTTCTGTCGCTTTCAGAGTGTTAATGGACGCAAATGATGGATGACCTTTCCATTTGAAATTCGCAACCCCCCAATCAAGAATATGCTTCAGGAGAAGAAGATCCCAAGAGAATCTCATCCGACTTGACGTCCAGCAGCAATGGCACCCGCATGACACACGCCATGATCAAAGTGAACTTTTCTAATTACCAAGTTGAGGCGACTCAACGACAAAACTAACTGATAACTCGGGAGAAACGGAACATGTAGACCGCATGATTCTCTGCCGTGTATGTTGAGGCTTCAAGGCACACACTGTGCTTTCTCTTCTTGACCAAAGCCCAGGGATTTCTGTGCATTTGCGCAAGGCCTTCAGGATCTGTCAGAAAAGAGGGCAGAGCAGTTCGTTAGGTGGCCTCGGCTGCAAATACAATCGTATTTTTGAAGAAAGAAATATCAGTGAGATTAGCTTCCACACATGTTGGCGATGAAACCTACCGAAGAACCGTGTAAATATGCAGGTGAAGAAGCTGAGGTTTCATGATGTGTTGTAAGCCATAGCAGGCGGGTGAGGTTTCACGATGGTGTCGACGATAAATACCCATTGAAGGAACTGCAAGTGCATCAAACTGATGAGTAAATACACATAAAATTACAGCATTTTGCAGAGCTTGCCACAAACGATACTCCCCCTCTTCGTCACAAGCAGAGATGCGACCATACCCATGCATACAAACAAGTGATACAAGTCAAAGCCTGAAATCTGATAGAAGAGATGTGACTATAAGCAGCTGAGAGCAGTATCAAAAGGAGTTCTTTTGACAGCAGAGAGCTCGAACTGTGATACAATGTGCTAATCCAAAGCTAGCGGACGCTCCCATAAGAGAGGCCAGTGAACCTGAGCAACCATAGACACTCGATCTGGCATTCGTACTAGTAAAAACCATTTCTTTAAATGTTGACAAAGTATCCCCCTTTCCCTATCTTGTTCTTCTATATCACAAGATACACTACTGATTCCAAACGATAAAGGATAGCGCCCTGCCATATTTTATGAAGATCAAAACCACTCTGATCGGTTAATCCATTGACATACAGGTTCACTGAGATATTAATCGCAACATCTACTCCTTTCTTCCAACATAAATGTCATTGGGGGCAAAAATGGCACCTTTAGTGCATTAGTTTCAGTAGCTACGTATCCCACTAACTGAAATAGTCTGGCGAGCCAACATCAACGGAAAAACAGAAGGGCAGGACAGGGGTGAAAGAAATAGTCCTTGAAACATAAATCGTCAGAGCACCGTATCAACGCAAGTAAATCAGTATAGCTGCACAGGCACAGCAAATGGTACATGTTGTCCGGAATCGAACAGGTGCGCGAGAGATGTCGCAAATTGTGAACCTTGTAGTTGCCTTGGAAACTGTATCAGGCTCACGGTCCAGGGCGGAATCGTCTTCTTCATCGTCGTCGGAGGGCCTCTCGGTCTTCCTACGATGGACGTGCACAGTGCGAGTCTGACCCCGCTAGCTCGTCACTTTAACCTTCGCATCTCGGAACTTCTCCGACTGGTCATCTTCTCCTTTTCAAGGCGCCGACGCCACCATCTCGTCCTTCGCCATTCCTTCTTCCTTTCTTCTCTTCGTCTCCTTAATCTGCAAATTGCTCTGGTTGCGTCTTCTTGCTGCTCCGTTAACTGGCTGTCGCCCGCACGCGGCTGTGTTTTCCCTCTGGTTGGTTGCAAGGATTTTCGTATTCCGTAAGAGATTGGGCTTTGTTCGACATAAGCTATTGGGCTTGGGCTTCCAGTTCGGCCCATTATCATCGTGCTACCTTACATAAAACATATTTCGATCCTATAATTTGCGGATATATGCAATTAACTCCTTAATCTTATGAATAGTTTGCAAAATCAACAGTATTCCGGTATTTTGATATAAATCATAGTAGTTGAATAGTATTAAGATGCTTTAATTATGATTCTGATAAAAAAAAGTATTAATTACGGTGCAAAACTATGGAGGGGTTGGAAGTGTACTGAGTCAAGCAATGCAGTCAATGCCCGATCCACAACACCGGCCGAATTGCTTACCCGATCAAGCTCGATCTATAATTTATTTCCTTCCAGGTTAAGTAGAATCCGACCCCACCGAGTCCTTATGGCTTCACATTTTTCCCTTAGCATGCATCCGTGAACTAACAAACAGAATAAGTCGGCTGGCTCGATTCGGACCCATAAAGTAAGCAGTGCGCATCTTCCATGCATGGATGCATGTGGTTGTTGATGTAATGGCTGTTGGTGGGAGACCAGCTCGTCGGCCATGGACTGTTTCAATGTCAGCTGCCCCTTTTATGCCCTTTATTTATCGAAGTCGACAACTAATTTGCTTTCTTCGCCGTCTGCTTGTGATGTCTCGGGAACCACCGGACTGTTTCCACCTCCCTTGACCAGACTCTCTTCTCTCCATCACCCATAATTTATCTTTTCTGTTTCTTGAATTCCCTCGCTTACTTTCGCAATTTTTCAGTCGTTTGTCTCTTGGAACCATTCATTGCTATATGAATCGAGAAGCAGCTTGCATTGAGGATTGATCAACGTAAAAAAGTGGTTCGGACATCAGTTAGACTCCGCATATACAATTCACGGATTCCTCGACAATGATCTCTCTGTTACTGCAGGAAAGCTTATAAGTCTTCCCTTTCATCTCTTCCCTTCTCATCTACTCCTTCCGGGGCCTCAGGAAGACGATGTCCATGATTGTGTCCGCTCGGGGCTCTCCTCCTTCTTCGTTGCCAGCATTCTCTCCTTGTTCCATTGCCTTTCCATGGTCCAGCAATGGAAAGAGTTTTGGACCATCAGACTCCCGTGCAGGGGAACCAGAAACTGTGATCTGCGAGTCTGAGCTGGGAGGCTCCTCGTATCACAAGTAGATGATTCAAATGGATTCCCTTGCAGTGAGAAGAGGCCCTTCGCTGAAGGTGAAGTAGAGGCCGGCAAGGCTGGTTTTGCCCAGGCAGCAGCCTTCGGTGGTGGATTTTAGCGAAATGAGCCGTACTAAGGCGGGCAGGAATGAGGAGTTCGAGGTACGAGGAAGAGATTACTTCTTGTCAAGCAAGAAAGGAAGGAGGGACGTACCGGAAGATAGCTATGGAGTCATTCTGGATATATCGGGAGATCCCAAGCAGGTTAGCTAGGGAAATCAAATTTACTTCCCTTTGTTCTAATGATATTCTATGAGAAACATTATCCCAAAGAATCGTTGATCAGTAAGGCTAGCTCAATCAGTCGGTGAGCCAATAATACCATGTTGTCGGTATATGTTTATATACCAAAAACAATGAGTTTTTGCTGCGACTATAATTTTCCATAGTGTGTTAGACATTGTCTGCTCTTGATAACTAATTTATCCAAAAAACAATATAAATAGTAGTTCGGTAAACACTCTCATATTGACATGATAAATCATACATGCAGGCATTCTTTACGGTGATTGATGGACATGGTGGGTGTGCTGCTACCGATCATGTCACTGAAAATTTAGGTGAGAACATCGTCAGAGCAATTGGATCAGTACAAAGGGATGGTTCTGATCTTTACGACTTAGAGCAGGCTATTCGAGGAGGCTACTTAGTCACAGATGAAGAGTTTCTTAGGAAGGTACACGTGGCATAAAACTATGATCGTAGCTGCATGACTTACTTCATATTTCGGAAATTTTAAAAGCTTGATCCGCAAGTTACTCTTTCTTTGATCGCATGGCAAGATTTTCTCATCTAATTGTCTTGATAACAAATCCACTAAAATGTTGGATAGATTATATTAACAGGATATGCTTCAGCAAAGCCTTGGAATATTTCCGACACCATACAGGGAGAAACCGGTGGAGCTTGTGCAGCAAGCGTGCTGTTGAAGGATGGGGAGTTACATGTTGCAAATGTGGGTGACTGTAGAGTAGTCTTAAGTAGGAGAGGAGTTGCTGTCACGCTGACTTCCGACCACCACCCCAGTAGGGATGATGAATGCCTCAGAATTGAGAGCTCGGTAAGCATACTTGATTCCCTGACAATCTACAGTTGATCCCAGGCGATGAAATTCCTGCACTTCTGATGTCTGCTTTGTTCAATGCATGTATTATGAGAGTTGTGTTTGCACATATTGGTTGCAGGGTGGGTTTGTGCACTTGCAAAATGGAGTATGGAGAGTGCAAGGATCGCTCGCTATTTCTAGAGCTATCGGAGACATTCATCTGAAAGAATGGATCATTTCTGAACCAGAGATTAGGAAGCTTCCGATCACCTCAGACTGCGAGTTCCTGATTCTGGCTTCAGATGGACTCTGGGACAAGGTTACTTATGCAATATATTTCTTCCCATGTATGATTAGCAGGGTGCTGTTTCTCTTCATAAGACATGTTTGAACTGTGCGTTTATCAACTGCATTGCTACCTACCA
Source organism: Sonneratia alba (assembly GCA_900174645.1). Taxonomy (NCBI): domain Eukaryota; kingdom Viridiplantae; phylum Streptophyta; class Magnoliopsida; order Myrtales; family Lythraceae; genus Sonneratia; species Sonneratia alba. The sequence continues at coordinate 3,095,778 of FWPY01000071.1, forward strand.
TACTAAGCTGCCATTCGATATGCACGGCAACTTGACAAATCGCATTTGACATCTCTTAGGTCTCAGGGCAAGAGGCAGTCGATGTGGTTTCAGAAGATAAGAGTTTTCAGGATTCCTGCAAAAAGCTTGTAGAGATGTCTTCACGCAGAGGGAACTTGGATGATATTACCGTGATGGTGGTTAATCTTGGGAGTTTTATTGAAGAAGCCAGTAATTGACTCCTGCAAGGCTCAGAGCAGGAAAGTACCCGTGCAGTCACACACTTAGCTTTACTAAAAGACATGTCAGGCAAAGAAAGCAAGTATTTGATACACAAAATTCGCAGATAAACACATCCTGGGATCTTTGACACATCCCATGAATTCTAGAAGGAGATCCTCGTTACCATATGACGAGGAAGAATTGATTTAATGCAATTTTTTCATCAGACAGATTTACTAGTCCACCACTGGCATGCTAGTAAGTTGACTAGTCGTCTGTTTGTTGCAGCCTTACTGGTGTTTGTTCCCGCCATGTGTGGTGAGTTAGGATCACTTGATGGGCTGGCCTGGTGTAGAAAAAATTAAGTAGTTAGCCTCCTGAAGATGTTACAGCTTTGTAGCTAAATTTTGTTCAGAGTGTCTTTTTCTTATGTCAGCCGATGTAAACATCATTTGCCTTAATTAATAATCTCTTCATTGTTCTGATAGGTTTCTAAATGTATTTTCAAAATTCGATTTCTGGCCTCTCCTTACCAACATTTGCCTTAGTTATTGGAGTTTCGAGTCTATTTCCAGCTAAAACTGGAACTATATCGGAACTGTCAGGTGATGAATTGATGTTTACATACATCCGATTATTGTTGCCGAACAAGGTAAGGACATTAGTATGGGTAATTTCACCAAGAGGTTTTCCAAAAGATGGTAAGCATCATTCAATAAGAAATGTCTGCAACCAATCATACTTAAAATCTCTATCACTGGAATCATTCACTATGAAATGATTACATAAAATTTGACCTTTGGAAAAAGTCTGAATCCAAATTACAGAAATTGGAATATTGAATATGAACATTTGAAATATACAAAGCTGATGTTCCATAGAGTACGGTTTTATGGAGAATGAAGGATCACTCTGAGCACTGAACAACTTGGAGATACTGACTGCTTCAAAGGTCTTGCGAAGGCAAAGTGCATCAACAAAATTATATCTGGTTCGTTGTCTTACCAGAGGTATTGACTGTTACAGCAGAGTAGTATGCGAAGCTGTTTTTTAGGATGTTCCACAAGTGACAGCAATTGCAAATTCATCGAGAAATTTCTGAACTCTACTGGCATTTGCTGCATCGAGCTATTGATCAATTACATTTGCAGGTCGGTTCGATTCCCACCGGCTGGGAATATGATGACCACATAGGAATGTTTGGCTCGAAGCCAGTTTCCGGCAGTCAGGGTCAGTCTTGGAATTGAGAGAGTATTTGCCGTGACAGAGCAAGACCAGAAAGACCAAGATCAAGTAATGGAGTCCTCTTCTTCTTCTTCTTCCTATAATTCAGCAATCCTGAACAGTTTCTCATCATATGGCCCTTTCTGGTGCCGAACAGACAATTGAAGCTACCTGAGGACCAGCGTACAGGCACAGAGCAGGTTTAATGATTACTGATAAGCGAATTTCGAATGAGAGCTTCCGCTCAGTGGACAAGTGATGGAGCACATCGACCACGATAGAGACTCTAGGGTCCCCTACACGGTATTCATGTGCAGGAGGGACCTGAGCAAAGCCATGGTGAAATTGAAATATACCGAGGCTGCCAAGGAAGAAGTCATCCCAATAACCCAGATGGTTGAATAAGTGAAAGGAGATATTTCACGGGAAAATTCGCTGGACTAATTTACCTGGTGCAAAGGAACAAGTCGTCACTGCCATGGAGGTCGGTGTTGCCGGTCAAGTCATTAGATTCTCAGTCAAACTTTGCAGCTGGGTGGGTGATCCTGTAGCATGGAAGTGATATCAAAACTAACGAACAGATGATGCATCCGCGTCTAACGTGTTGATGGATCTTGGGCTTGCTTCTTCATTTCGAACTTCGCTTTGCTCAAAAACAGTGGGTGCGCTCACTCCGTTGGTCCTGGTCCATTGCCATTTTTAGGAAGGTGATGGGATTCTTCGAGTCCCACCACGACCCGAGACCCTTGAGCCCCTTCAAGAAGGGCACACCATTGACTCCACTCCAAAACATACGGCTGGAACGGCGCCCCACCCCCGAAGACAGGACTAAGTGAGAAAACGACACATACCCTATAATCTAATGATTGAATCTTAAATTGAGAGGTTAACAGAAATTTTTTCAAGAATTTCGATTCGACCGCAGGCTAATTTTAAGGTGCGATTAAATTGATCTGAAAATATTACGTAGTGAAAAAAAATCTCAAGTGAAAATGTAAAAGGAAAAGAAAAAAAAAAGAGGAAAATACGGTCGGGTCGGATGGCTTGTTACCTTATAATATGTCTTCCTCCCCGGATCGGATCGAACAGATAACGCAGAAACAGAGCACAAACACGGCACGGGGAAATAGAGGAGGGGTTGGATACTGCTTGTGGTTCGATCACGTCGGCTGTCCCCCTGCCAAGTTCCATCCCTTCCCTCTTTCTTGGGCGTTATACCAATAAAGGCGGCTCTTTTTCTTGGCTCTCCCTCTCTGCCGCTTCAATCTCTTTCTCACGGGTTACTCGCTCGCAGTGACTGAAGCTATCTCCAGTCCTACCCACCATGGAAGGACAGTCCGGCGATTTCTACGACGACTGGGAGGTCCTCCTCGACTCCCCTGTTGAGGCCCCTCGTGGACTTGATGAGATCGAGGATGACTCCGAGGGCATGATTCGGGCCGATTACTTCTCCATCGATGGGTCCAAGCTCTACGCCAAGCCTGTTGTCCCCAGTGAAGACCTTGCCGACTCCGCTGAGTCGGACAACCCCAGCTGGGTCGACCCCGGGTATGATTCCCAGTTCGCGGGGAGGAACCCTGGTGAGCCTTGGTCTGATTCCAGCAGTGATCTCTCTGAAGAGCGGAAGGTCTCTGATTTCAACCCAGCGGAGAGCAAGAAGGACCTCGGAGGGCTCGAGGGATTGGGGAGCAGGCATGGGGATATAGGGTTTGGATTCGACGGTGCTAAATTGAGCGACTTTGATGTGAAGAGTGAAGTCGCAAGAGGGAGTTTCAAGGATTATGAAGAAATCAGATCTCCAGATCAGGATTCGTGCAGCAAACAGTTCTGGTCCGATTCCGGTGGAGATGGATTGGATGTGGAGAAGTTTGATGCAGATGAATCGAGGGCTGAGCGGAAAGCTCCGAAAGATGAGGCTGAGGTGGCGGGCATGGATAAGGTGAAGGTGGGGGGTGAGAAGAGGAGAATTGCGTGGTGGAAGGTGCCATTTGAGGTTCTGAGATACTGCGTGCTGAGGGTTGGCCCTGTCTGGTCCTTTTCTGTGGCAGCTGCTATGGTGGGGCTTGTTATACTGGGCCGGAGACTGCACAAGATGAGGCAGAAGAGCCGCACCCCGCAGCTCAAGGTTACTCTTGATGATAAGGTTTGTCATGCTTTCTTTGATCTTCTACTATCCTATGTATAGAGATGTCAGGATTTGTTTTCTACTTTCTGTACCATAAAAAAATGGGGCTTTACCTGACCTCATCCCAGCAGCAGTTCTCGTAACTTGCAAGAAAAATGTATATCTTTATCTGCCTGATCCATTTGCATCATGTGCTGATTGACCTTTATGATGAAGGCTGAAACAGTCATGTGGAGTAGCATGGACACAAAACGGAATCTTGCATACTGCATTTTTATATGTACCAGGTTAAAATAGGCTATACGTAATACTGCTGTTCTGGGGGAGATATCAAATTGGGGATTCCTTTGATTCTCACGTGCTTATCTGTGGAGTAATTATCACTGTGATATAATTTCACTTGCATCTTTTTTCCCGGAACTAGCACAAGTTTTGTGCTGTGCCATATTAAGGTGAACTCTTGAAGCTCTCCTGCAATTGTAAGTATTAAAGAGCATAAACCGTTTTGTTAAAACAATGAATTACACTATGTAATAGATTAATCTTCCTATCCACCTAATTGGTCATGATTTCATTAGTGTAACAAGAGTGCCGTTTGCTGCACAATGCATCAGGTTGAGAAGGCTCTTAGCTGGAAATCGTGCTTATAAAACAGGAATGTGTCAGGGATTGTCTTAAGACTTAATGTATAATATTATACAGGCTGTCTCAATTTTACTTCCTCCTTTCCATTCCACTTCTCCATTTTCAATCAGATGATACCACGTTATTAACTTTTAAGTGCCCCTCATGCAGAAGATATCCCAGTTCAGGAGTCGCGCTGCACGTCTCAATGAAGCGTTCTCGGTGGTGAGGCGGGTCCCTGTAGTGCGGCCTCTCCTCCCAGGCCCTGCAGCTGGGGTCACTCCATCGTGGCCCATGATGAGTCTGAGATGAGAAACAGTCCTTACCACTCTGTCTCCACCAGTCCTATACCAGATGATCAGTCGCGAAGCAAGTGATACTGCAAGGTAAGTCCATTATAGGAGTACATGGTTGTGTTCTCGTTGTTGCTTTTGGTTTCTACCAGTTACGTGTGAGTGATACAGCTCTTGCTCGTGTATAATAGCTCTCTCTAGGGCATTGTCTTATCCCATGCCTGTTTTTCAATGATGGACCTGGCTATTTGATTTTGATTCATGGGCTGTCATCTGTATTTTTCATTTAAAGCGCAAGTAGTAGTGTTGCTGGCATGGTGCTCGTTTGAGTTAGACACAGATGGATGTCGTTTTTGCCGCTGAACCCTACACCAGAGCAACATCATTCTGCATCCCCTTTCTCCCACTGCTGTCTGTCTTGTCTTGCGCAGGAAAAAAGGGAGATGTCGATCTCATTAAGCCAACAGTATCAATGAAATGAGACTGAAATATAATATGAGGATACTGATTCTTGTAAGGTTTCCAAAGAAAAAGATGATATGTTCGAAGCATTATATAATTAATCAGTTAAGAATGTTCCCAGTTAAAGCTTGAAAAAATCAACTTTCTGGTTGGAGTTGGCTTTCACATGTACCGGAAACTTCCGTTTGGTGCTATTGCCTTCATTTCTTGCACCTCTCAGCTTTGGTTTTTATATTCCAAATTTTAATTTTTTTGAGGAGGAATCTGTAAGTCCATGTGTAGGGTAAACTCTCCAAGAATTACATTGGAAAAGATTAAAAAAAAAACTATTTTTTTGAGTGATGGGTAAGATTTTCTGTTAAGCGCACCCATATGTTACACATCATGCTTATATATGTATGAAATGAAATAGGGTAGATTTATCACCCAGTAAGTGGTCCTTCCCTCCCTCACCAGCTTTGACTGCTCCCCATTGACACGGGTTTAGTAGGGTTCTAACAACCCGATGCTCCAGCCAGAATGAAAGATGATAGCCTGTTAGAACTCGGAACCGTTCGTGCAAGAGATGGTCCTTTCCTTCAGATTATGGAAGATTACTCGAGATCCAAATCATGAAAAACAACCTCCTCCTGTTATGTGAACAGGCCGATATGTCAATGGCGGAGTATCCCTTAAGCGAATGAATCTTGTGCTAGATGAATTGTTGCCGACTAATTTGGCCTGAACATTTCGATTGACCTTCTCTACCCATGTTCGTTGTGGGCAGTCAACTTGAATTGCTGTTTCTGCAGCAATCATGTGTGATGCAACTCAGAGAACAGGGATGTAAAGGCAACCACGAACGATGCGGACAATGTGCGCTTCTGTGTACCTATGGGCCTCTGGCCCTCCTGAGATATCATTTTATCTCATCGAAGAAATGGCACCTCAGAATTTCTCAATTCGATTCTTGACCGTCCGGTGCGTTAAAATCATCCTCCGAGGATGTCCGTACATGTCGATGACGGAGCTTCAAACAGACACATCGATTGCATGTCTATCTTTTGCAATCTGAGCATCAACCGGTCTCCCCAGAACTAAAGAAGAAAGGTTGGTTCCCACCAGGGCGGGTGTTGCTTTCAGTTTTCAATCAGTGGAAACGCTCGAGAATCTTCAAAAACATGGGACTGTCTCTAGCCAGTGAGAATTTCTGCATCCCAAAGCCTGTGGGCTCGTTATTCGAGTAAATGAGACAAGCGATCTACTGATTCTTTGAACTTGCACAGCTCCTCTTACGTGTGATCGTCAGATCGGGACATCGCACGAGATTGTCTAATAAACAAAACTTCTTCGAGTTGTATCTCCAGCCAGTTTGCGTACAAGAAAAAGCCCAAAGGCATCACACAAATTGGTATTGGCTTGGAGAGGCACGGAATTGCCCTTGGTCAACCGATGTCACCACTAGCTATTTTTCTTCCTTTATTATTATTATCTTCTAAATTTTTATTAGCATCCAAGTCACTGTTGTACATCAAATTGAACTAGCCGACAAACTACTCCTCGACTGGACCCACTCCTCGGCCATCTGTCTCTTTAGCGTCCCTCTAGATTTCAGAAGAACCTACGGAGGATCCTGTGTCTCTGTCTGATCACAGGTCCTGAACGTTCGGCCGCTGAGTCATTATGAATCCAGCGTTGATGGGCTGCTGCTTTGGCGCCGGCCCGAACACTTCCCGGGACCAAAGCCTGCAGACAGTAGGCGGAGGTGGCCGGAGCAGCGGCAGTGGTAACATTATACTGAATCATGATTTCAGTGGAGGATTGGAGCATTGGTATCTCAACTGCTGTGAAGGTTATGTGGCCGCCTCAGAATCCGAATACCCAAAGAAGATCTCTGCACCAACGCAATCGGAGCAGGAGCCCCTTTTGCAGTCATCACCAACCGCAATGAGGTGTGGCAAGGCTTTGAACAGGACATTACCGAGAGAGTTAGATCGGAGCTCACTTACCAGGTCTCTGCTTGGGTTGCTGTGTCAGGAAGCATCCAGGGATGCACAGTTGTCCAGGCGCTACTCAAACTGATTTCCGCCTCAAAGGCTGATGTTCACTACGTTCTGATTGCACGGTAAAGTTAAAGCATGGCAAGACCAACAAGCTATTATTTTCCTACCCTTATCACCTGGTGTTCTTGTCTAGTGCTTATATGCTAAGTGAACAGTGAGCGATTGTTCTGTTGCTTCTTTTTCTCAGGATATTCATGCCAGAGCCCGACAGGTGGGAGAGACTAGAGGGAACATTCTTCATCCCGTTCTTGGCAGATAGCATTAAATTCTATTTCGAAGCAGATCCTCCTGGGCTAGACATTCTCATTGAATCAGTGACCATGACTCCGGTAATATCAATTACCGATAAAAGTATCTCGGCCAATCCCTCAGTCCTGTTTCCCATAGCCATAATTCACATTCTTCTTCTCTGGAACAGAAATTGGACGTTGTAACCAATAATTGGTGGTGTTTCTGTGATTTGGCTAGTGTATGAGCCCAACCTTGACTTCTGGTTCTCCTGGAGCTGACATTGTATTAAACCCTCTATTTGAGCATGGCCTCGATCATTGGGCGGGGAGAGACTGCATGCTGTCAAGACACAGCTCTCTTGGAGAAGCAAATAGAAAGGTGCTTCCACTAGTCGGGAACTTCTTTACCCATGCTTCGCTGCGTTCAAGTAGCTCCAATGGTATTCAACAAGTAATAACTGGAAGGGTGCAGAGGAAGCTAGCATATGAGGTCATTGCAATAACTCGCATTCTTGGGAATCAAGTTCTAGCTGCTTCTAATGTAAAAGTAACTCTATGGATTTTGGAGAAAGATCTCCGAGAAAGACACGTCGAAATCATAGAGTGAGTTCCTCCATTGCACCATTTTTCTTGCGTGTACATATTTATACTGTGAATTGAAGATGTTCTTACAAACTCGATCTTCAGAGTGTAGAGAAAGTACTCATACTTAAGCTTGCTAAGTGGATCTACTCTTTCAAGATCTCATGTCACAGATGAAGATTGGGTGGAAATGCAGGGAAGGTTCCTTTTAAATAGCGAACCATCAAGGGTGATCGTTTACATACACGGACCACCGCCAGCAACAGATATTCTGGTTAACAGCTTGCTTATCAGGCATGCCCAAAAAGCACCTGTCAGCCCCAAACCGGACAAGGTTAGCTTTATCAATCAACTCAATGAATTAAAAACTAGTGGAGTTCGTTACTCACTGAGCACAAAATTTTCATTAATATATTCCAGCCTTCTTCTTTTGGCAATATATTCACGAACAGTAGCTCATCAATGGGATGGGTGGATGGTTTCCTCAAGGCAACTGCACTCTTAGTGTTGGAACTGGTGCACCACTTGTCACCCCTCCAATGGCGAAGATTTCTATTGGGAGGCACGAGTTCTTGAGTGGACACTGCATCCGTGTGACCAATCGTGTGGAATCATTGGCAGGCCCTGCACAGACAATCACGGAGAAGCTGGAGCTTTATGCAGTTTACCAAGTATCTGCTTGGGTTCAGGTTGCTCCAGGGAAGAACCTTCCTGCAAGGTGCATCACTATCAAAGTCCTTGTGGATGACACATGTTTTGATGTCTGTAGCATTGAAGTAGATGATGAGGAATGGCATGAAATTGGAGGCTCATTCAGGATTGAGAAACAACCATCTGTGGCAGCTGTACATGTGGGAGGTCCCACTCCATCAGTTGACTTGATGATTGCAGGGTTTGCAATTTTTCCAGTTGATCGACAGGCAAGATTTGAGCGACTGAAGAAGCAGACAGAGAAGGTATGCATTCACATTTTTGCCAAATGTGTTTTGCCTAAGAAGTCTTCTCATTGGTTCTTAGTAAGTGTTGTTCTCTCTGAACTTATGTCTTGTGGATATTGTTCCTCGAGGGACTTAATAAATCCAATAAAGGAAAAGTAAATTTCATGTTCCTCATAGTAAGAATGAATTAGACCTATCTACTTTCCATTCATTTAACTGATACGGACATAATTAATGTTGGGAATTATTCAAGAAGTTCTCTCAGAATACATTGACTTTGAAGTGATTTTGTTGGGCTAAGAGTTGTCAGTTCACATGGGATCTTAGGAGTTGATGTTGTCCTGGCAACTCAGTATGTTCAATTCTTTTGGCAGATAAGGCAGCGTGATATCATCCTGGAATTCACTGGTTATGAAGACAGTGCCATAGACACAAGTGTAAAAGTCAAACAAATATCCAACAGCTTTCCCCTTGGCTCATGCATAAACAGGACAGACATCGACAATGAGGATTTGGTCAAATTCTTTCTTGAAAATTTCAATTGGGCCGTGTTTGGGAATGAGTTGAAGTGGTCCTCCAGGATCAACTTGACTGTGTTCCCTTACCAACTGAAGTGGGGTACGGCAGAAGCTAAGAGAGGAAGACTCTACTTTGAATTCGAGGATGCTGATGAACTCATGGAGTGGTGTAACACCCATGGAATCAAGACCAGAGGCTGCAGCATTTTCTGGGAAGCTGAAGAGGATAATTACCCTTGGATCAAAGAGCTGAAAAAAGATGATCTGATGACTTATACCCAGAACCGCCTCAACGGTCTACTTGCACATTTCAAAGGCAAGTTTGACCATTATGATGTGAACAATGAGATGTTGCATGGGTCTTTCTACAAGGACAGGCTTGGCAAAGTTGTCTGGTCTAGCATGTTCAAGACGGCGCACCAACTCTATCCATCAGCTTCTCTCTTCGTGAATGAAGCCCATGTCAAAGATGGACGAGACATAAGATCCTCCCCAGAGAGGTACATTCAGCTTGTAAAGGAATTGCAGAAGGAAGGTGCCCAAGTAGGAGGAATAGGCGTAAAGGGGCATATCTCTAGCCCAGTTGGGTCGATTGTTTGCACAGCACTCGACAAGTTGAGCATGCTGGGCCTTCCTATATGGCTCACTGAGCTAGATGTGTCCTCATCCAATGAGCACGTGAGAGCAGATGATCTAGAGGTGATGCTGCGGGAGGCATTTGCTCATCCTGCGGTGGAAGGCATCATCCTCTGGGGATTCTGGGAGCTTGGGATGGACAGACGAGTTGCCCATCTTGTCGATGCTGAAGGGGAAATCAATGAGGCGGGCAAGAGATTTCTCAGTCTGCGGAAGGAATGGCTAACTGAGACCAGTGGAAGCGTTGATCAGGATGGAGAGTTCAGGTTTAGGGGATTTCATGGGACGTACCAGATTGAAGTTGTCAGGGGCTCAAAGACAGTGGTCAAGACACTTGTTGTCGAGAAGGGCGAGTTGCCTCTCGTGTCATCCATAAAACTATCATGATGCTATGAATCTGTGCTGTGATTTATGCTTCAAATTTTGCTTATTGGGATCCATGGATTAGGTCCGAATATTCAAATTATTGCAATAAAAATGTTTGTCCAGTAAGCAAAATTCCATGGACGAGTGCACTAGAGAGAACAAAAGGATGGGTCTTTTTAAGTGTTACGTCTACTTACTTACCGCACGTGAATCAGAGGCCCGATTGTTTTGTTTCCATACAACCAAGAAGAATAAAGACACCGTGAAGAGAAGAGGAGCTGGCCCAGGATGATGATCTGACTCAAAGGAAATGGACGGCCACAAATTTTCTCGTATAGCTGTACTGATCATACTGATGCAAAAAGGGTTTAGTACATTAATGCCTGACTTTAATCGCGATCAAGTGATTTTGAGTTTGAATTTCATACCATTTATTTCCCCACCCCCTATCTCCTACTGGGCCAATAACCATACACGGCGGGAGCTGGGACAACTTGCCGTCACTGTAGGACACGAAATTCCATTAGGATTTCACTGGAAACTAAATCTGCTGAAGTTATAAATAATCGAATATTAGTTATACATCCTGCATCGCATTCACAAACTCCACTTTTAACCATGACTGTAATCAACTTAAGTTCGTGATATTTAATAGACATTTCCATGGTAGACGTTGGGCATGTCCTTGCAGGAGCAATGATATGGAGAATGTCTTGACGGATGGATGGTTGATGATAACGATCTTATCTTGTAGGATGTTTGCCAATAAACAATAGTTATCTCTTGCCATGTTATTGGGAAAGAACTAGTTTATCTCAAGTGTCACGAGCTGCTTATTCTGACTCTTTGATGTGGACTAAACCCACATTCTTGCCTCACCTTGTGATATTTGGAATTGCTCACTAAGCCCCAGATGTGTCATCAGAAGGCAAACATGAGTTAACAACTCACCCCCTCGTCGAAGCTGCTGAGCGTGGTGATTCCACCCACATTGAGAAGCCGCATAAGATAGCATCTCTACCCAAACTTCGCTTACCATTTCCCATTTCTGCTTGTTCTTCCACGACTCCTCCGTCTCTAGGGACTGCAACAGCTTTGCCAATCTAACCGCATCAAACAGCACAGACTTACTCCTGTTTCCCTTCACTATGTTTGGCAGGATTTCAGTATCCACTTGAAGCAGCATCATGCAGGCACGACTCTGTTCCAATTCAGGCTCCATCTTCCTGCTACTGAAGAACTCTTTGGCTTCCGCACATGTGTCTGCATATCTTATTTGTCCGATTCCTTTTGGTAACATTGATGGAAGCTTCGCTAGAATATACATCATGTAGTTTGATAATGCTTGGCTCATCTCACGTCTTGATTCACTGACATGGTCTGAGTACTTCTTGAGATCTAAGTGACAGCACAGCTCTCTGGCAACGTGCCAGAGGAGGAGACTCTGATCAAATTCTACCTCAGCAATGCTCCAACCGAGTGTACTGAAACAGTTCATCTTTTTAAGAACTACCTCTCCCCTGTAGCTGCCATGCAGTTGCTTGAGATTAATCAGGTTCTGTGGGTCAGGCGATCTGTACTTGAGCTGTTCAAAGATCAGCTTTTTCATCTCCTCAGAGACTGGCTCCCTTTCCTGGTCCTTGAAAATCTCAATTGCTTTCTCGATATGCAATGCCTTCTGGAACCTGGGGAACCTTGATTCCTCATCTTTGAGGCAGGAGAAGAGCAAGTTGTGTTGAGCCATGGAGTTCGACCACCAACTACTTTTGTGCCTTCGGCTTGAAGATATGATCCAAAGCAGTAGCTTCATCGGTTGGTTTTCCAGCGTCCCAACCCAGAGCAAGGTCCAGTCAGATTGTAGCAGGACAGCAATCCCATAAAACTCCAAGAAAATACCGATAAAAAGGAGCAGGTAAGTTATGGCTCTGTAAATGTGTGCCTGTGACTCCATATCAACATAGATCAGAAGCGCAGCAAGAGCAAAGATCATGGAGGAGAGGCAGATAGAACGGAGCAAAATTCCGACTCTGGAGAAAACCAGAGTAGCTTTTGTATAGAGAAAGTCATACATAAACCCAAGTTCAATCTCGATCACCTTGAATGCATCCAGCGGTTTTGTAGCCAAAATGGAGAGGCTGAGCTGAATGTCCTGTAAGCTGAGGATGAGATCCGAAAAGATACGCTTAAACATGTCAAACAGAAGGGAGGCATCATGCAATGTTCTGACATTTGGGTCTGTGATTGTTGCTTTAACTTGTTGCACACTGTCAGCAACTTCAACCACTTCTGCATACGCTATGCCAAGCCCACCAGCTCTGCTTGATCTATATTCCTCCATGAACTTGACATAACTTGGACCTGGATCGGCTGGCGGCAGCAGGGATTCTCGAAAGTTCTCTGTACTTGCAGACATCATGCACCATATCCTTTCACTGTACTTGATAATCCCAGCTATGAATACAGGAATCGCCACAAAGTTAAGTGGAGCATTAGTCCAGGAGGCAAGAGTTACATATATTGCTACACCAACCTCGACAACTAGCCCCAGTAGGTGCCTTAACCAAAGCTCGTTGTCTTCTATGGAGTAAGCTGTGAAATTGTCAGGGCCACCCAGATGCAGAAGTAGGAACGGGGCCCAAAATGCTCTGATTGCAGTGTTCGGATCTGTTGGTTTTTTATCGCCCAAGTCATTGTTTGAGAGGATGCCCAACGAAAGTGTGGCAACATAATCAGCGTACAAGTAGGCAATCCAGAGGACAACTCTGACCCAATTCTGGGCTATGTACTTTCTTCTGGTCCCAAAAAGAATGAGAATTATTTGTAAAAAGAGGCTGAGCAAAACCATGACACAGAGCTCCCAGTCATTCCAGAGCTTCACCATCCTCTGCGGGAAGATCTGCACCAACCTTCGTTCCATCTTAGCAAAGATCAGACCACTCCCAACTGAAACTTCGGAGTCGTACACAGAACCAACATATACAGAGAATAAAAGTCAGTAAATTCTCCTTTTAATTTCACTGGTGGGCGAACTTCTGACCCGAGCTCATGAATCAAGGATAGAAGACGACTTACCAGGAATCGCCATATGTGGTTGACACAGCTCCTCTTAATCTTCTCTTCCTACAACTCCCTATATCTTTCGTGGCTAAATAGTTTTACCAATAGGCTGACTCGTTGACTTACAGCTCAGCAGATTCCATCTTCATTGATCTCACAGTGGAAGCTTTGGGCCTACCAAGTTGCTGGTGAAACTTCCAAACTATGTTAGATATTGAAGACCGAAGACTAGCATGACAAGAAAGGGAAAATTAGACATTCAGTGCCGAATAGGGAGGGGGCCAGTGCCGAGTCCCCGATTAGTCTTCCCTCCTCTGTCTCTCTCCCTCCCTCCCTCCCTCTCTCTCTCTCTCTCTCTCTCTCTACCTACAAATTTTAAAATAAAAAATAAAGGGCGGGAATACCAGTAGGGGTGGCTCGTCGCCGTTTCCCACCCTCCGGTGACCTCGCCGGATACTGAGGAACCTTAGGTGAGGTTACTTACAAGAGGGAGGGATTAGTAATACGTAATTATATTTTAAAATTTTTGTAATAAAATATTACATTTATTAAAAAAAAATTGTACTAACGGTGTAATTAACATGTTAATCTTGTTCTCTCAATGGAATTTGCTCAGTTTCTTCCCTTTTTTTGTTCCTTTTTAAGAAACCATTTCTATTCCCTCGGTAAGAGAGGGCATGTATTAGTTCATGGCATTCCTCCAGACAGAGGAAATTAGATATCTGTATGAACTTATCACGGTGAAAGAGACAGTAAAGCATCTATATATATATGGAAGTGTTATACTGCCAAGAAGCTCTCGTCTGGGAATCAACAATATCAGTTGCAGATGATATTTGGTTATAGCAGAGGCAGCATTGGCCTATGCTTATAAAGGTAGCAAAACTTCCAACTCAATGGATTCAACAAAAGGGACATCAGACCTATTGAGCACAAAAGATTTGAAAATCGTCCCTGAACCAGTGCGGGCCTCAATAATGTACTCTCCATGGAAGCCCCGGAATCTGAACTCCCCATTCTGATTGATGTGACCACCAACCTCTGTTGTCCACTCCTTCCTAAGGTCAAGGTATCTCTTACCGGCTTCATTGATGTCGCCATTGGCATCTACCAGGTGTGCCTCTCGTCACTCCATCATCAACTCCCAGAATCCTGACAGCATGATTCCATCCACCGCAGGATGAGCAAATGCTTCTCGAAGCACAACCTCCAGATCTTCTGCTCGTGTGATATCATCGGGTGAGGTGACATCTAGCCCCGTTAACCATATAGGTAAACCAAGGGTTGCCAATTTATCCAGTGCAGAGCAAATGATGGGACCCACAGGACTACTTACATGTCCCTGTATCCCTACTCCCCCGACTGGAGCACCTTGTTCTCGCAATTCTAGAATACGTCGCCTGTGGTTCTCCGGGGAAACCCTTGCACAATAAGCATCCTCAAGATGGCAGTCATTCACGAAGAGAATGGAAGACGAGGCAATCTCATTAGCTCTTTTGCACATGCTTGCCAGAAACCTTTTTGCCCAACTTATCCTCTAAGAAAGACCCATGCATCATCTCATCATTCACACTGTAGTGTCTGAACTTGTCCTTGTAACGAGCCAAAACAGTGGTCATGCGACGCTCTGCGGCCCTTATCAATCTGCTCTCATCCAGTTCTCTGACCCATTGAGGTATACCTCTCTCTGTTTCTGAAAAGATCGAATGAGCTCGTGTCACAACATTGTGCTCCTTACACCACTCCAAGAGCTCATCACATTCACGGAATTCATATTTTCCTTGCTCTGGTTCCATGTGAGACCATTGAATCTCACTCTCAACGGTTGCCCAACTAAAATTTTCCATGAAGAACCTCTCAAACTTTTCATTTTCAATGCCTGTCCTTCTCATGCATGAGCCAAAGGGGAAGCTGTTGCGCATCTGTTTAATGACAATTGGGATTCCCTCCATGCTCTTGTCATCTAGATCTACAACCTTAAGGATGACGTCTCGCTGCCTTATCTGCCAGCATTGTTCAGGACTCAGAAGAAGGGAAATAAGTAGGTACTGAGAAAAGATGGAAAAGCAATCAATTCTCCAAACATGTGGTGTTTTTATTTTTTGGAAGATGAAATAAAATTGTGATAATCAAGATGCAGGAAATACTACCTTCTCCGTTTGCACCTTCAGCTGTTCAAACCTCGCTTTTCGATCCACAGAGAATATATGTAGGCCTGCAACCATCAAATCGATGCCTAAAGGAGGTCCTTCAAAGTAGACCATGACTTTGGAAGGTCCTCCTTCTACTCTAAAGGAACCTCCTATTTCATGCCATTTCTGATCATGGGCAGTGACTTCACCCACATGAACAAGGTCACCATCAATTCTGAGCTTAACAGTCACCACATGAGTGCTTTCTTGGCCAATCCGAACCCAGGCGGACACTTGATATGTCAGATTAAGTTTGAGTTTCTTGGTGATCATCTGAGCAGGCCCATCCGATGCCTGTTTTCGGTTAGCAGCAATGATGAAGTGGCCACTCTGAAGCTCGTGAGCTCCCAGTGACTCCACAGCCATTGCAGGAAGTAGATGTGGTGCACCTGCTTCATAGCTGAGGGTACAGTTTCCTAGTGCAAACCACCCATTTATGCCATCGTTCAAGTTGCTGTTGTCAACTATGTTAATTCCAAAAGCTGCGTCCTGGGAATCAAGATGGATGTATCAACTTGTCACCACCTTATGACATCAAAGAGCATAAGACTATTCTAAGTAGCCTATAATTTCAGTAACTGACCCGAGCCACTGGTTGAGATGAATGTGAGAGAGTTGGACATGCAGGTCTTAATATGATAGTATTGACAAGAATGTCAACACCATTTGGAGGGCCTTCTATGGAGATACTGGCTTGCAAACCTATGCTGTTAATTAGGAACATTCCTTGCAATGGTTTCCACTCCTCATCCTGCATCTGCAACCTGAGCAACCATCTTCCACGTTAAAAAACAGATTGGATAATCCATTATCTTTTTTTTTTTTTGTAACTTTCATCAATAAATCATAAGAAAGGAGAATCCATTCATTATGTACGACATATATTTGGATGATTTATGCCCGGAAGAAACCGACTTTGCTACTGGGACATGTTGTATGCTTCCATGCACAGTTTTGATCCTCAAAATGGCCTGCACATCAGCATGGATGACTTCACTTCCACTGCCAGAGATTTGCACAACTGCGAAGAGTTGGTAGGGGATCCCCTTCCACACTTTTCCAGTGATGTCTTGCTGAATCCCACTGCTCTCGTGTTCGCGCTGCATTGATTTAGCAAAGAATCTTCCAGTTGATGGGAGAATAGAATCACTTATGGTGGAATCACACAGTTCTATATGACACCCTCTTGCTGACCAATGAGAAAGGCCGGCATCAAAGAGAGGGTTCGTTATGACATTCTCTGGAAGAGAGGGGTCTGGAATTACATCCAGTAAATGATTTGCGCTCTGTCAAATAACACATGAAAAGGAACATGTGGAGAGGGTAAGTATTAATGTCTCTCTTGGTAATGATAGCATTTTTGCTTTACACTGACTGAACATAATGAGGCATATGGGATTCAGGAATTGATACCTATTGACACTTCATTTTTCATATCAGCTATCAAAGATTTAAGTTCAATACTGATTGTAGATGTAAAATGAGGTCCTAGACCTAATTCTGCTTATTGTATAGATCAAACCAAATGCCTTGAAAAACTTAGTTCCACATTGATCTTTCAGATAAATAGCCACTAACCTTTGTAACCTTGACATATTCTATAAGCAGGTCGACACCTGCTGGAGGTCCTTCAATGTAGAGCACAGCACGGCTGGGCTTATTTGATAATGAGAATTTTCCTTGCAAATCCTCCCATTCATCCTCTGACACGAATGCCCTAAAACCATAGATAACAACTGAATCACATAAAATGATTGAAAAATAGAATTTAAAAAAAAACTGCAGAAGCAAGTTACTTGACATGTAAATGGAAATAAATAATTGGATACCTTCCAACATTGACATAGTGAGTTGTACTTGAGCCATGATAGTCAATCTTCAGTGAGGCCAGGACCTCAGCGAAGCCTTGGACACACCCTGCTACTCCAACACGAGCAGAAAGCGCATAGCTCGCACCCTGGATGATTCCAGAAGTGATGTTCTGTTCCAGGCAGTGCCAAGTCCGCCTCCGGTTTGTCAAAACAGCAAATCTTCCAGCTGACTTCAATGATATCCCTTCAGGGTAATCATGGACTGAGTTTACCACGTATCCATGAGAGAAGTTAGGGTGCCAGTTGGCCAGTCCCTCTGAGAAATCAGAATTAAGCACAATGTTTCCATCGGTATTACCGCCTGAGCCAGCTGGATTTGCACTGGCATTCGTCTGCCCATGGAGATTTCAGTTTCCAGACAGAAGCATCATATTGCACCAAATGAATTTGAATGTTGTAAGCAAATCGATCCCGCACCAGCCACCGATGTAGTAAAAGTTCATGATATTGCTGGTTAATTGAATTGATGACCAAGTACATAAATTCGCAGTAAAAATCAATTAAGTCTTTCTGCATCGTTTTCTCCCTGCTAGAATTATCTTCGAGAAACAAAAAGAGGGACCGTACCTGGGCTTGGGAACTTTGGTCGCCGTGAGTTCGCCCCAGCACCGTTGAGAGGAAGCGGGCCCATGCTCTACCCATATAAGTACCTTTAAGGTAAGGCAGTCAATGAAAATCTTCTCAGTTATACAAAGCGAAAAACAACAGGGCTTACTGCCAAGTCAAGGGACTATCTCTTCGACTTCATAGGAAGCCATAGTTGCCAGCAATCTCCAGGAAGACTCTGTCACAGCTTTCTCCGGGATTATTTCGGGAGGCCACATCCTCCTTTCCTTTCACCTTCCGCCGGCATAATTTAGATTCTTACCGGAGCTGGTTGCACGTTCAATGCCCTCTTGTCTCCTACAATATGCCAAGTGGGACAGGTGGATCATGGATTTTCTTCGATTTGGACTTTTCTATCCAGACAAGTACCATTCAACGAGACAACTTGCACTTCCAGTAAACAGCAAGATGTGGTCCACTCGTGTCCCAGTACGATCACGGATTTGATCCAAAAACAAAGCCCTCATTATAGATGGTGACACTAACCTGCTCGAACTCGACTGGATTGACTTCGCATATCTACAGCCAAAATTTGCCTTTTCCTTTTTTTTTTTTTCCTTTTGTCTTTTCATCTAAAAAGAGAAAGTTCACGTGGACGTAGAAGCAAGGGAAGAAGCCACAGACTACTGGGAAGTGATTACAGGTGCAGACAACACGAAGCCACACACAAGCTCTCGATTCGACCAGATGACTCTTTGTATCCAATTTTGATCTATTTGAGCTAGAGGCAAGCCTGACATTTGAGTGAGATCCAGTTTGGCTCGGGATCGCAGCCATTCTCCTCGGTAAATTTAAAGAATCAGCCAGCCCAAAGGGGCAAACACATGGCCAACAAGATCCAAAGAAAACCAAATTAGGCCCCGAGCCGGAAAAGGCCTTTCCTTTTCCTTTTTCTCTACAGTAACAGTCTATGGTGACAAAAAGACAAACTAAGAAGATACCACTGCTTAAGGTAATAGCATCCGTCCATCTTGGAGAGTAACGTCGACCAGGAATTGTTCCATCAACTGGTTCAGGACGCCAACTTCCCTCATTATATCAACAACCCGAAATGCAAAGTTTTGGTCTTCACTAATGCTGAAAACCGATGGGAAGAGCATCAGATGCCAAAGCATGGACTCCTTCCTGTCTAGCTCCTTTCTTTGGAAACGAGAGTGGCATGAAATGTAACTATTCTGCTGCATGCTCCAAAGACAAGAGGTAAAAGTTATAACCTCGGCCAGCATGATGGTCAGATCGTTGTGAAAATGCATCTGCACCTACTTACACAGAGTTGTGCCCGTGGATACCGGTACTGCTTGGATCCAACGGAGGGTTGGAAATAGTACTTTCCATGAACCAGTTATGTATGTGGGAAAGCTTAAGTAGCCTGGTCGCTGAGAAGAGCTTTACATCAAATTTGAACATGAACTAGTATCGAATGTATGGAAGCATGCATAAAAGATAAATAATTAAATAAATGAAATTGAAGAAAGAACGAATGAAAATTAAACATCTTCCGGGAGCATTTTGGACAGAAGGGGCAAGGGCAGGCGGATTTACCAGGAGGCTACTATGATGCGGAGGACAGACGTGAAAGTTCAACTTGACCATGGCATACATGACCACAATGTTGTCATGCAGCACACTTGAAAGCCAGCTTCTGCGAGGCCTGCCATAGCACTGGGCCACTGACTATAAGTGTGCTACTGCGACACCTGGGAAGCTTTATGTGTGTGGGAGTTGGAGATCCCAACACCGACCATCATCGCTGGGAACATCTTGAAGATATGGACATTGTCTAGAGCATCTACTCTGCCACCAACCCCTGGCTCTGACATGGTTGGCTAGTCAGCTGCAGCTCTTGCTGCTGCCCCCTCGGTCTTCTGCAAGGTTGACCCAAGTACTCATCTCTGCTACTAAACAAGGCAAAGAAGGTGATGCAATTTATGGTACAGTGTAGGAGCGCTCAAGCTATTCCTTCGCTCTTGCCGCCTGCCCTTCCTATTGCTCTTATTCAAGCGACACGGTTATATTGCCTTATCCTACAAAAACAACAGCAGTTAATGACTCCCTGTTTCCTGAATCCCAAACAGCAACAACAATATCGACTCTTAAGAATGCAATCACACAATCAGCTGCTCCAGTGGGCTGCATGGCTAATAAGAGCCATGAACAATGTCTACTACCACAACTTCCTGAAACCTTTGAGAGCAAAACGTGCCCTCAACATTTCAGCTGGCATAACAATATGCAGGAGCATATGTTCTCCTATCCTGGGTGATGTTGGACTCACCATTTACAGTTTTACCTCTGCACAATTAATAGTCTTCTGCCACATCAATTTCGGGCATAAAAAAACAAAGTGGGGTTTCTTTCTTGCAGACAGTGGACAAGGATAACAGTCTCAAGCAGTTGAGCCAACAAGCCAAAGACTTCATCTGCCATATTCTTCCCAACTCCCCCTCTTCCACTATGCAATACACCCTGATAAAGAAAGGAACCTCTGTCCCCTCTTACTTAGCTCTCTTGAAATCCAATAATCAGGTCATCTTAAGCTACGAGGTGTTTTGAAAAGCAGGACTACTAGATTTCAAGATGAGTCTGAGCAACCACCAGTACATGCATGTCAGATGAATAACCTTCCATGCTAATAATATTATCCAAGTAACATCCAATCTCCCTCCATTTTATCTTTCTTAGGATTCCGTCTACTCAGAAGACAGAACTGACTATAGTCATTCAGAGATGGCTATTTACAAAATCCTACCATTGTTGGACATTTGCCCTATTTTGCAGGAAGTTACCCAACTTGAGAACTACGATACAAGTATAAATAGATGTGGTGATCAGAAACAGACAAGTTGAAAGGAAATAGAATTATAGGCAAATTACAAGTCAATTGAAAGGAGCACAGAAAGAAGGCTGCCCTATTCAATTAGCTAATAAGTTAATTGAGATTACTATACTTTCACTTGAAGGCAACCTCTTATTAGAATTGTCTCGCTGCTGCAATTGGCACAGGTAAGCATCACTAGGACAAAAGTCTCACTTTTATGAGGGCATGGCAAAATTTTTCACTTTTTGTTTTGAATAAGCAGATGATGCCTGTGGCTTTTTTTTTATAATAAATCAAGGATAAAGAAGTTTGATATAAAAATAAATTCAACTTGATCAGTCATGCAAAATGGTCAGGAAAAGGTGTTAATGACATATCATCATCATCATCATCATCATTGTGTGTTAATGATTCAAAAATATTCTACAGAGAAGAGATGATGACAACCATTAATCACTTCAACAAGGAGTTTTCGGATTCTAATGTCCAGATAAATTGTTAAAAAATGGCTCCCTTTTTGCCATTTTTGCCACCCAGATAACCCTTTTTCAGTAGTCTTCACAGAGAACCTATTTTGTGTTTTACCAATTTTCTGATTTAACTAATTTTCTTCTCTTATTGGTTAAAAATGAAGATGGATAATGAGTTCCTCACAAAATCTAATCATCTCATTTAAGTTAAAAACACACGAGCAACATGATCCATATCTTTCAGTTTTTTGATACCTTGAATAAGGCATTTATGCATCAATCATGATCTTCTTTATCCAATTAGAAGCAGTAAAATGGTAAGTTGCAAAACCACATATTTAGATAAGATTAAACAGTGAAGGATTGAAGATTGAAGAAATAAAGCAAAAATCACATTGAAACAATTCTGTTGCCTGAGTTCCAAATCCAATAAAAAAAACTTCCATCAGGCTCTTAGAGTCCAGCCAAAGTTAAAATTTGAAAACAAAACAAATCAAGTAACTGAAACTTCCACTCAGTGAGCCATCACAGCAGTTTTTAAGTGAATAACAGTTAAGTCAGCATATTAAGGTGAATCATCAATAAGAGCAACTGGTTTCACCATAGCACAAGTATACAATTTACATGATGATAGTAACTTAACATAATGTTCGCAAGCTACAAGATGCACAGAGATATCTTATCTAACAAATTTGACCTCTAGTAACGGGGATAAGACACAGGTTTACTTGATTCATAGCGATGTGATCTAGAGCGAGTAATGTTATCCAAGGTTGATCCAAAAACTCACCGACTGTATTCATAATTATGTCCGTTGGAATGGGATCCATCACCTTTAGTTTCATCTCTCACACCTGGGGAAGCCAGAATTCAATTGAAAACTCTCTTCAGCATATACAGCCAGTAAGCAAATAAAGAAGAATTGCTCAACTCAGTTGGAAAACTAAAAAAATGTTTTGCATTATAAGAAAAATCATCATAGAGAGAAGCAGGTGAGTGAGTGAGTAGATACCTTCAGAATAGATTCTGTTGGCATGCCCAATCAATTTGACGGCCCATACCATGCAAAGTAATATCACAGAGAATTCCCAGCATTTTGCAGGGTTATCAGCTCCATTTAGCTTTTCACTGCCCCTCTAGATGTAATTGATTGGGCATGCCAACAGAAGGGACATTTGACGAGGCCTTGTCCTGCCCAGAAATCTGTCCAGAGATATTAGGCACCATCAAACATTGCTAAAAGATGATGTGCAATCAATATGGTACCATCATCATTAAAAAGATCAAATCACAGATGCAGTATAGGAGATACTGAATAATTAAAGAAATCACTCCTAGTCCAATGTCAATAGATCCACCATCCATGTGACCCAGTTTTCTTCAAAAGGACATCGGGAAAGAAATAAGCAACAAACGAGATTAGGGGGACGTGCTGTGAATCTAAGAGTCCAATTATAGAGAGTGACAAGGCCTGAAAAAAGCTTGACAACATATTCTGCTATTTGCTCAGATTCATACTTGGTGAAGGCACATCCCCTGGGCTTGTCCGTTTCCCTATCTCTTGGAATATGCAAGTCCACTATTCTCCCTGCTTGTATATAAATGTCATATAATACCCTATCACTGACTCTCTCATCCGAATTACCTGTCAGTATTGAACAACAGTCAAGAATTCTGGATAAAATCTTAGACTGGGCGTCCAAGTCACCCAAATCAATGTCTTATTAGAACACACAAATTCATTAAAATTCAAGCTTAAGGGCTGCAATATGATTGACTTTACTGAAAGTAAGTAAAATTAGTTCATTGATGACACAGTCCCACACTATTTGATTAAAAAAATTCCTAACATAGGCGACTACTCAATTAAGAACAAATATGTTAAGCATCTAAATCACAAACATATTGTCCAAAAGAGATCCTTTTTCAGCCCTGACAGATAAAGTCCCGGCTAAATTCAACATAGGGCCAACGAATCTACGCTTTTTTTTTTTGGATAAGTCAACCAGTCTGCACTTGCAAACACCAATCGTAACAATTCTGAATCAAGTCTTGTCAAAGCCAAAATAAAGCCCAGCAACTGATGTATAAGTTGCTGGGGAAGCGTTGTTCTTGCTCGGAGGAGAGTGGGATGATCAAAACCAAACCGTGACAGACTCGGCTATTCCAAGAAAGTCAGGGCCTACAAACGAGGGTATGAGGCAACAAGTACCACGACCCATAATTGATCTTAATCGGCAGGGAAACACAACCCAGAAACAAAATCAGATAGGGAATAAAGCTGATGGAATGGTCAGTTTAACAGATGACGAAGAGAGGAGATTTGAGTAGAGAAAGCTCACTGATTAAAACAGTGCGTTCTATGTTCCCTGACATGATAGGTGTGCTCCGTTCACGCTGTGACAGGGCGGCCAGAATCCGAACGCAGAATAGTTGTATTTGCACCGACAACTTGGTGCAGTCATTGAGAGAGGAGGAGATTTTCTTGCCGTGCGTCTCTAAATAACACTATGCTTAGAACCAAAACTTTCAGACCACCGAATCACCTCGATTTTAATTTAAAAATAGCGTAGGTTTTATAAATTGGCTCACCAGTTTGTCGTCTTTGCGCAAAGTTTTCACCTTTGTTCATCGGAAGAAGTAGCAGCAAAGCCGGCAGTACAAAAATAGACAGCGTCCCAAAGGCATGATGGAGTCGCCGGTTGCCATTTGAATTCAGAAGGAGCATTACCCAAAGAGGAAGAGGATGAATTATTGGTTGCCTTCTTTCTCTTATCTAGAGACTTCTCCATGTGGGGACTCTCTGCTTCGTGATTCAATGTTGCCCTGGTGCATATGTCGCTTCCACAGCTTCTTGGGCTGCTCCATTTCTCTCGCTTCAAGTCAATCTCGATGAAATTTTTAGTTAAAATACGATTTCCGTTTGAATTAGTGGCTTTCCTAGGCAGATTCTGGAATGGATTTGCCGGTCACTGAATCTGATACTGTCCCATTTGCCCACCATAATGGCCGGCAAGGTTTGCCATTTTTTTCGTGGTTTCCTAGGGAAGGAGGTGGACAGACCGATACTTTCATGGGAGTAGATCAGTAATCGATGTCATCTGATTACGTTAGTCCTCTTGGGTGGGTTAGTTGGCAATTCCTCCATGGTGGACAGCAGGGGGAAAATGTTGGAGTCTTGTCTTGGTTTTTCTGTTTCTTCCTGAAAAAGTGTCTTTTCGCTTCGCTGCTAAGGCGAGCTTATTCTTTGATAAAAGAAGCAAACCACCTGTTATGAATTTTAGCTGAATCTGCCATCTGTATCGGATCTGCCTTGGTTCTCAAGCAAACGAAGTTTTCTTTTTCTTTGGTGCCAATATAGCTGCTGTGCTTTATCCCCTGTGTTGCTTGGTGCAGGAATCTGCATCACTGTACCATATTGATGCACAATGCAGAGATCCCGAAGAGCTCTTCTGCAGAGAAGAGCTTCTTTGGACAAGGCCATCAGTGGCCGGAACCACTTGTACAAGGTTTCACTGTCCATTATTCTCCTTCTGTGGGGCCTTCTCTTCCTCGTCATTCTATGGGTCAATTGCGGCAGTGGTCATGGAGGTAAAATGCTAGATTAGAATCGCATGGAAGAGACTTCTATATGTGAGTGTTCCCCTCAATAGCATGACTTCCAAGTTTTACCTGGTAGATCGCTATTTGAAGTATTTCTTGAGTAGACTGGAGGTACTAAGACTATAACATCACAGTGTGCTCCTCTCTTTGCTCTGAATTGGATGAGAATGCTCCTTTACAGTAATCTGAACTCATAATCTCGCTACCTGAACACAAGGGCTTGCTAGCAAATTATGGCTGTTCGCCCTTTTTCGCATCATTTATCTCTTCATGTGATAGATGCTAAATGGGATATTTCCGTCATTCATTCAGATTTACATGGACTGGTAGTATCACCACCTGAAAGGTCAACCAGGGAGGAAGGTAAGCTGGGGCAGTTTAAACAATCTGACTTTATGAATAAAGGATACACATCAAAGTCCATCCCTGATGTCAAAGGTGATTGTGGACTTAAAGCTTATGCAGTTGATAGCCATCTCATCGATTCAGTAGCAACATGTATGCCAAGTGGAGAACATTATAGTTTGGAATCGAGTGCTATGCATTTGACAGATCCTTCCAGGGATGATTCAGTGCCCTCTGGTATGCTGTTTGGTCTTGATGAGTTCAAGAGCCGCACTTTCAACTCAAGAAGCAAGTCAGGAAATGGCCAGTCTGAGAATGTGATTCACAGGGTCGAACCTGGGGGGGCAGAATACAACTATGCTTCCGCTTCAAAGGGAGCAAAGGTGTTGGCTTTTAATAAGGAAGCTAAAGGTGCCTCTAACATCTTAAGCAGAGACAAGGACAAGTACTTGCGTAATCCCTGTTCCGCTGAAGAGAAATTCGTTTCTATAGAACTCTCAGAAGAAACCTTGGTCGATGCAATAGAAATCGCAAACTTTGAACACTACTCTTCTAACCTAAAAGAGTTTGAGCTGCATGGAAGTTTGGTTTACCCCACTGATTCATGGGTGAAGCTCGGCAATTTTACTGCTGGAAATGTTAAGCATGCTCAGAGGGTTGCTCTTCCTGAACCAAAATGGGTGAGGTATCTCAAGTTAAGTCTATTAAGCCATTACGGGCATGAATTCTACTGTACGCTGAGCTTCCTCGAAGCTTATGGAGTGGATGCTATCGAAAAGATGCTCGAGGATTTGATCTCACTTCCAGAAAATCCAACGGATGGAAGGAAGGTGTCTTCTCGGGCAGAGTCAGCTAATGGTGATGATACCTATCAGAATCTGATCGATGGAATGGGGGAGTCTGCTGCTGTGAGAACTAAGCAAGAGCATGCTGAAGAAGGACGACAGCAAGTAGGGAGAATGCCCGCAGACTCCGTTTTAAAGATATTGATGCAGAAAGTACGATTGCTGGATTTGAATTTATCCATTCTAGAGCTCTACCTGGAGGAGCTAAATTCTAGACATGGTAAGATCTTCAAGGAGCTTGGTAAAGAAATAGAAGACAAGGAAGCGCTTCTCAGAGGGCTCGGAGCAGAGGTAAAGGTTCTTCTTCAGAGTAAGGAGGCTATGGTACGTGGATTAAGCCTTGCGTTGTGAGAGTTCAGTCTATGAGTTCTCCGTGTTCACGCCTGCGGATTTTCTCCTGCCACGATCTTTTTTTCTTTTTTTCCCTGCAGAGCCGAGATGTTGAAGACCTCATGTCTTGGAAATCCGATGTTACATTGCAGTGGGATGGTCTTCTCAGGGACAGCACTGTACTCAGGTGTTTCCAGTGGCCGAAATCTGAATTAAAGACCGGTTCATTATTTCGATTCGGCAACTAATAATGGTTTCATTCATGCATGATTCAGGTCTGAGGTCGAGAAGGTGACAGCACGGCAGGTTTCCCTGGAGAAAAAGGGTATCGTATTGTGTCTCATCTGCGCTGCTGTCGGGTTACTGGCTCTGACGAGAGTACTGGTAGATATCACGGCTAGGATTTGTACAGCAATGCTGGTTGTAAACGGGACGGACAAGAAGCCCAGGAAACTTTGTTGCGCGTCCTCTTCCTGGATTTTACTACTGGCCAGCTGTAGTACTGTTCTTTTCATAATCTCACTGCAGTAACAATGGCAGAATTCCTGGTGCGATCGATCTTACACCCTCGCAACATCTAGTCAATTTGAATGGTGTACTTCTTAGTTCAAGAGGTTAGTTCCACTAATAGAACCGGAGTCACGTACGTGGCAGCTCAATTCTTTCAAATATCCGCTGACCGGCAAGAGCATATAAGTAGGCTGACTACATGGAAATGATATGTGATAGGGTTTGCGATTGTAGCCGACGAGGCGGATAAGATTGATTCCAACTTTAAGCAACCTGGTGTAATGATCAATCAACCATTCGACCAGCCTTCCCGGTATCAATTATCAAAAGGCCCATTCATGGAAGGGACCATGGACAGAAATGGCCATCTTCTTTCACAAGCCCTGCGATAATTCGACTTCCACGTCAGTTTCCATTTACACGTTGCAGGATCGTCATTTCACCTGCGGAATGTAGTTACCGATCTAGGGTTTCAAGGCAACAGTGCACTTAAAGGTTAGACTGCCATCGATCATGATCCAGCCAAAAGGTTGGATATTTTTCTTCTCCAACCTGAAAGCGGACGGCCCCTTTCTACTGAGTGCGCTGCTATCTTCTCAGCAGAGGGTTTAAAATAAGAGCCCACGGTTAAAAGTCGATAAAGAAATACCAGTTGGCATATGGAGCAGCAGCAAAAATTCCAGCAAAGCCCAACATCGTCGATGACTCAATGATGGTTAGCATCCAGAACCTAAAACAAGCGCTTCCTGCAATCATAAGCCCCACAGTAGCATGGCATCCTCTTTATCTTGCCATCGGGACCAAGGACACTATCAAGGGCATAGCCATAATCATATGTGAGCTCCTGCAATCAAGATCAGAGCAAAAGCAATCAGCTAACTGAATTAACCCGCTCAAAAAACACGCCACCTGGAGGATATTTATTCATATCATTGAAGAGCCTAGCAGAAATAATAGCATCCAATAATAGTTATAAAAAAACTATATTTTATGCATGGGTCAACTTTGAGAAGCCTATAACTCATGTTAGCTTTCAGCAACAATTATTGACCACTGCTATGTCTCCCTGACGATTACCAGCATATGAATGCAGATTAAATATGTCAGACCAGTAAAGCAATAAACTCTTTGAATTATTCAGTCCAGCTCAGCCACCAGAAATATACAGAAAAAATTTCTATAGATTACTTCAAGACAGGCAACACAGTAGAGGAATGAGATAAACCTGCAAAGGCGGTATGTTGTCTGCAGCAAATAATACCACTCGAGCAAGCTTCACATCATGGTGTGAGCTCAGAACACATTGAACAAAGAGATTAGGCTCACAGCTGTGGTTTATAAACCGCGCAATATTTCCTGATGAGCATGCATCAATGCAGAACTCAGGTGCCTCATATCTGTGATCGTCACGACTGTCCATTTGAGCAGTTGCCCGGCAGGACAGACCATGGGATCTCCTCTGGTAATAATATAATCCATCAGTGGTGGCTCCAAACAGCACAATTTAGATGGAACCAAAAGAATTGTCAGCAAACAATAGCATATCAGGTATATAACTTGTTTGTTCTTCAGGAACTTTGCATACAGAAGTGCACTGTACCATTTCAAACGATAGCTATATGTTAACATTATATTTTCAATTCATTTCCTTACACAAAATATGAGAAGCGTGACTGAATTTGACAGTGGTGCTAGAAAAATGCTTGAAAAAAATCCTCTGCTTTCACTGCATTGAGCCACTCTAAAAATCTGAAACCCACACTTCAACTGAATCAATTGGAGCAAACTACCTGGCAACTAATTTCTTGTGTTAAATTTTTGCGTGACTGCCTAGAAAGATGGTAAAAAGGCAGGTGACTTCAAAGAATTCACAAGATGATGGGCTCACTGGAAATGCTAACAATGGTTTTATTAGATAAAAACAGAAACAGTGAAACTAAATACGCCATTTTATGAAGAAATGCAGGTATGAGGAAATCACAGAAACTAACAGATAGAAAGGAACATACCACCCTCCCTCCAAGCCCCTTCATGGTCTGAAGGCAATCAATATCAAATATATAGTTATTTTCCAAGACACTTTCCAAATCTTCTGACCTCTTCAAGATACCAATATATTCACATACAGGTGCTCCAGAAGGTATAAAATCCCACGATCTAACACCCCACCCTTTACGTGGAGCGCGGAAAACCTGAAATCCATGAAACTGTAAGTTGATGAATAAACAGCAAGTGAAGCAAATTATCATAAGGAAACAGAATACGAAAAACAGACAACCTCAAGATGATGCTTCAATCCTCTTTGAGATACACGATTTATACAATCAGGTCCACAGCCGCAGTTGGGACCGCATTCATAAATGACATCCTTTGCTTCTATTAATCTGTGAACAGGGAAAAAGGAATAAAAAAACCCAACTAATAAAAAAGGTTCAAAACTTAACAAAACATCATCATGCAACTTAGCACTAAAAATTCATTATATTGGCTAACCACTTTAAAATTGAAATTCCAGTATAATCTGCTTCAAAATTTCAATATCTAAGGAAGTTGACGTTTTTGGCATTTGCAAAACCAAGGTAACATCTCACATAATCCTTAGGTTTTTGGGCTTTTCAAGAAGGAAGCTGCACTGCCCAGATCATGAACTGATTTATTAGATTTTTGGCAAGAAATCAAACTATTAGCTCATAGTGAGAATTAGATGATGAAGAGAGGGTAAGGAGCTCATGTGTAAAAGGTACCAAAGGTGTGGAACTGTGTAGGAAGTGAGTACATACAGATGTCCAGAGAAATATTCTTAATCATGATGAGGTTACTCCAATACCCTCGACTGTGAGGGGAAGAAAATAAATGAATTACTATGTATGATGTACTTATATACATATTACGCATCTTTACAACCTGTGTAGAACCAAACAACAACAGAAAGAAGATCAACAACATCCAAGAATATGTTGATAATCCAGAGTGGAATAACAATATGTCAAATCAGTCCCTTTAGTTACAAAATTCTCTCATGCTGCCCTATTGACTTGTACAACTTATCCTTCTTGGCTCCCATTGAATCCCCAGAGTCTAAATTTTACGATCTGTCCCTTCGTGAATTTCGATCAACTACTTGAGAAAAATGTAGGCTAATTTGGTCATGGAAATGAATTTCAGGTTTTCATTTTAACCTGTCAATTGTGAGATTGTTTCACCTCCCTTTTGTATTTTCTTTTTCTAAATGAAAACAATTGTCGAAATTTTCACCAAAAAAGTTCCATATTTTTCAAAGAGCATAACAAAAATCTAGACAGTTTTTTAAAATGCCATGCAAGAGAATGGATCCAAAAAACCTCACTCAAATTATATTGGAGCTTGAAAATATTTTGTAGGATTTAACAGAAGTTGCTTTCTTCATACAGTAAAAATGTTGACTTTCAGAAACCAGATATAGAAATTTCATATTGGTTGTAGACTAACTAATAAATTCCATGTGGGACAATGCTCACCTGCCGCCATCTCGCTGAACATATGGGAAGTCAGATCCATTTAAACTAGCACAAGCACAAGTTTTAGGGTCTATGCAAGTTCCCTTGCAATTGCACCCAGCTGCAGCCTTAGGGAGGATGACATTCTTTGCAACTTGAATCAAATTAATATATTTGTAACCTGAAATTTCAGCAACTTCTGTAAGCTCACTTCAACAACAGCAGTTGGATAAGCTAATGTGAGAAGATGACTCGGTATTTCCACCACAAGGTCTAGCACTGCCCAGAATCAGCAATTTTAGTTTTTAACTAACTGTACTGTTAATGTACTCAAAAAAAAAAAACTAATGGGACAATTTAAGTCCTAAAATTGAGCACAGGATCCATAGGCTATATAGAAGACTTGGCAAGCCTCTTTAAGGCACCTGCTGTAGGTTGGTTCTTATATAATATGAAAGCTAGGGCAAGTTCGTCCAACTAGGAGCCAAAAATCCTACAAGTTTTCATGCGGAATCAACTCATTGCTCAATGTATTACACTGGTGGAGACATTCATCTAAAGGGGAAAAAACAGCTTCAATTCCACAGTAAATGTGAAAAGAGTTGCTCTAAGAATTCCATATTGGTTGCAGCAGGAAAATTCATAGGCATCAAGCGAGTTGGCAACTTCTCTCTATTCAGGTATGTGCAACACGTAGGCCAAACTAACAACAGATTCTAAACAAGAATAGCTCTCCCTTGTTGGCCAGACCAGAAAATCAAAAAATTTAATGTCATTTGAAAATGTGCAACAAAAGAAATTCCGCAAATTATTTGCCAGTTGAAAAACTGAATTTTACTAAGTTGAACAGCTGACATTGATTCATAAATGTTAACGTCAAAAAACACATCTTGTTTGCTTTCAATTTGAATAAAAATACATCACCCGGAACATGATTATTCACCTGATGGAGGAACAGGTGGTTCATCAACTAAATTGGAAGCTGGTATTGCACAATTTTCTCGACCACCTGTGATATCATCACACACCAAGCTTTGGCAACACAAAAGTACACAAATCAGATCTTATGCCTGCAAATCAAATAGTCGAATTATTCACTTCAATGACGCAACGTTTATACCCGCGTAAATCTGAAACAGACTGAGGGACTCGACCATAGACAAATTGAACCTGCCACCATGAAAAGAAGAAATGAGATTAGTTATCCTAGTTTATAAAGATATGGTGTTCCAAGATCAAAAGCAAATTTCAGGACATATTAAGTCTAACCTTCGTATAATAGTTTATCTTTCATAGTTAATCTACTAGATAATTGGTTGATACAGTGTTTGAAAACAACTCCCTAAGGGGGAGAGAAGAGGAGGGGAGGCAAATGAGAATTTTAGCCATGCTTGCTAAGGGGAAGGGAAGGGAGAGAAAGGTAAGAAAACTTCAGGGAAAGTTTAAACATGTTTGATTAATGTAAGTAATGGCAATGGATGCAAAGGGAAAGAATTAAGTTAAATGATAATATTACATTTCAGTGTGGTTTAATAGCACTCGCCCAAACTGGGCTCTTGGAGGGGAAAAGAGGAACAAGTTTTAGCCCCATTGATTACCTTCCTCTCATACTAAAACAAGAGGAAACATTACTAACAAAATTGCTGTGTTAATTCCTGATCCACAAGAAGTACATAAAACATGACCAAGTATTAGAGGAAACGGCATGCAATCTTTGTCTTCATTATAAGGTCAACATGGGTAATACTGGATGTGGAGAACAACTGAGTGATAATCTGCCTGTTTTCGTTCTAAAGATCTCTCTCTTTCCTTGTTGTAAACAGTCTTGATGTTTCTCAAAGTTCTCTTGCAAGGATAGAGCTAATGCAAAATCTTTACCTCCAACTTTCTTCTATTAGACTAGATATTAGATGATATCATATCAGTGATAATAGAAAACATTAATCTCTTTTTAAATTAGAAATGGCTCATATACTATAAACAATTATGGACATAAGAAGCCAAATACAATAATTTTCAATCAAAGAACAGAAAAGGAAGTCAAGAAATATGAGCAGAGCAGTCACCACAATTAAATCTAACCTGATTAGTAGTCAGCATTGGCTGTCCAGGCACTCTTTTGAGTCGATATTTATAGACAGTAAATCCAGAGATACCCTTATCAGCCCAGTACTTAACAACCTTCAGGCCAAAGAAAACAAGCATGTTAATGAGCCGATAAAATCATCTTATAGTGTTTTAAGGCATGGAAGTGTGACAGCATCACTATTGTAGTATGTTGGTCACCAAAAAATTGGAATTTGCAATCAAGTTGACTCATGCAGATGATTAGTTTATGTTACAGCACGAGAGCACTGGAGGTAGTCTAGGAGGCAAAATTAGCATTTTATAATTGACTCAATTCAGTAAGAATAGACACTTAAAGGAGACACTCATTCTAGGAAGAATTGTCAGGGAAATTGTAAAATAGAAAATGAGCCATTTGATTTCAATAGTTACCTTGTACAATCCATCATATGTGTAAATTCTACCAGTGTAGCTATTCGCACATTCATGGCCTCGGACCACTCTTACAGGTACGCCATCATCCATGCAATTCTGCAATTTTATAGACAAATAAAAATTTTATAATTACACAAAATGGGATGGCTATATATCATACTGCACATACAGAATTAACCACATCAACAACAGACAGACAAGCGAACCACTCATGCAACAAAGCATAGCATGATACCAACAAACTTCATGCTTCAAATTTACAGGAATCCGGTGGGAATAAGAAGAGCCAGTTGGAAAATAGAGGTCTCAATACCAAGTTATCACATCGCAGAACCAGCTTAATATAATAAGCTCCACCAGAGTTCAACCATCCTAGCACAGCATACCCCTATCAGTAGTCTAACAGCAAATAACAAGCACTAATGCACTCCTTAAACGCAA
The DNA here is from genome assembly GCA_900174645.1 of Sonneratia alba. Classification (NCBI taxonomy): domain Eukaryota; kingdom Viridiplantae; phylum Streptophyta; class Magnoliopsida; order Myrtales; family Lythraceae; genus Sonneratia; species Sonneratia alba. The sequence continues at coordinate 3,129,085 of FWPY01000071.1, forward strand.
GAACCAGCACAAAAGTTGAAAGGGAAATAAGGGAAAGACAATGCAAGTTAGTCAAATAGACATAATTTCCGAGTTTTTGATAGCAATGAAGCATCATCAAGGGGAATTGACTGAATGATAATACATGGAAATGATTTTTCAGACCTTGAGAGCCAAATTACCACGTTCCAGTTTTTGATCCCGAATTTGGCGCTTATTGCCAATTAGATTATGCCCACCTTGACCAGTATAAACAATTTCATCAGCATTATCCAAATCATCCTCATACATTCCTGAGAGGACAACACCAACAGCAAGAGGGAAACTGTAGGCCGGGTAGTCCTGCAACATCCAAATGAAGGATGGAGTTTCTTTCTCTATATTAGCATCATCACCCATCTTATGTAAAATATTAACCTCAAATGAGAGAAACATTGGTAAGCCAAAAGATTCCTCTTTCACGGTTTCTGATTTTGAAAGAAAAAGGTGGCATTGCAAGAATCTCCATCTAAGAAGTATATTGGGTCTAATGTTTTTTCCCCATTTTCTATTTCTTTTTTATAGTTCTGGATCAGCTAAAACCCTTGAGAAAAAGTATGATTAGCTATATTTCTTCTAGATTTTTCTAACAGATTGTATACCACTTGTTTAATTCCATCACAGAGCAAATAACAAGCACTGAGTACAACAGAAACTGCAGTTTGATAATTACATTTACAAAAAATAATGCAACCCAATTTGGGCATCCATCCTGAACTGACTTCAAGTGTCACTATCCACTGGACCTTGGGAAGCTGAGTTGCAACACGTCATTTTGGCTAGTGCAGGCTATAGTATTGATTCTGTTGTCTTTAGGTTATTATGGACAGCATTTTTTTTTTGAGTAGTCAAGAAATTAACTTCATTAATATTGCATCAAGAAGATGCGTAAAATCATATACAAAAATGGACAGCATATATTTATTTTGTATAGATTGAGAGAAACAACAGAATCTTCAAAAACATCCAACAACCTCCAGCTCGGCTAGTAGAGAAAATTTTGTATATGATGAGGTGTAAGATGATATCACTTCCTAGAGTAGAAACTAGAATTCAGGGAAGTAAGCTAGCACAAGCTTTGAGCGAGCTGGACCTTATGTAAGAGTTGTACAGATTTGATTTTGTGGAATGAAACAGACAGAATTATTGAAAAAAATGGTGCAACATGACTCCAACACAGCTTAAATTATATAAAGGAAAACCTAAGAAAGGAGATGAATATGCTTTACCGCTTGGTACGCAGACCCCATGTAATCAATTCCATTCAGCCAATGACTATGAAAACCAACAACCACCATTTCAGCCCGTGAATAGAACTGGTGTCCAACCTTAATACCTGCCGCAAAGAGTAGCTGTTGAACCTACAACTAGAATGCAATGTTTAAAAAGCATTAACTGCAAAACAAGATTCTTGATAGGACACTTCTAGTACTTCAGACCTAGTAACTGTCACAATCGCAATATAAAAGGAAAGCAAACCAACCTGGAATTTCACCAACCCTTTTCTTAGGGTTCAATATGGTATTGGTCTCTAGCATCTGGTAGAGAGCTCCAACATAAAACAGTAAAAAAGAGCATGAGTAAGACTGAAATATCAAATGAAAATAAAAGGAAAAAGGTAATATAATAATTTCAAATACAAAATTATAGAAACATAACTTCAATAAGATCATTTGAGGCACTGACAAGTTTAACTTGAAGAGTAGCTAAAGGGAGGTCTACGACCACATCTAAAGGCATCAAATGTACAAAGAGGAATAGCCTCCTTAGTTGCTTATTTGAAGAACCTAGAAATTATATTTAGTGGCCCTGGACATAATGAGAAGGCTGATAAAACTAATTTGTATGAAGAGTTATACCAAGAAAGAAGCAAGAACATCAATTCCTACAAATAGATCAAGGGAATACCTTGGTTATTGCCTTCAAATCAGGACGCTTGGCCAATTTCTTTTTATCCTCCTTAGGAGCATCTCCTTTCTGCATAAACCTTATCAAGCTTATATGTTGACATTTTATATCTACTAATCTAACATAATTCACTCACCAAATCGGTAAGGCAACAACCAGCTGACTCTGAATCTCACAACAGTATTGCATACTCAATTAGATTACAAAAATAAACATAGAGCAAGGAACTTGGGAAAGAAAAGGATTCATCACTAAAAAAAATATTCTTCCCAAGAAAGCAGCTCAGCAAGACTCTGGGTTAGTTGAAGCATGATAAATACTCTGGCAGGAAAAGAAAAGAAAACAATTACAAGCAATATATCTCAAAAGTTGAAACACAGAAAAAAGGGTATTTAAACAAAGTCTGCAAGTTATTTCTTAACGCCAGAAGAAACTAAATACACTGAGAAAATGCCCCACCAACAAGCACTCTTTCTCCTAAAAGGGAATCCAAGAAAATTAAGATATTTACAACTAACGCAAATAAATTCTTAACGCCAGGTAAGGGGATAAAAAAGGTCCATGTAAATGCAACTCACCACAGACATTTTGTAAGAAGAGAACCATGAAATGTAAGATATAAACAATAAAGGAAATGTGAGTCATTTCCAGACAGCAAATGAAATAAAACAAACAAGAAAATGCCCCACCAAAAGGATTCCACCTTGAGAAAAGGCTACTGAGTAATGCAATAGTTTAGGCAAACTTCAACGATTTATTAGCAAAATGTATTTCAAGCAAGTTCAGCTATCTGCTTGAATAGGATTAGTCTTGCCATCTGCAGTAGAACCAACACAGTAAAAGCTTACCATGCAAACGGCAACAAAATGATTATCAAGAATCAACATCGACTAATTGTTTTAACCATCAAGACCACAAGCAATTGCAAACCCCAAGTTCCTTGATAATATAAGGATTCTACACAGATGTGATATGGAATATCCTCTGAGGGTTGCATATCATGGACATGCATTCTAATCATTCGCAAAATAAGGACATGCAGAGATCATAGAGCACCACAGGGAACAGCTTCTAACAAAGAGAATGGAGAAAAAAGCCAAACCTTGATAATCTCAGCTAAGACAGACCTAAAGCGGAAGAGAAAACCAACCTTAGATTTTTTTGATCCCTTAGCAACCCCTTTCTTCTCAGCAGCCTCTTTTCTGCACCTCTTCTCCTCCTCCTGATAAGTGAGTCAATAGATTAGCCATTTCCGGCGAGCATAACACAAAACTGCAGAAAATGAGGTGATAGAAAACTTGGAGCTATGCAAAGAACAACTAACCTGCACAAAGTGAAGATAATGCTTGTTGAACAACCTAAGTGTTACCTTCACCTTAGCATGATCGCTCTTCTCGGCCACATTCAGCACGTTAGCACCGTCAGCCATAGCTCCATTTTCATCCTTCAAGCGCCCGCTCAAAAGCCGTTCACACAGCGTCTCCTTAACCTTAACATAATCACTCTTCTCACCCGCTGCATTGTCCTTCTCTTCGCCAATTGATGCAGCTAGCTGCTGCCCCTCCTCCTCCGGAGCTGTCTCATTCCCATTTTCCACAGACTCCGCCGCCACTCTCCTCCTGACCTTCACCCTCTTCTTCGCGCGGCCATTCTCCTCCACGTCAAGAAGATCCGCCCGGTGCTGAGCCATCTGCTCCTTCTTCTTCTGCGCTAGCTGCTCCTTCTCCCTCTGCTTCGTTTGAATCCTCAAACTCTGCCTTCTCTGAACAATTCTGTTCCCAGGATCGCCCTCTTCCAGCTCAGCCTTCTCCTTGCTGACACTTCCGGGGCTCTTAACTGCGTCAGAGTCGGGAGGAATCGCCACGACGCACTGGTCAGCTCCCGCTTCGACCTTGCTCTTCGGCGTCGCCACCACCATTCTCGAACCCACCCACCCCCCCTCCACTCGCCCGATCGAGGTAGAGTATCAGCACCAAACGCAGGAATCGATCAAAAAATACACCACAGAACCTCAGCAGCACTGGCCGAGGTCACTCACCTGATGAGGATGCCGGAGGGAGAGGGAAAGACTCCATGGACGACGGAGGAGAGGAGCAATGAGAGAGAGCGAGAGAGAGAGAGAGAGGGGAGGGTGGAAGCCGTGGCGCCTAACTTGTACGGCTACTCCCTCGAGAGAGAGCGAGTTAGGCTCTCTGCTCAAGATTCCCCCTTTTTTTTTTCCTTCCAGAGTCGAAATTAAAAAATAAGAATAAAGTCGGGGTTTCCTCTCCCCACCCCCCCGCCACTTTTCCGACTAGCTTGCTCGGCAACTGTCTTACGATTCTCATAGATGTGCAGGAGCAGAAGGTTTACATGTCTCAGCTTTGACAATTCTTACCCCTTTCTTCTCTGCCATTTTTAATCTGCTGCCCCCACAATCCTCTCCTGGTGTCCCGTTCTTCCTAGCTTGCAAGCCGGGAAATTTCGGAGAAATACCGATTACACTTGTTGGTGCACATCTGGTACGTGTTCTGCATGTAGCAAGAATGGAATGGTTGTTTTCAGGACGAGAGTTCCCACCAAAGAGGGCGATTGTGTTGCAGAGAGAGACCATGTGTCAGAATTGGTCGTGTCGGCATTGTTTTCCTCTCTGTTCATGACGGAAAGGTTCAAAACAAGGCATCAAAGATCCAGAAAAAGAAGATCCGAACGACTGATTGCATCTCGTTGGTTTGTAACAGATATGGGCAAAGAGAAGAAGCTGAAAAGAATGAGGCTGAGATAAGAGCAGCAGAAGGAGAATGCGGAGGGAGAGCCGTTGGATCTCTGGCAGAAGTATCAGCGTTCTGTACTTTCAGTGCCGACCACAGTGGAAACCGATCAAAAGAAACATCGTGGTTAAAACGTTTGCACAACTGAAATAATGGACTGTGAGCATTGGTGCAGAAGTCCCCATTGGGGACCCCGATTGGAAGGTATGACTTACCTCAGTGGAGACAGCATTAGTGTCTTATGTTTGCTGTAAGGCAAGATTTCATTTCCCTGTCCCAGTTGTAGTTTCCCCAGTGACAGAATGTCAATGAAACAAGTACCACATGCTGTCTGAAATTAGTACGGAGACCATGTGTATTTATTACCGGACACACAGTCTGGGGTCGAGTTACCTTAGTTGCAGGATCATTACAGCACCATCCATGCAGGTTCATTAGGAAACATGCAGACTGGCAGTCTTCTGCACCAATATGGGCCTTCTTGTTATGAGTTGTGTCTTGAGGCAGCTTAGGTCACTGACTTAAGTGTATCGATGCACTGTGGTTATGCATGACTGGATTTCTTCAAATCGAAATAACATAACGGCAAGAAACAATAGAACTAAGACTGATGTTTGCTGCTCATATTCACAGTAACTGAGGGTACAAGAAGGTTCTGTTTTTCCAAACACATGAATGATGGAGAAAGAATAAAGTAATAGGGCTGCTGTACTTTGTACACTTTGTGAAACAGCTAATTCTTCTATTTCTTTCTCTTTTCTTTTTTCTGTAGATGTTTCTTGATGACAATATTATGCAACAACAACAAGAATTAACAAGATGAAAGCACAGACAGCAAATGATGTAGATTTTCTTTCTTTGCTTTTATTCTGTTCATCTGAATAACTGGCTCCCCAGGGTCACACTGGGCATTTCTTCTCCCATGACTGTAGTCAAACTCATCTCTTTCTCGAGTATCCGGTCGAGTTCCATCATCACATAGCTCATCACTGGCCTCATTTCGCTCGAGGGTTCTGCACATCGCATGCTCAACTGCACATATGCTGTCATGCATTCGGCTGTGAAGCTGCTTCCCAGTCTCCGATCAATTATTGTGTCACAAACTTTGCTGTAGACTGGATTGCTAAACAGCTTTATGAAGACAAAAGGAAAGAACAGCCCACATTCAGATGGATTCACAAAATGGAGATGTATAAAACATTGTAACAAAAATCTGATACACTATCTCCGATGTCTTTCAACATTTATAAAGTCTGTCTCCATAACTAATTGCACAGCGGGATCCATGACTAAATTCGAGTGACACAAGGGAGCATTTAAAACAATCAGGTACTGTCAACCATACCTATATCAAGCTGATTTTATGGGGGCTAACATGCAAAATAATGGTCCAAGTTTATAGCTAGACAAACCACTTCATTGGTTAAATGTCTAACTGACCAAGGTGGCAGGTCCACTCTGGTTTCTAAAAACTGAGTTATATCACATTTCAGCATTTTCATGTCAGCATTATATCGACAAACTTTTAATACGCAATTTCACATACCCACTCGACCAAAGTCTGGTCAGATTCTGGAAAAGGAGATCCTGCAGCTTCTCTCCCACTTATTAATTCAAGAAGGAATACACCAAAGCTGTACGTATCACTCTTATTGGAGAATCTCCTAAATTCCCTTACCCTGAATGATTCGGAAGAAATGATATAAGAAAAGATTAAAATCAAGACCAAATAACAGAACAAGCACCAAAAGAGACATACTCAGGGGCAAGAAAGATGTCATCTGTGGCCAACTGTGAAGATGGGCCTGCAACATTGAACTTCCCAAGGATGTTGTGAAGCCCAGCGTCTGCAACCTTCGGTATAAAGTCCTCGTCCACAAGAACATTGGCTGTCTTAAAATCCTTATGCACTAAGTGAGGGCTCAAAGAATGAAGATGGGCCAAACCTGATTAAGAGACAAAGATTAGGCTCAGTTTGCTGATAGCTGAAACATTCTGAAATAGAAATTTTGATGCAGAAGCATCATGACACAGAGGTTGTCAGTCTAGAAGTAATTATCTATTCTGCTGAAAGAACAATGCAAAATGAAAAAATAACTGTGATCTTGAAAACAGAGGAAAACCTTTTGTGATACTGATACTTGTTTCTCTTGAGAAAAGGGATACTAATACCAGGAATGTCATAAATGCTCACTGATTTTGCAGAGGATCACCTTTAGCTGCCCTGAGAGCTATGGAAAGTCTATGCTTGAATTCTAGCTTCTCACCCGAACCTTGACTAGATCCTGCACAGATAAGTACCTTAGCTTTAAATTACTGCACTTTTCACCTCTCTTGGAGCAAACTTATCATTCTATTTGCCTGGAGAGAAGGGGCTCATGATTGCATAATCGTTTGCTTCACGTATACTAAAACTGCACTCACTGAAGAAAAAACAGCAAGCGGGTGGGGCATTACCATACAGGTGACTGGAGACACTCCCGTTAGTTATATACTCATATACTAGAAATTGTAGATTGTTGTCCTGGCAGTAGCCCAAAAGACGCACGATATTCCGGTGCTGAATAGAAGAGAGGAAGCGTACCTGACAGTATTGACAAACAAAGAAAATATCATATAGATTAAAAGTGAAAAGGGAAAACCTCTGTACAAATTACCAGAAATGACATAAAACTATTGGAGGATTGAAGATATAGAACAACGCTCTTTTAGCAATATCAGAATTTTGCACTCTTAAAGATAGTTCTTTAACTTTAGCCTCAGGATATATAGTCCTTTGCCCTCTCTGTCTTCTTGGGTTTATCAAGGTTGAGTACCTAATGTAAAATCTGAATAAGCTGAAATAGGCTGGAGATAGGAAAACCTCATCAACAAATTCCTGAGTTGGAGCTTGTGAACGCTTCTTAATGGCCACAAGCCTCCCATCTTGAAGTAATCCCTTGTACACCTCACCAAATTTTCCAAAACCTATCCGATTCTTCTCATCGAAATTCTTTGTGGCCATAGACAATTCTTCAATGTCAAAGCACCTTGCTTCCCGCATAGATAACTCGATCCCAACATGTCTTGCAACTGCATATACTAGCTCATTTACTATGGACCAAAAGAATTGAATTGGGAGAGGATGCTAAGGAATAACCATAAAAAAAAATCAAATAGATGTGATAAATATCAAAGCATTCATTACAGCTGACCCGTGATGGCCTATTTGTTATGACAAATAACAAAGGAGACTAATAGCATACAGATTATGAAATTGTGGCATATCACATTTCCATTCTACTGTATCAAACAGGTTGCAAGTGAGTGGACAAGCATATTCATTAAAATCACTAAGGAAGATCGAAATCATCACAAGCAGTTTATTATCACAAGAAGAAAAATTTTTTTTGAACAAATCACAAGAAGAAAATATGGCAAAGCAAAATTTGAAGGAAAAATGTACTCTCATAAGTAGAGGGATCCTCTACCGTAAGTGATATTTTGGAGTTTACCTTGAATTGAAGGATCAGAAGAACCAGTCTCAGAAGTACTCAAAGCATTCCTATTACGACAGAGGCAGAAATATGTAAGAAATGCGATTGTCCCCACCAAAGCCACAGTTCCAGCAGCAAAACCTAATACTACTGCAAGAGTCCTGGACATTTGGCTGGGGATCCAACTTTTTTCGGCTATACCAGCGGCTTTTTTTCCTACTCTCTGCTGTGCAAAAGAGATTCATAGACCCTGCAACCCATGAAAGAAGATGATGAATGAATAAGTAACTGCTTTGGCACCGACAAATTAAATTATATATGGTAAACAATAATTAAATGGTAGAGCCAGCTACGTCTGAGATGCCAACAGCCAGAGAAATAACTCAGCCAGTATGTCCACAGGTCAGGGAAATAACTTTTCGATTACAGGCAAGGCACATCAGCCTAGGAAGTGGGAAAAAAGGGCACTAGAAGTTCTATTACTGAGTATTGAACCCTTAATCTCCTGGGTATGGGTCAGAAGGCTAGTACCTTCATTCCAAATCTCCTTTCTCTAGTCAAGGGAATAATTTTCACCATTCATTTATCTCAAAATTCTCATAAGTTCTTCAATGGGCCAAAAAAACAGGGGAATAAATGAAATTATCAACTCTTACAACTATCTTAGCCAAACGTGAGTCAGCATCAAACTGCTCATAAGCATCGCCAACAGACCATTACTGCTTATCCAACCACTATCCCCGTTCCAATAGGCAACACATAAGTATCATAGTATTCAAAACATCATCCAATTTTCTGTTCATAATGTTATTCTAAAAATAACGTTTAGTTTAAATCATGGAGCTTTTCCACATTTAATAGCATATACACTTCTAATCTGCCTATACAATCTGAAAAAACAAAGAAAATTTGTATCTCTGTAGCTTATATGGAAGTTCAACTATGAATGTGAATCTAAATGCAGATGACAGACCGAAGATATTTCAGTGTTACAACCCGGCAATGAATATTCTCAGAAAATCACCACATAAATGGGCAAGTAATTGAAGATTCCATTGAACCTGAGAATTGTCCAGAGAGTTGCAGCTGAGTAAGAGAGCAATTTAACCTCATTTGCCCATCACAAGCTGAAGGAATCTCCAGCTACATCGGGTGGCAAAATCCGAATTCACCCTCAACCCCGCACTGAGCTTAAATCCCAAAAAACATCAAGCAAACAACTGTTGATGAATGAATCCGGTCAAATCAAAACAAAACAAAACAAAACAATACCAACCCAGGGCTAGTGATCGCAGTCCGAGTTCTTGAAGTTGCAGAAGGCAACAAGGAAGACATCCGCCGAGTACGTGCAGATGCTGGACTGATTAAACCCCATCATCAAAAAAGGAGGGGGGTTGCTTAGTGTACCTTTCTTTTTTTGCTGATTAAATAAATAAGAGTATCATCGTTGAGTACTGATAATGCCTACAGAAAGAGACCTCCGCCGACGACAAACCTTCGGGGTTTAATACTCCCCTTCACTGCCCCTCCAACTCCCGAATTTAAAGCACCAAACAAACCCAACAAACGAATCAGACGAATAAATAAAGCCGATCAAGCGAGATTGGACCCGACCCCTTCATCCTCTGGTGTCCCAATGCTGGAAACCCCGGCCAAAATTTCACGGTGTGACCAGAAAGAGACAAAACGGAAAATCAAGAACAAAGAATGCAGTTCGATTGGTGAAAGAACGGGGATAGAAAGGAGGGAGTTCACTTGTTTGTTCTATGGTGAACGCTTTATTTATATATATTTTCTAGTTTCTGTCTAGCTGCGTGGGCTGTAAAGCAAATGCTCATGGCTGTCTTCCTACAGCAAGTAGTGAGAGAGAGGGTGGGTGTGGAGGTGGATGGAGAGCTAGGGAGAGGAGACGATCCGCAATCGGTTTTAGCGGTTTTACACCGTCTGACCTGTCCTGGACAAAGAATCTTGGCTGTAACAGACCCTTGCCTCCTCTGGTGAGCGGGGGTTCGGTTCGGTTCGGTTCGACTTAGATCATCCTAATACCAAGAGAGTGGACCAGACCAACCGATAATAAACATGACCACCGGTGACAATCGATCCGCCCCTAAACTTCCTAAGATCGGATGGCAGAGCCATTTCCCGTTCTGATAAAGAATAAACTATCACAAAGGCAAATTAATCACTTTAATTAATATATGTAAGCTCGATCTCGACCCTCCATACTACACATACATACACACACATGAAGTATGATCCTACTCTTTTATCATGTGGCACGTGGCAACCATCCACATCCCATTAGCATATTTATGGAATTACCATCCGCCTTTGGCTATGAATAGCCCTAAGGTGAGAGCGACCGTATGATCTACTCATTTACAATTCCCGTTCGTACCATCATTTACTTTGATGGTTATTGGCTTGAGTGTTGGATGGTCAGATCGGACCATCAACCTTGACTTGACTTCCCTCTCTTGATATTCACAAGCTTGGACAAGTAGCACAATGACCGGACAGTCCAATCCATGAGTGACCTGGCCGGTGGTATACTAGTTGGATTGAGTCGGTCTCCAAGTTCCTGCTTGAAGACTCCCTTAACCCCTTAGTTCCACCTCCAGGCAAATAATGTACAAAACAATAATGATTTGTTATAAATATTGGATTCGATATAAACTCATAAAAACCATGCACATTCTTATTTTAAAATTTAAATTAATAAGTGATAATATTTAATTTTTTATAAATTCATGACTTTCTCTTTTACTTGATCATTATTATTAGAATAACAAATTTTCTCTTATAAGATAGACCATCTGATCACCGTGTGTCGAGAACTTATGAGCGACTGTTGTCGGAATCAAATATGTATCGGTCGAGATCCACTCCATTCAAATGTCACTATAAAAAAAACTGTGGAATTTCCAATGTACAATATGGATTTAAACTACAGAGAATAAAACTATGAAAAAGGGAATAATACTATGCAACAGATATACTCCAACCAGAATAATATGAATGGATGGATAGATATATATATAGAGAGAGAGAGAGAGATGGCAGGCGCTGTGGGGCCGCAGTCGTCACCTGCCAGCTATGTTGACATTGCTGCTACTTAGCAAAATAAATAAATAAATATTTTATGGGAAGTTGAATAGAAGTAGCCGTTACTCAAGTGTTCCCCCACTTCCCACTTCATTTTTTTTTAATTTTCATTATTTATAAAATATTTATTTATTGCAGTAGCATTTTCCTGTTATATAAGAGGTGTATGAATCATCAAGAAATAGGTTTCGAAGATTAAAAAAAATAAAGAAAGTATAGGAAGTCTCACCGCCTATATATAAATTCAGGAAGGTATCATGATTACAACATTAAAGTAATAATACTGTATCGAATCTCTGTCATTAATCGGAAAAGTAATTTGATATCATGGGATTTATCTCCGTTGAATACCTTCTGTTGATATAAGCGTGAGCATAGAAGAGAAGTGTCCGACTCGTGACCAGCTGTCAACTAATACGATCATACATTGGAAAGACAGAGATAAAGTTGTGAATCATCGATTTTTGGCATTTAAATAGAAATAAACTCAATCCCTTTAGTGATATCAACATATTAACCAATAAAACTCTCATAATTATACAGTTATTTTTTAGTTTTAATATTTAAATATGAGATAAGTCGGTAGAAAATAATATAAACTAACTCACATTAGTTGGTATCTCCTTTTTCAATGAATAAGTGTAATTCACCATTGGTTTTAACTTTATATTATACACACACAAGCACAAATTCTACCTTTTTTTAATCAAATCACTCCAAAAGCACCAACAATGTGGATAGATTCTGACTCAAATAGATACCCAAAAGACGAAGAAGAAGAAGAGGAACAAAGAAAGGCTGTCTGGCTGATCCTAACACGTGGGAAAAGTTAATCGAGAGTCATATGGGAATAGTACACGAATTTTACTTACCTGAATTTTGGGGTCCATATCCTATCCACTAATCATAAAAGACAATCCACCAAACGCACTAAATTCAGCAAGGACAGCCTGTTCGGCCCGACGGCTATCCAACTATAATGTACAGTCTGCAATATCGATTTCGTCGCCATCCGTACTTCGGTCGGAATATGGTAACAGTATGATGTCTTTCGACCGTTGCAATTACGACGGCAAGGAAAGGAAGTGAATCTAATGGGGGATGATTGGAACGTTGCTGCCGAGGTCTCTGTAAAAGGGACACACACCTTTGTCTGATGTTCGTGCTGGCCCAGTAATGGCAATGGGCGCACTCCTCCGACCTCTGTCCCTTTCTTTTACAGAGACCGTATGGATCTATGGCGTCCTGGACAGAGTGCATGGGCCACGAGCCACTCACGTAAACTGATTGATTGATTGGACCGGTCCGACATCCCTTCATCTTAAACAGAATCTCGAATGGAAATCATCCGTGATCAAGAGACGAGGGAATAATGTGAATCACACTCTCTTAAGCTCCAGCTCCGTCGCCTCGGCCTCCATGAAACGATCCTCTGTTTATGGGTCGAAGTGGGTACGGTTCAGGTGCTATTCGTAGATGCCATTGGCCGATCATTCGGGGGTGCCTTTGTTTGGTACTGTCGGGGACTCAAACCTTTCTTTTACTGAGTTAGAGATGGTAAAATTCGGAACAACCCGAAAAGAATGGCCGGGTATAGTATGAAAAAGCCGTACTTAGACCAGTGTTTTCATCTCGTCTGAGAGATTGGATCGTGTTAGTATGGCCTTAAAATATGAAAATAAGTTTTGTAACAAAAAGAATATTATGAATTTTTTTTTAAAAGGTTAGTTATCTTTAATTATACTATAATATTTTTATTTAAAATTAATATAAAATTTATATTAATCGATAAATTATAATATAAAAAATTTTATCTTGAAATATAAATATGAATTATTTAAATTTATTTTTAAAAAGTAATTATTTGTATGATTCATGTCAAGTTCGAACCGTCCAAAACACGAAAAATTCGTATCCGAGCTGAGATTTTTGAGCCACGTAAGATGGTGATTTGTATCAGTGCGGTCTAAAAACTCCGTGCTGGCCCAAATTGCTAGTAGCACAAAAGGGTATCAGACACCGCGGTTTGATTCTTGGGGCTTCCATGCTCCAGCTCTGAGGTGCTGGCTTGATTTTTCCACTCCACCTGCCATCTCGATGTAAAGCCCCGTCCCTGCCAGGGCTAGCCTAGCCGCGTCGGGTTTAAGGTGCGACATTCGACCAATCAGAAAGACGCTGTGTCGGCCCGATTCAGTCGATGGATGCTGAGTGTCTTGAAATTTTACCTGTTCTTCATCCCCTAATCTAATTAGATCACCGAATCCAGCACCATGAAATTAGGGCAAGAAGAAAAAAGCCCATCGTCATCAGACAGTCGACCCGAAGAGGAGCCCAGCATAAATGGGCCTCCCAACCGCTTGCGACCCAGTGATCGACGCGCGCACGCGCGCGCACTTCCATGGTGATCAAACCGAGAGCGAAACAAGACAACAGAAGGGCACGACGCGAGTGGCATGAATCTCAGGAAGGTGAGAGGAAATTTCGAAGAAGTCAAATGGAAACCTCAGCCTACCAAAGGCCTGGAACCCACCAAACTCCAAGGCACCCGTTGGGCCCCCACCCCCGTGCCACGTCAGCACCCGTGCGCGATCTCCATCCTCTTGGGTTCGATCAGCCGATCGAGCTGGCTCTTCAGCGCAGCTGAGTCACTTCAGCATCAGCTCGATTTGGCGACTAAAAATAAAATAAAATAAAATAAAATCCTGCGATTTCTGTCTGGCTTTTCACGTCCCCCCACTCGCCATCCGGCGCGCGTGCCATTCCCTCTCCGGTGAATTCTCGGCCTCCCCGCGTCGAATCCGCGGGCAGTGGTGAATATGTATCCCACGGCTCTTCTCACGACATGCCACGTCCGACATTTTCCGACCCAATCCACCTGCTAATAGTATCCACAAATTCTCTTGAATTAATATAAGTTTGAATTAGCTAATTTTTAATATTTTTTGTAAAGATAAAATTAAATATCTTACTTAAATAAGAAATAATAATGGATAAGGGACCATCCGTCATTATCTACTAGTGAATCTTTGCCCATTTGTTTTACTAAGTATATATTATAGCAATTGTACTTTGGTCCAATGTCCATCGGGCCACTCTTCACCCGATTTTGACTCGAAAGTCATGTGTAATTTCGATTAGGTTCAGTTTTAGATCATGTGTACTCTTTTTTCAAATTAAAGTTTGACGTGTTAGTTTTTTTATCTATAAGATTGTTTTCTATGATATAATGTGGGCCACAAAATTAAACCTAGTGGTCATTCTCGATGAGACAAGCATGCTTGGATATGAATTAATCAGTATTTGTATTCTTCATAATGTGTTGCTTGTTTGAATAAGAAATAGACACTATGTATTTACGAAAATGATATGCTTGTGAGCAATAGTAATCTACACTATTGATCATAAATTATAATTTTAAAATTATTAAATTCTCGCTATTAAAATTTTTTTAATTTTATTTATGCTAGTGTGTTTGTTATATGTACGTAATAAAAAAATAAAAAAATATCACGTTTAAAAATATCCATGAACGATAGGATCAAGCCAACAGTTCAAAACCAGGCATAATCGAAGGATGAGGGCCGTACATATGATCGTGGGGAGCAACAAGATCGACAACGTGGATATATACTCGCAAGCACATTTAAAAAATTAAAATTACCGGACAGGACAACGGAGAGGGACGTTGATGTCTTGCCACGCGTGTTCCTTCCGCGCGTGAGGCCACAGCCATCCCCACCTCTCTCTCTCTCTCTCGCGGATTTCGCCATATATCACAGCAAACAAACTCCTCCAGACTTCGAAGCGAGCGCGAGCAGATCATCATTCAATCGCCAGTGCAAGCAGCGGTAATTTAATTTCAAAAAAAAAGAGAAAAAAATTGAAAATTTATTGAAGATAAGTAGAGAGAGGAAGTGTTGTCCTCCTCCTGAGCTCGGCAGGCAGGCAGAGGGATAGAGAGAGTGAGAAGCTTGCTGCCAGGTTGGCTTCTCGGGATGGAGCCGGAGTCTGCGATCCCTAATCCCCGCAACCCTCCCCCGGTAAGGGTTCTCCCTTATCTAATTCCTCTCCTCCTCCTCCTCCGTGTCTCGATGTCCGCGTTGTTGTACGTGATATGCATAGCTCGTGATGCGATTGACCGTACCGGGGATATTTTTCCCCGTTTTTCTCGGTTGCTTCCGGTTGATTTCCTGTGAAGGAGTGGTACTTCTGGTCTTCTTATTTTTGCTGTCGATGTGGTTGGTGCCTTTTTTTTGAATGATGGTCCGCGCTGGGCTGCTTTGAGTGTGCTCTGTTGGTCCCGCGGCCGGGACCTTTTTGGCTAATTGTCGTTGAATTGGGCTCTCCCACGGAGTTAGATATAAGTTATCGGGGAGGTTGAATTGACCCTGATCATGTTGATAGGAAATTGGTATAGATAGGAGTAGCAAAGTGCAGTAGAAACTCCATAAGGTGGACAATGAGGTTATCCGCTATCAAACTGAACGGATAAAGCTTCACTTTCCATATTGTATAATGATTTATGCTGAAGAAACTAGATGTCATCTCCAATAAGAAGTTTTGACAACTACTAGTGTGGAAGTCTATTGAATATGTTTGAGATCTTTGCTCTGGAATGAGTTTGTTTTTCTAGTTTTCTTCATGACTGCTAAAGGTCTTCCGTTTACTGCCTGCTAGCTTACTTTCTGTAGTATCCAGTTGCACTAATGAGAACTGAGTAACAGTCTGTTTGAAATTAATTAGTCAGTGTCTGTCATGTGGGAAACGAATGAATAAGGCCCACAAGAACAGATATCAGACCAGTAGTAAGCCATAGGGATGTATAAGGGTGCATTAGATAGATTAGGGGTGACTATAAGTTATTAGAAATCATTCATCTCTCATTGCAGCTCTGCTTAGTTTGCTAAACGGTTCCTACATACCACATAACTAGATTATAATTTCATTCCAGATGCTGATTATGAGCACTGTCTTGTCCTCTGTCTTATATTGTTTAATAGGAAGCATCTAATTTAAGTTCTGGTTATGTTTCATGCAGCTTTCATGGTTGGGTCTTTCGAGAAATCTGTTATTGGCATATCAGAGCTTGGGTGTAGTATACGGAGACTTGAGCATTTCTCCTCTCTATGTCTATACAAGCACGTTCCTAGGGAAATTGCAGAAGCACCAAAATGAAACTGCAATATTTGGAGCATTTTCCTTGATCTTTTGGACTATTACGCTGATCCCATTGCTTAAATATGTTTTTATCCTCTTGAGTGCTGATGATAATGGTGAAGGTGTGATGAGACTCACCCTTTATAGTTTATATGAGATGTCATTGAGTTAAGCTACTAACTGAGTTTCTAAAGATGTGTTTTAGGTGGGACGTTTGCTTTGTACTCGCTGCTCTGCCGACATGGAAAGTTCAGTTTACTTCCCAATCAACAAGCAGCTGATGAGGAGCTCTCAGCATACAAATATGGGCCGTCTTCACAGGCTGTGGCATCTTCTCCACTTAAAAGATTCTTGGAGAGGCATAAAAAACTGAGGACTGCGCTTCTCATTGTGGTACTTTTTGGTGCTTCTATGGTCATTGGTGATGGTGTTCTGACTCCATCTATTTCAGGTGGAGTACTGAAATTTGTTTCTCAGTTGGATGAAGTTCCTGATATTCTGTGTTGCACTTTCTTCTTTATGATTAAATTTGATCCAGTTTCTTCCTTGTGGCATCTTGGGTCAAATGCAAATTATAAATTTCTAGGTTGAAGAAGCCCACTATTTAGAAAGAATCTTGTATTGTTCATTGAAGTCAGCAACTCTTGTTCTGGTTCTTGACTCTATTTGCTTTCTGTTTCTGATCATTGGAAACTTATCAGCTTTGTGCTTTTCATGATCTATTTTCAAATATCCACTCACCTATTTGTTTAATTATTATTGTTATTTTCTTTTGCAGTTTTATCAGCTGTATCAGGGTTGAAAGTGACAGAACAAAAGTTAACGGACGGTGTGCAAGCTGTCTATCTCGTACATTCACTGGTTTTGGTTTTAATTGTTTTACTTATGATGATTCTCTATAATTTGCAGGTGAACTACTCTTGATTTCATGTGTCATAATAGTTGGCCTATTTGCGTTGCAGCACTGTGGTACCCACCGTGTAGCCTTCTTTTTTGCTCCAGTAGTAATTATCTGGCTGTTTTCCATTTTTTCCATTGGACTCTACAATACCATATACTGGAATCCAAAAATAGTTCGAGCCTTTTCTCCCTATTACATTATCAAGTTTTTCAAGGAGACTGGCAAAGATGGGTGGATTTCTCTTGGAGGTGTACTTCTGTCAATTACAGGTGTGCTGGCCGTGAATTTCTCTGGTGCACTAGTTTTTCACTTCTGCAAAACATTAATTTTGGATTTTCTTTTTCAATTAATTCCTTACCCATGATGGTTTATACTATTTTGAAAGTTGACTTTGGCTGATATTGCCTCACTGGGTGGCCAAGTTCATCTACTGAGAGCTTCCTGTATTTGGTCTATCCAGGTACTGAAGCTATGTTTGCAGATCTTGGCCATTTTACTGCCTTCTCAATTAGGGTAAGTTTTTTTTTGAGGTGCAGAATGAGCATCTTTGTTGGAAAAAATCTATTACACTGTCTGGTAATCCTTAACTAAATGGCATCTGCAAATGAGGAGAGTATAATTTTGAATCCTTGTTGTTCACCTTGTACAAAGGAGTCAATCGTCCTGAAGTAGTTTATCTTGTGCTTGCAGCTTGCATTTGGTCTGGTTGTATACCCTTGTTTGGTAGTTCAATACATGGGTCAAGCTGCTTTTCTGTCTAAGAATACTGGTTCCATTCCCTACAGCTTTTATAACTCAATACCTGGTGAGTGCCTCCCCTCATTAAATGGTTAGTTTCTTCTCATTTTTCCTCATTGAGGATGAATCTAAACTTGATACTGTAAAAAAGGTCAAGGAAAACTATTATAAGTTTTCACATTAAGCCTGCTGTGGATGGGCAAACTATTTCAATTGGTAAATTATTTCAAGTTGATGTCGCTATCATTTTGGTATTTAATTCAATTAGCCTTCTTGCTCTGCAGACTCTGTGTTTTGGCCTGTCTTTGTTATTGCCACTCTTGCGGCCATTGTTGGAAGTCAAGCTGTAATTACTGCTACATTTTCAATCGTGAAGCAGTGCCATGCCCTTGGGTGCTTCCCACGTGTCAAAGTTCACACCTCGAAGCATATTTATGGGCAGATCTACATCCCTGAGATAAACTGGATCCTCATGGTTCTCACTCTTTCTATAACTGTTGGGTTTAGAGACACAACTTTGATCGGAAATGCTTACGGTAAGTCCTCATATATCCATAGTAATCACTCGTGCTGCAACAAACAGCATGTGATTCATCTTTTATCATATGCTTCCATGGTTTAATGGGTTAATTCTAGGGAGCCTGAAGAGACTTCTTTTGAACTTGAATAGCTATCAATTGTCTGAATAGTTTCCCGTTGTAGTTGTCAGAATATATTGCAGAGGAAAACAGAAATTGGAAAATCCTTGGTGAAAGCATGTCGTGGATGATGAGGAAAAATTGTATGAGCTGATTCCTCTTCATCTTTTTTGGGTTCCAGGACTTGCTTGCATGACGGTCATGTTTGTCACAACACTCCTCATGGCACTAGTCATCCTCTTTGTCTGGCAATGGAATATGCTCCTTGCAGTGGCCTTTCTTCTCTTCTTCTGGATTATTGAGGGCGTCTATGTATCAGCTGCCCTCATAAAGGTGCCCCAGGGGGGTTGGGTCCCAATCGTGCTCTCATGCATCTTCATGGTCATCATGTTCGTCTGGCACTATGGGACCCGCAAGAAGTACAACTATGATCTCCACAACAAGGTCTCCCTCAAGTGGCTCCTCGGCTTGGGCCCGAGCCTTGGCATTGTGCGTGTACCTGGGATTGGCCTCATATACTCAGAGCTGGCAACTGGGGTGCCTGCCATCTTCTCCCACTTTGTCACCAACCTACCTGCTTTCCACCAAGTTTTGGTGTTTGTTTGTGTGAAGTCGGTGCCCGTCCCATTCGTTGCTCGTGAGGAAAGGTTCCTTATAGGCCGAGTTTGCCCAAGACCCTATCGCATGTACAGGTGTATAGTTAGATATGGGTACAAGGACATCCAGAGAGATGATGGGGACTTTGAGAACCAACTCATACAGAGTATTGCGGAGTTCATACATATGGAGGCAGTGGAGCCCCAATTCTCGAGCTCTGAGGCCTCATCCCTTGACGGGAGAATGGCTGTTATCAGCACCCGTACCATCCAATCAACTTCGAGCTTAATCATCTCCGAAATTGAGGACGCGGGCCTAAGCAACTTGAGTTCGATCCTGAGTGGCAAGTTGATTGCCCTTCAAAGCCTGAGGTCAGCCTACGAGGATGAGAACCCTCAGGTCAGAAAGCGGCAGGTCAGATTCCAGCTGCCCTTAAACCAAGGGATGGATCCGTCTGTGAGGGACGAGCTCATGGATTTGATACGGGCGAAGGAGGCAGGAGTAGCATACATCATGGGCCACTCGTATGTGAAGGCAAGGAGGTCTTCCTCATTCCTGAAGAAGCTGGTAATCGACATTGGGTACTCGTTCCTCCGGAAGAACTGCAGGGGACCTGCAGTGGCCCTCAACATCCCCCACATCAGCCTCATCGAGGTAGGCATGATATACTATGTTTAGGTTTTTGTCTGAACTGGAGCTGGCATATATATATATATCCGGTCTTGGCCCCGAGATGCGTGTGAATCGGGCAAATGTGTTGCACTTGGCGAAAGCAAGGGCTGGCCGGTAGAGGGATGGATGCTGGGGGGAGTGGGGTTGAAGAATTAAAAAAGTGCGAAGGGGCTTTCTTCCTTCCTTCGACTCCTCTTTTGACCTCCAACGTGCATAGATGATGATCACAGGGAGAGCTCCTTTTTTCTCCTGTTTCTCATTGTTCAGTGCTGTCTAGGGTTTAGATACCGGTTGATGGTTGTAGATTGGAAGTAGAACATTATCAGTAAGATCCCGCCCTTGTGTATTTTGATCGATGCGAACAAGTTATCATCTTTCGGTCTGCTCGGAATGAAGCATGCCCGGGTATTTTGTGTTAGAGAGGGAAGCCTCTCGCAGCCGTGATTTCCCACGGATTACTCTCGATATTCTCGCTGTTAAGTCTTCATATTTGCATATAGCCAATCCCATGCTCGTGGCTGGTGGGACGTGCTAATCATCGATGTGTTGTGATTGAGATGAAAACGTGAGCCTCACACTGGACAACGTTCTCCCATCTCATCCGATAGTGGTGTATTATATTAACTCATCTTTTGTGATGTGGCAGCCTATAATTATATTTATTTACGACAAAAGTGACACTGGTCGGCTGACAATTGATTTAATAAAAGATAGAAACAAGGTACTCTGTTTCGTTGCCCTGTGACCTTGTGGTGCCAACTTTCCCTTCTCCACTGCATGAGAACAGTGAGATCATCTCTGGACTGAACTGTCAACTCCCTCCCCGCAACTGGGAGGGGACTGAGGTCGGAGCTCTTCTCTGGCGTCGTGGGGGGGAGGAAGAGACAGAGAGATGAGCTTCCAGGACGTGCAAAATGGCCGCGGGAGGTCTTCCTCCTCTCGGTCTCGGAGTCCGTCCCAGGCCGTGGCAGCCGGGATCTTCCAGATCAACACCGCCATCGCCGGATTCCGTCGGCTCGTGGAAGCCATCGGCACCGCCAAGGACACCCCCGACCACCGCCAGAAACTGTCCGCACTCCCACACTTCCTTTCCTCCCTCCCTCCTGAAAACATTGGCTGTTTCTAAGGCTGCGGGTTCTGTTTCCGTTCGATCGCAGGCACAACTCGAGGCAGCGTATTCTGCAGCTGGTGAAGGACACTTCCGCGAAGCTCAAATCCCTGAGCGAATCGGATCACGATCTTGGTGTCAACGTACGATTGACGTTCAGTCCTTCTCAATCTAAACCTCTTGGTTGCTTTTAGTTGGTAGTTCAGCAGTACGATTCTCATTTCAGTTGGAAATGCTTTGATCATTGTATTCACGACTGTTTATTCCCTACAAATTCGCAATTTCCAGGTTGATATGCACTTAGAAACTGAGAAAGCTCGATCAATCCATTGCGGTTCTTTTTCCAGAAAACTACTTTTGTTGGAAATTCTTTTCAGAAAAAAAGTAAAGATACACTTTTAAGTCTAGCGGGAGCCTGTCTTTCATGAGAATGAAAACTGCAATCCTTTTCCCTGCTCTTGATATATGGTTACTTTTGCTAGATGTTCCTCCATATCTGTTCCTTCAACCTATCTTTTGATTGCCGTAGAGCTCCTTTCAGTGGGAATTATGTCTTAATCACTGGTTTGTTTTTGTAGACAAGTAAGAAAATAGAAGATGCAAAACTTGCCAGAGACTTCCAGGTTACACTTCAAGAGTTCCAGAAAGTTCAGCAGCTTGCTGCTGAGCGTGAATCGACTTATGCCCCAGCGGCTCCTCCATCTTCCTCCATAACAATGCATGGAATCCTCTTATACTTTGAAATATTTCTTCCTTCATGTTTATTTTATGCATTAAGTTTGATTCAGTCCCCACTTTTCATGTGCCACAGCTCAGAGTCTGTTGAACCAGTAGCATCTAAAACCGACCCAGAGCATCAACCTTTTCTCATGGAACAAAAAAGGTAATTTAAATGCATAAGTGTACTCCGAAATTGAAAATTGTTTCCTTACTTAGTTGCGTCCGTTTGACAGTGTGCAAGGATTCTTTTAGCTTAAGTATAGATTCAGCGTCTGTTCTTTGTATAGACAATATAGCAGTCAACTTCTAGTAATTGGCTTGAGTATTTGTAAGCTCAGACTCTATGATGGGTCAAACTTATTGAGATAATCTCTTATTTGCTCCTTGCTCATCAGAAAATCATGTGCTACGTAAGTATTGGGACACTGTTACTGCTATGTTCATATGGATGTATCATATTCATATTTCTGTGTGCTTTGAGTGTTAAATCTTGAACATCATCTCTGTGGTAGATTATGGAAACTCTCCATATTCTTTTTCACAGTATGCATGTATTGTGGTGTAATCATCATGGACAGTTGAGTATCTCTTTCTTATTGTAACCCGAAGGTGCTTCTATTGTCTTCCTTGTCTTTGTTTTGCTAAAATTGACTTTCTATAATGCGTGGATCTAGCTTGGTATGATTATTTCTGGCTAGTTGCTTCATTTGCAATGTGCAGTTGGTAGTCTATGTTGCTGTGTGTAGTTGGTTTCCCTTCTTTGTATGGAATGAAGCATTCGTTAATTGTTATACATAAATAAAAATCTTGGCTGGAGTCAACTTATTTGGGTTACTCTTTTAGGCAGGAGCTCATTCTTCTGGATAATGAAATTGCTTTTAATGAGGCTATGATTGAGGAAAGAGATCAAGGTATAAGAGAAATAGAAGAGCAAATTGGACAAGCCAATGAAATATTCAGGGATCTTGCAGTTTTAGTACACGAGCAGGGTGTCATTATTGGTAAGATACTGACGAAGAGGTGGTCTTGCTTCCTTGGTAAAAGGTTTTCTCATTTCATTAGTCAGCATTGTCTTTTGTTTTATACTGTATGATCTGTTGTGACAGATGACATTCAATCAAACATTGAAAACTCCTCAGCCGCTGCCACACAAGCTAGAGTTCAGCTTGCTAAGGCCTCCAAAAGTACTAAATCTAGATGCTCATGGGTAAGTACTTCATGCTATTATCTGTCAGCTTTGCTGTTAGGTGCATGTCTTGGCTTGACATGCCATCAGCAGACACTAATGATCATCTTTAAGACATGAATCCATGGAGTAAAAATACGAAGCAAGTTCAATATCATGCAGCCATAAACCTTAACCGATTGAAAGTGCGGTACCTTTCCATTATACATGCTAGAATGTTACAGTAATGCTTTTTTCACCAGGATTATACCGTGAATTTGCTATACTTGGCACCTATTTTTGCCTTGCTATTTTTTTTAAATTATTGGCATAGTTAAAGGACTGTTATTTTAGTTTCGAGCACCTGAAAAGAACTGGATTAGACTTTTCAAGCAAGTAGCGGCTGAAGAATCGTAATTGGTGTGGAATCTGAATAAACATCTTGCTCTTCATAATGCCTTCTAGAAATTTTCCATCTTTTTACTCCTTTCCATTAGCTTCTCGGAGATTTTTGAAAGCCCACTTTCCACATGATTGCCTCTCTATCAATCATTGGTTGGAAAGATGACATGGTCTCTTGAGAGCATTACGTGTGCTACGTCCACTAGCAGCTGAACATTCTGGGATAGAAAGTGTCTGGTGTGCAAGTGAATTTGCTACGGAGTTTCAGAAAATATACTAATGGATTCTGCTAGAACTGCCCTCAAATTGTTTAGTCTTTCTCCTCACATCATCCCATCTTTCATTCAATTCTGGTGCAGTGCTGGTGGCTGCTGGGGATTGTTGTGGTGGCACTGATCGTGCTCCTTGTGGTCATGCTCGTGTAAGGTGTGACTTTGACGTGCATTCGAGCTGTGTTAATGTGTCGTATCTCTGGTAACATTCTTTTCACTCACATCGGTTTTTCGCAAGGCTCTGCGTTTTAAGTAGAAAACGGAGCGAGTGCCCTTTTCTTTTCAATATCTTTTTTCATCATGAGTGTGGTTCTTTGGTTCGTTTTTGTTGTCACGGTGTGGTGCTCTTGTGATCGGCTCGGCGAGTCGGTTTCATTCTTCTATGATCATGTGCTTTTAGAGCGAAGTGTACGGGTTGACTATGATGCTGAGCATGTGGAGACTTTTAGTTGCATCTATATCGATCCCCTCATCGTGGTGTTCTTCGGCTTCCCGCATAACCAGTGTGTTGTTATTCTGTACCCGACACGTGCTCCCCCGCGATGCAACTTGAAGGGATGATCTCAACAAACAACATTCGACATTTCTCAAGCACATGTGGCCAAATCTTCTCTTGCTCGGTTCCATTCACCTATCAAACAGTGTTTACGTAATAATGCTTCATACGTCACCTTCCCATTCGTGGACTCGATAGCAAATCTATAAATTTGTGCGCACTTATAATCGTCCAACTTTCATCACCCACTTTGTCATCCCCATCCCGTCCTGGACTACGCTCCGTAAGTCGGCACATCTGTCAAGCCAGAGCGGACATGTCGGTTAAATTCATCGTCATGCCTCCCCCTCGGCCGACAACCATAGCGGCTTGGGTTGGAATCGAGATGCGCATCAATGTCATGTTGGCGACGCATGCTTGTACGTTAGAGAAGCTGTCTGTCTCTTGGCTGTGAACAATTATTTATTCCCCCTGCGCTAGCCTTACCTCTCTTCCCCTGAAATTGGATTAAATCATGCGGAGCAGTGAGGACGGGGAGGGGAGGAGTCGTAGGTAGAAGGAGTGGCGGGGAGCTCACGCTGACGCGTCCCCTTTCACAGCCACCCAAATCCTTATCGGCAGCCCGTGGCTCTTCCTCGGAGGCCCAATCGAACAGACTTCCCTTGCCTTGACAGGTCTAATCCCAAGAACACCCACTTCTTCATCCCCGATAAATGCCTTAAAATTGAACACCATTGTCTGTCCTCTTAGATTTTCGGGCCAATAAGATCTAATCTCTTATGGATCCACCAATGTTATTTAGCTTATCACCGGATAGATTGTGCGATTACCCACACATCAGCTCTCTCATAAGCATCTTTTTTTTTTTCTTTTCACCATATAATATCCTCGCGCAGTTGAAGTGCACTTCGAAACTAATTTGCAGTCGGGTTGGAATCCCTAAGGAAATTTTCGTCAATTCTCTCAACATGGGATTCGACCATTAAATCACCTATTTGGAAGTTTAGTGAGAGAACCACTAATCCAACACTTAGTTGATCACAAGCATCTTCTATCTAGGTAATTTAAATAAATAAGAGAGGTGGCTGGTCACATTTTTGCACTTCCCAATATGTCCTTAACAAATATAAACTCAATTAATGAAAAAAAAGATGGAAAATAAGGATCAAAGCATAAAATTATTTTTAGAATCATAACTAACACTTAAAAATCACAACTAATTATATTTTTTTCTTACTATTGTGTTATCTATTCTAATGTAAAAAAAGAAGAGGAGGAAGAATCAATTTATACATTGGAATTATATTTTTCAATTTTATCCTATCAACTTTTACAAGAAATTATGGTTGATCAGTTAAAACACACTCCAATAAACACATCTAATTAGCATTGAGATGATGTGTGACACGAGTTTGCGTCTAATTTTTCCTAGAGGGGGAATAAATATAAATGTGTATTCAAAAATTTCACCTCCAAAAAATATAAATAATATATATAGTATTTATTGGTTTCCGAATGAAGGGATACGACAAACATTACCGCTCTCTTTCAACGAGATTGTTCATTAGTTGAAAAATGAGTCGTGTGACTAATGTGGGATGTTTTTTGGGCTAATGGAATGACTGTGGGCTTACTATATATAGATGAGCTGTCGGCCACTTCGTAGGCTTCATCTTCTGCCTAGACATTCTAAACCTTCACAGCCCGTTCTGAGAAGCTAGACGTTCACCGGGAATGGCTTCGACGGGCAAGCACGATGCCGGCACCGGCACCACCGAGGAGGAGGCCTTCCTCTTTGCCATCCAGCTTACCTGCATGGCTGACGTGCCCCGGATCCTCCGAGCCACGATACAGCTCGGCCTCCTCGAGGTCATCTCCAAGGGCGGCAGGCCCATGTCTGCCAAGGAGATCATCACCAACATCCCCACGAGGAACCCCGAAGCGGCCGCGATGGTGGACCGGATGCTCGGCCTCCTTGCGAGCTACCAGGTGGTCACGTGCTCACTGCGCGAGCTGCCCGGCCGCAAGGCCGAGCGGCTCTTCGGCCTCACCCCGGCCTGCAAGTTCCTGATGAAGAACGAGGACGGCGTCTCGCTTGCCCCTCTCAGTTTCTTGAACTGGGAGAACGCCTTAGCCCAGAGCTGGTAAAGTTATCATCCAACTCTTCTATTGCCAGCTTGTTTTCCTTATCTATCGTGATTCGTGATAGCCAATTCCTTTCCATATTGATGGCAATTTTCGGATCAGTTTCGCATGACTCGAACGTTCAAGCTCGCTGTTTATGTTCCTAGATCAAGCTATATTCGAGTCCGGGAAACACAGCAGCCCGGGCAAGACATCAACCACGATTAAGAATCAAAACTGACTGTGATATTGCATTTGTTTCAACATCAACCCTGTCCCCAGACATACTTTGTACCCATTAACGTTCCAAATGAGTCTGCAGAGATTTCTTCCTGGATCCGTCTCTAAGGACAAAGCAATTAAAGCGAGCCCTTAATGGACGGTTCAGAATGGGTGGGACTTGTTTTAATTTTGCCAGGCCGACTCCGTGGAGAGGACAGAAACACATGTTGGATCATGACCGGGGAGTGTGTATTTTACGCTTAACGAGTTGACTCCGAGTCAAGCGAAGTCTAATGGCCTAGGTCTGGCCCACACCTGTGATGGAATCAATCATGGCCGCTTTGTCGTTTTAGTCTGTTACCTCTTTCGCTGTCCTAACCCGGGACTCTCCTCTTCGGTCGAGGGCCTCTGGAACTGGACCGATACTGACGGGTCCGATCTAGTGCAGGTATCACATCAAGGATGCAGTCTTGGAGGGTGGGGTCCCGTTCAGCAGGGCCCATGGCGGAATGACCCCATTTGAATACATGCCCGGAGACCCAAAGTTCAGCGAGACGTTCAACAGGGGAATGTCGGACCACTCCATCATCATCAGGAAGAAGATCCTAGATATGTACCAGGGCTTCGAGGGCCTTGGCACTGTGGTCGATGTCGGTGGCGGCACTGGTGCAATGCTCAACATGATCGTGGCCAAGTTCCCCTCCGTAAAGGGCATCAACTTCGACCTTCCCCACGTGATAGCAGAAGCTCCACCCTATCCGGGTAAACTGCCGAGATTGCTTGCTGCAACTCCTGCCTTCTCGGGTCTATGTCAGATTATTGTACTAAATATGTTCTAACACTGATCTGTACATGGTCCTAAGGTGTTGAGCACGTCGGAGGAGACATGTTCGTAAGTGTTCCGAAAGGCGACGCCATCTTCATGAAGGTGCGAAATAATTCTGTTGCAGTGAGAATATTCAGTATTGTCATCAGGAGGACTCGCGTCGGTCTGATCGGATGAACTCTGTGCTGATGTGCAGTGGGTATCTCATAACTGGGGAGACGAGCAGTTTGCGAAGCTTCTGAAGAACTGCTACCAAGCGCTGCCGGAAAACGGGAAGGTGATCCTGGCGGACTACATACTCCCCCAGCTGCCGGACCCCAGCGGCGAAACCAAGATGGCGTTCCATCACGACTGCATCATGATGGTTCATTTCCCGGGCGGGAGAGAGCGAACCGTGGAGGCGCTCAGGGAAATAGCCAAGGGAGCCGGGTTCAAGGGGTTCCTGCTCGCCGCCAAAGCCTATAATGTCTCGATCATGGAGTTGCTGAAGGAGGCTTGATCGATCATCTATATCACCTTGCTTGCTAATGATTGATTGACAAGCAGCGGCCGGGGTAATAATATCTCGAATTCGTTCGACATTTCAAGCTTATTCGTGGTCATGTCGTTAGATTTCCTAAAGCGCTCTACCGATTTGATCGGTCGGTTGTGCGCATGTGCGTTCACATGTTGGCATTACTTTGGACTCTTGTTGCCAGTTGGATTCATTGCATCATTGATTAATGAACGATGCTGCAGTAAACTCCATTCACTTAATAATTGCTTTATCTTCAGACTGATCCCCCCCCCCCCCCCAAAAAAAAAGAGTCCATTCTGGTTTACTAAATTCGACCTGGGTTCGTTTTTCCTTCCCGGTTTTGGCTTCGGTTCTTAAGCCGCAAACCGGGGAGAACAACCAACAAACCGGATGAGGCAACTGCTATTTGTTACCCTTCCCCATGGGCCTACTAAGTACGGCCCATATATGCAAAATAGAGACCCACCGATTCAATCAATCCCCCAGATTCGAAGTCGACAGCCCAAATCTTGCACTCCTCTTATCACAGTATTTTAAAGATCCTTTGACGCTATCTTTCCCCCTCGGGTGCAATCTCGAGTCCGAACCTTACGAGCCGAGGAAAATCCATTATAAGAAAGAAGCGACTTGTCCCTTGATGGACCGATCTTGTTGGACCCGGAACAAGATAGGATCCATTAGGCTTCACATAATATGTTGGTTGGGCATAAGGATGGCAATTTTGGCCCGTCCCGTATCGGTCCTGGTCGGGCCCGCCCTGTTTGACCCGCTTTTTATACTTACATATTCTCAGATTAACTTTTATAAATTAGATCGTATTTGTTTTTTTCTTTAATAATTAAAATTTTATGAATTCTAGTTATATTGATTTTTAAAACAATATTGACTTGGTGATGCGACAGACCATTAATTTTCTTAATAATTGAGGTTCAAATCACTGCTAAGAAACTCCCACGATCATTGATTTTCCCCCATCACATGAATCAAAATTCCAACTTTGTATGAATGGAAGAGAGAGGCGTATCCGTATCGTATCAATCAACCCGTATCCGGTTGAGACATGTTAGATTGAGAAATGGGACTCGGTGCAGCGGCATGGCTCGCCATCAAATAATTAAGAGGTTGCATGCTCGATTCTTGTCGTGGGGTTTCCCGTGCCTCCCTCAATCCTTGTCTTCTTCCATTTCTATCTAAACTCGCAACTCTCCTATCTAATATAATAGAAGGATGGATGTTGAATTAGTCCTCAGGTTTTCAATGAAGTTCAAGGGAAAATACCTTGGAAGTGAATCTCCATTATATATATATATATATATAAAATGTAAGGCGAAGCAAATTGATTAGATGCGTCTCCCTCCAAGAAGAATCGGGGGACTTGCACCGCTCGCAGTCCACGAGAGAGAGACAGAGCCGAAAATGTGGAAGATTACTACTCCGATCTAGCTTGTGCATTTAATTAAGCCTGGCGTGCACTGTCATCCATCATGACTTACCGATTTGGCTCGAGCATATATATATATATATATATACATACATATAAATTAGTCGAATATCAATAGACTTTGAAATATCAAAGTCGTCCTCACCGTATAATATAAACTGGGGCATCCATCAGCCAACAGGGTTTTCGTTTTTCAACCCATAAGGTCGAATCTACTCTACTGGGGGGTCCTTTTTTATATATATAAAAAATATTTATTAGGGTCGATGTCAATCAGTGGCCGCGACCGCTCACTCTAGCCGTTTCAAATGCCTCGAAGTCCAGAGGAAATTCAATGGTAGTTCAACCGTTGTATAAAGCTAGCACGTGCCAGTACGCACATCGACGAATCCCGTGCCGGTATAACGCGACCGGCTCGTGGTACTGTCCTAATCGGAGCCTTCTGTGATCGCCTTTTTCCCGTCGAGTTCCCTTTTTCTTTAGTCCAGACGGATAGAGTTCTAGTGCAATACCACCCGATACGGCCGAAATCAGGAGGATTCCTGAATCTGATCGTGGGCAGCCGGGCTTTCCGTGCCAAAGTATCCGGGCGAGTGGCTCCAACGGATGACGGTATATTATTCTTTTTATATATACATATAAATAGTCGGTATTCAGTAGTTGGATTTTGTCCAGCTGACTAATCCGGATCGTCCCGAATAGGCCCATTTAAGGGATTAAGAGCTCCCCGCCGTAGGTAGGACTCGAACTCGAACTCGAACTCGAATACTCCTATTAGAATGATAAGTGCCGAACCACTCTACCACACTCACGATAAGTACTGTATATTATTCACTCTTCCACACCCACTCGACTTTGTGATAATCACCAATATTAGCTCCCAATATTTAAATCCCACGGAGTGAGCTATTGGACCTACAAGGGCTGTTATTCAACTTGGATGTGACACTTCATTTCAAGGGTGAGGTGATTGTCGAATGGACGATTGACTAAGTGCTCATCTGACTTGTCCCAATTTTTTTTAAAGTTCGTATCTTGAGCTAAATTATATGAATTGTGAAAACCCATAATCATACTGGTTTAATTTTTGGTATATCATCTAGGCCCAATTTTTAATCGGATCCCATTAAATCTCTAGGTATCAGCAAACGTCCGATTTTCTTGTATCCACACGACACCCATGTATGCATGCATATGTGTACGTATTATATGAAAGTACTGTGCTATGGGAACAAAATTTCTCCCGAGTCTTCTCAAACGACTAATTTAACCGAATGAAGTTTAAGGGAAATGAGAGGGATCTGGATGGAATCGACTCCTACAGGGTACATTAGAATATACATTGCATGTGTTGGGAATCGATATGCAGCGGAAGCGTGCATTTCAATTTCATTTAAATTATATTCCCGAGCTCAGTATCCCTTTGATGCAATTTGAAATTCAAATATGAAGAAACAAGTAGAGAATATACATACCTACAAAGATTTCGAATCGATCCTTGTATTTGAATCCTCAATTCGACAATGTCCCACAACGCCTTCACGAATGACTTCAAGAGTCGATCATCTGACTAGACGCACACGTGTACGCCCTCCACGGTATCCACACCAAGTTTTTCTCGTAAGCGTTGAGAACTGTTCCCAACAATCGGTCGCCTTTTTGTTTCGGAATAAAAGGCTTGTATATAGTACTTAGTAGAACTTATCTTCTTCAATCACTCTCGGATATAGTATTTTGGATAGCACTCTTTTCTTCTCTCAAACTGACACACATGATGCCCTTCAGTTTTTCTATATATAGAACACGAAATGGGACTTTTGTCCCCTTTGGTGGGTGAAACGTTTTCACCTTTAGAATTATTTTACTGAAAAGAGGTGTCCCTCCTTCACCGAAGAGACGCGCCCTTTTCACCGAAGAGACGCGCCCTTCTTTCACCGAAGAGACGCGCCCCTCTTTCACCGAAGAGATGCGTCCTTCTTTCACTGAAGATACACGCCCTTCTTTCACCGAAGAGATGTGCCCCTCCTTCACCGAAGAGACACATCCCTCTTTCACCGAAGAGACGTGCCCTTCTTTCACCGAAGAGACGTGCCCTTCTTTCACCGAAGAGATGTGCTTTTTCACTATTGGCATACGTTATGCCATTTTGAATATTATGCCGTTGAGAATAGACCAACCATTGGTCAACATGACATATACTACTCATGTACATACATATAGACATGTATTTATCGAATCTCATTCGATAATTTAGCATGTGTATATAACCGAGAGTATAATTAAATTTCTATAAATTTAATTTTACAGTTAATTCCGAAACAACCTTATCTAATAAGACGCGTAACCGATATGGACAATTTCGTGCTAGCGGAATTAACTGTCCAACACAAAATTTAATCAATTAAATTTTGGTTACGAGAAATGACTTGTATTGTGTGTGACCCATTGGGCTCCACACTAAGCCGGTAGTGAATTAATTTATCTTATTAAACCTTTTAATAAGATCATCGATTAACTCTTAATCAATTAAGTTCACAAGTCAAGATTAACGTCTAACAACATATCATGACCACCCGGATAGTGAAGATTTCAATCAAAGAATCGAACACCCTTTGGTGATTAGTTTTCATGTAATTCAATCCTTCAGTTATACAATGTCCCGGATAAATTAAGGTATGGATAAAATGTCAAACCCTAATTTTTATCAATATACATATCAATTCTCTAGTAATTAACTCAACAATAAAATATCAGAAACTGCTTTCTAATATTTCATCCTACTCTGGCCAGAGATTTTTCTGAGTCAATACTTAATAGAATACATAGGACATTCTCTCCTCTCATGAGAAGTAACCGATCCTTTATTGATTACACACCATCTCCATAAGAGTCTTGTTGGGTCCAGAATATCCTACTCATGGTTCAGAGAACTATGTAAAGGAATAAACCAAAACACAACTTAACTCTTACAAGATACTATGGTAATCTCAAGTCTAAGGATCATTTACACCTACTATCACCTAAGGAATAACCTATTGACATTTATTTAAAGATCCATTAGGTTAATCCTTAAGCGGATCAGTTCAGTAAACTCATTCCATAATGAGTACTTACACTCTTACATTAGTGACTCTTCACAAGTAACTGTGAGATCAGTTACCCTCTACCTTAGAGTATGTAACAAGTGTACTAGTCTTACCAGATCACCAATCCCCTATTCAGTGATCCTATAGCTAGGAACATTTTAAACTAAAACTTGTGGATTTTAAGTCTCACTGGCATGATCTCATCATGACCTTAAAATCATTATCATAGTTTATGGGTTTCATCATAGAATATAGCAGCATATGATGAATAATAATGTCTTAATTTTATTTCATGAATAAACATACATTAATTGTGATTGGGTTTAGAGCATTAATCCCAACAGCATGTGCATGTTGAATTAAACTGAAGTTTTCAGCAGGACGGCATCGCTCTTTCCTCTGCAATTCCTGTCCAAATATGTCGAGATCTAATGTTAGATGGGTTAGAACTCCATAGCATTAGCAAAAGTCTTGGCGTTTGGAACAAGTACTGATTATACTTACCGAATTTACAGCGTAATGTAGAAGAGGGCCTGCCACCATCATCATTAGGAGGAAATAACAGAGCGCTTGCATCGTACCTTGATGGTATCTTCTTCAAGATCTGCGAGTAACACGCATGAATATGGATGAACAACAGACACTTCATGATTCCTCGTATAAATAGCCAACCGAACACTCCCGCCTTGTCAAGCCCTCCACACGAGTTCCCTCCTATTTCCCTTCTCCTCAGACTGAAGTAAGCTTCCTACATTATCAGAGCTCCATGGAGTTGCAATCTCCTTTGCTGAACTCCGTGAGGGCAAAGAGCCTGTGGAAGGCGCTGAAGGTCATATTCTCAGTGATCAGGAAGGGACTGATCTCGAAAGCCAAGCTGCTCATGGACTTGAACCTTATCCTGATGCTGAAGAGAGGCCACACAAAGCTCATGGAGAAATGCCTTGCGA
Source organism: Sonneratia alba (assembly GCA_900174645.1). Lineage (NCBI taxonomy): Eukaryota > Viridiplantae > Streptophyta > Magnoliopsida > Myrtales > Lythraceae > Sonneratia > Sonneratia alba. Next base: position 3,162,371 of record FWPY01000071.1, read on the forward strand.
GCAGCTTCGTGTCCCGCAGCCCCCGTGTCGGCTCCTTTGGGGTGTCGGAGTACGAGTTCTCCTGCTCCAACAGCCCGAACCTGTTATTCTTCCGCAACCCCAAGAAGAAGCAGGTGTTCCTCTTCCTGTCGTGCCTCCGGTTCCCAAAAGCACTGGAGGATGCATTCGGAGGAGCTCACGTGCCGAGGACCCCAGAGTACCTCTCTAATTTCCACCTTGATGCGAGCTTTGATCATTTGATGTACAATCACCGGCCCCTCTCCCCGTATGCTGAGAGCACATCAAACTATTCTGTGGAGATGGACGATGGGAGTGATAGGCAGGTCGATCACGACGCCGAGGAGTTCATCAAGAGGTTCTATGAGCAGCTCCGGGCGCAGAGCCCAATTTGCTTGCATCGCTGAGCGGACGAATCCGGACAAGTTCTGGGATATTAGTAAGTTCTACAGAACGAAAGCCCAATGCAATAAGGCGGTCCCCCCCTGTTATGGTGATCCCAGTCTATCCAATTTGATTTCCTAGGATGTGCATTTGTGTGGTTGCAGAGGATGTCTGAAGAAAATCGCAGCTATATGCACGGGAACCTGTCTAGTCTATGTCCCCCGCATCCTTATGGATTAAGAGAGAAAACATACGGATCACCACTTCATGTACATGTATTTGATGCTCAATTACAGTGTTCCCTCTAGTATTTGATTCTCGTTAATGGACGACTTCATTTGCAATTAATTATAGTTCCCGGAGGACCGAAATTTGAGGCCTTACGCAGCAGCAGCTGCAATGGTGAAGAAGGCTTTGCTGTAATATGATTCTATAAAAAACCAATCTTTCTGTTTCTTCGAACCGTGCAATTGCATCGCGACCCGTTAATCTCTTAGATCGGATATGGTATGTCTGATTCGCATGGTGGAGATCTATGGATGGGACTCTTCTTACTGGCAACATTTAACGGTGTCTCTGCCTCCTTTCAATCTCTAGTGCAGCATTAACGTACACTTCTCAAGCAATGTCTTGGATCGAGTCTTGTAAATGGAGAAATTTGATAGCAAGAGCTCTATTCCTAGTAAACCAACCCAACTTATATCTATCTGATCATTGATCTATTGGACATTTTGAGTATTGGGTAGTACACCGGCAAAAAAATACGAGGGCCAACCTGTGAGGTATATCATATACACTACTAGAAATTCCCTATATTCCGTCAGATTTTTCTGGTAGAAATAGTCTGAGAGAAATTTCCCTTGGAAATTCTAACAGAAAATGGTGACGGAATTATTTGCAATAGACTAGCGGTAGAAATTGGCCGTCGGAAAATTTGTGGTAGTACTCTTATGGAAAATTGTCACGCAAATATTTTCTATCAGAAAGCCTGACAGAAATATCTGACAAAAAGTTTCTGTAAGAATAGTTCTCTTGGAAAATCTGACGGAAATAATTCTGATGGAAGATTCCGACGCAAGACTGACGGAAACGGGGCTCCTCATCGGATCACTGACTTTCCTCTGTCATTCCCGCTGCTGCCCATTCCTTTATCTTTTGCAGATCTTGTCTTCAATCTTCTGCAGATCTTGACAGCAGACAGCAGCTTGGAAGACCTCACAAGACCGGCTTAGACGACCTCCAGCACGGTGGACTCCAGCTCGTTGCCACCAGCTCGGTTGCCTCCATCTCAAACACCTCTAGCTTGAAAATCTCCCAACTCAAACACCTCTAGCTTGGTCACCTCCAGCTTGGTCGCCTCCAGCTCAAAAATCTCCCAGCTCCGTCACCTCCAGCTTGGTCGCCTCCATGACGGAAATCTCCCAGCTCAAACACCTCCAGCTTGATTGCCTCCAGCTCGGAAATCCCCCACCTCAGACACCTCCAGCTCGGACGCCTCTAGCTCCGAAATCTCCCAACTCGGACACCTCTAGCTCAGAAATCGCCAGTTGGCATGCCTCCAACTCGGACGCCCCCAGCTCTGAAGTTGCTAACTTGGACGCCTCCAACTCGAAAATCCCTAAGCCCGCACGCCCCCATCTCATACGCCTCCAGCTTGGACGCCTTCAGCTCGGACACCACCAACACCCCCCCCTCCCCACCCAGCTAGGACACCTCCAGGTCAGACCCCTCCAGCTTAGAAATCTCAGCTCGGATTATTGAAGGTATTGTTCTACTGTTATGCTCGCCAGGTGTTCGATGAAATGTCTAAATGACTAAATTGCAATTGTGCTGCATTGTTGCTAGCCTTTGCATCAATATATGTAGGTATGAGGTCCAATATCATTGGATTTATCTATTATTATACATGTCTATCATATGTTACATGGATTGTCTGTTTACTATTATTTGTTACTATATATTTTATCATTGCTTTCATAACTTTTTATGCCTTGGTTGCTTCTTTGACTTTTTCTATCATCGTTGGTCAATGGTTTGTTACTGTCTTATCTATTCTAGTGCCTTTATTAACTTCTCTTCTCTGTTGTGTTGCAGGTGCTATGATGTTTCTGCTATCTAGTGTTTTGCTTTTTGGGGTTAGGTTGTGTTTTGCTGGCCTATGCTTTGTTAGTTGTTGAATTGTGTGTTGAATTGTGCTATTAATTGCTATAACAAGCTTAGGTGGGGTGTGTTTTGCTGCTAGCATTAAAATTGTAATTACTTGCAAAAGATCATAGATCGTAAAGCTCTAGTTGACATGTTATATTCTATTCCTGTCTTTGTTACTTAAACAATTCTATTTTGTTGAATATTGTTTCATCTAATGAGATGGTTTCGTATGATGTTCTCCAGATGTCTACAAATCAGGGAGAAAACTCGACAAGATAGCAAGGAAAGGATGTAGTGCAATTTAATGACCAACTGTATGATGACGGTAGTGACTCCAGCAGAACATTACCACTTGAAGAGGTACAACAACTTGTGACAAAGATGAATGAAGAGTTAGGAGCTCAACAGTTGTCGTAAGCATGAGACATACAGGATCTTCAACTATCTATGATGACGATGACTTGAATGCAGAGTGAAGTCTTACAGAGATTGCAACAAATGGAGGCTCGTCAAAGCTCGTGGGGGATGCAACCGAGTTTCATGCATCCACATCTGAGTTTCATACCACCAACATTTACCACTCCATCACCGCAAGTATGACCTGAATCATCTTCTCCACAAGCATCTCAGCTAACGAGGATGACATCAGCGCCCATTGGACATCCAACTCCACATCCACTGGTGCGTTCGTTATTTGATCAAGATTCATATATGCCTTTGTTCGATGATTCACAACACACATTCACATATTCAAGACGGTCGAGGAATACTAGAAGGCCGACTGATGGGAAGGATGGGAAGGATCGGTGATTGTCTATATATTGTTGACATAGGCATATCTAATGACTTTTGCAGAATGCGAAGATGGTGCACTGGCATGTATTTGCAACTTTTTGATGCTTATATTTTATGTACATATAGATCATTTAGAACTTTAATATAAATGTACTTTTGATTGTAAATTTAGTTATTGATAATGTGATATACTTTTTGTACTGAATATTGTGTTTAATACTTGCAATTTACATATTTTTATAAGTAGGAACGTAGCAAGGATGAAGTAGAATAGGGAAAATTTGTGGTGCGTTGCCCAATCTTTTCGATCAAATTTCCGTCAAAGATGTCCGATGGAATCACTTTCCGTGAGATTTCCATGAGACAACATCTGACAGAAATCCTGTTAGAAAAATTCTGTCGGCAATCTATCGGAAAAGTTTTCCGATGGATTTCCAAAAGGTTTGGCCTCAGTGATTTTCTGATGGATTTGCGTAGATCAATCTTGACGGAAAAGTTTCCGTCAACAATTCTTCGATGCCATTCTCTCAAGAAATTCTAGTGGAATTTCTCTCGGAAATCCGACACATTTCCGTTAGATTTCTGTTGGGCTTAAAATTTCCATCGAAGCCCCTTCCGAGAGATGAATTTCCTCCGAAATCCGACGGAATATGTTGATTTCCATCAAAAAAATGTCAAATCTCTGTCAGATATATCTGATAGAAAATTGGGAATTTCTGGTAGTAATAAACTTCTTTTCTTGCCCAAAAGAGAAGGAAAAGCCCCATCTGTTCCCACGGCAACCAAACTTTAATGGGCATTTTGTGTAACGTTGGGCCCATTTCAGTTGAAAATCAACCTATGCTCATAAGAAGTCAATGTGAAAGCCTTTGAGTTTAAGCTCCTTCAATGATTAGGGCCGAAGAAGTAAGGTTCCTCGTTGGCCCGGCAAGGCCTCCACTAGTCAATTCCTGTGCTGCATCTAAAGAAATTGCAGCAACAAACTGAGATTCTAATGATTAAACTTTTCCTGCTGTTCATAGGATTCAAAATTCACTGAAATCACCCGGTAACCAGAGCCAAAGCGATACAGAACCAGGAAAGTGGCATCCAATCGCCTGAAAATACGTTATGTGCCACCTTAGAAGTGCTTACTAATGTTAACATCTTATCAGGTCTTGATGTCAATAAAGCTCGAATGGTTCCATTCTCTCTGCAGTTTTGGTTCTACTGGGTGCAATAGATCTTACTCGGTGACGCAACTGAAGAGATCACTAGAACCGTGTTGATTAAAATGGGTACAACTTCTTGTTCAAGACTTTGTCTGCAGTCCAGAATTATGGGAGGCTGCTCTCGACTGCGATTATTGCCCATTAACCTTGCTGTTTCCAAGCAACTGAGGCACGCGCTGTGATTTGTGTCAGTAATCTACGATGGATACAGCGAATGGAGCTGTTTACGGTTAATAGATTATTGGAAATCTTGGAGAAGGATGAACTGATGGGGAATCCCCATGCCACATCTATTAAGTGGTTCACTCAGTCTGTTCAAGAGATTAATTAAGGAGGATTAATTAGCTGCAACCAGGAGTCGAGAGCCGTGTTATGAGATCACAGGACATCACTTAATGAACTGTTTAATACATCACAACCATTCATTTGTTTATTGGAATGATTAAGAAATACGATAACAGGGTTTGCTGCTGTTGCAGGTTGTTCGCACGTCTGGATGATCTGTGCTGACATTAATGGATCAGATGATTAGCTGTCTCGATTGTTGTAAACAAACAGATTTGCTGATTGATCAGTGAATATAAAATAACCACTGATAAACACAAGGTAAAAGAAGGGACATAAATTAACTGTGGAGACAATACAATCTTGTTTTTTCAGTGTGTTTTACATGACATTCGGAAGCACTTTGACCCCTAACTAATAGCCAAACAGCTGCAGTTCCATGGTCTAGAGGCAGTGATGCCCTCAGCGGCCCTCGCAGCAGCAAAACAAGTTACGACCACTTATTCTTGGTTACAGGCAGGTACAGATTCAAAAAAAAAAAAAACCATCCATGGTTACATGCTACCCCATTTTTTCCATAGAATTACAGAACATGCAAAAGAAATGTCTAATACTGAGTCATACCCTTTTTTCATCGACAGCTCTCGTGAGTATTCTATGCTGCTGGTAAGCAGGTCCTTGGGGTGAGAAAGATCGTGCAATTCAAGACAAATTAGTGCCTGATAGAATAAGCACCATTATGTTATTGGATTTGCAGCCTGGGAGCAACAGACTGTTGATTCTCTCAGTATGGCATCAGATCACAGGATGGCGTAAGGGCATGTGCTGAGTTTGCAGAAGCTGCACATGCTCAATGACCCCTCACAGGCATTAAATACTTCCTTTTTTCCCAAGTTAGAATGCCAAGCATCCTCTAGGTCTATGTCGGTTTAACCATGACCACAACGTGCTTCCGGTACGTATCGGAACTTACATGTACAGAGTTTGTAAACTGGATCATGTCTCATACTTAAACACTTCCCGACATACTTAAACTGCACCTCTGGTTCCATATGATGGGTATTCAGCTTTCTTGAAGTTCTTGGTTTGTCCTCCCTTGGCTCTATATGATGCAGAATATCGAACACACACACACACACATATATATATATATGTTGATTTCCTGTATGTGGGTGACCAATAAGACAATGATAAGGTTCTTTCCACGAAAGCAGATTTCAGACGCATCCTTCACCTATATTTATAATAAAATTATATGCAAACCAGTGAATAAGTCTCTGTGGTCCTGCTAAGCCTGGCAGTTCATAAGCCGTGAAGGATTGATTGACAGAAACTTAGGACATACGAGGTACTTGGGCTTTTACCGCTTTGTCGAACGAGAAAGGGGGAATCCAATTCGAGTCCGTAGTGGATAACTGGAACAAGGAGCCCGTGATTTTATTTATGATCAGACCAATTGGAGAAAGAAGAAGAGTCAATGCCTTGACCCAAACCCCAATGTCACTGGCACATATAGCGTTGGCAATTAGTCAGCCAGTCAGTCTCCTCTATGAATGTTCTATCACTCTCCCATGTGCTTGCTAGCTATACCCTTTTACCTTAGCAGTCAACAACAATTTCAAAACCCCAATATTTATTTATGAAATTGGGCAATCATGGAGAGACTAGTCGGTTCCGGCCGATTGATGAAATTGCAGCCGCCGATGAATCGAGATGTCCCGGTTGGTCATACCCATTGTACAAAATGCCGAGTTATACCAGTTCACATCAACCGTGCCCTGTCAAGAATACCCTTGTCGAATTTCTAGTCCTCTTTGCTTGTCATCCCACAATGGAATTCCTATTTCATGCCATTGCACGCTCTGGACCCTTTGGTCATGGGAATAAACCCCACATAATCTGAAGGTGAATCGGTCGTAATTCATTTGTGGTTCAATGGAGGTGAATCCATTCTTGGTAATCCACCCTGCAAGTGGAACAGCCCAACTGCCTATGTACAGAGAACCAGAAAGTGAGGACAAAACATTGGATGAAATTGGTCGTCGCTTGGCTTGGGAATGCGCAACCTATGGTATTGGAAATCGACAAAACGGCACCGACTTAACTGCCACCGATTGGCTCTCCTCTTTGCTCTTCCAATAGAGATTTTTTTTCTCCATTTTTTATTCCAAAAATTATAAAATTTCACATTTGCCGTGAAAATATCTTTCTTTGGGTCTCATCGCAATGAATGTTTGTAGGTTTGTGAAGTGTGTAGTCGAGTAAAACTTGTTGAGTTGGTCAACTAGGAATCCATTGACTTAATCTCACGAGAAATTTAAGGTATGTCTTGTTCCTGGTATAGATTTCAACCTGATGCTTGTGTGAAGTCATTCAGCCAGGGATCGCATAGAGGATGCACCCTCACAGTGGCTCTCGTGGATCTGGCAAAACTCAACCCGGTAATGTGAAGTGCCGGTAAGATCCGTATTATCATATGTGATTCAGTAACTTCATCTACATTATGGTTGGTAATTTTAGTAAAATACCAAGTATAAAAAAACTCGGTCAAACATACATTTGAAATCTATTAAAACTATTGTTGAATGACCCTCCACCAGATAATTTTCCATGCACCAATTGTTTATTAACGACAACATTAAAGTATTCAGCTCCCGCTTGTATAAATCGGATCCATAGCAACCATGATTCCCTTCATATTTCGGAAGGACAAAAATGGCTTCCTCTCTGTGGATTACTACCCTCTGCCTGAGCCTGTTCTTGCTCCTGCCCTCTGCTGCAAGGAGCGCCGCCCCAAGGCGGCCCGTTGATGTCCCGTTCGGCCGGAACTATGCGCCCACCTGGGCGTTCGACCACATCAAGTATTTGAATGGAGGATCTGAGATTCATCTAATGCTCGACAAGTACACAGGTAACAACCAACACTTCAGTTCAGATGATGCCAAGACCAGACTACATATAGTAAGATTCCTCGATGGCTTGACGTCTTTTCGGTTTTCTTCTGTCTCCCAGGGACCGGGTTTCAATCGAAAGGGTCCTACTTGTTTGGGCATTTCAGCATGCGGATAAAGATGGTCGCCGGTGATTCTGCTGGAACCGTGACTGCTTTCTATGTGAGTCCACAGTTCAAATCTGCTGTTTATCGGTTAGGTTCATGCTGATGAAGCTCATTTTCTTTTCCCCGGAATGTGTATCCTTTCCGTGGAATGCTCAGCTGGACTAAAGTATCAACCGCCTGATATTGCAGTTATCTTCTCAAAACTCAGAGCATGACGAAATCGACTTCGAGTTCCTCGGGAACAGGACCGGACAACCCTACATTCTCCAAACAAATGTGTTCACCGGTGGCAAGGGAAATCGCGAGCAGAGGATTTACCTGTGGTTTGATCCCACGAAAGATTACCACTCCTACTCTGTGCTCTGGAACATGTACCAGATTGCGTGAGTGCAGTTCCCTTATGGTTCTTCTTCTTTTCCTTCTCTAAGACATACATCTTCGAAAGTTCAAAGGATGTTTCCATTTCGTGTTTAAAGTTGAAACACTGAAAAAAAAAAATGAAAAACGTTTTCCGGGAGGACAGGTTCTTCGTGGATGATGTGCCGATAAGGGTGTTCAAGAACAGCAAGGATTTGGGGGTGAGGTTCCCGTTCAACCAGCCAATGAAGATATACTCGAGCCTGTGGAACGCAGACGACTGGGCGACCCGCGGCGGCCTCGAGAAGACGAACTGGGCCAACGCACCGTTCGTGGCCTCCTACAGAGGCTTCCACATCGACGGCTGCGAGGCCTCAGTGAACGCCAAGTTCTGCGCCACGCAGGGCAAGAGGTGGTGGGACCAGAGGGAGTTCCAGGACCTCGACGCTGCCCAGTACCGGAGGCTGCAGTGGGTCCGCAACAAGTACACGATTTACAATTACTGCACCGACCGAGCCAGGTTCCCGACCGTGCCGATCGAGTGCAAGCGGGACCGAGACATATGATCCGATTCGCTTAAACAAACCATTTGTTACACCTTGTTTAGGTTTATTACTGATTTGATTCCCTCGTTTGTCAGAGATCATGTACCATCTAAACACCTTCTTCGCTTTCTTCTTTCCCTCTATTCTTGTAATAATCATCCACTCGATTGTGTATCTCCTTATGCTTTGGTGGGCTCCTGGTATACGAAATAGACATGAGTGGATGGACCAACAAGATCGATATCAATCGTTTTAAGAGTGCAGGGATTCGTAAAGAATCACCAGACAAGTCGGTGACATGTGATTGTGAAAGATTTACGCACCAATAGATCGACTTAATTCGAACTGAACTGATTTTAGCACAATGTACGGCTGAATAACAGGACAGGGAGCATACACTGATTTTCAGTGAAAATGCACTTAGAAGGGAGGCCAAAGTAAATCACAGTCCTGGCCATCTCTGGATAAATCTTGAGATGAGGGGCTAAGTGAGTAGACAAGTTTCTGGGGCTTCACTCCCCTACCCCCACTTACCGACTCTGGAAGAGTCGATTCAAATTCAAAAGAAATCAAAGATTCCTCTTCCATTTTTAATGTCTCTCGTCTTTTTGAAACAAATGACTGCGTCACAGAATGCTTAGGGGAAACGACATGTTGTCGTTTCAACACACCCTTCTTTCATTAAAAAGGATTTCTGACGAAAAAATAGAGGAATTGTTTAATACAAGTTGATTGGTATCAGCATTGTTTTCTAAGATCGAAGCACCGTAAAGAACTCGCACGACAGCACGATTTCCCGGGACCGACTCAATATGTGACGGCGATCGGTCTCCTTACTTTCTAAGACGTTCTCCGGAACTCAAGCTCGGGGCACTGCACCATCGAGTCGAGCAATGACAAGTGAGAAGAGCCGTTGGTGATGCTCGAGGAAGACAGCGATGCAGCAGAAGACTTTTCCGATTCCCTACCTTGTTTGTTTTAAGTTGGCCCGGCCTGACGAGGATGTTAAAGACAATCACTGAGTGAGGAGGCTCGGAATCGGGGGAGATGTATTTTCAAGGGTGATCCGACACACAGTGCACTGACTAGAGCAGTGAGCCAGTCTCAACATCACGGGCAACCCAGGAATGTCCTCGAATCACTGAACGTCACAAGAAGAAGAACATCAACGTGTGTATATAGTATTAACATTTGCCCCCGAGATCAGCAGATTCATAAATGAACAATGTCATATTTCGTGAATTCTATCAGGAATGCGTTTGCATTGAGTGGTGGCAGGGAGCAGCGGCTGACGCTCAACAGAGGCTCAGTCAGACTGGCACGAACCAAGGCATCTGGCTGGGGCTGTCCCGAGCCTGCCAGCCTCATCAGCGAACCATTTACCTTGGGCATCTCCTCACCATCCCCACCACCATCATCATCTTCCTCATCCCACTGGGAAGTAACTGGGACCAATTCCCACTTGAGCAACAGGCGGGCATGCATAAGCTTCGAATTCGAGACAGATGCTGGCCAGTAAGTTCCACAGCTGCTGCACTAGGTTTAATACTTGTTGTGCAACCTGCAACAACAGGCTTGCTACCGATTGCGCTCTGGTAGGATCAGCCACATCATCACCTGCGAATATGATCTACACTTAACCTTTAAAAAGCATGATTGTGATTTGCTCCTGTTCTTTGCATTCGTGTCCAAGAGTGGTTTGAGAATATCCGAAATCACATTCACACCTGCATTTTCTGGAAAGACAATGAACACCAGTCAACCTCGGTTCATGCACTTCAAAGACAGGATTTCCAAATGAAATAGGAGAATAAAAGAAGCAATTTCTCTGCAAAAGAAAGCCCAAATCTGGCATTACCTCGAATCTAGTAGCAACAGTTACTGATGCCAAATATATTCGGGCAAAGGGAGGCTTCTCCAGATCCATTATAGAGCATTGAGGACGGAAAGGTCATCTTCATATTGCTTAACAGTACAAAGGAAGAGAGGACCTGCATGAAGATGCAGATTGCAGAGGAAACTAGTTGCACTGATTATCTGGTGAATCTTAGTAGAAATAATACAAACCTACTTCCACTAAACTTTTCAAGCAAAACAGCCGACAGGGAAACAATGTCCGGCATTGAATTCAATACTTCATACACCAAAATGAAGGTGCAAGATCTCAAGCCGTGCTATTATGAATCATAAGACATTAATGTTTTCCTTCCCTGCAGAGCGGAACACAACTTGATTCATTGCCACCATAATTCTTGGACATATACATAGATAAATGCAGTAGCAAAAGAAAAACTTGAAGAGAGATCTACCTTCAACATTGATGAGGTTTATATTATAATGTCTAAAACATTCAAAAGTGGATTTCTTCAATTACAAGAGGATAAATATCAACTACTAACACAAAATTGAAAAGATACAGCACAACAAATGTCCGAAAGTCATTTCCAGCAGCAGAACAATTCCCCCAAAAGAAACTCGCTCCTTTAGCTCAGGACATAATGGATAAAGTATATATGAGAAAGAGATAAAGGAATTCTCCTAGAATACAACATATATGAACTGAAAATTCGTTTGTCCAAGATATTATCATTCCTCAGTCTCAGATGTTGCTCTTACCCTTTAAGGATCCTCAACATCAAATGACAAAAGCCTTCAAAAGAATAATATCACTTTACGGTCGAGAAGGCAAAAATAATATAGAATGACTGTCATGCTGTCAAGATGAACCCAGTTGACTATCCAGAGTCACAGAATATTTCAAACATGACAAGTGCATCCATCTAATCCTTGAACTTTAAAATGGGATAGTATCAAGATAATGTGGTCCAAAGGGGAAAATTCTTGGTTCGAGTATCTAAGGTCCCTGCCCTATATGGGACAAAAAGGGCTTTGTAGACCACATTGTATTAAAGAGTAAATAGACAAACTGGTTTAACATATTCTTTTACAGTAATACTTTTTCTGACCCCTCAAATAAAGCTTGACAAAAAAGATGACAGAGGTGAGAGACCGACCTTCCAGCCAGTCATTCCCCATCTTGAGAGGTCGTAGGAGGCGGAACCTCCCCCAGAAGCTGCTTGACGGGCACTCTTTACTTGTCACAATCCCAGGGAATGTAAGGGGCCTCTCTCATCTATGCCTCTAGTACTCAGAGAAATAGTCTTTCTCGAAATTCAGAGGAGCTTGGTTGGTGGGAGGGGCTCTCTGAATACAGAGGATGTTGCCAGGGGAAGACTGGTGGGAAGAGCATATAGCCAGTCATCCACATATCTTAGTTTTTATCTTTAGCATTTTCTTTATGATCATTAATGATTTTAATATATGGGATCAAGGACAAAATTGACGTGTAAAATGGGTAAAAGCCCAATTCATGTAACATGCATCTCCAATGAACCAAATTGTCAATTTACTCTAGATTAAAGTAGTTCAGATTATAATCTCATCCTTAATCTGAAGTTTTTGTTGGGTATTGCACGATGGAAATGGCTCAACAATGTAAAATGTGAAGAGCAACTTATACAGCAGAATGCTTGTGACAATGCGCTGTTCATGCTATGATACTGACTCCATAGAACCACTTGTCAAAACATAAGATAAGTGCTTGCGAAAATGAAACGAACTATAATAAACCAGATGATAAAATAGTTGGCGAGTGCTTGCTAAAATGCATTATTTAAGCTGTGAAACCAACCCTATATAAGTAGTTGAAAAAACATATGCTGAAATTTAACATTTACTCTTGATGTGTGATTTGAGCATTTAAAGAATAACATCCTGCAGGACATGAAATCTAGGAACCATCATTCTTTAGGAACTCAGTAGAGTGTAGGAGAAGAATGTGCAATCCTGAAAAAGACATTGCAAGGGGTATGTGCCATACCACTAAGAATAGCCAAATATACTATTCACAGTTTTAACAACATTTTGCTAACAGCCAGTTTCTGGCATTCCAGTCAACGTGAAGTTGACAAGGAGAGAATCTATTATACTAGACAAACCAAAATATCCTAACAGATGCATCAGCTATGAGTTAAAGTGATTTCCAGTTATTCCTCAGCCATAAAATCATACCCTAAGAATCTGAAGTTTCGAAGAAAAGGCAATGGCCACCCAGTCAGGCTGTGAAGATGACCACTGAAGCTGCTCGATCTCGGACCCAGCAGTGTAGGCAAGGATTGGGTCAAGCCCACCCTCTACATGCTGGCACATTGAAGACAAGTCCCAGATCAAGGCCTGTGAGTCATCCCCAGCCGTGCAGATATGGCAAGAGCTGTGTGGAGCCCAAGCAATCGCATTGACGCTTGCCTGGTGCCTCTCCAGCTCACCAAACGGCTGCGTTGGGAAGCGAATGTCGAGAACCACCACCTTTGCACTGTCCATGATGATCGTGGCCATGTACCTAGCAGCAAGTTCAAAGCTTTTAGGTATTAACATCGCATCAGACAAATTCCAAGCTTATCCCCCCAAGGCCTTCATTTTCTTTTCGACCTTATTTTAATGTCACATTCTGACAATTGCAGATGTGCTGTTTAAGTGGTCTAACATGAAACACAGACAGCAAGATTTATTTGAGCCCCCATCATTTGCCTCCAACATCTAACTAAAATTCTATGGGCAGTCACCCAAAAAAAAAATCAATTCAGAATAAAACATTTACAGTACCTCGGGTCCTGCTTGTTCCAGCCCAATCGAACGAGAGGAGTGTCGGGCTCAGAGCTCTCGTAGATGATAGTGGAGTGCTCCTTGTCCCTGAGATCGAAAACCCTAACGGACCCATCAGCAGAGACGGAGGCAAAGACCCCAACACCACCCCAGGCAATGTCATAGACCTCCTTGTCGTGGGCGATCAGCTGAGTATCTACGGCCTCCCTCTCAATGTCCCATATGGTGCAGGTCGTATCGATACTGGAGGTCCCGATTCGCCGAGGTTCGGCCTCGTTCCAGTCGAAGGAGGTGAGGGGCCCGCAGAACTCAGAGTTCTTGTTGCCATTGAGAAGGCTGCGGAGCTCGATGCGAGAGGAAGCGGATGAGTCATCGGAGAGGCGCCAGACGCGGAGGAAGTCGCTGGAGGTGGCGAGGAGGTCGGGGCTGGAGGAATCCTTGTCCGGAACGAAGGCAACCTTCGTCGGTGGGTAGTGGTGGTCGAAGGAGAGAGCAGGGTCGGCGCGGATCTCGCCGGTGGAGTCGTCGAGCTGGACGATTTCCACGCGGTTGTAGAACTGTTCCAGGAGGCTGGCGATGGCGAGGCGGTACTTCTTGTCCTGGCGGACGCTCCAGTTCATGGCGTAGATGTGCCACGGTGCCTCGTACGTGTAAATCTCCGACCGCTTCTGCTGCTCGTCGGAACCGTCCTCGTTGGCATCACTGGTAGCCGCCATTGAACAAGTTTCCAACACCAAATTCAGAGATTTCAGAGTCCTCTCAGGGACGAAGATGAAGATGAGTCTAAAATAAGTGGTCTGAAATTAAAATGTAAATAAAATAAAATAGAAAATTCTGTTATGTGTCCTGTTGGGTGCATTTATCCTACTATCCGACCACAAAAATGAAAGCCAAATGAATAATCAAAGACCCCCCAAAAATGTTACTAATTTCAATCTGCTCGCCAAACTTTGCTTCATGTCCCATATTGCTCCCTTTGTCCATGTCGTTGTGCCACGGCACAGACAGCGTCGCTATAGATATTATAATCAAGCACCGATGTCGATGTTGTAGCTTTTACTGCACTGAAGTTAGTGCCCAGTGTCGCCTGCACAGTACAATTTTCAATGGAAGAGCCCATTCTGATAGCTTATTTGATGCATAATTGCTGGGCTCGGTATTATGGTACCATATTGGAAAGTGTTGCCGTGCTTGGATTGCATGCCTAAGCCGCATCAGTCTCTGTTCTTCTCAACATGAATCTCTTAGTGGCAACAATGGAGCCCAATTCCAAACAACAGCAATGGAGCCCTGGCCCCAGAAGCCCAAAAGCAGGTGGCACCTCAAATTCTCAACGGGTTGCTGCTATTCTTCAGGGTAGCGTAAGTACTGATGGCCTGATATGTTTAGAAATCGGATTTCCACTGATTCGAGCTGGAAAGGTAGTAAGCTAAGACATTGTATTATTAGTGGTAACTACAAGGACGGCTCCAGAGAGTGGCCTCTCCAATACATTCACTAAATGGACGGGAGAATTCTCCATTTACTGTCAACAGGATAAAGTGTGCTCCAAGTACTGGTTTCAGCTTTTAGACGGGTTTGCAAAGGAAAGATTCAGAGCATATTGTCCTCGATGTGGATCAATTTCCGCAGCACTTGTCAGACTGCAAATTTCTTGAACCTGAATCAGAGATGGTCACGAAGCAATGTGGAGTCAGGGAGACTCTTCTGTATTTGATAAGTATAACGGTGCGCTGACAAAATGAGATCTTTCTGTTTTCTTGACTGTAAGAAACATGAACTGCGAATAGGTATTGTGCTAGGAAAATCCATAAACAAAAAACTAGGTTTGATGGTCACCATTTCATCTTTCTTTTTCGTTTGCAGAAATTTAAGATTCCCCGACCCCCTTGCAGCCCTGACAATCACAGATGGGGGTCATTGGGGTGGTCTCGAGTCGATGAAACTGGAGTAAATGTTCCCTAGCAGGCAACTTTAGCTGCCTGCAGGATCCTGGTTTCCTGTAATGGTTGTTTCCCGCAATCAGAGGACTCAGAGTGCTTTAAGTAGATTTGCATTTTACTGATTACCCAAATCCAAGCTTCTGCAGCTGCTCAGTCCATGCTATTAATGGACTATAGTCGGGGCAGGGAGTGGGTTTATGGGATATGCATTTCTATATGTTGCGTGGTTTGGTGTTGCAGCTATTAGTTCTGGCATCAAGAGTCATTATTTGGACATCATACACTTCTCAACCGTGATTTACTGCATATGCCTAAACATCAATCAACATGCATGTGATGGGTTGGCCTCAGTCTCTCTGTGGGTTGAGGGTGGCTGGTGTGAGGGCAGAGCTTGACTGGACTCTGGTCCAGGCTGGCTCTGGGATTACCTAGCTACAAGGAAGCCAAGTCCACAGTTCGTGGCACGGATCGGATCAACGCTCTCAAGGGATTGAGGCTATCTATAGAGTCTAATTGAGCGTGGTCCCCTTGAGTCCCTACTGAAGGAGTCAATCAGCAGAAAGTGCCGACGCCTGTGGATCTGACTTGGGAAGTTGGTCATAGGTCTGACTCGAGGAGTGACCCGGCGGAATAAGGAGAGTCGGTCTCGAGGGGTCAACTCAGGCTGACCGTCGGCCACAGCTTGCGGCCGGATCAGATGACCCTTCATAGCTACCACTGTCTGGTCGCCAATTGGGCATTCAATTTTGATTGGAGAGGCCCTCAGGTTTGCAACTTGCACGAAGATATCTCTATTTTTCGAGGGATTTCGTTGATATTTGGAGGAACTCAAACAGAGCCGGGACCATGAGTTGAGACCGACCTGATGTCGCGTGCTATCCTGTTAACGTATGTTAGCTTGAACTTTACTCTACCTAGAAATTAAACTAATCGTTCAACTTCCTGTTATCCTTCTCTTAACATTTTACGGCACAGGCTATAGGACATAGTCGCAATGCGTAACACTTCTGGAGACCGCTCGTAAGCATGTGAATTACAGCAAAATCTCCCGAACCTTACAAGAGATCGACCCAAGACTGCCCTGCTCCGGGCATGAGCAGCCAAGTGAGGGGCTGCTGGTTGGTGGCGTTTCTGGCTAGTAGCTGGACTAGCAGCTCAGCGGTAGAGAAATCGGAGTTGGTATCTACCTCTTGGGAGAAGCAGTGCTTAGTGAGACCAGTGGCAAAGACGAAGCCAAATCCAAATTTGATTTTGGTAGCGTGTTCGAGGAAACTGTCTAAAATAATGCAGCATAAAAAAAAAATTGTGATATGCACACTCACTCTGCATGTGGACAGCTGAACCCCCAGGGCACTGAAAAGTGTTAACCAGTAATATTGTCTAACAAGGAAGGGGACAAAAATTATTTCCTGATCGAGAGGTAACATACGAATTTAAAAGAAAACAGAAAAATAATTAATGATATACATTATTATATTATAAGAATTTCATTACTTAATTCATTTTCTTTATCCTAAAGAAAATTATTATATAGTACTTCTAAGAAACCATATGGAGTCGTGTTCATGTTGACTTCTTATAGAATATCCAACCGCACGGACACGGTGGGATGGTTCTACCATCAAGGGACCAAAATTCCCAAGTTGAAAGTGGGTGCTTGCCACTGACTGTCCAATTGTTGGCTCAAGTGAACGATGCATATGTGGTTACATGGACTCATTGTGGTGGAAGTCCGGCTAGTGAACATCGAACTATCGACTTAACAGGGGGCCAGATTGGAATGGTCCCCTTCGAGGGACCGAAAACTCCCAGGTAGTAGTAAGTGGGTGCTGTCACTGAGTATCCGTCCAATCCTTCATTCGTCAGGAAGTTCACTTTTTCCCTGAAAAAGATGGGATTTTGAAGTGCACCCTTTTCAGCTCGTACCTCATGCAGCGCCCAAAAGGCCCAAAGATTGAATTTTTGCTCTACTTAGTGAGGTACGTGTTGCATGAAGGATTGAATTTTTCAAGTCGAGAGTCGCTTTCGGAGATTTCTCTTGAGGAATTTCCCAAGCTCAGATGTTTCAACGTTTGAACAAGAAAAGAAAAGCTCATGCTTATTCCTCCGCCAGCATTATTTCTTGGCCAGTGCTTCTCTCTCTCAATCTCTCTCATTGTGGACTAGTAACTATTCTTTTTTAATAATGAAATAGTCTAGAAAGGAAAATTCTTAATTTTTTTAATCAAAATTAATTGATTGTGATATTCAACCTATGATTCAAATATATTCTTAAATTAAATGGAGAAAATTTATCATCATAAAAGTTAGAATGGCTAAATTCGAGTTAAAGATTAGGTTTTTCGGTAATGGTTGTAGCCAAGTTTGGAAACGTCTTGATTTTTGGAATGTATATATTATAGTCATAATGTCGCCCTTTCCTGAAGTCATTAGGACCTTGCGGTGGAGCAGAAGCTCTGCATATTCATCCATTCCCAGATCACGAAATTTGGTCAACCCACTTGAACGAGAAGGAGAAGGTCTCGGTCATGGCTTCTTACTATGACTCAGACGGTTCGGTGAGAGGATCCTCACCCTCTTCTCCGAGCAAGAAGCTGACAACCTCGAACTACCTGCGCCATGTGGAGTCGATGGCCAGGCTGCCCTCCGGCGCCGGATCGATCCCCCATCTGAATGCCGTGATCCTTGGTGAAGCCCTCGCCTCCGAGGAGAATGATCTTGTCTTCCCGAATGTTGAATTCTCTCGGCAGGCCCTTGTCCCCTCTCCCCAGAAGGTCTAGACTCTAGCGTTCTCTCCTCTTGCTGTTTCTTATCGTTGCCCATTTTTGTTGTCTCCACGTATTCCTCTTCTGATCGTCTCTCTAACTGTTATGATTGCTTTTACATGGGAGAGAGAGGGCATCGTTTGTTGTTTTTCTAGATGAAATGTTTTGTTCTATCAGAAAAATTGAACATTTTAGATCACGCACTTGTACGTTGACAGAATTCCCCCGTCATTTTGATATTTGTCCTTATTTATGGATCAAATCAGCTTTTCTCTTTGTACTTATAATAACTTTTGAGAATGTGGCGAAGAGAAGATATACCAAAGTCCCATAGGAAAAAGGAACAACAGATCATGACTCAATAGATATACTAACTTTCTGTATTTACAATTACTTTCTTCAAGTGGGTGTTTTGTTTTGATTGGGTTTTATGGTTGGGATCAGTACTTGGAGATGTACAAGAGGTCAATTGAGGATCCATCTGGGTTTTGGTCTGATATTGCATCAAAGTTCTATTGGAAAGAGAAATGGGGCAAGGAAGTCTGCCATGAGAATCTCGATGTTCGGGAAGGAACTGTCAAGATTGAGGTGTGTGTTCTTTTTTGGCTGCTTTTTGAGCGTTTCCTCTTCCTTGACTGTGGTTTTTTAACAGCAAATTGTTTTTGTTAATGTAGATATTCAGTTCCTGACTGCTCTTTATGGGTGTTACTGATTATTCATTTGTGATGTTGGATCAGTGGTTCAAGGGTGGAGTTACCAACATCTGCTACAATTGTCTGGACAGAAATGTGGAAGCTGGACTTGGGGAGAAAATCGCCTTTTACTGGGAAGGCAATGAGCCTGAGCTTGATGGAAAGCTAACCTACAATGAGTTGCTTCACAAAGTTTGCCAGGTTTAATTCTTTATTTCAGCACTTCCAATAGAAAGTTCCATTCTTTCATGGATAACGCCCTTTTTTTTTTTCTTTTGTCTTTGTTCAGTTTGCAAATTACTTGAAAGATGTAGGTGTTAAGAAGGGTGATGCAGTTGTTGTTTACTTACCTATGTTGATGGAACTTCCAATGACAATGCTTGCTTGTGCTCGTATTGGCGCCGTCCACTCGGTACTTTATTGATTTTATCATTAAATTCCTTCTAGATTTCACTTTCCTTGTTCCCTGCCTTTGCTGATCAAGATCTTGTGTCGTTAATTCAATTAGTTTTCTATCATTGTAGGTTGTCTTTGCTGGGTTTTCTGCAGAATCTCTGGCACAACGAATTGTAGATTGCAAACCAAAGGTTCTTATCACTTGTAATGCAGTTAAACGAGGACCAAAGGTCATACACCTGAAAGAAATAGTTGATGCTGCCCTCGCTGAATCAGCCAAAGAAGGAATCTCTGTTGGTATGAGAATGAAACAGCTGCTCATAATTTGAACTTATAAGTGTACATTTTTTTTATCGTCAAAGTCTCTAAATTTCTCTTCAGTCTGATAGAATCACAATTCCATTGATGCTAATGAGGCCAAGATAATTGTGAATTCAACCTTGTAATATGATTTTATGTTTTAACAGTTTATCACAGAGGAATGCCAAGTCCCTTTACCATTATATTTAGTCTCAGTTTCTATTACATGCTTGAGAGCAAATTTACATTAATATGTGGGCTGCATCATGGGCATCCATTGAGTGGTAAGTTTGACTAGAATGAGAAATACATGGAAGGAAAAAGTAATATATCGTAATCTATCTTGGCTCACTAGTGAGAATTGGGTTTTGTGTGCTATCTTTCTCATTACTTTGAAAATTGGATGATAAGTTGTCCTCCATTGACCTTGCTGTCTCGATGAACTATACTTTACAATATGCTCCACTACATAAACATGAGTGCCATTGTGAGAGCACCCAGCAATAGAATCTTTCCTACTTTTTTTGGGCCCGAGTATGATGACAAACTCTTCTACATTTTTTTTTCATTGCAGCAGTTGGCATGGTAGATAATCATGTTTTTATTTCTTGAAATATGCTGTCATGTCCTTTTACTTGTCCTTTGCCTTTGTCTTCTACGTAGATATATGTTTAACTTATGAAAACCCATCGGCCATGAAGAGGGAAAACACCAAGTGGCAGGAAGGAAGAGATATATGGTGGCAGGTGTCTCTTCATTACCTTGCTCAATTTACATTGCAATTCTTCCCAGCAGTGGACTGAGAAAAGCCACTTTGTTGCATTATTTAGATTAACAAGTCAGTTGTGCAATTTCATTGGTTGATTGGATCATTAGTGTGGATATAATGATTACACATGATATTCTTCCAGGATGTTGTCCCTAGATATCCGACCACCTGTGCTGTAGAGTGGGTTGATGCTGAGGATCCTCTTTTCTTACTCTATACAAGCGGTAGCACCGGAAAGCCAAAGGTAGTTGCATTAACTGCTCCTTTGATCTGTCTTTTCTATTCTTTTTCAATAATATTTTTCAAATGGTGATGAGAAATTAATGTAAAGGGTGTTCTTCATACTACTGGAGGATATATGGTATATACTGCAACAACATTCAAGTACGCATTTGACTACAAACCATCAGATGTCTACTGGTAAACTGACTATCCTTGATTATGTGAATAGCTGGAGCAAATCAAGAGTTTGTTTTGGTTACTTGTTTTAGTTTTCTATTTCATTGTTCAGGGAATTATTTTGTGTTTAATTTTCTTCAGGTGTACTGCTGACTGTGGTTGGATTACTGGGCACAGCTACGTATCTTACGGACCTTTGCTTAATGGAGCGACTGTCATAATCTTTGAAGGGGTAATGGAATGAGAACTATTGAGTAAAGATGTTTCTTCATTTTCAGCTTTGATGATAATTCTGATTAGGTGATACGGGCCCCTTGGGAATGACATTTGATAATATAAATCAAAGCTATGCGTGTATATGAGTTTCCTTCAGATTTTGGTTTGCACATGGAATTGCTGTTGATTAACTGTGCGCTCTTAGTATTTGATGAAAAATATTAGTGGGAAATGCATAACTGAGTGAAAGAAAACACTGTTTCTCAAATTGTAAGACAACAGTCCAATATTGTGCCTGAATTTGTTTATTGAGGGAAAACACCATTTCGCCCTTTTGTGAAAATATGTGTACATCCTTTGCAGGTACCAAATTATCCCAACTCTGGGCGATGTTGGGACATTGTTGACAAATACGAAGTGTCAACATTTTACACAGCCCCAACACTGGTGCGCTCTCTCATGCGTGATGGTGATGAGGTAATGTTTCTCTCTCTGGTTTCACTGTTAAGATATACTCGATTTCTCTTGGGACTTCATTTTAGTTGATCCGGATATGGCTGTGACTCAATGACACTCTTCTTAGAGACAAGACCTATATTTTCTTGTGGAATCTCATTGAGCCGTCTAAGAAATGTAGATTTTATTCTTAATTGACACTCGATATTACTTATTTTATTGACTAGGAAACTCACCCCTTTTTCTTGCTTCCTTATAATATAGAAACTCCCTCATCAATGCCTATTTTCATGCACCTCCTTGGTGCAAAGTTAATGAAATTTCTTTATTGGTGCTCCAAAAAGTGTATTTAAAATGGAACTTGGATGAACTTTTGAAAGCAGGCCCGTATTTGCTGTTGTATGTATTAGATGCTTGTCCTGTTGGATGGAAGCATTCTTCAAAATATTGTCGTGTTTGAAATTATATTAGTTGAAAAAATGATGCAATTACTTTGTGGTGCAGCATGTCTTTAAATATTCCCGCAAGTCCTTACGAGTCCTTGGAAGTGTAGGCGAGCCTATAAATCCTAGTGCATGGAGGTTTTATCTGTATTCTGACTTCTCTTTTCATATGGTGATAATAGAAATAGATCTGACTGATTTCGTTTCTTGCAGGTGGTTCTTCAATGTTGTTGGCGACTCAAGGTGCCCTATATCTGACACATGGTGGCAAACAGAAACAGGAGGCTTCATGGTGAGCTGCCGTTCTTGTTGTCGAACTTCATGGTGCAAACATTGTTCTTTTAATTATCAGCATTTGTTCTTAATTACCAGAATTCAATTTTTCCTTATTGATGTTACCATTAGTGATCATCGATATTTCTGTTCTGTAATATCTGACAGATCACTCCCTTGCCTGGTGCTTGGCCTCAGAAACCTGGTTCCGCCACCTTTCCTTTCTTTGGAGTTCAGGTCCGAGCAGAACCTCAACTACAACACTACTCTAAAGCACCCTCTTTCTTTTCTTTCTCAAAAGAAAATTCCACTCCCCCTTAATAATCTTTCTTTCCTCGCAGCCTGTAATTGTGGATGAGAAGGGACAAGAGATCGAAGGCGAGTGTAGTGGGTACCTGTGTGTGAAAAGCTCATGGCCAGGAGCTTTCCGTACTCTTTATGGTGACCATGAGAGATACGAAACAACTTACTTCAAGCCCTTCCCTGGCTACTATTTCACGGGCGATGGCTGCAGCCGGTAAACCATTTCCGTCAAATGATTATGTTCTATCATAATAGTAATTGTGGAAAACTGTTGACATGTTGATTGGGGTTTGGTGGGGGAATTGAGGGTTTAATATAATTATTAAAATACACCGTAGCCCCATCAATCAGAATGATAATTTACTTTTATTTTTCAATTTCTCTATTAATGTTTGTCAGGGATAAGGATGGATACCACTGGCTGACGGGACGAGTTGATGATGTCATCAATGTCAGGTAAATCGTGATAGTCCATTTTCTCAATTTTTTCTTCATTTTGATGGGAACGGGAAAAAGAATATTATGCTTGACAAAAGCAATTCTGAGTCTTGGCGATCCCCATTCTTTCTTTTATCTGTAGCTCCTTTCCCATATGCATGTATGATCTCAAAGCTGCAGATCTTTCTGTTCATTCACCTTCCAAATAGATAATCTCTCATTGTAAATGGTTTCTTTTAGCACTGACATTCTTAGAATTAGGTTTTTCATATTAAGAATCTGTAGATGGCTTGTCTAACTTTACATTTTGTGCAGTGGGCATCGTATTGGCACAGCAGAAGTGGAATCGGCTCTGGTATCACATCCTCAATGTGCAGAAGCTGCAGTTGTTGGAGTGGAGCATGAGGTAACAATACATGGATGCTTCTTCTCAAGAGATGAATCTCTCACCAAAAGGGCAAGTTGTTTATCACAACTACAGATGTCGTCAATGGTCATATCCGGCATTGTTTTTCAGGTTAAAGGGCAGGGCATCTATGCCTTTGTTACACTTGTGGAGGGTGCAGGTTACAGTGAAGAACTTCGGAAGAGCCTGATACTCACGGTTCGGAAGCAGGTTGGTCTCTCTGCCACTCTTGATGATTACGATCAGTACTGGCCATAGAGGGCACTTGATAAAATCATTTCCCGAAAAGGATATTTCCATTTGATTTCTGTCACGTATGGGCTTGGCTAACAGAGCAAACTTTATTGCAACCTGGTTCTAAAACACAATTCAAACACAGTATTGAAAACCCCTTATTGAAACCAATCATCTGGATGACCTTCCAATCTTCCATGAGACCAATTGTTGTATCTGAATTAGCCGTTGCTCGGGAATATTGCTTTGAGATTGTTGGTACTCTGCTGATACATGAACTGAGATAAAGAGTGGAAGGAGATTCATGGACTTGCGTGATGAGGTTTCATAGATTAGTTTCATGTTCTTGGTCAATGAATAGACGGCATATAAACTGAGTGACTACATCATGTATTTTTCAGATTGGAGCATTTGCTGCGCCTGACAAAATCCACTGGGCCCCAGGCCTCCCGAAAACCCGGAGCGGGAAGATAATGAGGAGGATTCTGAGGAAAATCGCGTCGAGGCAACTAGACGAGCTCGGGGACACGAGCACGCTCGCGGACCCGTCAGTCGTTGATCAGCTCATCGCGCTCGCTGATGTCTAATGACCGGATTTGTGATACTTTGGCATGCCCCGCTCCGAACTACATAACAATTCCATTTGAGTTGTTTAAGCCGGAGTACTTGTATTTCTTATGCCATAATTTTTCTGAGCCCCCTGGGAACCCAGAGGTAAATCGAGCTGTCTGTGAGAATAATCCCAGTTCTGCTGTGAAACTGCTCCAAGGTCATGGGTGTTGATTGCCTCTGTTAAGCCTAGCACATTCCGTGATTTATGGGGGGAGTAATTCTTTCATTAATCCGTCAAATATCGACAATATAATCAGTTTCGCACCTTCCCAGTTGACTGTATGAGCAGTAAATGGACTGAAATAACCATCATGTGCAACGAAGCATCAAGACTCAAGACTTTATGTAACACGTGGAAGCCTTGAGCCGGAGTAAACTGTTGCCACAAGAAGAGGAAAAGATTAGTACCTGGTGCTGTTTTGCTCCAAGATGGCGACCGTGTACAGAAACTGAGGATGAGGTTCTAATCCAAGGCCATTGACAGACAATTCAGAAGGGAGGATCCAATGACACCCGATCGATCTTCATCGAGAATGCCCGCAGGCCGGCATTTCTGCTTTCATCTCTAGGCCATTTAGAGTTCCAATTGGCCTTTACCTGTTACAAAGAAAAGAGACCGACTGTCATGGGTCGCACTGTGGTGCGAAGAGGACATTAACAGTTGCTTACGGGAAATCCTCCTCTTCTTTTTTTTTTGGTCTGGAAGAGTTTCTCAGAACAGGTTACAGAGTTAAGATTAAGGATGTTATTTACCACTTGAGAGGATCGATTCAACAGGAATGCACTAAATATGCCTGAATATGGAGCCTCTTCTTCCAACATTTTGGTAGTGTCATTTACATGGAAGGTTAACATGACCTCCAAAAATTGTACCTCAATTACACCTGCCAATGCGCTATTAAACCGAATCATACAGAGCCTGTAGCAAATTCTGACTACAGGAGAATAATCTGAAGCAAACCTTCCGCTTCTGACAAAACTCCTGGCATTACACTGTACACTGAAAATAATGGCCTTTCTGGTAAAAGATCTGTCAATTAAGGACTATATACGGGGGAATCACCTCAGCTTGAGACTTGAATCCGAGCTTGAATGTGATCAGTTTGTTGTGTATGTTACAGATTCAGTCAGCAATTGAAGGTGGTAGGAGCTGAATGCTTCTCTCCAGGGCCCGACTCGTTCATGTGACGTTTGGAGTGTTACGGTGACTGTCGGCAAATTCCCTAACCAAACGCTTCAGCCTTCTGCCTCCTTTTCCTTGCATATGGGCCCAAGTACTGGTTGCTTCTCCTGCAGTTTTACGGCTGCTCTCAACATATTCTGGGGCTGCAGCAGTAAGAGCTTCCAGCCAAAGCGGGACCAGAGATTCTGCTTCGCCAGGCTTCAGGTACTCTACTGGGAGGCCTCGTACCTGTTAAATTTGAGGCAAAAAGAACACATTAACAATAAAAAGACAGAGGATGTAAACCAAAGAATAAAAAGCCTCAATAGATCTACATGTAGAGGAAGAGATACCGCTAGCTGAAGCCAAGCATGCAAAGATTCCCAGCATAGGATAGACTTCCACGATGTTCTTTCACTCAAGCTACATATGGCTGCTAACTGTTGCAATATTGTTGCGCACTTGTGAACCTATAAATAACGTCCAAAAAATTAAGCTATATTCAATACATCTACTAATTATAAGAAATTTAGTTAAAAAAAGAAAAGCAATTAAGAATGTCTAAGAAATTATAAGGCAGGAAACAATGTGGGCGAATGGAAAACTAATTACAAACTTGAGAAATTGAAATACAGAAGGAGCATTACCCGTGACATAGCTGAAACGCCGAGCAAAGCATATATGAGATTTGATACAAGACCTTCGCCATTGTGATATACTACCTGGATTGCTGTAGCACTTAATGATCCTTCTGGAGCAGAGCCTATATTCTCCAACAAAGATGCTGAAGCCACCTCCAAGAAACCTAAAAGGGTCAACCGCCAAATGTCACCAAGAATTTAGAAGAGAGAGAGAGCAGGAGAATTTCAACCCAAAAAGAAAGGTTTAACAAAGGTTTACATGCCTTAAAAGTATTTGTGTGGATCTATCGACATTAAACATCCCCATACACACTACTGATGCATCAAATGCTCCATTTCATCATCAAGAAGAATAAACAGAGGTAAAGACATTGTAGAGGACTACAAGTATGACATGAGAGGCACTTATGAGATGGAACATACTGATGATACTGTGGAGCACATATACAATGTCCATCAAACAGTTTTTTATAGGCAAGTGGATAATAAATAAGAGCATAAAGCTCCGAGCAATGAATAATTAATTTCAACAAACGTACAAGATAAGTAAGACATTGCTGCTAGAGCTGCAACACGGTGCATTGCAGTGCAGCATATTGCTGCCTTCTGGAACGAGACTTCAAGAGGAGAACCAGAAGCAGCTAGCCCATCCTGAAATGATGTGACACCATGTAAGCTACAGAAATTTTATGAGACAAAAGACAGTATAAGGTCTACTGCACCTTATGAGTTCCACGAACATATGTAGATGCAAAATTCATATAGGCTTCCACTAAATCAGGTTCTTGATCGCATATGTATGAGGAGCTAAGGGACATTACTGATGCTGCATGAGTAAATCTCTCGAAAGTGCTGACAAACAAAGGCTGATATTCTTCTTTCTGTCCAAATTCCTCAATGACAATAGAAGCTGAAATATGAAATGATTTAATCTGTAAGAGAGGATAGTAAGTACTTTTTTAATGATTTTGCATTCAAAACTAAAGGGAAAGGAACTACCAACACTCATACATGTGGTATAAATTTCAAAAATAACAAACATGGCAATGGTGATAAAATTTTGCCCAACATAAAGACTGAAAATGCAATAAATCATTCCATAGAAAATTGTGATCATGCTACACAAGTAGGTGTAACAGCAAGGCCAATCAAAACCATCTTATTTCAGAGTAAAGAGTACTATAACACCAAACTAACCATCTTCAGATAATGTATCCACTAACTTACCTGTTTTTATGAAGCAATCATGACTTTGGACTGACACAAAATTTGATGAAAGGCAATCCAGTATGCTGGGCAGTAATGGTATGAAGTGCTGGCCTGCACCTTAAACAATTTTTTTCATCAGGCAACTGTTACATAACATGGCATCAAAAATTCACAGCTCTTCAAAAATGTCCATGTCGTGAAACTTGATAGTATGGTTAAATACCAGAAGATTGAATTGCTTGAGATAGAGCTCGACAAGCTGCCGTGGCTAAATTAGCATTCTCCATGTGTGGAGACCGAAGAAGTTTCTCTAGGATCGGCCAGAAAACACTGAGTAATGAAAGTATCGTATCATTCTCCACAGCTCCATTGGGCAGAGGTGTCGCAAGATGACTAAACACAGTCCCAATCCTGGAGGTAACACAAACATAGACACCACAGGTTGCTTAAACAAAGAACAGATTACTTCAATGTAAATATAATGTATTTGATCATTCAATGTCAATAATCAACAAGGGAAAAAAAGGCAATTAAGACAAAAAGATGACCACAATTGTCAATCATATCACTTGATCAACTGAATTCTTTATAGTGTGTTGAAAAGCCAAGAAGACGACTTGACACTCAAAACCAAATTAAACTAGAAAGCAAATCTAAAAGGAAGAAATGGATCCTCATACTGATGAGATAATGTACCTGTAAAATCCTCTTGCAGCAGAGACCAAAATATGTGTATGAGCAGATGGATTATACCTTGGAGAATAGTTTCGATCTTCATCAATCTAAAAGAACATACAGCTGTCAAAGGTGCAACTACATAAATGAAAACCATCACAAGAAGCCATATTTGGCAACTACAACGGACAGCACAAGCAGAAAATGACCTTCAGATTAAAGATTAGTGGGGGTTTTCTTTTTTGGGGGGGGGGGGGGGGGGAGGGGGTGGGGTGGGGGGGGGGGGGTGACAAAACTTTCACCCATCTAGATTGGCAGCACATCTGAGACACTGGAAAACTTTAGGCGAACAGCCAACTAATCAATTCTTATTGCCAAGGGAACTCGAGTCAACATAAGTGGCATTCTTTCTTCAGATGCAACACTTACTAGCAAGCTATTGCAGATGCATCTGTACAAAATTTGCCATTCAATCTTGCACTTGATTGTACACAGTAAACACACCAATACTAGTGAAGGATTTGATTTCAGCCAATAGCTAGCAACTTAGCCTGGAAATCAAACTTAGGATATTCACTACAACTGCAAGAACTTCCCAGAAAGTGGAAGGTCTAACCATGTAACATGCTTATTACTATGTTATTCTAAGTATCAGCAACTGGTAACTCTACTGTTTCATACAGGAGATGAAAGAACATTAATATTTAATAGAATAAACAATCAGCTGCTCTAGTGTTAACTTCTCATAAAAAAATAAAATTAATTGACTGTTAGAATAAGTCACATCAATAGGTGATAAACAGAAAAGGTTAAATAACTAGACATTCACTAACCACGAAACATTAATTAAAACCAAAAACTGAAGTAGAACTAAGACATGCCAACTTACAAGCATTCCAATAGCCTCATAACTAGTTGAAAGCAATCTACCCAGCAAGTTACTCTTTAACTCTTTATTTGGTAATGAACTGAGGACTAAACTGATCGCGCTGACAACTTCCTCTTCCTCTTCCATTGGTAAATGCCTCTTCTCCAAACTCTAGTACAAGCAATAAAAGATTAATTGATCAGTTTTATTTGGCTAATCAAGATGCTGACTACTTATTTTCTAGTTAAAAGATTAATTGATCAATTGAAAATGAGGCTCTTTAGAATTTGAGCAATAATTCAGCTCAATGTAATGAAGGGTTCAAAAAAGGTCAATACAGTGAATGAGATCCTCCTGCAAACTATTTACTAGAGTGAAGTAAGCTGAACGACATCTTTTATTTTTTGAATAAAAGCTGGACATATTTATAAGCAAATGCATCCAGAGTTCAAATTTAGGCACAAAGCAGGAGGATATTTTGTTTTTGAAGACTTGCTTTGTGGCTAATGAAGCAACTCTTCCTTGAGGTAGGAACGGCAAGGAAACACCCTAATGGAGGAGATCACATAATATATGGTTAAATGGCATAAAATGCAAATACCATGAACATTTGCAAGATTAAGATGGTTCAATAGAGAATTCGCTGCTTCCACAAAATAGAAGATCTAGGATACTTGGAAAATTAGAAAATTAGAGCATGAAGCCATTAATATAACTCCACCTAAAAAATTAGGAATATTTTTAAATCTTCCTGTCAGGTGGTCAAAGCTTCCTATTATTAGTTGATTATCCCAGAAGAATGACCTCAAAGAGAAAAGCCCCTAAAAGTACATCTATAGAGGAGGAAAGCTGCATACCTAAGAATTTTGATGTTAGAAAATTCCAGAAGCAT
Organism: Sonneratia alba; assembly: GCA_900174645.1. NCBI lineage: Eukaryota > Viridiplantae > Streptophyta > Magnoliopsida > Myrtales > Lythraceae > Sonneratia > Sonneratia alba. The sequence continues at coordinate 3,191,905 of FWPY01000071.1, forward strand.
GTAAATATGTTGGTAAATTAATGTTTCCTATAAAAAGGAATAAGGCTCCTCCAATAACCATCTAAATCCACATAACCCATGAGAGAACCGGAAATCTTATTTCCAGAGCAACAGTCACCAAATTGAAATATTTTTACCCTCTTGATTTGATTTACTCTGAGAGCTATTTTATATATATATATAGGGATGGATTTAAGGGGGACCCTTGGACTCAGAAAATCCAAAAATTTTATATACAAATTTTATTAATTTTATCAATACCCTTATTCAATCATGAGACTTCACCTCTCTTTAAATCGACTCGACCCCTTACAATTGACTCTTTTTTTCCTTCATAAAGTTCATATGAGTTTCACCCCAACTTGGATGGAATTCATGGATCTATAATATCTATATATAAAATATATATATATTTGCAATCTTTATTTACGTCCTTCCTATGTAGGCATTCAGCTTCTTTGTCAATACAATTGAATCCTTTAACAATCACAAAATAGGGAAAAAGAAAAGAAAGAAGACCATTTCAATTATTATAGGAGGTCTATGTCTACATGTATTGCCACGATATAATTGATCGTTGATCAAAGCAGTAAATGGATAAATGAGTTTATAGAACTAAACTAACCTCCCCAATCCACATCAGGATCTCTAAATGTGAAGAATCAAAAACTATTGTAGAAGTGTCTTCACAAACTTTACGAAGAGCAGAGGCACAAGAATTGGAAGATAGAGGTTCTGAAATACCCGTGGCAAGGAATAACCTGAAAATAGCTAGTTGGAATGAGAGGAAATATGAAGAAGTAATGCCAACAGAAGTATAAAAAGATTCAGTTTCTCAGGTCAAATGCAAGGAACATTATCACAAAGTTTGATAATCTCAGAGTACAGTATAAAAATGCAGGAAGTCATGCCTTTCAGTATAAAAATGCATTAACTTGTGCTGAAAAGCACAGCTCTAACAGACGTACTGTCAGTTGCCAAAGAAAAAGGCATTCCGTAGGTGTATGGGAAGATGCGTAACTACACAAATTCATGATCAAGTTTTCAAAAGAGGTGAATTACTCACAATAACGGCCCCATATTTGTCTGAAAAGCAGATAACCACTTTGAATATGAACCAACAACATCTGCAAGAGATCTATACACCTACACGAAATATGGGGAAAAGAAGAAAATAAAATGAATACTTCACATAAGATTATCTCCCTAGACTAGCACCTGCAATGTCAATAATACCATATCACAACAAAGATCTCGCATGTGTATAGTGAAAAATCTCACATACAATGCAGATGAAGCCCTTTAACTCATCAGTGGGTCTGGTGGACAAAGCAGTCACCAACTGCTTAATTGCTGAAAAATCAGGAGTTTCTCCCTTCTGGATGACGACTTCAGACACCTGTAACATGGTTCTTTGCCCAGTGAAACTTTTGGAAAAAACTTTGGAAAAAGAAGATTATAACTATACTATTTTAGAACTTATTCCCAAAACCAGCTTATCCCTTCATTTTTTTCCCCAATATGGATACTACAATCAAAACTCCAACAACCAATTTGCAATCAAATTGAGTATCGAGGGGTGAGAGATGCCAGAGATTCAGAATATGAACAAACTTATCGATGGAGAGTCACAAGGGACAGGTCACAATTTGTCACAATTCAAATTCATCAAAAATTGAAACAGGCATGTACTAGTAAGAAGAATAGACCATGGGGGTAGCACGATCATTAGAAACTGATACAACAAACAATCAACAACAGCAGTTGATGGACTTACCACATTCAGCATGAACAATTTACACTCTACCACCTTCCAAGAAATTGACAAATTAGCAGATGTCCAGCCACCAAACAGAAGCTGCTGAATAAAAAGACTGATTATTGCATGATTGCACATATCAGTTTGCCATTTAGATGTATATAGAAGGATGAGAAGATGGAAGATATGTTGTCCCTGACAATATTAAAATAGCATTTTACAGCTTTCCGAGAATAGCACCTTTTGTAAGTATAGAGAAGATCCCAAAAGATGACAAATATCCACCAAAAGTTCAACAAGATTATTTCTAAATTGGACAAGGTTGTCAGGCAGGTCAAAGAATTCACTCTCATCACTCAATGTAGATTCATCCACCTGCAAAATACAAGGCTCTGATCGTATCATCTGCATAGAATACAGGAATATAAACCTGAGAGCATATACAAAAGGAAAGAACAAGATAATGGTTTCCTTAAAAACCTGTGCACGCAATAGGAGAGCATCAAGCAATGCTGAGAATATAGACAGAAAAACATCTCTGGATTTTGCACTATCCACATGTAGGCCAATAATAAAGTTTGCAAGAGTAGACCTGAAATAAGAATACAAATATGGTTCAATGCCATCTATATAACAAGAGAACCACACAACCGGAAATCACTACCAATTTTTTCCTTTTCTTTTGACTGATGTAAAGATGATAGTTGATTAGTCAAATAATGAACTAAAAACTGAATTTAACTTGACAATACAAAGGCATAACTCATGAAATAACCATATCATAAGCCAAATACTTAATTAAACCGAGAAAATAATAAATCAAAAGGGAGTAAATTTATAGAGATAATACCAGAACTGGACAGTCGAATCTGCAATCTCCCAGTTTTCACTTGGAAATGCAACACAACTGCAGATAAACATGTAGAGCAATTACTTCTTCAAGACAGCATGTTTTATTCAAATGAATCCTTGAAGACTATCCTAAAATTGTGCATATTAGTATACTGAAGAGCAGATAAAGACACACAGATGATGCAAATGAAGACCACTACAAATGCGACCTCTTAGAAAAAAAAATGCATGTACTACTGGAAAGGAAAATAAAAGGACCCATCTACTTTCCTCCTCATTTCTAGAAGTTAGTAAACTACCCTTTTTAACTTAAATTGAACAGCCAAAAAGGACGGGCAACCAGTAGGGCCTTCTGCTACTGCAACTTTATAGCACCATGGAGCTGGAGCTTGCACCCCTGATGAGAGCACCTTTCCATGAGATGTGGATATGTATCACACTTCACACCACCCGAGAACCCAGGATCGCAAAGCAACTTTTGCAACAATATACTGGTTTGCTACCATGTTTTTTTCATTTGTTAAGGTTTCCATGTTGAATAATAAGGCCTAGAGATCAGGAGAAATTACTTTCCAAATGCTAGGATGGTGGTGATCACCACATTATAGTCCACAGTCAGGATAGAAATTGCCGATCCGATGGCAGATACACTACTCTTTAGTTGGAGCAAATGAATGTTCTGGATACTACACGTTGTTTTATGAAAAAGAACCAAACTCTGAGATCCAATATATTGCTCGGATGGAAAACTAATTCTCTTTATAAATCCTTTGAAACCAAACATTTAACTGGGAAAATTTCAAAAGAATGGAATGAACAGAAAATACTTAAAGGTTACTTATTTGCTAAGTAGACACTAGGGTTTCACCTCAAAAGTGCATCTGCCAATGCAAGTGCCTCAACACTAGCTTCTACAATCAAAGATGGAGCCTGAAATAAAGGGAAAAAGAAAAAATGAGACAGTACATCCATAGATGGCAGTATCAGATAGAAGAAACTGCAAAAGAAAGAAAGTCATAGCATAAACTTCACAAACATTCAAGAGCACATTCCAAAAACAATAGTTCATTGATAGTAAATGCACAAAATTAGCTACTTACTGCCTGTCCAATTTCAGACAACAAGCAAGCGAGACCACCAATTACTTTCTCATCACCATTTGCAAGTGCAGGCAAAAGGAGTGATTCTTTAAGGAAGTGTACCCTACATAATAAAACCTGGGGTAGGCCCTAGATGAAACAATAGAGGATAAAGTGAATAAGAAACAAAATATTTTTGAAGACATTGCCACTAATTGAGCAGATGATAGTATAATTTTCAGCAAGAAGCTCCTAAAACATTCAACATACCTACTAAAAGCAGTTGGCAGCATAATAAACAGGTCAAATTGTAACATAAGAATAAATGAAAACCAAACACTTACTGTTGGATAATGGGCTCAATAGCATTGAATATTATTAAGACAATATTGGCATCCCAAATTTTCTTCTTTCCAAAGGCAGAAGTCAAACTTCTGGATCAAGTCTCGCATTCTCTAGCATCTTAGTTACCATTTTGTAGGTCAACTATGCCAATTCAATTATAACCCATCAAAACTAGTCACTGCAAACCAATTAATCACAAACAGTTATCTACATGCCAATATATCTTTTAGTAATGCTGTGATTTCAATGTCCACCAGCATTTGGTGTTCAAGAATAATTACTTCTGAATGATCACTCATCCACGATTGCAGAATTCACTTAAAGTATTAAGTTTTCCATCAGCAACTATCTGCTCAAGTCAACTCCCACCAAAAGATGCCCAGATAAAGGATGAATGTAGCAACTGCAATATAAGATGCATCTAAAGAAATTTAAGGAAGCATGCTCAATGCACCTAAATGGCACAACCAAGCAAATAACACATAGGAATCCAAACAGATGGCATCAACCAACCTCATGCTGGCTTATAAGCTCAATGAGAACTTCAATAGCAGAATCAAATGAAGATGAAACCTGACATCAATGAATCTGACAACAATTTAGATGCATAACATGTCATTTTTACCAAAATTTTAACTAGCCAAATAAAAAGCTAAAACAAATCACCTGTAAAGAGTTGAATACAAAATTAAGAAGAGGATGTTCATGTAATGAACCTTGTGGAATCTCTGAGAAGCATCCAGCTTTCACCTAAATACAAGATAATTCCATCATAAAATTCCATAATACAACATAAACAGTACCAGCAAATGAAATCAAAGTGCACTATAATGTTTTCACCATTTTATAGAAATCCATCCATGGTTTGTGAATACTCATGCAGCTTGTGAAATGTTGGCATAAGGGTGAGGCTAAAACTTGTTTCATACTTGGCATATGTGAAACAGGAATAAAGAATGTAACAGAAAGAACTCAATGTAGCCTACACAAAAAGGTTTTAATTACTGAAGCAGAGCATGGAAAGATCTTACCCAACTTAAGAAACAGCGCAAGATTTTCCTGCTTTGCTCTTGGAGTTGCATAAAACCATCAAAATTTTTCTCAGACTGGCGTAGCAGAAACTCAAGAACCATAGGAGTATGTGCAAGAAGCTGAATGAGAAGATATCAGAGGAGAGAACTAAGCAGAGAAAACGGCTGGAGGAAAAGGGGTGCTAACTAATATATCAAGAGACATATCATTAACCTCTTGGATATACTGATTTCTACAGGCTGAACTTATTTTACAATCAGCATTCTGGTTGTCAACAATTTCTTCAGGCAGAACAGTAAGCATCTCCAGGACAGCTAGATTACCATCACCCTGGCTCTGCAGATTCTGGAGACTGTAAAAGAGCCGCTCAATTGGTTTCTCATGCTCAACAGCGCGAAGAATGAGTGCAGAGAGGGCGAGACAAATTTGCGTTAAAAGCTGTCACCAAATTTAATAACATTCATCAGAAATCTGAAATTATGTCCTTAAATGTTGATACTTTCCTGAAAACCCCATCAAATCCAACAAGGAAAAGATCAATCAGATGAATTTCTAGCATGATTAATGAAGTACAAAATATCTTCTAGATGGGACTGAGCAAAGCACCTGAGGAGGACCTGAACTGAATCTTCTTGCAGCCAGAAGAAGGGCATTTATAAGTGCTTCTTTAGTACCTATTTGCAAATAATATCCTTCACTTTGAATCTGCAGTCCAACAAAATATGCATAAATGATTTTCTGTTTCCAATAATAAGTTGATATGGAAAGATGAAACAAGGAAAATAAACATTCAGTAAGAGGAAAAAATTATCTCCATGGAAAGAATTTGAAAAAAAAAATAGAGCAAGATGGTAGAGGCTAAATGTATTTCTGAACATATCAGGGTGATGTAATCAACATCCAACTAATAAAGACAGCATTGAGAGGCAGTTTCTGTCCAAGAAGTATAGCTACTCAGCAGCTCAAGATAAAGATACAGGCTTTCAAGCCATGCAATATTGTCAGTTAGAACTAGTGGACAGAATTCTCATCATATTTCAATTTCAACCTAATGCATTTCAACCCCCTTCAGTTGTCCTATGCTGATGGCACTAGCTTCAACTCATATAATGGCACCAATTCAGAATTTTTTTCAGGTCCAAACAATACACGCCATTCCAGCTCAATTTCATACATGAGTTCATCCTCTATGCTCTCAGCCATAAGTTTCACTCCCATAAATCATTCATAGTTCCTTATATTCAACTCATACACCACTGAACACTATGCTATGTTGATAAAGTTGGCACAAAAACTGCAAGGAAAAATTCAGAACTCATGAATCTAAGATAATCATTATCTCATGCCAGCGATGCAGTAGCTCATGATATGCATTTTGGTAATGTGAATGAAACTGCAAGCAGCATTTAAAATTCTGAATGGATGCTGTACCGTAGAACAGAAGCCCTAGAAATTAGGCTAGGTAGTAAAAGGTGAAAAATGTGCCAAAATGGAATCTGAGAGCTGGAGAACACACAGAGTTCCATAAAACAGAATTAGACACTCGTCCCTCCTACCAGGTGGAGCTGATAAGAAGTAGAGTTCAGCTGTAGGTGAATCCATGCCATGCACTTGTGAATATGAACTAATCCGCACAAAAGGTAATGCAAAATTTGAAGGACATGCCGTGTCCAATCCACTAAAGTCCTTAGAACTGCAGCCTACGATTGCCGAGTGGAGGAGAGAGAGAGCTAAAAATGCTAGAAATGGAGGAGGCAGAGAGCTCAAATGAACCACTCAAAGCGCTCTGCATACTTCAGCTCAATGTAACAATGATGAAATTTGCACTCGACTCCAACAAAAGCAGCATACAGAAGCTCTTCCTCCGCAATCAGTGCTCGGGAGCTCAATTTAGCAGATACAAGAGCTCGCTTTAATAATTCTCATCAACGGCAGCAGAAACACACAGAAGCATTCAGGAACTCGAACAAATGCAGTGTCCAGAAACGAGCGAGAGTCTAATAAGCAGCCGAAGAGTGAGGAGTAGGAAGAGGAGGCAGGGGACGGGACCTTGCGCTTGAGGATCTGAGCAGCGAAGAACTCGAGCTCGAAGTCGGGGGAGAGGGAGAGGGGGCGATCGGAGGTGAGGATGGAGGTGGCGACCTCCCAGGCGGTGTCGGTCTGCTGGAACTGGACCAGCCACTGGTTGGCCGCGACGCGGTTGCAGGACTGGGTGTCATGGTTCAGCACGTGGACGGCCTGCGCAACCTTGATCTGCAGGTCCATACAAAGCGCGACGAGGAGGAGTAGGAGGAAGAGGAGGAGATGGGCAGAAGCTGTTGGATTTCAAATTCCTCGAACGTCTTATTAAACCTGTTTCTCGAGAAGAGCGAGAGAGAGCGACGCCTGTAATTCTTTCCTTTGATGGGAGAGTCGCAGCATGGAGATTGACTCCCTCTCTCTCTCAAGATGCCAGGGTGACGGTATGATTGATCGGACGGCAGCGGCTGGCTCTGGCGCTCGGGGTGGGGGTGGAGGATAAATGCGGGTTTCTGTTCGGACTTCGGACTCTCAAGTTCAACGGGTCGGATAAATCGAATGTGCCTAGCTAGCATTAGCAATTTTTGATCGACTACCATTGAACCTGCAGTTAGTCATATCAGTTGAATTTCTATATACCCACATCGAAGAATTTCTGATTCTATAGAAATATGTTGAATTACCGGGAATAGCTTTCCATGCTCAAAGCCAAGGTTGACTATGGCGCGAGCCTCTCTTGTTATGTCTTTTCAAGCCCATAAAAAAGGAGCATGGACACTTAGAAATGCAAGTTAGCCATCGGACCTCCATGGATGGCATACCCTTGCAATGTTCATGGATGTTAGCTGATCATGTTTAGTCCTCTGCAATTGAAGGTTAAAAGTCCTGTCTAACCATCTACAGCAAATCGAGCCATTCGGTTATAGGCTATCTTTGTATTGCTTATGGTAGCACGCTTTTGCCATTGAACTATATCTTCTGAGACCGACGGTGAGCAGATTGCCCGAGCCCAACCGGCAAGCATCCAATTTTACAAGTTTCAAGAAGCAAATACCATTGTTTTTCGTGCATACTATTATTGATATCATTAACTTCAATGAATAGCTACTAATTCAAGATTTTATGGCTTGAACAAACTGCAAGAAACCAGGTAAGAAGTTATGGCTCAGAACACATGGGCACTAACCAGTGAAACCGGGAATTTTTATTTTAAAAAAGTAAAATATATTAAAATTTTTATTATCGTCATCTCGGTTCGAGGTTCCTAGCCATTCGTTCTTAGAGGATGAGGATTGATATGGTCCACTGCAAGTATCCTCCCTTGTCACCTTCCCTCCCTCCACGTCTACTTTGCAGTTCTTCTATGTATACTGAGCTCTGGATGTCTCCATAATCTGAATCTTCTTCTCCAGTCCCTTGCTGCCGCTGCATCAGCATAGCCCCTTTACCTATTTGAACGAGTGAAGTTATCTCTCCTTGCATTCTCGTTTCTGTGGGCTGCAGCTTAGGTTCTGCCTTCCTTTTGCTCTTCTGTGGTTCATTCTTTTCTCCTGGACTGGTTGCAGGTATGGCTTCAAATTCGCCCAAGGCCGTGTCTTCAGCTGGTAAGATCAGAGTTCCTCTGCGTTCTCGATTTTCTGTCTTCTTTTTATCTCTCCTTCTATGGTGGTAGCTGCAAGAAGTTCCGTCGTCGTCATCATCATCATGGCTGTTAACCGCCCCAACCGTATGGTTTTGCAATCCGCATCGTTCATGGGACCTACGTATATAAATATATACGTGAAGACTCGATTCTGTGTTTTACTCGGGAGCAGAGTGTTTTGGGATATGATGTCCCAGTCCATCGTTCTCACGGATCAATATTTAGATAGCTAGGATATGGCGTGCTTTGGTTATTGGACTCAGTTAAGATGATGATGTCGTAAATGTTGACACTTTGAAGCAGAATACCTTCTTTTATTACCTCAAAAGAATTGGGATGGAGAGTGTCATCCTCATTAAATCTCGTACTTTCAGATGATAAAGCTGGTTCCAAGTTGGAGGCATCCTCAGCAGAGGTTTCATCGGAACAGAGAATATCACCTACTTCACCTGGAGTGGGGATTGCAGCGAACCCTTTTGATTTCTCGGCCATGTCAAACTTGCTAAACGTATGGACTTCCCGCAATTTCTAGACCATCTTTATGTCCTTGAAGCGTCTATTGAAATATCCGCTTGTTGTATGCATGAGGCACTTTCAATTCAATAAGTTTTTTCAAGGACAGATATGTGTTGTGAGCTCGTCACCTCCTTTCCCTCTCGGTGTTAGACACATGAGCTACTACTCCCGAGGTGAAGGATGAGAAAGCAGCAGGATTTAGCACGAGAAGGAAAGATATTTTCCCAAGTTTAGCAAGTTTAAAAAGTCGGAGCCTTATTGACTTTCTATGTTCATAGGCATCTTCACTTATTTTCTGATACCCGATTATATACCTAAGGTCTCCGTTGTTTAACTCTAGGATCCTAGCATCAAGGAATTGGCTGAACAGATAGCCAAAGACCCCTCCTTCAACAAGATGGCGGGGCAGCTTCAGAAGACCTTTCAAGGTACAACAGGAGAAGCTGCTGTTCCCCAGTTTGACGCTCAGCAGTATTATGCAACTGTGCAGCAGGTTATGCAAAACCCACAGTTCACTGCTATGGCAGAGCGACTTGGCAATGCCCTGATGCAGGTAGTACATGATCACCTCCCTCTAATTTTGCCGTGAAACCTGAAGTAAGTCCATCGAGCAATGTTAGATCTATTCTTACTTTTCATCTGTTTTTCATCTCGAAGGATCCATCTATGTCTAGCATGCTCCAAAATTTTGCGAATCCATTGAATAAAGAAGTAATGGAGGAAAGGATGGCACGTGTTAAAGAGGACCCAGCTCTGAAGCACATACTGGAAGAAATTGAGACTGGCGGTCCTGCTGCCATGATGAGGTTAGGTTGCAGTTCACATAATATCTTACTCTAGTATCATCACATGCTGTTATGAATTACAATATCTCAATCTCTTGATGGAGGACTTAAGATTCGGCTCGTTCATCCTGTTCAGGTACTGGAACGATAGAGAAGTTCTAAAGAAATTGGGGGAGGCTATGGGGTTTGCAGTTTCTGGAGAGGGAGCCGCTTCCGCTGAAATTCCTGTTACTGAGGAGACAGAGGATGCAGGGAATGAAGATGAATCAATTGTTCATCAAACAGCTAGCGTTGGCGACGTGGAGGTATAACTTTATTTTTATGTACTTAGACTCTTTCATCATGTGGCTGGAAGATCAATTAGGATCTTGCCGGCAGAAATTGAATGAGTGGAATGGATCATGAGACGAGGAAAAGTTTAAGCTCTTAGATCAGTTTTACCTCCCAATAGAAAACAAGATCACGGGTTTCCTGCACTTCATTGCCTTTGTGAGTGTGTGCCTGTTATTTGCTATCATAGCATACGCTCATAGTCACATTGTATGTCCTTTGATTATCGACCGCACCAAGTAATTTACTAGAGCCTCATGCCGAGTTGTACATCCTACGAGCAAATTGCATTTTAAGATGGTAATATCTGCGAGCGGTGAGACTTCAGTCTCTTTGTTGAATAGGGTCTGAAAAAAGCACTGGAGGAAGGTGCAAGCAAGGATGAGGAGGATTCTGAGGGAAGAACAGCCTTGCATTTTGCGTGTGGATATGGCGAGGTACGTTCATTTTGTGCGACATACACGTCAGTCAAAGGCTTGTTGTCACAGAGAAGAAGGCACAGTCAATCTCCCGGTAGTACCGGTCCTGCCTTTATTTAAGAGTGGATGAACCAACTTCTTGGTTTATGGCATAATTCTTGTGGTAGATCTTCATAGCTTTCCACCCAGTCACACCAGGGCTTGAAGTTCGATTTATGAGATATCACATTCCCCAGAAACTTATTTCATCTTAAATAAACTCGGAAGCTCATTATGACAGGTGAAGTGTGCTCAAGTCCTCCTCGAGGCAGGAGTGGCTGTAGATGCCTTGGACAAGAACAAGAACACAGCGCTTCACTATGCAGCTGGTTATGGTAGAAAGGATTGTGTGGCGCTTTTGTTGGAGCATGGAGCAGCTGTGTAAGTCAGCACCTTACCCAAAATTTACCCCATCTCTAATCTGCATGGATCAGGTGTCTGGGGACTTATGTTGCTCTCCTCAAGCTAATTTCTGCAAAATTTCGACCCTGCAGAACCCTTAAAAACCTCGACGGGAAGACTCCTATAGATGTTGCCAAGCTCAACAGCCAGCAGGAGGTACTAAGCCTGCTTGAGAAGGATGCTTTCCTGTGATACGAATGAGGGAATTTTTCGCCAGTACGCCCGATGTTGTGAACGATGGACCTGCTTTTGTCTCAGTCTCGTAAAATCGATATATTTATGGTTATAGAGAGTTGTCTTCCTACAGGCTGAGTGCTACCGACATGTCTACACCGGTACGTCATTCGAATGACATAACAGCTTGAAGCTGCTTGTGAATGCAAAGGTCATATTTGCTTGGCTTGAGGAAAAGGACCAAGGTGTGACCATGCCAAATGGTCTCGTCTTGCATGGCGATTTTCAGTCCAAAGTGACAGTCCACCGTCTGTTGCGTCTTCGACAGACTACAACGCATCGCACCGCCAAAAAAATTCAAAACTGAGACAAGGGTTCAAATCACAATCCCCGTTCACAATCTGAATTACACGGAGACGAGGAATCGGATGAGTTGATCAGGTAAGAGTAAGGAGATGTGGGCATCGATTCTTACGTCAAACTATAGTCGATTTCTTAATTTATCCAGAATCGGCTTGCCTGTAGGCAGTGATCGGCAGAATAGGCGATAAAGAGCAAAATAAATTTGGGATGTACGATTGAATATCATGTTTATCAGGGGACATGAAATCAATCTCTTCCGGCCTTGTATTTTGGTCTCGACAACAAGAAGATCGATCATCGAACAATCTCTAGGAGCCGAGACATCCATATGACTCGTTTCAATTCAAGCGATCATGTCCAGCCATCCGAGATATAAATATATATATATATATATATGAACTGTCAGCTGTGCTGCGGGAGTTTGCACTGATCGAAGAGGAGAGACCGGCAGAGCGGGCAGGTGAACTGGCACTTCTCGAGCCACCGCTCGATGCAGCCCCAGTGGAAGATGTGGCTGCACCCCGGCAGCTCGCTCACGGCCTCCTCCTTCTCGATCTCCGCCAAGCATATGGAGCACAGCACGCCTTCTTCTTCTTCTTCTTCTTCTTCTTCCCCTTCTCGCTCATCACTGGCATTGCAGCGCGATGGTCTCGATCTCTGCAGATCCCCGAACCGGGCTGCGGGGAGCTGTAACTCATGGGAGCTTTCCAGCGCCCGCGGCGAGACGAACTGGAGGAGGGATTTCTTGAGCTGCACCAGGGGGAGCCATAGGATGGTGTAGAAGATGAGAGCCGCCGTGCAGAGACTCGACCTCGTGTACACTAGGCAGTACATATTCCACCAAACGCTTTATCCAGCGAGCGCTCTCTGATCGATAACCCAAGAGGGACGAAACTCGTGATCGACGTTAAGTTTAACGTTTCCTTCTGAACTTGCCGGGGAGTCCGAGTAAGATCAGATCCGAATCGCATGGGCGAACAGAATGAACAAGAAATTTCAGGGGAGTTGTTGATGTCAAAAGAGGAAGGAGACGATGTGTTTATATAGGAAGCCGGATCGGGGGGGCATGTAAGTCAACTGCTACGCATATATCATATAAATTGTGACAAATTTGATAGGAGAGAGTCCGGAAAGATAATCTGATTCAAGTGATAATAATTGAATTAAAATATTTTGATATTATGTTGAATATAATATTATTATACTTTTTTTTTCTAATGGGTGTATTTTCTAGGTTGGGGGAATATAATCAATTTATTATTTTTAATTATATAGCATAGGTAGGGGCTCTGACTTAGGATGATTAATTAAATGAAGTTGGTTAAATTATACGACATGTAAATAGTAGCATGCAGTGCACCCATCAACGGCGGTGATGGTGGGGGAGATGCAACTTCTTTCTTTATTTCTTGACATGTATCGCACTCGTAAATTTACAGATGTGCCCCTCCCATATTGCGTCAGGGATACCATCTCCTCTGTGCATTTTTGTCTAGTTAGAAAATTCTTCAAATATAGATATCTCTCAAATTTAAATATAGTTTACGAAATTAGCGGTGAAAGAAAAAGACCAAGAAAATCAAAACCCGAAAGCACCAAGGGAAAATCAGTTCGAAAATGTCAACTTTTTATATGGTTACATAAAATTTGAGTGGTTTTTTAAGTATAAACAACCTAAAAAAATCGGTGGGCCCAACACTAACCCGAGTTTTAAATTATATGTATTCATAGAGATTATTGATTCTAATAATTTATTTAATATTAACTTTTATGATTAATTTATCTAATTATGTATTTAATATTTTTATTGATTGACTTTTAATTATGTAATTTATAATAATTTAGTATTAATTACTCCATCATTGTTCAGAATCAATTTTATTTCTTGATTAATTTAATATAATAATGCTCTAATTATAATTTTATATTAAAAGTTGGAGATTGAAAAATTTTTAATTGATAGATAATATTTTTTTATTATCCTAAATGATTTTTTTCATTTTAAAAAATCATAACAAAAAAAGGCGATGCTCAACAATTTGGTGAAAAGACCATTCGGCCCGAACTATTTTCACTCTGATACAAAATCAAACAAGGCATTGAAACAGTATAATATAGGGTTGTGAATCCGATCGGATCGGATGGAATGACCAGAGTCAAAAGGACAAGGTTAAAATGGATTATAATACCTTTTTTTGTGCACTACGATATTCAAATACATATTTATTTGTACGAGCTCGAGTTAGATTTGCCGGTTCAAGAGTAGAGAAGACATCCAATAAAATTGAAACGACACGATAGGTATTACCTCTGTTCGACTGCCACGGTGGAGGCAAGCCGGTCGATAACTTGGATAGTCCCCATAAAAGGTATCGAAAGATAATATTAACATACATAATTCCTTTTTTTTTTACGTGGTATCGTGGAACGAGGTTAAAGATGCAATTACAAATAATTCAGCACATGGATTTCGAGAAACTTTAATAATCCTAAGGGCTAAGATGAGATTTGCTTCAGCTCAGCTTAATTAATTTATTGACGAATAATTTTAATTGGACCAAAAAAAAATGGTGGGGGTTCAGACTTTAGATAGGCAACTACTTCGTAGGTCTGGTTTAGTTATCGAACTTCGAGCTCGGCGGAGATGAAGGGCCGGCGCCGGCGCCAGCTCCAACACCTAGCCCCACCCTAGTAAATTCTTGTAAATGAATCATATGGCCTAATTCACTGAACAATGCCGACACATGCCGCAGCTGATACGATGTTTCTTAGATTTTGCCTTCCAATTATTTTACTCAGGTAATCAACCCCAGCCGTGCTCGATCAACTAAATATAATTTAAAAAAAATAAAAAATTTAAATATTAATTGTGTGTGTAAAAAAAAATTTAAGGGTTATATGTATAAAATTAATTCTCATATGCTAGTTTGAATTGGAAATTTTTTTTATTACAAACAGAACGTACCGAATTCTTATCCAATCACATTGTGATTCTATTATACAGTACATTTAGCATATCATCTTCGTGGATTAATATTCATAATCTTATTGGGTTCAGTCTAATTTTTATATTTGAAATTGAACCGTGGCATTAATAAATGAAAATTTTCCAATAATGAGCTGACGATGAACCACCTTGATAGAATCGGTTCTAATATTTAGCATATCATCTCCGCCCACTTTTTAGAGAACCGGGCATGCAAATTTCAAGCCTGGTTTTTTATTTTTTAAAAATAAAGAAATTAGGGCACAATTAATTATTGAAAATGGCGGTTTCTTTCATGCCGTCGTATCCCAATAAACGGGTGATTCTCTCTAATTTTTTTTATTAAAAAGTGAGATTAGTGTAAATCTAAATCAGATTTTTTGTGCACCCAGTCATGTAAGCGCGCATATGCTTCGTGCAATATCATGTGATTGTACCACATATTTTATTGTAAAATCTCATGAGATATAATACTATCATAATATATAACCAACTTGGAGATGAACTAATAGTTTCTTTACTAGATCCCAAATGAGTAATCCAATGATCGAATTATAGGTTGGGAGGGTAGACGAGAATTTTTCAAGGGATCCAAATCCGATCGCAGACTAATCTCGAGATGCACCTCAGCTGGCTTGGAGATACTGCATAGTGCAAATCATAATAATTATACACTATCATGAGTTAAATATTAAATTAATAGTGAAATTATCCATGATGATCTTTGATGAGGATGCTCTTTAGAAATCAAACTGATGTTTGAATTTTAAAAGCTTTTTTAACGGTAGGACGGATGGTGATGGCCTTGTATTTCGAAATGAATGCATTTGTCAGCCCGTGAGAGATGTAAAACGAGCTAGTTTGGCCTGGAACTAATATATGATTGTTCTTATTGGGTTAAAAGGTGATTATAAGTTGAATCTAGAAAATAGGTCTGTTGAAAAAGAACTTATCTGGCATGTTTTATCATTAAACCTATTTGGAACTGTTATTAAACCAGATCGAACCAACTTGGACCGCCAAAATGACCAATCAAAATTTGACATCAATCAGCTGGCAATTTTTTTGATGGTTTCTTTTAAAATTTTTTAAAGATTTATTCATTTTAAATCATTTTTAAAAATTAAAAAGGAAAAAGGTTATGGTTCACAGTCGGAACCGGCCTGGGTTGCGAATCAACCTGCTTAGGCCCAGTTTTGAGCCGTTCTCAAGATTTTATGAACTATGGTCCATAATCAGACCGATCCGTTATATTTAACAGTATGAATTATAACCGGGTCAAATCAAGATCCATTTTGAACAAGTCTGAACCGCCTATATTACATTTCTACCCCTAAGGATCAAACTCAAAAAAAGAAAGAAAGAAAGAAGAGTGAACCTAAATGTTGAAGATGTATATTCAACATACATACCATACATGCACAAATATATATATATATATTCTCGGGGAGCAAAATAAAACCCTAATTTGCTTCATTCACATTGCACTTTATTGGAAGGAGCAATCTGAAATGTAGGTACTCAATAAGACCCAGAGTGGAAGCTTTTCTGATTTTTGCGTAAATTCAAGAATTTGATTTCCGTAAATAAAATTATTAGTGACCTTTTATTCTCATGAAAAATTCCTTTAATAAAATATAAATAAGACCTTAAAATGGTGAAATGTCCGTAGATTTAAATTTAATATATTTTTATTTTAAAAAAAAAGAATCTGTGACCTCCACCCCCGCCCCCTAATTAATGGAACAGTGGACAATTAATTGGCCTAGGGTTTGTCACCTGATTGACAGAAAAACAAATGCCGACCAAATCACAAAGATCTTCTCGGGCACTGCCCAAGTTACTCGGTGGACGAGTTGTGCTTGCCGCTCTTTCTTCTTCTTCTTTTTTTTCCTTCTTTAATAATATTATTTCTCGTAATTATTAAATTATTTATTCCAATAATTAAATGGAAGATTCTTGTGGAAAATAATTAAACGGAAGCTCATCGTGAGTCCCCTCCAGACACACACCAAGGTTTCTATCGTCTACTTATATGAGATTGATCACGTTCTCCTATTGCCGTTGAATTTAATTGTTTGTCAAGTGCTCTTCTGAAAATTCAGTATCTGTATCCGAGTATGGTCGAGTCCTTGGATGGGGATCGGAGGAGCGCCTGTCTATCGTTTAATCTGAAAATGCTTTTCCTATTATTGACAATAGAATTTAAGATAACTGGGAATTTAGATGATGCGGAAATGTTCCATTTTTTCCATTGGGCCTACTTGACTTCTCATCCTCCCCCTTCTACCACCATTAAACCCAGACCAGACCAGCCCAGCCCAGCCCATTGTTGGAAGATTTTTCGGCCTAGTCCATCGGATTTTGTAGGGGCCAAAATGAGATGAATAGTAGACCGCAGGGGCATAATTGGAACTGTCATGACGGCGCTGAGAACGAGAAGTCGCAGGCTCGCAAATCCAAAACCCATGAGAAAAACCCTAACCAGAAATTTGGGCCCGCCGTCAGAGAGATCCTCTCTCTCCGTTGCCATTTGATAGTTCTCCAATCTCTGCTCGAAACTTTGGTGGAATTTCAAAATATTAACGTCCTGAAAGGTTCATAATATTTTCTGTGGTTGATGTGAATTTGGACGGAGATGGAGGGAATGCAGAAATTTATCCGCGGGGTCTCGAAAGATGTGAAATTTGGCGGTTCAGGATCCTCCGGAAGTTCGCATGTCGGCGGAGAAGGCAAAGCTGTCGGAGTTGCTGCTGCTCTATCTGGTCCCGACCATCCGGGCGTCCTGATCACGAGAAATCCTCGGTATTTGCCCTCTCTTGGTTGGTTTCGATTATTTTAGGTTCATATGTATGTGCGACTGTCTCATGAAAGAATGCAATATGACGCATAGAGCTGTGCTTTGAGTGGACTTGCCAGATGATGATTCAAACGTCTCGCCTGGACCGAATCTCTGAGCTTTGGGCACTCATGTTGCTCATATCGAGTTTTGAACCTTCGAGAGAGCTACCTACATGTGTGCCTTCAAGGCAACTATGTGAATGTACTTGCACCGAAGCTTGCTTTATTATTGAAGCTGGCTGTGTTTAGCAATGTCTGCTGGGAAAGGTTCAGCATAGTTATAATAGCAGTTCCCTGACTCCGTATTTCTACTGGAACATTCCGTGAAGTAGCGTGTGCGGTCGAGGATAGAGAGGTGTTCAGAAATTAGAATTGGGATTATGCTATGCTTATTTGAGGGAGTTCAGGTCTAGACAGTCTGAGTTTCTATCAGCAAGAAACCTAGTGAGATATGAAAAATGAAAGATTGGCAACTACATGGACCGTTAGTCGGCCAAGCTTAAATCCTTGTTGTCAACTGGACCTACACCGGTCTGAGTTGTGATTTTGTTTATTTTTGGCCTGAGGGGATGGTCGTTTTCCGTATCTTTGAGTGATATTTGTTCTCTATCATTCAATTCGTTCATCAACCTCTATTCAAAGTCCAAGGAGTTATTGCCTTTTGGGTGGGCTGTTTATCTATTTATTATCAGCTGACAAACTTGGCTTTGCCATGTACCAAGTGGTAGGTCTAAATGACCATATATCCCTTTGTCCTATTAACCAGAAGATATGTGTTGATCTCTTGTTTCCTCTCTATGGCTTCGTTGCAGTCAACTGGTGTCCCTATGGACGTGTTCGAAACTCTGTGCAGTTTTCTTTGTGGCCGGTGTTTTTGTGGGTTACACTCTGAAGCGGCGTGTCCGAAGGTGGGCTTCAACGCTTCTCAAGAGACTGAAAGATGACTGATCCTCTGCTCTTCCCGATTGGAACACTGCTAGCTTCACTTTTTTCTTTTTTTTTTTTTTATGCACGTATCACTCGAGGCTACTCTCCCTTATTACTTTTGCTATTCAAGGGCAAGATCATCGCCTTGGTCGATGATAGAAACCGGAAAGAAAAACTAGGAGCGGACCGGATAGAGGAATTTGAGGGCTAATTGGGTAGTTTATGCCCGGGAAGGTCATTGCATCAGGTGACATGGATGATGATCGATCATACCGACTCGAACAGGATGTTCAGAATACTCAGTGTCTCTTGTACACACAAAAAAAAAAAAAGTGTTGCTCAACACTTCTTAGCTCTGTCGATTCTATCATGATGCACTCACTGGCTCTGAATCAAGTTTCTGGCCATGTTTTTCTGGCTGTAGACATGCAAAGCAGTAAATCTCTCCATATTATTTGTTTTCTTTGTTCATTGTATTCAAACATGCGAACTTGCTAACCACTTTAATTGACCGGTTTGCCTAATCTCAAGGGGTTGAAATCAGAGTCGACTCTGTGTCATGTCACCCGGAATCCTATATAATATGACAGGCTATATAGAAATTTGTTTTGCTCTAATTCGGAGGCTCTTAATGGCGGGTTGGAAAAGCAACCTCGCATACAGTGGTACGACTGCTGCCAAAATTGACTTGCCCACAAGCCCAAGCGCCAATCGTATAGTTCCCCTAATCAACACCCTTCACCCCCCGTCCTCTCGCTCTCTCGGCTCGGAAAAATCAGTAACCCACTTCCCCGGTTAACTGAGACTTAATTCCCTCTCGCCCGTAGCATCGACTCCACTTGGAATTCAAAACAATAACTTCTGACAAAGTTGGCCCAACTACAAACTGTATCGTACATAATGGATAATAATCTGATTATTTCCGTCAAATCATAACCATCCCTTAATGCTTTCTTTCCCTGGTGTCCCCTTTCATTTCTCCACCCACAGACACATGGCTTTCCGTGTCGATTCTTGGTTCAGCCGACACGTCGACGTCGCCGTCGCCGTCGCCATCGCACCTTGGTGGCACGATTCACGTTTTTCGGATCAACGACAACGACAGCCTAGTGTCGTTGAACTATGGGGGAGAGGCTCGTAGAGAGGCTGGTGGGATGGTGCCATAGACCACCCTGCCTCCCATGTGAATTGCACCGCCGGAGATAATGAATGCGTACACTTTTTAAGACGATGATGACAACGTGTCTCGTACCCAAAAAGAAAAATCATGTTCTACATTTTTTGGAGTGTGAACCGGGTCGCATCACGCATCTGATGGGGTCTTGAATTTTACAGGCGCCCCGTGGGTCCAAAGACTTGGCTCTTCCCTGTAGTGTCCACTTTTTTTTTTCTTTTTTTTATTCCAACAATCATAATTTAAGAAAAATAATAATTGACCAATGAAAAGATGGAAATTACGGCACACAACGCTTGACTTGACATCCAACGTATCTCAAGGCTGAACTTCTCTTTAGCAAGTTAACTTTTAGAGTTGATGGGACAAAAATTAGTTAATATATGGGTTTGAGTTATGAGTAAGGTGGATTAAATTATGTATTTAATAAATAATATATATAATTAAAAATAATTATAAGATAAAATATTTATTATAATATTTAAGTTTAATAAAAATATTTTTAATTGATACTAAAGTTGGTGTGACCCTTTTCTTTTTTTTAATAATTTTTAATTCATTCGTTTAAAGTATCTATTCAGTTAGATTTAATGGTTGAACGAGAAATTGGTTAGTTTAAATAAATCTAACTGAATTTAGATTGTATTGAATTAATTAAATAAACTAGATCGGATAACTATCTAATTTTTAATCGAGTCGGTCTGACCGACAAGCCCAATCTAGTATTAAAAACTACAATTTATGGTGTTTTTGAAATACATGCAAGAAAAAAGTCACATAAGATTGTAGACAAAATGAACACGAAGACCGTGTTAGCATCCTAGCGGTAGGCACGATCCCTCTTCCATTGGTTTCGGCCGCCGTCTCCATCGGCTCTCCTGTAGCGGTGCTACCCGACCTGTTTTCAATGGCAGCGGTCACGTTAGGAATTCCATCTCGGTGACGAGACACGTTTTTCATGTGTGTTGAAAGACAATCAGCACGTGACTGACAGATCAAGTCGGCTCGTCTTTCTTCTGTAATGGGACTGCCTGACATCTTCGAAGTCAGTTTTGAACGGGCGCTATAGGATGTTTAACAATCAAACATAAGTGCTCATCATCGTCCGATCATTTTTCGAACCAGTAAGGAAATGTGATTGGCAAATCGAACGGGTGATAGATGTGATTATTCTTAGAAACGGTCCTACATGGTGCAGTGACCCTGTCCCAGACTGGCAATTTCTCGGGTAAATGGCTTTTCGACCCGGAAGTGCACAGACTCATCATGGATGTGAAACCATGGCTCTCTTGAAAGGGGAGAAGGATGTTACTGATATTACAAAGGATCACTTTACACCACTTAAGTATGCTTCTTACTTGGGCTTATAGATGCTGAAAACAAAGAATCATAATGTAATGGAACAACAACAGATTGTCACTGCACTGCTGGTCTCTCTCTGTCGGATCCGGTTCTTTCCTTGGATACGGAACCCGATTCGCTCCCGACCTCAGATTAAGAGGATGCCTTGGGCGCCTCCTTGCTCGACCGGTTGTACTTCATGTGGCTTCGGACCAGATGCCCAGCGGCCAGCGCAGACATGAGGGAGAGCTCTCCTGCGAGGACTGACCCGGCCACTATCCTGGCGAGCTGCCTGGAGTTGGCCCCCGGGGTCTCCTTGCTGGCCCCCTTCACTCCCAGCAGGTTCAAGCAAGCTGACTGCGACGCCAGCTGTGTTCCCCCTCCAACAGTCCCCACCTGAAAACAAATTGCAGCAAGACAAATCCTTAAGATCTACGACTTTATGAATGCAGCAATTTCATTTCATTTGATTCCAGAAGCGTCGTGTGATTAATTACCTCGATAGAAGGCATTGTGACGGAAACATGGATGTCTTGCCCATCATTGACAGTCTCCATCATCGTCAGGCAGTGGGAGCTCTCGATATTCTGTGCTGGGTCCTGTCCGGTGGCGATGTAGATGGCGGTCAGGATGTTGCTGGCGTGGGCGTTGAACCCTCCGAGGGCCCCAGCCATGGCGGAGCCGGCGAGGTTCTTGAGCACGTTGAGCTCCACCAGGGCCTGGACGCTCGTCTTGAGCACCTTCCTCACCACGTCCCCCTTTATGATGGCCTCGCACACCACTGACTTGCCCCGGCCCTCGATCCAGTTCACCGCAGCCGGCTTCTTGTCGGAGCAGAAGTTGCCTGAGATCCCGACCACTTCCATGTCCGGGAAGTCCTTCTGGAGGAAGTCGAGGACGTTCTGGACGCCCTTCGACACCATGTTCATTCCCATGGCGTCCCCGGTGCAACACGAGAATCGCATGTAGAGGTTCTTCCCTGCGACAGCACACTTGATGCTCTGAAGCCTCGCAAATCGGCTCGAACTGTTTTACCAGAAACATATACGTAAGAATCTAATGACATAGACAGTTTCATCTTCATTTGAGTTGAATCAGTTCAAATCTATACGAATGTCTACCTGTTGAAGACGGCAGCTATGGCCTCGAAATTGGCCGGGCTCTCCAGGAAGAACTTGAGGTCGGCGGCCCTGGTGACGGTCCCGAACCTCACCACCGGGGCCCTCGTCATCCCGTCCCGGAGGACGACGCTGGTGGCGCCCCCCGACAGAGAGATGGCCTTGCAGCCCCGGTTAGTGCTGGCCACGAGGGTCCCCTCCGTGGTGGCCATCGGGACCGTGTACTCCCTCCCGTCCAGCTTGAGAGGCCCAAAGATCCCCACGGGGATCTGCACATAGCCCACCGGCATCTCACAGCACTGCCCCAGGATTGACTGGTAGTTGAACCCGTCCAATGGCAGCCCCGCCAGCGACCGCCCCGTGGTCCGCTGCAGCGCCTCGCGCCGGATCCCCGCTGCCCTCCTGCA
Source organism: Sonneratia alba (assembly GCA_900174645.1). Lineage (NCBI taxonomy): Eukaryota > Viridiplantae > Streptophyta > Magnoliopsida > Myrtales > Lythraceae > Sonneratia > Sonneratia alba. Next base: position 3,214,455 of record FWPY01000071.1, read on the forward strand.
GTCCCCGAGCTTCGACTCAAGCGAGTATGAAGGTGTGGTCCCTGCCACCACAGAGTTGATGATCTCCTCATCCTCGGTTGATATGCCCTGGATGGTCTCTATCACTTTCTCCTCCGGGATCGGGTCAACGGTCTTCGGCTTCAGGGGCACCGGCGGGACTGGAAGGCAGTCCTCAGGAGCCTGCACGCACGGTGATTTTCGGGAATCGTCCTTGAGGATGACTTCCTCGGTCTTCTCATTCTCATCCTCGGCCCACACATCGGGGGATGGGCGGAGGATCAACGACTGCACAAAGTCGAAGCCAAAGAACCACACGAAGGAGCCGACGAGGCTGGCGATGGCAGCCATCTCCGAGGGGGTGACCACGTGGAGAGGGGCCCCGGTGCGGATCTTCTCCCTCCACCGGGAGAGGAGGTAGTACAGGGCGGAGAAGAAGACGACGACGGAGGAGGCGTTGGCCAGGTGGAGCGCGCCTGCCGCGGGAGGAGCTTCGGTGGGTGGCGGCTCCTGGCTGTGGTGGAGCTCTTTGGGCTTAAGTGGGGCCTCCACAGGCTCAGCATGTCTCCGGCGAACGTCCATAGGTGATGGCGGCGGCGGTAGCGCTGCCGGCGAGTGAGAGAAGAGACGGAATTATCTGAGATTCTACCCGGAGGATTCCTCGGTTTTGGTCTCTTTTTGCGAGTATGAGCGGAGGAAAATGCCGTGGAATTTATAGGCAGAGTAGGGAGGGAAGCACGGAACGAACTGCAGGAGCCAATGAACCTGTGCGGTCCCGGTTCACGATCTTTTGTATCATGCCTACCTCAGACCGATAGGCAGGGAGCATGCGCCCGGAGCATAGAGAGATACAGGGGGCGTGGGGCGTTTCGGGGTTTAGTGCCCGGCGCGCGTAGACGAGTGACGAGTCAATGGGGAAGGTGACCGAGGTTGTCTCTTTCGTCTGAGGTGCCCTCTCGTCTAAACCACTCTCCTCAGTTCCACTCTCCCCGTGGCAAGTGATTGCTACATGGACGGACCATCCCAAGCTAGTACTCAATCCTGTCGTGCCAGCGGTGACCTATATGCATGCATAAATCCAACACAATGAATCATTGTGCGATCATGCATTTGTAGGACCGGGAAAAAAAATGTCAAGAAGGTCAGATGCCCACCAGCAGCTTGGCAAGTAACAATGAATTTCATGATCAACTTTGATTTAGGATGTGTCTCATCTTATCCAGAAGTTTGATCCGCAACTGCAAGACCCAAGCCAGGTTTTCTGAGGAAAACATGCATGCGATCAAGCAATATTGGTGAATATTCCTGGTTTTTTTTAACTTCTATTCGACAGATTTCGGGAGAAAAAAGTGATTTTGTTAATTCCACCGATAGCAGAGAAGAGAGACGATGAAAGAGGTCGTAGTCTGTTGGGATCAGTTCACGGGCAAGCGATCCATAGCTGAGTCTGAGTCTCGCATCATCGTTTGGGTTACAAGAGAAGCTTGCAGGTTCAGTAATGGGCAACAGGGGAAGAGAAAACGAACCAATAGACTAAGCTCATGGCTAAGCTACTGCCCTCGCGAGGGCTGGTTCCTTCTCCCTAACCGCGTGACTGTGCTATGCATCGATGACCGCGGGACTCTTATGTGCTGAAGCGAAAATTTGTTACTCCGGAATTATAATCAGATTCGATGATATCGGCTCATGTGAACAAGACAGAGGATTATCTCCAAATAGAGATATTAAACGGGCCGGGCTGACCCGTAATTAGACAGTCCAAACCTGGAACCGACCTGGACAGCTCCTAATCCAACCTGTAACCGTTCTTAGTGGGTTCGGGGAGGTTACGGGCCGGTTTCAGAATATGGACCTGTGAACCGTAGCCGGTCCGGACCGTTACCTTGCTGAACCAACTCGGATCGCCAAAAATCCTCCAAATCAACGGCCTGATTTTATTGAGTCACTTTAAAATTAAAAAAAATTCATTTAAAATAATTTTTTAAACAAATTTAAAAGATTGATGGTTCACGGGCTAAATCGGTCGTTTATAAATGGTTATGAGCCGATTCATATTTACCTAAACCGTTACTAGTAACCGGACCTAACGGGCCGAACCGTAATTGGGTCAAAGGATTTTAGGCCCATTTTGAACTGGCTCGAACCATACTTTTAATAATACTATCTCCAAACATAGCGACCGAGGGAACATATGACATCCCAACGGCATCTTCGCACTTGTTTATATTCAATTTTAATTAGTATGCTTAAATGCAAAATTTTATATTCAATTCTAATAAATGAAACTCACGATAGTCTCTTATTCTTCGTGTGCTCGCAGACACTTTCTGTAATAAAATAAATAAATAAAAAGAGAACTACTTTGTCACAGACGGAGGAAAAAAAAAAGGGGTCTCCAGTGGCCGGCGCCTTTATATCATCGTTTACTTGGAAAGCAATGGGGACACGACATTGTCACATTGCAGGAAATTCAAGCCTTGACGCACTAACTTTCACTCTTCCACCTGCCTCCCACTAGCCCCGTTTGCAGGCTCTCATAATAAATGCCACTGGACCGGAACCTGGCTATAGGACCTCTACCACTGCGTACCCTGACCAAAAGTCCCCGCCAATTCTGAACCGGATCGACCGTTGACCGAGCCTTACAACGGACTGCAGTTTCAAAATTGATCGACAGAACATCAGCACTAACTGCTGTCCGAGGCAGTACTCACCCGAAAAAAAAAAAGCCAGGAAAGTATGTTACGGACGCTCGTTCAATAAGGTTCAATCTTTCGTGTCGATGCAGACCCCGTCGGGGTTTGTGGGGGAGACGGACTCGGGAGACATGGAAACGCCCCATTTTTGTGGTGGATGGATTGGAGACTGCGGATCCGATCGATGGCCGAATGGTCGACTCTCTTGCTAGTTACAGTTCGAGGTGGACTTCTGATGTTTGGAGAGACAAGACCGGTGCCAGCATGCATTCGAATAGTATTGGTTTGGTCAAAGTGAGGACTGGTTCGATCATTTCTCCTCCAAAGAATTTTCGCTCCTTTAATTTGAAAAATCAAGGGATGAAAAATCGTTTTTGTGCGAGTTCGAAGTGCCCAACTTCTTGACCTCTTTCCCTCAATATTCTGTTCAGTCGACCGGTAAAGCTCTACAATACAATGGATGCTTTTGGGACAATTTTTTTAAAAAAATATGTATAATAAATAAATAAGAGAAAAACTAATAATAATGGAAGAAAAATATTAGATAAATCATATCTAAAAAACGGATACATTTCCATGTCAAATGATCTGATGTCTATCCATCAATTTCATGCAATAAGCAAATTGTTTTTTAGCAAATCCATGTAAGCCCGTGTCTTTGATCAGACGAAGAAGGGTACGTATTACACTTTGATCGGGTGTGTGCCTAATGCATATTATACCCAATTTCAACCACGTGCCTCGATCGAATTGCGTATAAACTTCATGGACCGTACAGCGGTTGTCACTATCAAGCCGTGCGATCGAGACGATAGTAGTTATAAGGCCAAGATGCCGATAACAACAAAGTCGATGACGGCGATGATGATGATGGAGCATTCGGGAGTTCAAAATGACAGGGTGGCAGCCTCATGAGATTAAATGCATTTGGTATGGACACAAGATGGAGACCCATTCATTGAAAAGCCAGCAATGGATGGCATAAACTATTCAGCATCGAGTTAACAGTAGTCAATGGTCAAGAATGACATGCAGAGAACGGAACCAATCGGTCTCGTCTCCAACGTTGTGTTCTCCCTTAATCTGTTCTGATTGGAAATTACCCATCTCTTTGTCGATTTCCAAGTGCCTGCGGTCATCGTGGGCTACACCAGAAAGCTGAATGAAAACGGCCGAGAAGAGAAAAACTGAATTTGGTATTCAGTTAAAGTCTCAATTCTTAGCTGATAAAAAGAGATTTTAGGTGTGAAGATTATGCATGTGACTGTGTGAATGGTGATATAGTCAAAGTTGAGAATACGGTGTCTTTTTCAGTTTATATGGATTGAAAAAAAAAATCTATAATTAGAACAGTTTTGTCAATCGAATTTGGATGGTTAAGTGTCTACTAGACGTTTGGACTGGTGCTTAAAAAAGAATAGTTGAGAGTGTGAACTCATGAGCCATGGGCAGTCGGAATTGGAACTGGGCATCCTAGAGTTTGAAATTGATCAGATTTGGTTATTGGGTTGTCATATTCAACAATCTGTATGTTCATACTTTCATTGACAATTCGAGCCAGGAAGGAACCCGAACTGGGCACGACTGCCCGAGCTGGAAAATTCTCTGGTCATTTGAAATATTTTGATTGAATTTATTCGATGATTGTGATCACTTCAGGTGCTGGATGAAAATCACTTTCTGTTGATGCAGTAATTGTCGATCAGCAAGTAACTGTAGCTTAAAAATAAACCAATTCTTCAGGCATATGATAAACAGTAGAATTTATATCTGTTTTTATTGATCATCTGCAGTTACCAAAACATCTGAAGCTCGCTACAAATTGAAAATAGATCACTCAGGATAGCAGATCCGGGCACGGGCTGTTCAGTTTCAGCGTAGCAGTGGTTGGGAGGCTGGTGCTGATTCAAAGAGTCCTAGTCGGGTTGAATATACCCCTGCTTCAGCAGTGAAAACATCAGCTTTTCCTGTTTTATGGAGCAGAAGAATGCTCACTCCATCCTGTCCACGGAGTTTTCCTCTTAATAAGATCTGTAGATGTATGAAAAATGAGTTTTCCCTGCAATGGCAGTTGACAAGACTGCCGAACTTGAATGGATTCAAGTTTCGACCAAACCCAGAGACAGACCCCTGGGGAGCTGGTGAAATTTAGCAGCTGGAAAGTGTATTTCGGTTTGTCCTCGAGCGTGCATAGATCTGAATTTTTTCGACTCCCTTGTACATGGAGAAAATCCAAAAGTAAATGGGCATTCCTCAGGTTTAGGTTCGCCTTGCATTCAAGCAAGCAACTTAGGAAGATTTTCGCCTACTTCTGCCAACCAGAGTGGCCTTCTGCAAGTGCATGCTAAAGCTAAAGCAGCTGACTGCTGTCGTACATAGGTAAGAGGCTAGTTGGAACCTCAGAAATCTTGTCTTCTAACACACTTTCACCTCCAGAGCTGAATATAGCGAAAGACGAAAAGTACTAGACATGGCGAATATAGAATAGGCTACACTGCAGGATAATGATGCAGGGTCTGCATATTATGCTCCAAATTCTTCTGTAACAACAGCCGTCACTCCGATCTGCAGTTAATTCCAGACCTCGGGATCTTGAGGGAAAGGACACACCTTAAGACTCAAGAGATTACCCCTCTCAATTGGCATGCAGTGGATAGGACAATAAGTTTGTGAGCACTTTATCAGGATCTGTTATCAGGTCAGCTCCATCCTTCAGAAGCTGAACAGCCTCCTGTGTATAGAACATGCAGTAATAAGTATGGTCATGCACCAGACAGATAGTGCTGGGTAGACATGGTGAAAGCTTTCTGGTAAATCTGGTTACTGTTAGGAGAATATGTGGATGGTTGTAGTTTCGATAAAAACTGAAGTGGCATGCATCATATTATTCATATCCTTGACACACATGTTTCAAAGTTCTATGGGTTAGAAATCAACTTTTTGGGGAGGGTAAATTCATATGAAACTTGCACCTGCAATGGCTGTTCCCTTTCTATCAGGATACAGGTGACCTTCCTAACATTACCGGTTAAGTCTGATAAACTCTTCTGATGGAAATTCTCTCTGATGCTGACCACTCATTTACCTGAGTTTCATACCCATGGAAAGTACAATTGAACTACCAGGGAACACCTTCAAGTAGAGCTACATTGTTTCCCTTCTGTCTGTATTGATATTTTCGTTCATTTATCTCAAGAAGAAAAAGCAAGAGGCTGCTACATGAATTCCCAGAAGTCTAAGCGTATGACAAGACACTAAGATGCTTTCTAGATATATATGATGAAATCGTGAATGAGGAATCACACTTGATGTCCTTAAGACATGCTGACATTTAAACAAGAAACATGGTACATCAGCTATTGCTCCTCAGCCCATTAGTATATGACGATATGATTTGCCGCTTGTTCTGATCATGAGGGACTGTTTTTTTGTTTTTTTTGAGATATCAAGTGAAGTTCGGCACCATGACAGGATGGATTCGACAATGTTGAACTTGGAAGATGAAGGAAAGAACCTTGGAGGTATAAAGCTAAGTTTGTTAAGAATTTTGTCAAAATCAGCTTGCACATTGTGCTGCATAGATGACAGAAGGTAACCAGTCTCCTTGTGGTTGAATATATGACTCTAAAAGAAGCTTTCAAATATATAATTGAACATAAGCCTAAAAAATGATCTTCTCATCCACTCATTCCTTTTCTTAATTTAACCCGTGCACATAGAGAATGTTCTCCTTCATGTCATTTGTATCAATGGCCCAATTTATACTGTCCCAGCAAATGTGCCGAAAATAGATTGATCCTCAACTATTAAAACTAGAGAGACAGAAGAGAAATAGACAAAGGATCCTCATTTCTCACTTCCTTCTTCAAGATGGATTCATCCAATGGCAAAGTCTTGCTGTTGGTGGCTCTGTTCCTGTTATTGGGGAGTTGTAGAGCAAGTTTCCTGCAGAAACACAAGACCCATGTCCTGATCAGGAACGATCTGCGGGAAGGATTTAACCTGAAAGTCAACTGCAGGTCCAAGAACGACGACCTCGGGGTCCATGTGATCCCTCCCGGAGGGTCCTTTGGATTCAGTTTCAGGCCCAACCTCTTCTGCACCACGCTTTTCTGGTGCACCTTGGAATGGCCCGGCGTAAGCCATGTCTATGATGCATACCGCTGCTACAAGGATTATGACCGGTGCTTTGACTGTACCTGGAGCATAAAGTCGGATGGCCGGTGCCTGTACAATGCCAAGACTGATCAATATGACCACTTAGCGATAAGTGGTACTATGCCAAATGCTCTCCATCGTTTCTTTTTCCTCTCTGGATCATTATGTTGATCATTTTCAATTTTTCATGCATATCTTAACCTTGTTCTTTTTCCGGTCTGTGAGTAAAATATTCAACAGTTACCTATAGAGTTTCCCGATACTATGACAGGACGAGTCCGTATAATATGCTGAATCTACATCAATGCAATATCTGCTGCTTCCTCCAGGAAAAACTACTAAGAAGTTACAACTATTCCAGATTGAAATGACATATGTTGAAGATGTAAAGAAAATCGAAGTTGAAAAATCTTGATAGAACTGCTAAACAGATAAACATAATGTACATTTCTACCTTATTGACTCAAATAAACTATGTGAAATAAAACTGCATACATGGAGGATGTTATTCCTTACATTCAGCACTATCAGAGATGATCATTGCCATGTAGCAACAGTGCAACGTTACGAACAATGTCTATATTCATATTTCGAAACTGGGTTGGTGCAGGAAAAGCAAGGGTGATGGATGCGCCAAGAGCAGGGTAAGCCATGGATTGGAAGGATCCACCACATTCGAGAATGAAATCGACTCGCAAGAGAATTCCACATCCTTGATGATGGCTTGGGCTTAATGAATGGATATTCGCCGTTAGTTCAAACAAGTAGTATGTGTTACAAGTTTGATTTTTCTTTCCTTTCATATATTGTCCAATGAAAGAGGAAGAGAGAGCATTTATCAAACATGATCACTCAAAATTCTGATCTGCTGCATCTAAGCTCATTGACCACCCGAAGTCCTTTCTTTGTCTTAGGAAGACGGCATTAATGTTGGCCAAGGGGATGAGATTACATTGCTCGGGACCATCCTTGTTCGGTCTTTCACCGTAAGGGGAGACCTTGAGTCGACTGATATCCTCATCCTCGTTGCTCTCTTTATCTAGGTTATACAGTGCCAGACTTGCCAGGTCAACCGTTCCTATCCGGTAGTAGAAACAGCCCTCTTCGTCGTCTTCCATGTTGCACCACTCCATGTGAACGTCGGCGCTCCCGAATGGCATACCTCTACGAGAATTAACATCTACGTTAGTTAAATCTTCCGTCAACACCTTATCAGGAAGGATATTTTCGAAGATATATATCCGACGTGATAAAAGCTGGGATTCTACATTCCAAAACTTGATCAGGCCAGATATGCGAACCTTACGTGAAAGATATCTGAGATATCCCGTCCCAGGTAGAATTCGACGGCGTCGATGAAGGCTTTGTAGGTCGAGATGTGGAGCCCGTCGATCATGGGGTAGGGCAGCTTCGGCCTAGGCGGCTGCTGGCCCTCCCGTAGCCTTCTCCTCCACGGCCCGCCAGCCGGGTAGACGTACTCCCGCCACGCCATGGTGGAGGCGGTGATTGGCTTTGAGGGCGGCAGACCCACGAAGCCCAGCGTGGACAGGATGAACTCCAGGAACCTGTGGCTCATAATGGGCCGAAAGTTGACAGTGTACCACAGGACCAATTTCAGCTTGGCGATTCCCTGGTCCGGCTTCTGCTGCATTGGAGTCAAGATCGAACGTGACGGGAAAATCTTGATCTTGATGACCCGAAAGAAGCGGAGCCTTGAAGAAGTGCCGCTGGGTTTCAAGCAACTGAGTTTGAGTTTGAGTATTCGTGGCCGGAGGACTTGCCCTGTCCGCTCGTTGCCATTGACGGGTGACGAGGAAATATTCTTGACGATCGATTGGGCAAGTAAACTAAAAGGAATTGAAAATTCAATTATATCTGAAGCTGGCAAGTCACCGATTTGTGAATCTTCGGAAGATTCTGTTTTCACCCAAAATTTGGAAGCGAATATATTGTGTTTCCATGTGGAATTCAGATATCTCCGGTTATGGATATGCCAGATAAGGTTCATTTGAAGGTCCCCCTTTTCTTTTTTTTTTCTTTTCCCCCTAATTTCTGGAGGGAATTATTAATTAAGATGGAATTTGTACCAAAAAGGGTCCAAAATAAAGAAAAAGTTAAGGGGGGAGGGGAAAGAGAAGGAAATTGAGGCGGCAAACTCAAACAAATGTAATGCACGAACTTGCAATACAATGCACAATCAAGAATCTCTCAAAGCCATCAGAGTAAAATCCAGATAATCGTATAGCAGAAAATAATTCCCATTCTCGATTATTTAACACTACTGATATCCAAATCTTATGATTTTTGCACAAGATATTAAGTAATAAATAATAAAAATAATTAACAAACCCAGTTTACCTTTGTGGGTATTTTAGTGTATGGAATAGTTGAGATCATAGTTTTAAAAACCGAATTGGGTTAGCCGGTCAATTAAGAACCAGTCACTCACCAGTCCGGTTCTCATAAATAATTAAATTACACTTTAAATTAGATCAAATCCGATTAAATCATCTGGTTCCCGATCAAACCGCTAAGATAATTGAACCGGTGAGAAAACTTATCAACTTAAAATAAAAAATAAACAATAAAAATATTATAATATACTTATTTTATTTTACTATATTTATATTTATATTTTATATTGAATTTAAGATTAATATAATGACTATATTAATTATTTTTATTATAAATCATAGTTAAATTATAATATTATTTATTAAACATACGGTTTGATCTATTAAACCCTCAGTCCGACTCACGAACCCAAGAATCCATATCTTGACCAGTTCCCGGTCCGATCCAGTTTTAAAAACTATGATCGAGATGACAACTTGACGCAGAGTCGTTAGTGTCAAATAGAATAAAACAGAATGATTTTATTTTATAGTTTTCTCGGCAATGTCTCGGGTGAAAGAGCCGCCACAGTTGTCGGGCAAACGAACTTTTCAAGAAGCACGTGATTGCTTCGAGGGTTTGGGAACTTCCAAGTGAGATTCTCCTCTGAAAGAGAGAGACGAAGTTAACTGTACGGAGTTAGTGGAGAGTGGAAGTTATTGACAGTTACGTTAGTATCAGTATGGCCGCGTCGCTGACCTGCTCAGTGGAGCAAAGGTGGAGGTGGAAAAAACTGCAAGTTGTGGGGGGCGCATCTGCAGAGCCATTCAAATTCAAAAGAAGTGGGAAAACGCTTGGAGAGTTCAATTGCAGTGGAAGAAGAGGGAGAAGAAGAAGAAGATAAGATACAGACAGCGCCATGATGAGCTCTGGCTGCGGACGGAGGTTGATCTCCTCCTTGTTTGTCATCTTCTTCTTGTCAAGGGAAGGTGGGAGGCAAGTAGAAGGTTCGGCTGTGGAGAGAGCTCGATGGGCTGTGCGTCGGACATGGAGGAGCTCCATTCCTGCTGTGTTCAACGTCAAGAGCTTCGGTGCTGTTGCAGATGGTTTTACTGATGACAGCAATGTCTGCTCTCTCTGCCTGTGTGCTTAGCTGCTTTAAGTTTCCGATCCAAGAACTTTGAGCTTGCTTTGCTTTTATTAAAAATCAGCAGCAATATTGAAGACTACTGACACCATCAAAGCTGATCTATTGGGCTGAACCTACTGAAATTGACTAAAGATCTTTGAGTTTTAAGGACTTAATTTCACCAACAACAATATAAGCTGCGTACTCTGCCAGCAAGATTCCTTAACATCAGCTAACTCCTCCATATTTGAAAAGATGATCTCTTGAAATTTTCAGGCCTTACTGGCAGCATGGAACAAGGCTTGCCGATACTCAGGCAAAGTGGAAATATTGGTGCCAAGAGGCACATACTTGGTGGGTCCAGTCAGGTTTGCTGGTCCTTGCAGGAGAGTGTCCTCTGTCACATTCCGAATCAAGGCATGGCCCCGAAAAATCACGGCTTCTTTTTTATTATTTTTTATTATTTTTCTTTCACTTTTTATCGGGGCCCGGTAAATATCGTGATCATCTTTAAGGTGAAGCAAAATACTTTGCAGGGTTATCTAAAGGCATCGACCTATCTGTCCAAGTACAAGCCTGGTGGTGGTTGGATCGAATTTAGTTGGACAGAAGGCCTGACCCTAACCGGAGGAGGGACATTTGACGGTCAAGGGGCTGAGGCCTGGCCTTACAATGACTGCCCGACGAATATCAACTGCAAGCTCCTCCCAACTGTACATTTTGTCTCGAAACCCACCATTTTTACTCTCTTCTCCTTTCATGTTTAGGAATCATAGGGATAGGGCTGGTTCCTAAACTTCTCGTGTTTTGCAGAGCGTGATGTTCATAGCGATGAACAGGACGGTCGTGGAGGGTATAACCTCTGTGAACAGCAAGTTCTTCCACATCGCTCTTGTGAATTGCAGAAACTTCAGAGGCAGCGAGATAGAGATCTCGGCACCGGAAAACAGTCCAAACACAGACGGCATACATGCAGAGCGAAGCATGGGGGTCGACATCTCAAGATCCCGGATTGGCACAGGAGATGACTGCATCTCCATAGGCCAAGGCAACTCCGAAGTCACCTTGACAAGTATCACTTGCGGACCCGGTCATGGAATAAGGTAACTAAAATGCAATTGCAGTGACAGAAATACCATTCAGTCAGTATACAGAACTTGCATTCAATCTTATACATAAAACTGTTTTTTCTGTATCAAACTATTGTGGGAAGTTTGGGAAGATATCCGAATGAAGGAGACGTCAGGGGCTTGGTGGTGAGGGACTGCACGATGAGTGGAACAACAAACGGCATCCGGATCAAGACTTGGCGGGACTCCCCCAGCAGCAGTACCGCCACCAACATGACGTTTAAGAACATAACCATGCACAGCGTCGGGAACCCGATCCTGATCGACCAAGCCTACTGTCCATTCAGCTCATGCAGTTCCATGGTGAGCAATTAAGCTTTCCCGACCACTTCCATGGTAAACTCGGTCGATCCAGTTCGCTGTAAGAACCCCTCCTTCAATTCACATGGATGCAGGTTCCATCCAGGGTTGAACTGAGCGACATCCGATTCAAGGACATCAGGGGGACCTCCTCATCTCCGGTAGCAGTGGCATTAGAGTGCAGCAAAGCGATGCCGTGCAAGGACATTTACCTCGAAAACGTGCATTTGGAGCTTCTAAGGAGTGGTGAAAGCAAAGAAGGACATGCCGCCACTTCTTCTTCGTGTAAAAATGTCAGGGCTAAATTCATTGGGACCCAAATCCCCCCTCCTTGTCCTTGAGACCAAAAGTTATTTAAAAAAGGAGGAAGAAGAAGAAGAAGAAAAAGAAGAAAAACCAAACAAGAACAGATGTTTACGAACGCCAGTACTTACCACAACCAGTACCACCACAAATTTTGCAGATGGTTATCTTTAGCCCAATATTCTTTTCCTCATTCTGGATCTCTTTTTTTTTTTTTTTTCTATTTTGGCCGACCTAACTCGAATCTAATTAGTTGGCCAAATAACTGGGTGGTCAACGCCGAAGAAGATTCATTCATATGCTCCTGAGATGAATAGATCATTTGACAAATTGAACACTAAGCTGTACAAAGGAGCTGGTTTGCTTCCGGGCGTCTTATAATATTGGTTGAAGTTTTATTTGCCCATGTTCCCCAGGTGAAGATATCTTAAGCAAAATACAGGTTTTGGCACATTACTTGGCTAATCAAATTCCAACCTGTGACACGTTGAAGTTCCATGAAGGCTTCAGAACGCTATTTTCGCCAGATTCCATCAGCTCACTGGATTGCAATTATCCATATGTATGAACTTTATGCCGTTTTAAACGAAAGCAGTGATGTCAAGACAGCTTTCACGCAAGTGTCTGAGGAGATGATGGGAAAAGGAACGATTACATTGAGAGGATCTGGGATGGAAATCAGAACAAGCCCCGGAAAGAGAGAAGATAAGTGGAAAGGAAATCATAACAAAAGAGTACATAGTTCACGATATTATCTTCTATAATGGTACAACAGAGCAAAAGAATATCTGGGAATCGCATGAAAGCTCGAAAAAACTTCAGATCTTGAAACCTTCAACTTACCCGGAGCATTCCCCCATTCTGGCTCAGCTATAAAACCTGCTCTATTGTTTTCGGGTCAAAACATGATTCCACAACTGTGCAGATAAAAATGGAGCAGCTCAAAGAAAGAATTATTCAGCCCAACTGGTTTACATCCCATTTAGACGAGATAATCTTAGCAACATGAGTATGATAACGTGAACAGGTTGATCCACAATTCCCACAATTCCTTGGAGCCCTTATCTCCTGATTAAAAAATTTCCCTTCAAGTAGTAGAAAGCATAAAACGCATAAAAGCTTAGGTTAATTACATAAACAGATAGAAAGATAAGCACCTTACCTGCAAACGTTTTTACATATCTGGAAGCTCAGCTACAGACCAGCAGGAGCATCCCTCATGCTGATGTTTAGACTGTTCCTCATGGTTCGTCTCCCAAGACCCATGTTCCCCTTTTGCATCATTGCTACAAATTCACCATAATCAATTCTTCCATCCTACAAACATGTAATAATTGGAAAACCGGATTAGTTCATTCAGAGACTTCCCAGCACACTGTTTAGTCCAACAAGAAAAGATGAGGACCAAGAAAGCTCTTAAACCATTACTTATCTGGCTTACATTGTCCTGATCAACTTCTTTGATTATGTCTTCAAGGAAAACATCAGTCATATTATGTTCAGTACAAGCTTGCTGAAGCTCATCAACTGTGATATAACCACTGCCGTCCTTGTCAAAGTAACGGAATGCCGCCACAAGATGCTCCTCTCTTTCGAGCTTGTTAAGGTGGATGGTCGCCGCAATAAATTCCCCATAGTCTATGGTCCCACTGTTGTCTACATCGGCCTGAGAAGGAAAGAAATATAATATATAAAATCTGCCTTAACCCAAAATTTTTGATGCAGTCCTTGCTCCAAATAACCCATGGATGTTCATTAATTTTCTTAATTCCAGGAAATTACCAACATTTGTGAAATGAAAGATAGAGAACACAGTGGACCGAACAGACAAAAACTTGTGAAAAAAGAGATTAAATATGAAAGATTCAATGATAGTGTCAACAGAAGATCATCAATGATAGGGGTTAATAAGACGGAGAGAGCTCAAAGTAAAAGACGAGCCTAGACAGAAACCAGCTTTCTCAGAAGGGCACTTACAGCATCCATGAGATCACGAATTTCTGAGTCTTTCATCGTAGAGCCGTACCTTCTCAGACCAGCTTTGAGCTCATCAAAAGTTATTGCTCCACTATTGTCAGTATCCATTGCCTTGAACATTTCTCTTAGACCAGCAATCTCCTCCTCAGAGAGGCTCTCAGCTATAACCTGAATATTGAAAATTAAGACCATACGCAATTTGTGTTGTGTGAAATCACTACTATCAGGGTCTAGCAAGAAGGAATCTGCTATTTATTTAGATTGGATAAGTTTTCAATTCAGGAAGTTACACAAAGTTTTGCACATAAATTAACACAAAGCAGCACCCACAATTTAACATAGATCCAAACAGATTGAAACAAGAAAATAAGAAATAACAATCTGCCTGCTGATTTTCCAGTAGTACCCAGGAAGAATGTACAGAAAAACAGTGTATTAACCAGTAGACAAGGCACATACCCTTAATGCCATTTTCTTCAACTTATTCATTGCAGAGAATTGTTTGAGCCGAGACATCACTGCAGGATCCAGTGCTCTGTCAGGTGCAACTCCATTCTCACAAATCCAAGGATGGCCTAATGAAAATAAATTTAAGGAGTTATTATTTGAACAACAAATGTAATCTCCAAACACAATATTTCTCTAAAAAAGGCTATTCGATTCAGGAAAGAGAAAAGGGAATAAAAACATTATGTACATTGCAAGTCTACTAATGAATGTAGTGTAAGTGGAATATTTCACAAAGGTGATCCAGTTAAGTCTGCAAACTACGATATATATATAGCAGCTTGACTCCAACCTGCCATTCATCATGACTTTAATACAAAAAATACAACTACAACTTAATGTGGTATAAGTATCTATTTCTTCATGCCAATAGCATTTACTCTACACAGGAAAGGCCAATTGACTAATATAAACTGCAATTTAATCAAAGAAATTGACATACATAGTACTTGATGAGCAGTCAAGCGATCAGCAGGGTGAGAGCAAAGCATCTTTGTAATAAGATCTTTTGCACTGTCAGATATAATGGGCCATGGATCTGATTCGAAGTCGACATGCCCCTTCAACACAGCATCAAAAATTCCCTGTTGTGTCTCTGAACTCCAGAAGGAACACAAAATTTAGTAGCTTGCAGATAACAGGGAAACTTTTATCTTCCAGTAGATCACATTCAGAAAGTACCTGCCCAAAATGGTGGAACACCGCTAAGCAATATATACAATATGACTCCTGCAGTCCAAACATCTGCTTCTGGTCCATATTGCTTTAAAAGCACCTCAGGGGCCACATAGTATGGGCTCCCAACCACATCAGTGAATATTTGGCCTATACCAGGGAGTAAAAATTAGGAAAAACAGTCAACATAAAAGAAAGAAAATATATTTCATTGTTAAATTTAATCTCAGTATTTCAGTAACGAAACAAGCCCAAGAAATTTCAATTCTCATGCAATTGTGCATTCTGGGTACTTGATCAAGGAAGGAAGCATAACAACTATAATGGCTTTAGGACAATGTAAGTTTTGAGTTTTACAAGACATGTCTAGTGAGATAAAAGAAAAATTATCAGCCAGCTCAAGAACAAGCATTATATTGTCCTTTAATGAGTTTTAACATATCAGGAAGCATAAAAGCTGTCAGTTAATAGAAGCATACTAAGAGAAAAAGAAACATAAAACAGGCAACTATTATATGAAAAATATCCATGTTTCAATTTCAAGAGATAAAAAACCTGAATGCTATAAAATATACCTCATTGAGTAAATGGACATGAAGCTTTATGTAAACTGTCAACCGACATACTTTACCGCAGCATGGATGTCTTAAAAAAATCTAAAGATATTACTAGAGAAACAGCAACATCTAAAATAAGCACTTCTATAAGTCTTACCTGGTTTGAAGAAAACAGAGAGCCCAAAATCAATGGCTTTAAGAGAGAAATCATCATCCTTGTTAATCAGCAGGAAGTTTTCAGGCTTTAAATCTCTATGCATAACTCCAAGAGAATGGCAGGCCTCGACGACACCAACAATAATCTTAGTCAACTCTGCCGCCTTTCTCTCACTGTAGTGCCCCCTCTGAATAATCCTATCAAACAGCTCCCCACCAGAACAAAGCTCCATAACAATATGAACATACAAAGAGTCCTCATAAGCACCTTTAATGGTGACAATATTTTTATGACCAGCCAAGTGGTACATTATTTGAATCTCCCTTCGAACATCCTCCACATCCTCCTTCGATATCAGCTTTCTCTTTGAAATGGACTTGCAAGCAAAATCGGTCCGGGTGGCTATCTCGGTGCACAAATAGGTTGTTCCAAACTGGCCTTGCCCCAACTTACAGCCCAAGATGTAAAGGTCCCAAATATTTGGGGTCTTGTGGTCCAAAACACAGTATGATTGATTGTCAATACCCCTCCCCATGATGATATCCTTCTTATTTTTCACAGATGGCAAATTGCTGTTACTGTTGGTGGTGGTACTGCTTTCCTTTGCCGGGTTCTCTTCGGCAAATTCCTGTGCAATGAGGTTCTGCGAGTTCAAAATTGTGGGAGAGTAATTGGAACTGGAGCGGTCAGAATTCCGCTTCGAGTTGGTTGAAGGTTCTTGGACCCGATAAGAGCCCTGGCAGAATTTCTCTTTGAAAGATCCACGGCATGTGTTGCCCATAAAAGCAATGGCCAGTCAACCCTCCTAGCTTTTTTCCTCATCCAATAACTACGTCTCATCAACTATGCACGATTTGTAGCAAGACTGCAAGCAAGAACAGAAAATTGCAGCATACCCAGATCAAGAAAAGGGTAAAAACTCAACCAGTTCAACCAAAGTTAACATCAGATCAGAAAAATATGAACTTCCATCGAACGAATAGAGCTGGAGGAACAAAGGGCATCCGACTGCAACGTGAAAATTCCGTCTCAATCAAATCATCAACACGATAATGAACCAAAAGTTCAAGATGAAGTTCATTAAAATCACAGCAAGAAAGGAAAGGAAGATCCAATACCCGGTGTATAGTTGGGGAGCTGACCAAAAGGGTTGAAGGATTTGGAGATCAAGTTTTAACTTTCAAGCAGAAAGAGCCGGGAGGAGGTGAAGAAGACAATAATTGACGTTTAATGGGGTCTCCAATATCACCTTTGTTTATCAGGAAACCTTTTTTTATTTAGGATTGGGAATAGTTGACTTGTCAAGAAAGGAGGAGGAGGAGTGAGCTGAAATGTCCGTGGAGCTGCCGAGAAACATCCAACGATGACAGTGTTGACCAGGTCACTCCGCTTCCCTTAGTATTCGACTCAACCAATAAAGCGGCTGTGAAAGCATCTTCATTCTCAGATGATCATATATTTCCATTTTCTCATAGTTCGATTTACCAACTCTTCCTCATTTGTTTTCCCCCGAACCAATCCAATTAATCAATTCTAACTAATTCACACTTTTGTACGTACGCACAGCGGGTGAGCAAGCGCTCTACAACGATAGCCCTCCTCGACCAAGCCTACACCTACCCATTCGTTGAATTAGGTGGACTTTTCCGTTCGTCTCAGGTCCGCGCTGGAAGGTCGCGGGTTTATCTGCGGAAATCTAACTTTCAAGCACAGGTAAAGAGGAAATGGTCAACCTTGGAGACCAGAGACAACAGTGGGAGACGGTGCCAAGTTGACAACCCTTCACTCTCAGATCTTCTGACTCTTCAAAAGGAGGGAAGAAACCTCACGTCCACCTGAGGGCAATCGTGCAGTGATGAGTCATCCGCCTCGTCTCTCTTGACTCTCTTGAATTCAACTTTTATGCCGACGAGGCTCTTGTACTCCTCTGTTGGACATTCCTCCGGCTTCGGCTTCGGCCTTAAGATTTATACATACATACATATATATATATATATCCGATATCAAGTTTTAAAATTTCTCATTTTAACATCACGATCGGGGACATATCACATGTCCGACAAGTCCCCCACCGGAAGGCCCGACAGAGAGTAGCATTTCTGCACATCGGTGTTCCTTTGTTTCAGGGAAAAAATAGAATATGGGCCCACAGTTGGATCAGGTATGGGCCTGGAATTTCACAAACGGGCCCATATAATCCAGATTTGCTGAAGCCCAGGCCCACAAAGGGCCCATCTACTTGACGCATACACATCTACCTATGGTAGGTACGTACCCAGTTACATGCATGGAATTTAGCACATTTAGCTAGTGAATTCTCTCCCATCCCAAGCCTTATCCCTCGTGGACATGGAGAAGAGAAATGCTATCCCTGACCACAACCGTGATTTTTACCGGTTCTGGTGACGACTTTGGTTTCAAACGGGTTGGTCGGGGGAATATTCTTGAAGAGCCAACTTTAATTGTTTAAAAGGGCTTAGATTTACATGTACAGTTTTGTGCATCAAATGGTCACACATGGACTGCACTAACAAAATGTATAGTGTGCAATATTCAAATTCAACCTATGCCATCAATTATTATGATCTTTAAGGAGAAGAAAAACGGGATAATGACCTGTCTAGTGGGTATAAAGGAAGGCCAAGTACAGGGGACAACATCTAAAGGTGGGGGCAGGCTTGATGGCAAGTTGGCGATTCCTTCCCTCCTCCTTTGATCATGAAAGTTAAAACTAAATTAATCCTTGAAATGATTGCGGGAAGAGGAGGAAGGGGTCCCGAATAATAACACCATTTTTAAGATATAGTAGCTTGTTTCAATATTTATCTCAATGAAATTCAAATTTAGTTGTGTGTGAAGATTTATACTGTGGGGGCAAGAAAAAGAGAATGATGTGATCTATTATCCACCAAATTTAACAGTCAAATCCGATGACTAACGACCGCCGGCAAACTCACGGGCGTAGGGTGTTGGCGGACCGGCGGTGTGTGTGTGTGTGTGGTGCTGCTCAGCAAGTTCAGATTTTTCCTCCCCGCGGTAATCTGGGGAGATTCTCATCAATTTACGGGTCTCTCTCTTCAGGGGCTGCCAACTCTTTATTGGTTTCATTAAAACCATTTTTCTTGTCGTTTTGGTCGTTAGAGCGTCAATGAAGAAGAAGACCGAGTAGGTCGGCCCGCCCCACAATTTTGTTTTGGAAATTTTTTGTTTCTCCATCATTCGCTCGATCGGTTAGTGGTTACCATACTAGTATTTTATGTTCTTGGTGCAATTTTAGCGACATCTCACTTTTCTTTATGTAGCCGGCAGCTTAAATTCTTTTATATATTTCGGGAACTAAAAGCTTTTAGTACAGATTACTGGTGAGCTTTTGGTCTGGCACTGTAAGGGTCGTCTCCGCGCTCTCGTCCCTCATCATCATATCATCGTCACGAAGGTATTGCTCAGTCGGCTTCTCCCCCCACCATTTGTCCCTTGAAATGAAAGACGTAACTGAAGAATCAGAGTCCTCAATAGTAATTTTCATCTACAACAGAAAGTTGATCTCTTTCTTCTGATTCTGTAAAGAACATGACTAGCTTTGATCCTTTTTGTCCTAACGGGGAATAAAAAGGGGAAAAAGGCATTCTTGTGGGTTCTTGATGTGAAGTGGATGGGTGTGGCGAGGGAGCTGACGTGCCGGGCAGAGAGTGAGGCACAGGGGCAGCTGTCTTCATTGCAGAGAAAATAGCGTTCGCCTTTAGTCCGTCAAAACAGTGTCTTCTTCCTTTACCTCTTGTTTTTATGTCCAGCGAATAGGCTTTCCACCTCTTCTGATGACTGCCCGTCGTTTTCCTCGTAACACTAAATATATCACATCCCTAGGGCCCCAAGACTCCGATGCCAAGTGATTGCAAATCGTGCATCAAGCAATCAAATGCTGCTTCCCCTTCATTTTTATTATCTCTCCATAGGTAATGTTATGCAAGCGTAGAGCGCTGTATTTTGTTCTTTTGCGAGATTGGGACATTTATTTATTTATTTTCCATCGGTGCATTAAGCCTACATAGGTGGCTTTGTTTTATTGGTCTCGTAGAGTGGAGGCTGGCTGGTTTCTTGTCCCTTAGTAAGACTAGAAATCTCTGAGGGGTGGAGTTGATGATGAATCTGTTGGACTGAGTAAGAAGTTTCATCTATCAATTCTTCGAATTCACTGGTCTTTCAGGAGAGCTGATCACTGAATCACCTTAAAGGGCGGAAGTATGAGTGGTGCTGTTCTTGTTGCTGTTGCTGCTGCTATTGGTAATCTACTACAGGGATGGGACAATGCCACCATTGCTGGTAATTTAGTTTTTCTTTGTGCCATCAGATGAATTCTTCCGTAAAGTTTTGAGCCTCTGTGAAGGGTCAGGCAATGGCCCTTGTTCTTCATTGTCTTAATCCAGTCTGTATTCAAAACGGTGTCTTCTGCATTGAGGTCCTAAAATTTTGAATCCTCAGTGATTCTCACATAAATATCAACTTACTCGCCTCTGCTAATGGCTAGATCAAAGTCACAGTTCTATAAAAACGAGACTTGTTAATTGTTTGGTCAATAGATTCAATCTCTTAATATCTGAATCCTGATCTGCTGTGACTAGTAGTTTTACTTACATGACTATTGTATCTATCGCAATAGGGGCTGTCCTGTACATAAAGAGGGAATTCAAGTTAGAAACTCAACCAGCAATGGAAGGGCTACTTGTGGCCATGTCCCTAATAGGGGCCACCGTGGTCACCACCTGCTCCGGGGCTATCTCTGACTGTTGGGGACGTCGCCCGATGTTAATAGTCTCCTCTGCTTTCTACTTCCTCAGTGGCCTTGTCATGCTGTGGGCTCCAAATGTCTACATCCTTCTCCTGGGCAGGTTTCTTGATGGGCTAGGGGTGGGCCTCGCAGTTACTGTTGTTCCCCTCTACATTTCTGAAACCGCCCCTCCTGAGATAAGGGGGTCTCTGAACACTTTGCCTCAGTTCATTGGCTCCGGCGGAATGTTTTTATCATATTGTATGGTCTTTGGGTTGTCCCTGATGGAATCGCCGAGTTGGAGGATGATGCTTGGAGTTCTCTCTGCTCCATCACTCATTTACTCCATGTTGATGATGTTTTACTTGCCGGAGTCACCACGGTGGCTTGTGAGTAAAGGCAGGATGAGTGAGGCAAGGAAGGTCCTGCAGATGCTGTGTGGAAGAAGAGATGTTTCAGGTTAGTTTTCTTACCTTTATTGAATGAGATGCTAATACATTCTCATTTTTGTTGATGATATGTAAATGAATCTGTTAACATGTAGTGCTGCAGACTAGCTCTGTTTTCTGGAGGTAAACAATTTTTTAGCTATAGTCTGTTAGCTAAGCGGATATTGCTTAGAATAATGATTGGAGACTGGACATTCATTTCGATGTTAGGCTGCAAAAAATTGAGTTTGCTGTTGGGGATAGAAATTCTCTATTTACTAGTTTAATAATTTGCTTTGAAGTCATCCAAACATTTTTACGTGTAAATCTACCATATTGCAGAGGACTTCTTTATCTGTGGCGTCATCCTGAGAAATTTTATTCCAAGTAATAAGATAAAAATTAAGATATCATCAATGAGAACACTTTTCCTATCGTTGAAGCTCATTAGATGTGCTATTTTGTTTGTCTCTTCTGTGTACTGTCTGCTGTGAATTTTAGGAGAAGTTTCTACTGGAGATTCTCTCATTCTACATGTTAATGAAAGTGTGTCACCTGCATGAAACTCATGATCTTTAGATGAGCAGGTGAGATGGCTCTGCTAGTGGAGGGACTTGGAGTTGGGGTTGAGACTTCCTTGGAGGAGTACATAATTGGTCCTGCCAACTGCCAGATGGATGAGCACGATTTAATCGATGAAAAAGATCAAATCAAACTATCTGGGACTGAGCAGGGCCTTTCTTGGGTTGCAAGGCCCATTGGAGGGCAGAGCAACCTCGGACTTGTGTCTCGTCATGGGAGCACAACAAGCCAATCTATGCCTCTTGTGGACCCTCTGGTGACTCTCTTCGGGAGCATCCATGAAAAACTCCCTGAGATGGGGAGCATGCGGAGCACAATTTTCCCACACTTTGGGAGCATGTTCAGTGTGGGAGGAAGGAATGAACCGACAAGGAATCAAGACTGGGATGAGGAGAGTGTTGCGAGGGAGGGAGAAGATTATCAATCCGATGCTAATGTTTGCGTAGGGAACGAGTCAGATGATAATTTGCAGAGCCCGCTGATCTCACGTCAGGCTACAAGTCTTGAGAAGGGCATGACCCGCAACGTTCATGATAGTACATTCAGCATGCAACAAGGTATTCATGTGGGATAAGCGCAAGTTAAGAATTCTGTTTCCTTTATATTTAAATGTATCTTAAGGACATGATATCATCTCATATTATTTGCAATTTTCGTTTCAACTCATCCCATTGTTTGTCAGGCAGCCTAGTGCATGGGACAGGGGAAACAGTTGGGAGCACTGGAATTGGAGGGGGATGGCAGCTCGCGTGGCAATGGACAGAGAAAGAAGGGTCTGATGGGAGGAAGGAAGGAGGGTTTAAGAGGATCTACCTGCACCAAGAGGGTGCCCAGGGATCGCTTCAGGGTTCTATAATTTCTCTCCCAGGTGGTGGAGAAGATGGAGAGTTCATTCAGGCTGCAGCTTTAGTGAGTCAACCGGCTCTGTTTTCCGAGGAGCTCATGAAGCAGCACCCAGTAGGTCCTGCTATGGTCCATCCATCAGAAACTGCCATGAAGGGGCCAAGTTGGAGGGATCTGCTCGAGCCTGGAGTCAAGCATGCCTTAGTAGTTGGGATTGGGATCCAAATACTTCAGCAGGTACAAAGTAAATCATTACATGGAACTCTTACCATTTGCCACTATAGGTACGAAGAACAAAGATGACTAGAAATGAAAATGGCTATACTGAGGAAGCAAACATTTGTATACAGAAAATTTATTCGTTCAGTTGCCTTTGCATTCCTTGTACCAAACATGGTATGAGTTTATATGTCTTCTTCTCTGTCATATATTGCTCTAAATGAATCATCACTTCTCAAATTCTGTTAAATATCCAAACTCACGCCTTTGGATCCAATTTGTATGACTCATATCGACAATGAAGTTTCTCTATGTGCAGAATGACCTTGAATGTTAAGGAGTGAACATATAGTGATTAATATTTCTAATCCCCATAATTATCTGCTGGTCATATTTTAAAGTTGGTACCAACATCTAAGTTAGTGGTAGAATCTCGTTTTTACCTTCATAATTGCATGTCTTGCCTCTATTATTGATGAATTTGATGCTTCTTGGTTGCAGTTCTCTGGCATAAATGGGGTCCTCTACTATACTCCCCAAATTCTCAAGCAGGCAGGTGTGGGAGTTCTTCTCTCAAGCATGGGCATTGGTTCAGCTTCTGCCTCCTTGCTTATCAGTGCCATAACAACCTTGTTGATGCTTCCTTCCATAGCTGTTGCTATGAGGCTCATGGACATTTCTGGTAGAAGGTAATTTGCTTCCATGCCTTCCCATTTGAAGGATCCAAGCTACTACATATGATAAATACAATAAATACGTTCTAGTTCATGTGCCAATTGTTGTGGTTATCATGCTATTCCCAATTCTGGTCCTGTGATTTGGCTGGTCCCAGTTGAGTCAGTTGAAGCTACTGGTCTTATGGTTCTGATTACTGTTGCATCTCTACGACAACATATGAACACATGCCAAGAATGTGGACATGTTAATTTGTAAACTGTCCCTTCACTTTGGTCTCATCACTTGTATTCATGGTGGCCTCATTAATGCTTGTTTTTTTCCCAGGACGTTGCTTCTCTACACGATACCTATCCTGATACTCTCACTTATTATCCTGGTCCTCGGCAGCATCTTATGTGTAGGCTCTGTGCTGCATGCAGTGATCTCCACCATCAGTGTCTTGCTCTACTTCTGCTTCTTTGTGATGGGCTTCGGGCCAATCCCGAACATACTATGTGCAGAGATCTTCCCTACACGTGCCCGTGGCCTCTGCATTGCTATATGCGCCCCAAAGGCATGCCCCTAGAGGTTATTACTGATTTCTTCTCCCTTGGGGCAAAACAGGCTGCCGATGGTAAGAGTAACTGAGTTTGGTGGGTGGACATATATAGAAGCTTCTTTCTTGCTTTCCTCAGATTGAAGGAATTTCTGATTATTTTCCTTGCTCTTGTTCATTTGATGGTTAGAAAATGAGGAACAAGATTGTTCATTAGTGTGAACGTTATGTTTCTTCGGCAAAGAGCTGTCTGGTCTTGTTCTCATGATGGTTACCCTGCTAGTCAGTTCTCATGCTGCATTCAGCACAGCTAAATTCCCCCATTTTGTTCCTGATTTGGACAGCTATCATCTGGTAAGATTAAAATGTGAGGATGGAACCTATCTTCTGGTAAGATTAAAATCTGAGGAATGGGCTCGAGAATGTGGGACCAAGAGCCTGGCCTAACTCTTCAATGTATCAGCTTACGATTGGATTCAGCAGATTATGGAATGTTAGCTTGCAGTAAGTGCTTATTCCATTGGCGAAATCTCCAGAAAAGTCATAATCTGAGAACATGGTCTGAAAGGCTTTATCTTGAATCAAATCAAATCGCTCTGTTTACACAAAGTTTGATATCCATCTGGATGCTGATACAAATTGTAACAGAGATCTGACAAGGAGTTTCAAGCACTCTGCTACTTATTTGCAGGATTCAATCCAATGGACAATCAGAAAAGGTATCAAAATCCAAAATTTGATCAAGGCTTCAAATTTTACACGTGAAAGATCATGACACAATTCTTGATTTCTATGTGAAACTTGAAAGAATCTCACATCATTCCCATAAGCTCAACCGAGAACCCATCCTGGAGGATACATCCCTACCTTAGATCTTTATTATCCACATTAAATCTCAAAAGCTTCGATTTTTTTTTCTTTTCATCTAGGAATGCTGCCCACGAGCCTTGCCCCGATGCGATCGAGCTGCCTCACCACAGCACTGGCTGGCAGGTTCCCCTCAGCCTGGAATGCCGCCACCATCCTGTCCCCGATGGCTTCACCGTGCAACTCGCTGTTGGTCAATGCCACAGCAGTGGGGCCGGCCCCACTGATGGTGCAGCCGAATGCACCGGCCTCAATGGCCGCTCTCTTCACTGCTTCCATTCCTGGGATCAGCGGTGCCCGCCTCGGCTCCACAATCTTATCAGAGGACAGGGCCTTGCCGAGCCCCATGAGGTCCCCAGTGAGGACCCCAGCCACAAGGGCTCCAGCTTGACTGCAGTTCCAGACATGGTGGGGCATTCCGATCTCCCCTGGCAGGGCTGCTCGCATCTTCTTGGTTGGGGCCTCGAACTCAGGGCTGACGAGAACGAAGAATAGCTCCGTCTCCTCTGGGAATTTTAGCCTGAGGAGATCCAGCGGCTCGTAGCTCCGGATCAGTATGAAGCCTCCCATGATCGCAGGGGCCACATTGTCCGCGTGGTACCCTGATACCTTCTCCTCCGACTTCAGCCCTGCCAGGACCAACTCCTCCTGGGTCAACCTCCCGCCGAAGATCTCGTTCACCGCCACAGCCGCGGCGGCTGCGCTGGCTGCGCTTGAACCAAGGCCGCTGCCGAGGGGCATTCCTTTCTCCAGAGTCAGCGACAGGCCGACCTTGCGTATCCCCAGCATTTTCATGACTTCGATGGCGGCGATCCCGGCACAGTTCCAGAGGGGGTTCCGGCTGAGCTTGGTGGGGTTGGGGCCGGTGATATCAGCGATGGAGATCTCTCCGGGATGGACCTGCGGATCGACGCGGAGGGTTACGTGGTCACCGATGCCATCGACGGCGCAGCCGAGGAAGTCAAAACCAGGGCCGAGGTTAGCCACGGTGGCGGGGGCAAATGAGCGGACGGAGGTGAAAACAGGCTCGGGCTCGGAGGGTCTGGAGGAGCATTTGACAATGAACGGGAGGCGTAGCGACTTAGTGGAGGGGAGAGAGGCGGAGCGGGGGATGGAGGCCCTGGCCTTGAAAGTGGAGTGGTAGCAAGTCGCCATTGGATGGAGCGGGAGCTCAGCTTAGGGTTTTTGCAGCCTTTTATCAGTCACTGTAGACAGTGGCTTTCTGGGTAGCTTTTCCTTTCTTCGATTAAAAGAACCAATGACACTTCAGTCTACATTCATCCGACCAAGATTCATTCATGGCACAATAACCTAGGATTTTGCTTTCGTGTTATGATATATATATATACATATATTTTTGGTGATGTTAAGTGTTAAAATTTATATAAAAAAGTGTTCAAATTGATTAATTTTTTTTTTATGTTGCATCTTTCGAAGCAAGATGCATGACAGAAACTACCTACCCAAAATGTGTTTTTATTGGTTTGTTCCACTGAGATGTTAAATGAGTTATCAATCTGATTCAAAATAAACCTATAATTATTTAACCTGATTACGATTCATCTGTTTAAGTATAATGGACTAATCTAGTTACGGATCACGGTTCATGAAAATATGAACCGATCATAATCATTTATTTCTAAACCGGTTTGTTCAAGTTTAAACTTTAAATCATTCTTTTTTTTAAATTATTTAAAATGAATATATATTTTTATTTTAAAATTAAATAAACAAAATCTGACTCTTAATTTACATAATTTTTTACGGTTCAAATACACTAAGCCAGTTTTGCAACAATTTTGGATTGGTTTGAAGAGAAAACATGCTCGGTCGGTTTCGATTCAACGAACCTATTTCTTAGACTCGGCTTGTAACGGCCCTTCAACTCAACAAGAGCGGTTACAAATTGATTTGGGATGGTCCATGCCAGTTACAGGGTTTTGACAGGCTAGTTCAGTTCAACTCCGGGTCAAACCGACATGTTTAACATCTCCATTGTCGGCTAAGATTAGACGTACCAGCCCTACAACATTTGATCTACTGCATCACCTTTCCTTGTCTACATGTCGTTGCTGGGTCTACCGTGCAATTAGATTTCTTCAAATCATTCTTGCCCATATCATATTGCACTATTTTTTGTTCACCCATTGTGTAATTTTCAGTTCAAGCAAAAAGCAAAAAAAAAAAATTGTGTAATTGTCAGATCTGATCTGTTTTAGCAATAATATGGAAAAATATGGTTCCATCTGATGGACCCATAAAATAAACTTTTGTCTAAGAGCTTGCATTGGTAAAGAAGAATGGCATGCATATCAGCAAAACATAAGAAAACTTGCCTTGAATACCCATCCACTTGGGTTGCACAATCAACTTCTGAGGAGTCCAGACGACTACTCACTGCAAATCATACAGGAAACATCGCTGACCACTCTTATACGATCAACCCGCAATTTTATTTTATTTTTTCCCTGTAAAAAAAGTGCAACAAGAGTGATCCACCTTTTGCAGGACGTTGGGCCGAGAGAAACCCTGAATGAGTTAGTTGCGAGTGTAGATGCCGTTGAATCTTACAACAGCTTACGATAAGTCTCCACCGCTCTGTTGCCATAGATTGATGATATCCGTGGCCCGATTGAGGAGGATGATCATCTGCTTCTGGGGGATCCATGGCTTGCTCTCGAGCAGCACTTTGGGCTCCTCCCATGCATTTTCCCGATGTTCTTCTCCGTCCAGGTGAACTTCAGTACAAGCCGTGGTTTCTGCATAGGCTTCACAACCACTTATCAGCTGCATATCAATTCAACATGAAGTATTCACCGGAGACTTTGGAAGAAATGCCAGGCTATGTAAAGCGCGATTGTTCTGTCTATCTCGAAGTAATTCCAAGGCCCTGTCCCGTTTACCCTTTAATTGGGACAACTCACAAAAATCCAAAGTCTTTACTTCATTGCTCCGCACTAACAGCATGACCATCTTCCATTGTCTTACTCTTTCCATGGATCATGTTTACCTTAATCTCAGAACCCAATAGAAGCTTTGAGGATTCATTCTCAATATTTACCATGTTTTCCCAACGAACAGATATTTATAGATCTGGTAGCAGTACCTGTTTTCCTCATACTTCTCCAGAGTTAAAACCAAGAATCATCAGTGTGTATTTTTTTCCCTTTCCCCAACAATTTCTCGACTATAAACCGGAAATAAGGGGAAACCACCTTAATCCCAGCATAAGCAAGCATCTGCTGCATAACTTTGCAAGAGGAGGAAAACACTTATAAACAGAATTTCAGCAGTTCAATTGGCTACACCCTGATGCTACAAAAGCCTTATGGGCACTCAAGAGAAACCACTCAAATGGACGACCATTTGCTCCTGTCACTAGGGATCAACAGTATAAGCTCCAGTACGTCCTGGGAGACAGACAAAGAGATCATGATTCAAGGGACCGACCGCATTGCGAGCTAAAGATTAATCATTTGCCGCCTAACACATCATTGTTCCACAGTCACAAGAATCGCAGTCAACCCGAGAGCAAAGTATTAACCTGTTGCTTTTGCTTTCTTTTTGTGACCTACCCTTTCATAGAATCGTCGTACATTGTCTGGTTTCAGGCCACAAGGACACTGAGTCAATGGTTACGCCAAGAACACATATAGAGTGGGATGGAACTTTACACCAATGTATGACAATTTATCGCCAGAGTGATCGATGTTGCTAGAAAGTAGTGTGCTTGGACAAGAGTAGTTCCTCGGACTTGCATGAATTGTCATGTAAATTCATCAGAGCTTGGGACGGAAGAACCAGATTTACTACGAAGACGTACACAGGAGAAGGTTGGGGCAAACAACGGAGAGAGAATCTCCTTACCTCCGTCTCCAGTGGAGCCTCAGAGAAGGAATTGTCTACAGACTCTTCATCCGCAACGAGGGCGTCGGCTGCTAAAACCACCGGAGCAGAGATTCCGAGTTCTCTCCTCGAGCTCCAATGGTGACTCACTCTGCACCTGGAGTCGGAGAGCGAGCCTGAAGGAGCAGCAGGAATGGCGAGGGCTCTGTCGAAGGGCCTCGGGGAAATGCTTGCGCAGCTGAAAGCTAGAGGCTTCGGTGAAGAAGCGTCAACAGTGGCCCGAACCGCCATGGATAACATTTTCGAAGCAGCTACCCAGCGTCCAGAGAGGAAGCACGCGATAGGGAGAAGAGCGCCTGTAGCGGTAGTAGACTACGTCGTTTAGTGCTTTTGAGATTACTATCGAATTATCGAAAATTCATACATTACAATGAATTTCCAAATTTATTTTTAAAAATTTTCCGAAATTTGAAAAATGCAACAGCTTACAATGATTCAAGAAACAAACGACCGCGTTTCTCAAAGAGTATAAAATTCAATTTCAATAGTCCATCACCAAGACAACTTCTCACTCGTACGATCCAAACAGGGCCTAATCAATGAACCGGAGGCAGTCCAGGAACTGCCACAGCATCGGAGGCAATCTGGTGTTAAGATCAGGAGCTGAATTGCGCAAAGTTTCCATGAGGAGATGCCAAGTTGCATCTTCCTCTGCAGTTTATCTTCCTTTGCCAGCAAGCAAAACAGGTACTAGTCCAGATTTAAGACCATGCTTCGACATGGTACTTCCCAGCCCTTTCCAGTGCTCGGATCCACCTCACAGCAGATTCCCTTGGGAGCCCGCTCTCTTTGGATATGATCTCCTCGAAAGCCTCCAGAACATCTGAGGGCATTTTGGTTGAAGAGCCGGCGACATACACAGCAGCTCCATCACTCAGAAGATCCCAGACTCTCTGGCTATTCTCCCTCATCTTATGCTGCACATAGACCTTCTGTGGCTGATCCCTCGAGAAGGCCATGAAGAAGCCCCCGCCTTTCACTTCTGAGAGGACCCCGCCTTCTTCTCGGGAATGGTGGGACCAGAAATCCTGATATAAGAAGTCGTTCTCCTCATTTCTGCAACCAAAGAAGAACATTACTGGGGCAACCTTAGAGGAATGGCTCTGTATGGATCTCTCCTCGACAAATCCACGAAAAGGGGCACAGCCTGTGCCAGGCCCGATGAGAATGAGGGGCTCCAATGGTGGCGGGGGAGGTAAGCAACCCTTTTGGAACCATGCCAAAATAACTGTACCTGGTCAAGTCCAATTCCAAGCTTAGCATCAAGAAGTTACACATAAACCAGGGCTCTTAGCTTACAATTAAAGAAAAGTAATATTTCCTCCGCCTCCCATTTTTCATCATAAAAGCAAAATCAGGACTGATCGAGAGAACCAATCAAAGATAAAATGTAATCAAGGGGAGAACACACCACCCAGAAATCATTTTTTGGGAGAAAATAAAAAACTATCAAGCTGCTCCCTACCAGAACATGGGGCAAAATGAAAAACCCAAAAACATTCCTCCTTATCCCATGAACAAAATCGTAACCATAATTTTAATCTAGCAGACATCAATCCATTTCAGCACACAGACCAATGAATTAATCCCATCACTGAGAATTCAATGTTTATTCAATCTTTCTACAATCAATTCTTTCTTGTTTATCTTTGCTAGGTGGTCTTGCAATGCGCTGGCTCTAGTCATACATTTCAGGTCAGGCCTTGCCAAAGCTCCTTTAGCTTTCGCTTGACTTTGTCTTGATAAGAACACAAGATCTAATGGTTGAAGCTAACTCACATACTTTCATGTGGATTGAGATTAGCGAGCCAAGAGGAACAAAGACCATAGCGCTTCCGCTTAAAAGGGGTTCTCCATGATACAACATTCACAGTTAGGTGAACTTGGTTTGGATGAGCCATTGGAGAAGAAGAAATGGAGAAAGCTCTAGTCTTCAAAGGTGGGACCAGCTGCACAAGCCACTCAAATGGCATCTGAACAGATGGGAAATCTTCTAATACCTAGTTTTGAACATAGGTAGAATAAGCAAAGGCCACTGTAGGAATTAGAAGGTATTCACTTTAACTATTCAAACATCTCCCTTTTCTTTCATTTTTCGGATGTGCCAAAAATTGCTTTCAGATTTCTGGAAACAATGGTTCTAGGAATAGAAAAACACTTGCGACTGAAAACTACAAAAGAAGAAAACTATTTGATGTTTTTGATAAAAGACCAAAATCTTCACCTCCATGTGTCAGAAAATTAGCAAGGAGAAAATACTAATGTGCAAAAAATTCTAAATTTACAACCTAACATGGATAACAAAGAACATGACATTATCATCTGACACAAGTTCACAAATCCTGATAAAGCATAAATTGTGAATTTTATCAGGCATGCATCGAATTTGTTGTCTTCACCTCTAAAACAGTTCTTCGTTCCTTTTGATTGTATTGATAGAGATCATCTCTTCCCTCAGGCGACACAAAATATTGAAGTCTTTCCTTTTCATGCTCGGCTGTTGCAAAGAAACTCATGACCTAAACAGGTGACTGTATCAGTATGCACACTCAATAGTAAATGACATCAGGCTGATTCAACATAACATGTTTCATATATGCACAGGTCCATTTTTTCATGTGCAGGAATAATCACATATATAATCGATTTGCAGATAATAAAAAAATCTGAATATCATTTCAGTTATAATTCTCCACCAATCTTAGACCTATTTGGCCCACATACTGCAATTTCATCATTACATTCCTGAGAAGATCCAGCAAAGAAAATTTTCATAAGTAGAACTAATAAATAATAAACTTCAAAATTATTCCTCAGATCAAAGAAAGAGAAAATTCTTGCCTCAAAGAAATAGCGTCGTGGTGAAGCTGATGAAACATCCATTGCCAATTCCACAAAAGTTCTTAATTTAATAGGGATTCTTGGGACATCTAAGTCAGTACTGTAGATGCCATTCTCCTGTT
This sequence comes from Sonneratia alba, assembly GCA_900174645.1. Taxonomy (NCBI): domain Eukaryota; kingdom Viridiplantae; phylum Streptophyta; class Magnoliopsida; order Myrtales; family Lythraceae; genus Sonneratia; species Sonneratia alba. The sequence goes on from FWPY01000071.1 coordinate 3,246,161, forward strand.
TTCTAGGGTGAACCTGAGATCAAAATACACCAATTAGGGGAAAATGCAGCATCAATAAGTGCTGCAAATCCAGGTAAAACACTAAGAACTCCAGATGCAACTATTTAGACTCTGGAGTCACAGTTATTTTGCTCAAGGTGGACAAAAGTGACCATAGTTAATTTCACAGGGAAATAATAAAACTTCCATGTCGTCTTCTGGATGCTCTGATAAGTTTGATAAGAAGAATGAATTGCAAGTTCAAACATGGAATATCAATTTTGGAAGAAAAGGAACAGGAAAATCATCAAATGGATAAGACAGCATGAACCACCAGTAATCTACATAATTCAAAATCCTGGAAAAACTAGAGAACAAAAAAAAAAAAGAGGAGTCACTTTCCAAGTAAGGCAAATTCCAGATATTATTCCTGTAAGTTCTGATAAGAAATATAAAGCCACCGTGGATTTCAAATGGAAAATATTTAGAGATAAGTCAGCTGAATGCTGACACATGTAACTACTTACTGTGATGAAAGATTCTGGGTTCAAGTTGCAACGCTGCATGAATGCATCAACAGCAGCAGGGTTTTGACTAGGAAGAACTTCAAGGACGTCTCCAATTTCATATTTAATAGCCTGACAATGTTCAAAATATGATTACCTGGACAAGAAGAAAGCACTGAAGCTCAGGGAAAGAAACAAAACTCACAGATGATACAAGTTCAAATTCGAAATGGCGCACATCCTTCCCACTGCCAGCTTTAGTCAGTAGTTGATTTTTCATCTGCATTGTGGACACAAGACATATTTAACGGTATACAAAAGACTCTCAACAACCAGCTAGCTAGAAAGATTTTAGTAAGGATATGACATGACAGTGAATGTGCATGTGCAGAAACCTTCAAAACTGGAGCAAATATCCAATGTTAAACATGGAAGAAACATAGGGTTGAAGTTAAAAAGACATATATGGTTCAACAATGGCAAATGAAGAACACTGGTACAGGATCAAAGTTCACTTCAATATATATGAGATTTTGGAGTTCTCTAGGTTCCTAAAACACCCTGACCAACATGACATTACTTCAGTTCATTGCACCAGGAAATTTTAACAGGTCCCAACATTTGAGTTATGCCTTAGCTCAGCACCATCTATGTTCTCTTCACATCTTGCCCATTCAGGTGTTTTCCTATTACTCCAATCCATTAAGGGGGGGGGGGTGGTGGAACTTGAATTGATATCAGCATATCACTCATCAAGCCTTCTCTTGAAAAATAATAGGTTCTCACCCTTTGAAAACTCTATGTTTTTCCACATGAATCATCACACATTCTAGTTATCCCTACAAAAGTCATCCAATGAAATTATGAACAACTTCATCTTCTCCTTCAACCCAACAAAGTGTCAATATGCATCTCCAATTCTAAAAGTGTAATCATTGTAGCAAAAAATATATGTCGATTACTGGTAAATTGTGCAATTATTCCTTCAAAAAACTCTCACAATGAATAACTTGCATTGAATGACTGAAGAACATTTAGCTCGTTAGTAATGTTAGTTCTCACCATTTTGAGAAAGCAGCAAGGCCTACTCTTGTCACTAAACTTTGCCAGGGACATTGAGCGAGCCAACTCAATATTTTTCTCCCTGCTTTTTAAATCTGAAATGGTAAAGAAGTTTGGAGTTCAAATTTTGTGGCCATCACCAATTCATTTGTAATTGATTCACACAAACATATCAAAGGCAGCATGCCTGGATAAAATTACTGAATTATTCTTGTATCCTCAAATTGTTAATCTTATCCCACCAAACAATAATAAATGTACACATACCCAAACACAAAAATGGACAGAAAAAATATACAATGAATATACGTGCATAAGTTTGGTGGACTTCATCAAGCACGAGTAGCAACAATTCTCAATTTATCTATCAAGAAAAAGAATTTCAACAGCACAAGAATCAAAGTTCTCTAATCCTGCTGAGAACTTCTGCTTTACAATAAGTTTGAAGCAAAGGGACTACCCATTCAGTATCATTATCCCTACTTTTTTTAAATATATATTTCTAAAATTTGAGGGCTCTATTATGCCATTACTACAGTTTCATCTTGCAGAGCCAATTAAAAACTCTGAATTGACAAGCTAGATGTCTGAAATAATATATTACCAGCAGCAACTGAGAATTGGGGATCCACATTGTTGATATCTTGATATCTTACTTCAACCTTCTGTTGATCCAACAATCTCATCTCTGATTTGACATGATCTGGACCATTAGGAAAGAAATTAGGATAAATCTTGTTCAGCATTCTCCACAATGACGACATCCAAGGATCCAAAGCACCTTCATAACTATGAGGGAAAACCAATTTTTATATTAGAATCATTTACCAATTATTTAATTTCATATCAGGGATAGTAAGAGGGAGAAGCACAAAAGCATGAAAAAAGAAGTTCCTGAAAACTATTATACCACACTTACCCTGAAGGATGCTGGTCATCTCCTAAGCCTCTCTCAACAAGAGCCACCGCCCCAAGATCAGAAAGTCTTTTGTCAAGCTTCTTTGCTACAAACTGAATGCATCAGCAAGAGGAGAAATTCAACTCGAGGAACTTGAAGAAAAGGAAGAAAGAACATAACATCAATCAACAGTTTAAAAGTAAAAAACTAAGAAATCAAAGATGAAACAAATAAAGTAAAGAATATCCATGGCTCAAAAAACGATGTTTGAGTAAATAAAACATCTGAAAGCACAACCAAACAACGTGAAAATCAGTGGCAGTAAATGTAAGATTCAAGCAGAAAAATTAGGCAAATTGTGACCCCCATATCTAACCAGCGAGACACCAGCATTTCTTATAGCAAATATGGAGAATCGGGAAAAAAAATTTCCCCTATTGAAACCAATTCTGACAACATGAACCAAAACCATTTCCTCACATTGTATTTTTGATAACTTGAGTCTCCTAAACCAAACACAGCATAACTCATTCCTTCAAGCCAGTTCTTGCTCAGATTTCTCTGCAGAAGAAATCTCCAGAAAACCTTCAAAAACAGGAAAGAATATGAAAGCAACGCATTGAATCAAATCCTATTAAGCTCTCCAGGACTTGAAAAATCACAGGTCTTCTCATGGGTTCTGAACCAACCTTCATGGAATCTGGTGCATCCCCCTGTCCGGTTGTAGAAACCACAAAGATCACAGCATCCTCACTGGGCAACGAGCTCTGAGAGACAGACAAACAAATGGTTGAAATTTCAGCGTAAAGCAAAATCAATGATTAAAGCCAGCAGTCTCCTCTCCATAGAGAGAGAGGGAGAGATTAGGCACAGCTCACACTCACCGCGTCGTACTCGTCCATGGAAAGGATCAGTATGGAGCAGCCTCTGCGCTCGGCCTCCCGACCGATACGCTCGGCCGCGTCCATTGCGTTCCCGGTCTGAGTAGCGTAAAGAATCAGTAGCGCCCTGGGCTGCTTAGCTTTCATTGCTTCAAACTCGGCTGGGAACTGAGAAGAAGCTATGCCAACGAAGGATTATGTAAGGCAACAGATCCGATGAATAGCTCTCAGCAGGCGTCGCTTTTGGCCGCCGACCGGATCCTTCTCCGTCGTCGGTTTGCCGGTCTCCTCTATGACCTGTCGATAGATTAAAAATATACACACTGAAGGCAAAGACAGCATGGAGAAGTAGAAGAAGCCGTGGGCCCAAGGAGTGAGGAACTTTGATGCTTGGCCCATAGAGGGCCCATGTTTCAGGAAAGTGGATCTACTTATTCAAAGATCTGGGCCTCATATGTCAGCCCAAGACCAAGTGGGCCCAATCCGCGTTGACACCAGAATTTATGCCCACATCTATATCATATGTAGGGATGTTAAATTGGCAGGTTTAGCCCGGATCCGGCCCATACCACCCCGAAACCACCACTAACTGCTCTTATTAGGTTGAGGACCGGCCGGTTAAGGGCCAAATCCAAGAAATAAGCCCCGTTGAACCGAAACCCACTCGACATATTTTCTAATTGAATCGACACAGAAATTAGCTAGAACTGTAGGGAAACTGGCGTGAAATCATTACAAAACCGGCCCAAGCCAACCCAAACCACCAAAAAACCACACAATCAACAATCAATTCTTGGTTAGTTCAATTTTAAAATGTTAAAAAAATTAAAAAGGAAAATGTTACGGTTCAAACTGGCTCGAACCATAAACCGATCCATTTAGGTGCGATTCCAATCACGATTTCATGAATCTTAACCTGTAACTAAAACTTACCGTTATCCTAATGGATAGAATCATAACAAAACCAAACGATTCCTGATCTATTTTGAGCCGACCTAGAATCATCCGAACTGCTCATCTAACATATATAATCATATGCCATTTCTTTCTTTCCTCCTTACCTAGCATCGAACATCACATGTTCATTTCGCACAATTCATCATGCCTTGTCTTTTTAGCTTTTATGTGATTTCATGTCAATAGCAACTGGAGAGTTGTGGCTGACTTGGCATCGTTTCTGGAGTTTTCTCGAGACGGCTCTTATCACCACAAAAAAAAAAAAAAAAAAATCGGTGGGACAAAACGGGCATCCGGTGTCGGTTCAGGTTCGAAGAGCGGCGACGGCTTCCAAGACAGTGCTAATGATGTTTTTATAGGAACATATGAGCCATCTTCACTAACATTTTGCCCTTTGAAAAATAGCCGGCATTTTTTTTCTCCGCACATAACCCAAGATTCAAATTAAAATACTTCAAGACATTAAGGTATATGCCTCCCCGAATTATATTTTATTTCAAAATTTAAAAGCCACAATGTTACTTAATTGAGAAAGATGTCGTCGGGCACATAAGCTAAGATCTAGATGTAAATATTATGATGCTCTCAAATCAAATCTCATGGGGTCGAGTCGGTTGTTGCCATCTGATCAGGCTGTACGTGGGGGTGAAAACATAAATTAAAGAAAAGGGGAGTGTACGAAAATAAATTTTAAAGGGGGCCATGTGATAATGTTTTTAAAAATAACAATAAAAAATTGATGTCGAGAGCAAGGTACTTGTGAACCTCTTACAGTGTTCTGTCTGATGTCTGCTTCCCCTGACCTTCGCCTTTTTTTCCCACTCCAGTAAATAGAATTACTTTTTTTCCTACCCTTTTACACCATTATATTAACTAGAATTAAATGAGATATGTTGATCCCTAATAGAAGATCATAGATAGTACTGTAGCAGATTTTTTCTTTCTTAACATCTAAATTAAATATAAATTCTAATCATAAACTACATAAACTATTTGTAATTTATCAAATTTAACACATAATTTATTTTTTTTGTCAAGTTATCATATGGTACCACATAAATTGCCATTAGATATTTCAACAAAATTAACGTATATCATAAAACGATTTGATAAAAGATAGATGTCATGCTAAAAATTATAAATAATAAATAATTTACATCCAATCAAAATATAAGAAAAAATAGATAAAATTTATATTTAATTGGATATTGATTATATCTTTTTTTTAAAAAAAATTATATTATGAAATTATTAAAGTATGTAAGAAATTGAAAATATTCACATAAATGGTTAAATATTTTATTTTTTTCTAACTAATATATATATTTGTTTATAACAGCTAGAGAGCTTCCCTTTTACGAAGTTTTTATCCCATCAGTGACAGCTCTCACTAGTACTTAAAAAGGAAATCAAAACCATTAATTGCCTAGCTTCTCGGCATTCGCCATTGCCATTTCTCCCTCCCTCCTCTTTGGGGTTTACTCCTCTGTGGGTTCTTCAATGCCTCCTCACTCACACCCATTCCCCTGAAATCCTACACTTCTCCTCTTCATGTAGCTCACATTTCGGGAGGAGTCTTCTTTTTCTCTATTTTCCATTTTTGGCTGGGTAACAATGGGATGGCCTCTTTATCGAGAAGTTCATGCTTCTTTTGCAGAGACTGTGCACTGGCATGGCAATGCAGGTGAAAGCGAACTACTGGATCCTTCTTGGGTTATTTCTCAAAAGTGAGAGGGCTTTTGGGTTCTCTTCAGTTCAATCGCTTTTCCGAAAAAGCAGTGATCTTTCAACTGTCCAGTGAAGTTGCACGGAGGACTCTGCTGGCATCCGATCGGTCCTGCTCAAGTTTCTAGAGGGCCATCACCATTGAGGATCAGAGTAGATGAATCTTTTTGGTGCATGAGATCTTCAGTTTACAGTTTGATAGAAATTTTTGTTTTGGGGTGAGAGTCATTCAGATACCATTGCTTGAAAGATACCTCATTGTTTGTTGCATTTCAGTTTTTTATCATTTTGTCTCATGAAGTTCAGAACCATAAGTTGGTAATTTTGTCCATAGATTAGTGCAGTGGTTAACAATGTTCGAGCTCTTCTGATTCAATCGGTTGCAAGTTCGTAACATGTGATCTGGTGGAAAGAACCTCCACTTCAGCTCGTGTGGAAGATCTAAAGATGGATTTTTTCAAAGTGAAGAAGTTCAGAAAGGGAAACATCCCTCATGTAGAAAAGCCCATCCCACAACCAGAGGAGCCAATAGGTGAAAATGGTGCTGATGGCTTGACTAAATCACCCACTGCCGATTCTGTTAACGATGCAGAGGACAAGGATGATGACTTCTTCATGAACGAGGTGAAGAGAAGGTTGAAAGAGCTTAGGAGGAATAGTTCCATGGCGTTGATTCCTGAGGAGGAGTCATGTGCCGAGGAAGAGGAGGAGGGAGAGGGAACAGAGGAGACAACCTCTAGCGACTGGAGAGATGTTGAAGATGGGGGTAGACAATGGTGGGGTGGATTTGATGCCTTCTATGAAAGGTACTGTGAGCGGATGCTGTTTTTTGATCAAAAGAGCGCTCAACAGCTTAGTGGAGCGGGTAAGCTATTTTTCACGTGATTGACGGTCATCTTCATTGCATGCTTTCCTCAATTCTGAGGCCTGGGGAAATTCTTCTCTCAGTTTGCTTCTGATAAAGATAATCTTTATAAAATGTGTAAAGTAAAGCAGAGATTTTGATATCAATGGATGCTATGGTCAATGTAGTATAGCTAAGAACATCATAAAGAACTTGTTTTCAGTAAAGGATCAATCCAGAGTTTATGTAAAAATGTGACTCTGTTATAATCTGGAGCCTGATCTTTTAAAACTTAAGGTGATCTTCAAATTATACTTCTATGCATAATCGGAGACGTGGCTTCAAGCCTCTATGCTTGATTAACATTTTTGTCTGGCTTTCTTCTCTGCTACAATGCCGCTGGCAGTTTTGATATCTAGACTGGTTAGACTCAACGTTCTCTCCTTGCTGTTGCTTGTTTGATTCTGAGGATATTTGTTCTGTGGGATTCTGTTAAGTTTATGCTGCATTTTGTTGGATCATTTTCTATTCTTATATGACTTATAATATATACTGTAAATTGTCACTGCTGTGCAACTTCACATGTGAAATCTGTCGACTGTACAGGATGCCTGACTCCTTCGACTCCATCACCGAGATCTGCATCTAAGAAGCTCTCCTCACCTCTTCGCTGCCTTTCCTTGAAGAAGATTTCAGAACCTGATGATGAAACTGACCAGTTGCATCATGTAGGGAGTGAAGCTTACCAAGACCTCGAAACAACTTATGTGGCTCAGGTTTGCCTGACATGGGAGGCCCTGCATTGCCAGTTCGCCCAGCTGAGTCAAACAATATCATGCCAACCCGAAAGTCCCAGTTGGTACAGTCAGTCTGCTCAACAGCTTCAGCAATTTCAGGTTCTACTCCAGAGATTTGTTGAAAATGAACCGTTTGAGCTCAGTCATAGGCCAGAATGTTACGTGCGTGCCAGGAATAACTTGCCCAAACTGCTCCAAGTGCCAAATATACAAGGTATGTGGCTTACTTTGGGTTCTGAAGTTATTGTTTCATTCCGAGTTTTGAAGTGGGCCACTATTCCTTAATTTTCTATTATAATTGATTGCTTCTAATGCGCAACATTGGCACAGCCTCAGAGCAGAAAGAGGTGGAAGAAGAAGGATCAGAGTTTAGGCTGCTTGCGACAGATCTCATGAGGATATTCGAGAGTTCAATACTCACCTTCCACCTTTTCTTGAAATTGGACAAGCGAAGGGCAGGGAATGGCCTACAATTTTTCGGGAATCAGAATCGTGCTGGTGCTACCCCTCTGCAACAGGTCCAGTCTTCTGTGGAGAAGGTAGGGATTAGATCTTTCATCCTCTTGCTCTATTAATTTGTTTCCATTAATCATCCACCCTCTGCCTGTTCTTCCGCTACTTCACCTGCAGTGTTTCATTTCATGTCAAAGTTGTGGAGTTCATTCAAAAGCAGAACAATGTACTCCAGACGAACAACATTAGATCTTGTGTCTTCTTACTTTTGGCTATGGCAATGCAGAAAGCCACTCAACTGAAGGAAATTCGGAAGAAGAGCAAAGGCTGGAAGAAGAAGTCGTGGCCTCAAACAAATGAGGATGTGCAGCTACTGTTTGGCCTGATCGATGTGAAGATCCTATCTCGGGTGCTCAGGATGGAGAGGATCACAAAGGAGCAATTGTTCTGGTGCGAAGAGAAGATAAAGAAATTGGATGTATTATCGTCGGATCACTGGAAGCTGCTGCGAAGGGATCCATCTCCTGTTTTATTCCCTTGCTGATCCGATTTTTAATTGTGATCTCAAATTATCGAGAAGCATCCTTGTCGGTTCAAACACTGTCTTGGTCGGTTGGTCCCAATCGACGGCCTTTTCCCATTGAGGAAGACTGACTTACTCATGTCTTGCCATTTTTCAGTGGCATGTCAATGTTGGCAGTTCAAACCATGCGTGACACGGAGTACTGTGCAACGGGAGACGAATTTTACAGATGCCTTCAGCTCGTCAATCTTTCCTGTTAGAATAATGCAGAGAGGCTCATATTGCCTACCATCTTAGCCCATCTAGAAAGGAACACTCCGTGCATCAGGAAAACATGCCAAATTGCCAAACAATACAATCAGAAACTGGTCCATCTTTAGCTGAATGAACGTCTCACCTCCGAGATAAGATGCCTGTGAGCACTTCTCGAGGATTGGTCAGAGTAATCCCTCCCTCTGGGCTCTACTTGTCCAGAGAGAGAACAACGTTTGAGGGTTGAGTCGTCCTAAACTCATACGAGCCTTCCCTCTGATAATCGAAGTGGAACGTGCTTCACCTCCGTCTGGTTGGTCGGGTGAGGCCCCCACCGACTTCAAGTCTACCTATAGAACAAAAATAGTTCGAACACCATTAAGGCCACAAGAAAATAATTGTACTGACAATCTGTGCATCCCCTGCCAAAAGTATGATGCTTGCAAACTAAATGGTCGGTGGAACAACCTGTCGGCCTTCATGGTTCTCTCGTAACCTCAACCAGTGTTCCCAGTAAGTACAGCTTTTGTCAACGACAACTTTCTAAAGATCGATCGACATACACAGACCACTCATAATTTAAGTAGGGAAATGATGAATCTTAGTCAGCTTGTGCTCAAAAGAAGTTGCAGAAATGACTTCCCTTTTGTGATGTCGGTACTGAGAGCTGAATGATTTTGTCGAGGGAACTGGCGGCTCGTGTTTTCCTCAATGTCTTGGTCAAATGTGGTGCATGGTCAGCAGTGTTCTCCGCGAAACAAGTTCATGCAAGCAGCCAGTTACAAAGAACAAAGAATACGATAATGAATGCACAATTTTTGTGCTTTTATTAGGGCTACATAGGGACTAATGTATTTTCTGTATGTAACCAGAGTCTTGATTGAATCAAATCCGTGGCCTTTCACCAATAGTGACCATTGTCCTCGGACTGGATCCGGTACTTGTTCATCATCATGGACCCAGCATAACCAGTACGGCAAAATGGTAAGATAAGAATTATGTCATCAGTACCATCTACTATACAACAAGAAGTTACATAGCTGAGCCTATAGCTTCCAATCACAATCAAGACCCCCCTCAACAAAGGGGGAAACAAGAACACTTCACACACAAAAAATACCAAAATGGAAAAAGATCAAGTGATGGGATTTCTTTCAATTTATGCCGGATATTCCCTTCAAGACACGATCCCTGTATTCCTCTACCTCAAATAATTCACAGTTACTGGCCGATTCACCCTGTTTCAATAACCTCCATTCTTTTGATGCTGAGGAGGACCAAAAGCAGATAACCAGGCTGCCTCTGCTGCTGCTTAGGAGGAGTTAGCTCTCAAAAACAAGGGGTTTCTTCTGTGTTCATAGGATGGACAAGTTGGAAAGCAAGACCAGGAGCCATCATTAACAACTGCAACTTCACATCGACTGGCTGAATGGCAATTTCTTAGCTCCCCGCTCAACTGCGTTCCTCCAAAGCCTGTACCTTACTCCCAACTTATCGTATGAAACTGGCCAATTCCACACATTTGCACCATTGATCATCCTTTCCTGCTGCCCAACTACTAGTCTCAAGTCCTCATTTAACACCTATCAAAATGAAGCACTAATATTGCAAGAGCTGAACTACAATAGTGGTATTTGCTAGTGGTATGATTTCATATAAGAATCATCTGAAATTCCCACAATTCAAGTCATCACAATGTAAATTATCAAGTTTCTGAGTTCACTTTAAGACGATAACCAGGATGTTTATGTGGAATGAATTTGGTCATAAGCAGTTCATGCGCTCTGGAAAGTGACAGATGTGGGGATTCACTTGCATGCCTGAAGGTCACCACCAAAATCACATAAACAACACATGACCTAAAATTCTATCCATAGGTGAATTTAGACAACTTTCCAAGTTTGGGGGGGCAATTTGAGTTAACTTGGACTATGCAACACATTTTGAGACAACAGCCAAGTTAGAGGGGGCAACTTGAAACTATGCTAAGGAGAACTTTACTCCCAATAGCTCATGACAAGTTCCAAGGTTAGAAAACTTCAGCCTTCAGGGATTAAATTTTATTACCTGTTCTGCATAATGCCTCCATAGATGTTTTATAAAAGGAATATGCTTCAGCGCTGGAGCAAAGTCCAAAGACATTCTATACAATATCCGTGTTTTCTGCCTTGACGAAGGCAGACAAACATGGAGTTGGTGGAGATGAGTCGCACATTGCTTGGTGCTCTGTCCTTCCAATTTCCCAGGCTTTGATATGCCAATGGTGGAGAAGACCATACATGGTGGTCTAAATTCCATGTCTATCGGATATGGGTCCCACTTTCCCTGAAGGCCTGATGTTGGTGTCAGAAACTTCACCAAGCTGATGAAATGTCAACAGAGAGATATCAGTTAACAAAATTCTTGTAGAAGTTGGTGTTATCCATTTAATTAAGTTATGGTGAAATCTCATAACCAATGTGAATCAACTATAAAAGTTAGAATTGAATTAATAAGGGAATGTCCTTGCTTCCATTGCCTAAAATTATTCTTCTAAGAAGAGCAAAGGTTGTCATAGGGATATACCTAGGAACAGTCCACCCTTTGGCAAAAGTCGAAGTGTGGGTGAAAGGGGCATGTGCAAGGTCCAGAAGGTTATCAAGAAGCAGGCCATGCTCAACTGGGATCTCCATTACTATCTGCAAATCCCAAGGAGAATTAACAATCACACCTCTTCACTAAATTCAATTTCTAGGACAATTGATAATTATTGCAAATGCAGAACAGAAATCTGCAGACTTCTTGAACATTCATTTGATATTAGAAGCCTGAGAATTCCCCACAAACCTCAGCATGGATTTGGAATCCAGGTGGGGGAAGCAAAGAAGGAAGGACAGCTGCCGGAGGGTCATCACCGGGCCAAATCCAGATCATTCCTTCTTGCTCAAAACAGGGCAACGATTTGATTCTCACGTCAAGTAAACCAGTGGATGGCATCTTCTCACATTTCCCATCAGTCGTATACTCCCATCCTGATGTCCAACTCATCAAAAAAATATGAAAGTAAAAACTCAGTAAAGTTTTTGGTAATAGTATTGCTAAAAGAAAATATTCTATATCATTGACTAACCATGGTAAGGGCACTGTATACGTCCCTTGTTGACAGAACCAAGGTGCAGGGGGCATGCCCTGTGGGCGCAAGTGTTCTGTACACATCCAGGTCTTCCATCTTTTCCGCGGAATATAACCCATGGCTCCTCAAAGCAATCGATAGGTATCTGCAAGAAGAGGGAAATGATAAAGGTACTATCTTACCGCCTGTGAGGAAAACGAGATTTGGGCAAAGTTAATTTCATTACCATGGTGTCACTCTTGAGGTCATTGGAGAACCCCACTGGGTACCAGAAGTTCTTTAGGTTGGGATGGTAAGGTTGAACAGGACCAGATACTTTCAAGCTTTTTTGACGAGGCTTTCCCTTTATAGTTGAGAGAGACTGCATGGAAGTACTAGGACAGTGTAGAGCTTCACTGGTCTCTGTGGTGTTCCTATCTTGCAATAACCTATCACTCACCAGTGACTCCATGTAGGCTAACTTATCCAATGCTGAGGAAACCCTCGCCTCTGAGATATGAACCTATCCAAATAATTTTAAGAGTTTTGGGGAAACCCACATTATCAATAGGAGGGGGCGTGGGGGGATACCATTTTGATATTCTTTCACAAGTCCAGCAAACTAAATTCAATGCAATTTTCCATTCATGTACAATGCTTAATAGGATGCACTGTATTGCATATTTATCACTTGACACTCATCCTTAGGAACTCAGAGGTCTAAATTCAAAGCAAAACTTCGATATCATTCCACCTGAAAGCTTCAGATAAAGGATAGAAACTCAGAATCATCTAATTTTTAGTTGTTTTAAACATTTATCATGCCCTTCGAAGAAATGTTGCATGTTTCAGTTAGCATCATCATATGTTCACCTGTCTATGAGCTTCTGCTAATTCCTCTTGCAGCCCTGCTAGATCCTTCTCAAGTGTGCCAATTGACTTGTACTCACGGGCTAGAGGATTTAGGACTTCAACAACCTGCATATATAACTCCAACCCAAAGTAAGAACAACTCTCAACGTGAAAAGAAAACAATAAGAAGCCCAGGCCTCCCACAGGATTATCCTTGCATTCTCAATATTGATGAAAGCTACAACAATATACAGATTCGACATTCAATACTCACCACATAGGAGGGTAAATTGAGTGAATTTCCCAAGGAAGTCATGTTCAGAAGTTAATAATCAAAAGTACCTTCTCGTGGAGTAGCATGATAGTCAGTACATCTTGCCGTGCCCTCCAGTCAAGGTATTGAATGTCATATCTGGCCACTTCCAGTGCTTGATTCACATCCAGGAACTTCCCCCTACATTGGGGCACTTTCAATCTTGGATCTTCCACATCAAACAAGGGGCCCCACAAACTCTTCTTCTCATCCAATTCACCTTCCTCTTCGAACACAGCAACCACTCTCAATCCCCCCTTTACACCCTGAAAAATCAAACATCGCCCTTATCAGAGAAAACAATCTTTTTTCTCTGATCCACATGTAATAACAGATATGCAACGATTGTTACGAGAAGAAAAATCAATCTTCCAGGCAAACTTAAGAAACCAAACGGTTACCAATTGATGGATTTGGCACCTCTGGGGCTTGACAACATAGCAGACTTCCTGACCAATCTTTAAAGTAGTCAGACACGGCCCCTTTTAAGCAAGCCACTTTACCGAGGCCTGAACTTAGAAAGCATTGATGTCAACTACTAGAATGCACTTGCAGAAAACTGATCACAATCCTTTAATAATTTCAGTTTCCCCACCTAATATACTAACAGAAAACTGATCAAAGTCCTTGAGTAGAGACAGCTCACTGGATGTCTTCACTCTGACAGCCGAAAATAATACAGAACATTTTCGGCAACTTGACGTCAATATAAGCTACTTCCCCTTTTTCTATGGTAAGCAGAAACACCAAATGAAGTTTCTGAAAGATCAACTAAATAGCAGATGTAACCAGAAAGGAGGATCAAACTCAAGCAGCCGACTTATACCGCCCTAGCGTAAAGCACACGGTAGCCGCTAAAATTTCACAATCCCCCATCTACAAGCTCAGAACACACCCAGGTGAGTCTGAGGGCAAAAGTGAGAACCTTTACAGTACCTTTCTCGCATTGATCTTCGACGGTTTGCAGAGAGAAATGGGCAGAGATAGAGCTGCGGCATTGGCAACAGCGTTCATGGCGTCTGAAAGGTACAGACAGGGAAAGAGTGAGAGGAATAAAGAAAATTGGCGAATTTTCTTCGAGAAAAATTAACAATTTTTTCCTTTTTTTTTTTTTGCAATGTGTCGATAAGAGGTTCGTGTTTCGTGCGATCTCGGTTGGCCTGCCGCGACATGACACGTGGATAAGTGTGGACATGCTGCAACTCCACGTGGCGAGCTCGAAGTCCACGCGCTTCAAATGGGAATTCCTTCCCGCCGTACCTTGTGGCTCTGCGTGCCTCAGGCAGATAGATAGATAGATAGATTAGCGCCCGCTCGGAATGACTGCGCAGGTACCTTTCGATGCCAATTCAGTCCCCTGCGTGTACATCTAGTGGCGTGCACGCACCGGGCACCGGTCGAGAGGACTCCACAGACGGTGGAGTTTGATTTAGTTGCAGTTGATCCGGAGACTTCTATGGACACACGTGAGATTGACCAACCAATTCAAGAGATAATCTAATTGGTCACTGTTTTATTCAATTCAATCAAACATCATCGAGACGATCAGTAAGTACATAGCGGAGAAAGCATCTGTCTAACAATGAATACCAAAGATTACTCCATCCGAAAAACATACAAAATGCAGGCTGAAAAGTGACATGCTGCAAAGTTTCACCGAATGAATATAAGCTGGAAGAGTAGGGATGGAGGAAGTTGGTAACAGGCAGAGAGGAGGTGCACAGAGGAATGATACAATACAATACACTATAAGCATCTCGGCCGGGTGCCAGAAGTAGCAGCAAGAATTAAAACTGGGATGAACAAATCACACACTCGAAAACTCGTCGGGTTCCAGAAAATGCTCGAATCAAACTGTGACTGAGTAGAGTCCTATAATAATCCACTAAAACGCGCTCCAATTATCGGAGCCTCTTCTTGGTGTCTCCTCCCCCCATAGGTCTGAGCCTCTCCTCGGCGTCTCTCCCCAACTATCAGTAGCTTTCCTCGGTGTCTCTCCCCAAGGGTCCGAGCTACTCCTCGGGGTCTCCCCCCAGTTGAAGGCACTATTAGAGGTATCACCAAAGTTGTATGTACTCTTGGGTGTCTCCCCAAAATTAAAAGTACTTTTAGGGGTTTCGCCAAAATTAACGGTGCTTCTGGGGGTCTCGCTCCAAATATCAGAACCCTTCCGCGGAGTTTCCCCAAAGGACGTCCTGAATGGGTCTGAGTCGTCAAATGAGGGGAACCCATGACTAGCGTCGAAGTCTTTGGTGCTACTCATGGAGTCAAACTGGCCGAGGGTCCCCCGCTGGGGAAAGAGTCCACTGTCATGCAGGTTGAAGGAATCGTACCTCGAGGAACCATCAAAGAAGGGCCCCCGCCCCAACAAGCCATCCTTGGTATAGGTTGGTGAGAAGCCCGCATTTGTCATTGGGGTGCTGGGGACAGATTCATCGAAGAAGGTGCTCCTCTTCTGGAAACTAGGCTGTGAAGATGTCCTGATTGGATTTAGACTGAAACCTCCTGATCCGAGGAAGTAATCGTCCTCGAATTTCTCGCCATCAGTTTCCTGCAGTGTACACAAAAGAATAGTGTAAAATAAACATGGCATGCATAGATAACAATTTTTCGGTGCACGAAACTGAACTTAATGTATGGTGGGAAGTATCTAGTTACCTTACTGGAACTGGCAGCATTAAAGCCCCAGACGGAGTCAACATCATCATTATCAAATGTTCCCCATGCTGTCTCGTCAAAGCTCTTGTCGCCAGCAATGACGGATTCTGCAACCTCATGATCACTGTCCAAGTAGACATCGTTAATTTTGGTAACAGAGAGGTGCCTCCATTAAAATATACAACTCCATAGAAGATTGATTTTACCTGGGCTTTTCCTTGTCAAATGATACAGATGTTTCAGCACTAGTAGTCTTTGCAAAATCATAATCTGGCAAATCTTCCTGGGCAGAAGGGCTCCCAATTGAAGTGCTCGCTCCAGGAGTGCCTGTTGCCGATCGTGGGGACCCACCAGTGTCACTTTTATCTTGATGCACTCCGTTCTCCACAACCACACGGGCATCCACAGTAGGAGGCTTCTCTGACTTTACCTCTTCAGCATGAGGAGAGGTAGATGGAGATTTTGGACTCAAAACTTTAGAAGCAGCCTCAACCTGGGGAGTTGGAGATGACTTTTCTTTGGGAGGTGCTACAACATTTTGCACATCGAGAGTGAGCTCCTTGATGAATGTGAAACCTGAGCCAAAGTCAGTTCACATGAGCCAGAAGGGGACTTTATTTGTTTGCCAGAGATTTAAAATTAAAACAATCTATTGCTGCCAATGCATGGTCTTGAAGTGTGCTAATCATGAGCACAAGATTGAACAGATGCATCAATGAGACTTCTTGAAGACAGCAGTTAAATAAAATGTATGGAAAGTGATCCAAGAAAAATGCCAATGCAGTTATCCCACAAAAAATCCAGAGCCTTTACAAAAATTATCCTGAACAAAGGGAACTGGACTACCTTCATCTTCAAATTTATCCCAATCTTCATCCCAGTCAGCAGCTGCTGCTTGGATGCCAGGCTGCCAGCCTTCAGCCAAAATGGAGGACAAGAAAAAACATCAGGTGGCAGAAGTCTTGATCAGCAGTATATAATGAAAAGTCTAAAATCAGGCAATTAGGGAAATACTAGCAAAGATAGAAGTAGAATTACAACATAAAATGATTTCTGCTAAAGAATACTCAAAAAAATTCTGATAAAAAGGCTTTCTAGCAGCGAGATTCAGAACTATCCACCCAACACATCAAAATCAAGGCATAGGGTACAACAACAAAATTACAAACCCTTATCACCACTCAATGTTGAATCATCTTAACTATAAAAACCAAACTTAAATCTCTCTCTCTCCCCTCTCCAATACTACAGTAAGAAGACTCGTCTCTTTTCATCTCTGTAATTGATGCAACCTTGAAATTCTTTTATACTTAATAATTGACTGGAAAAAAGTGCAAAAGGTAACTGCAGCTGTTAGTTCGAGAGTATTAGAAGGAACAGATCACCAAATGGAAGCTCGACAAGTGATGTAGGCCTTGCACGTAATCCATAACTCTTGCAGCACTCATTAAGAGCTTTCACCAGATCATCAAGATCAGACTGCATACGATTGGCATGGTCCTGCATATTCAGTAAGAGCAAATGTTAGTAGTCATATTTAAGGTACAAGTTTGAGTAATCTAATCTTTAACCTACCTGAACAGCACTATCAGCATTGCCAGCTTTATCCATCTCAACAATTGCCCTGTAGAGAGCCATCTTTTTCTCCTATACACATATTTTGAAGACTGTCTCAAACAGATTGCACCAAAGAAGCAGAACTGGCACAGATCACAAAATTATAATGACAGTAAAAAGGTTGCAAAAAAATAGATCACCATAACATGATGTACCTGTATATCACGAAACGTAGCTTCTTCAATGGTCAATTTGGAGGCCACGTCTCCTGCTTGCCTGTATTTCTCTTCATATTTTTTCCCCAGGACCTCAACCTGAGTGGACATTGAGTTTCTCAAGTAAATATAACCAATTCCCAACGTAATATGCAGCAAAAATAAGCTCTTCACACCAGAGGAATACCTCACGTTTATCACCAGAAGTACGCTCCATGATTTCATTAAGTCGATTGTCGCACCTGCTTTTGTACAGAACCTAATGAAACAAATAGAAATAGAGGAAACCCAATAACGTAAGGGTTTTTTTTAATGATAAATAAGGGAAGTAGATAATGCACTGTCTACTTTCTGATAGTATCTAAAGCATATGGTATCAAATATAGAATTAATCATCCAAAGTTCAAATATAATGCCTCAGATCTGAAAGGCAGCTATAGGCATATGCCTTGTAAGCTCATAAAATAAATATGCACTAAATCCAAAGCTGTTAGATAAATTGCCTGCCAATAAAAAAGTTCATCGATAATACACTAATATTCGAGAAGAATGTGTGACAGAAATACATACACAAATCAGTTGAAAGAGATGGCAAAACTTTAGCTACATAGGCTTAGGGACCCTCAGATAAAAGGCATGCCCCCGCAAGTTCTTATGAGGCTATAGACCTATGTTTACAATTTCCAAGTTCATCATAATAGAACCTCGGAAATAACAACTTGTACTGCCTGACATGTAAAACATGATTTGACAAAACTAAAAACCGTCAATGAACAAGAAACATACCTGGATACAATCCAAGTATCATAGAAAAGAGACAATTTCAAAGAAGATAATCACTTACAAGTTCTTGCATCTTAGTGCGATAAAATTCAATTTTCTGTTTAGAGTCCAGTATTTCCTTCTCCAGCTCTTCTACCTACAAGGACATTAATTGTTCAGAATCATAGCATCAGAAAATAAACTCATTAAGCTTGCAAATGCCTGAAGGAAGCCTTCATGAGAAAGTCATTTCCTTAAAGAGGTAGATAGTCTCCATTTATCTATTTTCTTTGCTCTTCAAATGGCAAAGATTTTCAATAAGGAGCAGGAAAAATGAAATTATATTCACATAGCATTTGAATCTGTGTTCAACATAAATGAATAACCTGTCAATGACAGCAATTTGAGTTTTAGCAATCTTAATAAGTGTATGAAACTAAAAGGGTTATGAGTTGGAAGATTCACTACACTCACAGCAACATTATTGTTAAAAAGCAAATAATGGGGATCGATTCATCCCAATACCATGTCCTTTTCAGAGATGTAAAATGTTTATCACTTTTTTGATAAATTAAAATAAGATATCCCACATACAATAAATTTAAAAAATCAATCTTGAGAAAGCAAGAAAACAAAATTAAACAAATATTTACCTTCTTATCAGCTTCCATGGCTTCTTGGAACCTTGAATTGAGGGAGTTCTGCTCCTCCTTGCTGATTTGGTCCACAAGGTGTTTCTCCAGTACTGGAACTTTTGACTTTTTCTGATTAGCCTGAATTTCACCATCCATAGGAGGGCCACTAGGAGGCAATGGAGGCCTCCCTCTTGATGCAGATGGCATATGTTGACCATGCATCACTTGTTTTTGTTGCATACCTTTCCAAAAAGGAAGGTGAATTTAGGCTCTCTAAACAACTAAGATTACCCCTAAAAAAACTATCCTTTTCATGAGAAGCAAATACCAGATGTGGGCCCCCAGCCTGCACTTGTATATGCCACTTCTGGCTGATTGCCAGCAGGAAAATCCAAAATAACATTGTTTGGTAGCACTGATGGAAGAGGGCGACCTTCTCTATGCCTTTCCATCAAATAAAGTGCAATGCAGAACTCCCTGAGAGAAAGCATGCTATCATTATCTTGATCTGATAAGTCCCACACTTGCTTTAAAACCTCTGACAAACATAAACCGAGATATGAAGATGAGAAAATCATCCAGATAACATAAGAGCTTTTGCATTATGCTTGTGCAAGAGAGGCAGTAATCTTTTGTGTTTGCTTTAAACTGATCACTTTGGTTAAGATTACAATCATACTCATGAGAGAAAGATTGGTAATGTTATTTAAAGAGGAGATTTGAGTAAATTTTGAATGAGCATACATTCATTAGTCTTTCAACAATAAAGTTAAAAGTCAATGAAATTGAAACTGCTACTTATAAGAGAAGAGAAGGCTATATTGTTTGATAAGATGCAACAAAGCCAATTATTTGCTCTGGGGAGCAACAGGTACAAATCATGTCTAAAAGCACATTCATTTGAAAATATATCAACCACAACACATTATCCCCAAGGTCCTTAAAATGTATTAGTAATGTTTATATAGCAGATTCTCTCTCAGTTATTGGGTGGAAATTAGTTTCTGCATAAAAGTAAAAATAACAAATTAATGAAGCGCATACATATCTAAAATAATATAAGCTAAATATAATGAACCATGATTAAAAAAAAGTCTATTGCAGCAATAACTATCTTGAGTTTTTTAAAATATTTCCTTTCTGGTTATCTACCTCTAGGAAGCCTCCAGCTTAGGAATAAGTTCCGGGCCTGTTCACCAGTAATTTTCCCATCCTTGTCTGTGTCTACTTCAACAAATACTTTCATATACTTCTGAACATCAGACTTAGTGATTTTAGGCCATGGCATCCGGGACTGACTGGAAGCGTAATTGTCTGACACTTGTGGATTCCCAGAAGAAGAGAATGAGGGAGTCAGACTGGGGGACTGAGAACCCTGTTTTAAGGGAGAATGAGCTGGCTTGATCTGAACACCACCTGGCCGCAGAGCATTTTTACTCTGCACAGAATCAAGGGCATTTGTCGGAGCAGGAGGCTGTATAGTAGAAGCGGAAGAAGATGCAGCCGTTGAAACTGGTGCATTGCCTGTGGAAAACCCCATCCTCAGTTCAGATTGGCTTGCAGAGAAAACGTCACCTCCAAAGATTGAGTCAGAAGCAAATCCATTCCTGGAACCATCAACCTGTTTGGCATCTTCAACAGGTGGCTTAGGCAGAACTGTCCCAGAAGGTGTTTGTGGTCTGGGAGGCAGGGAAGCTTTAGAGGCTGTTGATGCAGATCCAAATCCACTTGGAGCTGCTGAGGAACCAGCTCCTAGGCTGGAGACCTGTGACATTGAGCCACTGGAAGGTCCAGTAAGGGCTCCAGTAGACCAATCACCTCCAATACTTGAATTTTGATTACCAGCAGCAGCACCACCAGAAAAGCCCTGTGTAGGCATACTGTGAGTTGGCTGTGAAGCAGAAGCAGACACTACTTGGGCAGGCCTCATTAGTTGACTTCCTTGAGGAGTAAAATGCCGCTGGGCTAAGGTTGAATTTGTAGGCATTGGAGGTCCTATATATCCAACAGCCCCAGGTCGCAGAGCAGGAGCTGAGACAGCAGCATTCAACTGAGGTGCAGGTACAGCAGAAAGGTTAATCTGTGGTGCAGGGATTTTAGCAGCAGCTGGGCCATATAATGCTGCCTTTACAATATCAGGAGTCAGCTCCCGTTTGCTTTGTGCCACAGTCACAAGTTTAAGAGCATTATAAAACTCTGGTCGACCGAGGAAACCAGTTCGGTTCTGGTCAGCACATTCCCATATCTGCAGAAGTAGCATAAAAAAAGCACAATGCATTTTGAATAACAGTTGCACCCATCTGTTTTCATTATCAGAAGCTTTAGAAAATTTATCATGAAGGAAAGTGGCCTAAATATTCAACAAAAATGACTTTTATTTGTGGATCACCAGTGCAGAAGAAGACAGCTATGTCATATTTCTTGGTCCAAATAAGCCAATATCAGCGGTGAAGCTTGGCTAAAGTGAAGAAACACAATTAACTGCAACATGAAATACACCATTTCTACCTCAAATCTACAATTTTGGGGAATATAGCTAGATATTTGCTGCATGATGGAACAATTTATGACTAAACATGCATCTAGCAATAAAAAATCTGGCCATGAAATTGTAGATGAAAATATTCTAATTTCCCAATGAAGGAAAAAACGTATTGGGAAATCATAGTTCTCCATTGTTGCAAAATGCTCCATCCTCCCAACCAAAATCATCTAATTATCTATTCCGCTTCTCCCTGAAAGTTCTTAGATTTCTCTATCCCTGTGTCAGGGATGCTACTCAAGGAAATTAGAGGAAAATGAAAAGATATTCAAAAGACTGTTCAATCAGTAGACCCCCAGGGATCCATAAAATAAAGATTTTGTTGGCCTATTAAAAGCATATTTCTGTTTTGAAATTTACGAAATATCAATTCAAGTATCAAACTTTATCATTGACGAAGCTTTATAAGGTACACTTCAGTTGTAAAGCATGCAGATGATAAACAATTTACTGAGCAAGTAGAAATATATTAGTGAAGAGCAGTGACAAATTTAATATATATATATATATATATATATATTATAAAAAAAGTCAAGATTAATTGGTCAATTTCCTGTACATATAGAATAATGGACTGGTAATGAGAGAAGCGAATGACATGCACATAGGATGGGCTCCTAACACACAGGCTGTTACAACCTAGAAATTTAAAAGAAGAGTAAGACACTGGTTCTCATCAGGAGTAAAAATGTTGATAAACTCAGCCAATGTTAAGAAGTAGTTGGTCAGGTTTGATGTGCAGAAACAATGAATAAAAGAGTGTGATATTTACTCCTTTTCCTTAATAATTCAATTTATAAATGAGGAGCCCTGTAAGTATCTCCTTTTTCAACTCCCAATTTTCCACCTTAAATGTATATTACATATCAATATTTTCATCTCAGATAATACTTGGAAATTGTGACAAAAAAACGAAAAATCTTATATGGCTAAATGTGTCCAATAAACTCTATCAGTGGAAATAGTTCTGCTGCAGCAGTTATTAGTAGGAAATTAAGTGTCGGGGGAAAAATATTGAGAGAGAATTATACAAGTAATCGACTATCAGTTGACTGACACCCATCATTTAGTTGTTTAAAGACAATCTTCAATATATTCTTAATATTCCCCTCAATAACATAAAATCATCATTAGATAAGCTTGCATCACTTTTATAACAAGTTAATAGCATTACTATCTTCAGGCTAAAAGCCAGAAAAAAAAAATGCCCAACCAAGAAAACAGGTGGCCCAAACCAATTCAAAGAATTTCAAGAAATCTGGTCGTTACTCAGATTGAAGTTTCCACTAATTTCCCTAGATTGATACTGACCTCAATATGCCATAGAATATGAGTCCTAGACAGCTAGCAACACTTCATCATGAACCATATCTGAGGGAACAAACCCACTTATGCATAGGAAAAGACCGACCCAAACTAACTTGTGCTATCTGTTGCAATGCTTCATGGTTGATTAAAATAAAAATAACATAAAATGCCTGTTCACTCCAGCAGAGAACTTCCCACTTCAGGTGCGAGCAAGTGTTATAGCCGCTCAAAAATCTAACTACACCTCATAACTAGATAAAACAGGTAAGAAAGGAACAAAGCCCATACTTAACGAGTTCACTGCTGCGGATCTTTTCGTTATTGAGATAGACCGCACCACTCAAGGAACAAGAAATGCACTTAAAAAACAAAGCTAGCATCATCAATTCAGCACAATTTCTCAAATTGCAACAATTGCGCTTCTTGAGCCAGCTTCATGGCGGTCCAGTGTGTCTCGACATTAACCACCAGGGATTATCATCGATTCATAAAAAGCAGATACAATTCCCCATCAGCTCAGTTTCCAAACTTCCTCTAAGTAATGTTCCAGCTCTAGAACAGAGAAACTTACCTTCGCAAGCACAGGTTTGGGTAAACCGGACCCCTGGAAGAAGGAGACGGCCTCGGCGCCACTGATACGGCCATCACGATCCAAATCGGCTCTCCTGAAATACGAATCGAAGAGATCCGCACTCGGCGCTAGATTCTGCGCCGACGCCATTCGTCAGAACCGAAGGAGACCTAGAAGACCCCGTCCCCTCTCGAGATCGGCCGATCAGAAGGGCGGACCCCCGCGCGGGGACATTGAGATCGACGCGCCCAACGAGCACAAAAACTGACAAGCTCGGAGAGGCTTGAGCAGGACGGAGGACTTTGCAGGATCGATCGGGCTTCGATGAATTGGTGAGATAAAGAAACGAGGAGAAGCGAAGACAGTAGGCGTCGAACAGCCAGAATGAAGCTGATGGCAGATTATTAATTTTCATCACGAATATTTATCCCAAATTACTTTGCGGGAAATTGTTTGACGACGATATAAATTTAATTAATTAATTATTATTAATTAGAGTAATTTTATTGGTATCGAAAAAAGTCAGTGATGATGGATGGATAGGAACGACCCAAGTTGCCGTACCACTTTGGGCTTAGGCCCAATTGTTGGCCCGTTCAAAATCCAAGTTTCATAGACGGGCCGCAGGCGCGCTCACGACCGACTCTTGATTATGAACTATTTTTCCGTCCAAAAACACCTGAGAATCGGCTCTGTCCTCTTACAGATCTGAAGGAGCTTAGCATGACCCGGAATTCAGGCTCTGAAATGCTTCAACGAAGATGTTAACTCTCAAATTAGTTGTCATTGTCATCTGATCAGATCGATCGTCTCGAAGATGTGTTGGGAATCGATACGCGGCGGAAGCGTGCATTTCAATTTCAATTAAATTATATTTCCGAGCTCATTATCCCTTTAATGCAATTTGAAATTCAAATACGAAGAAACAAGTAGAAAATATACATACCTACAAAGACTTCGAATCGGTCCTTGTATTTGAATCCTCAATTCGGCGATGTCCCATAACGCCTTCACGAATGACTTCAAGAGTCGATCCTCTGACTAGACGTACACGTGTACGCCTTCCACGGTATCCACACCAAGTTTTTCTCGTAAGCGTTGGGAACTGTTCCCTCGTAAGCGTTGGGAACTGTTCCCTCGTAAGCGTTGGGAACTGTTCCCTCCCCAACAATCGGTTGCCTTTTTATTTCGGAATAAAAGGCTTGTTTATAGCACTTAGTAGAATTTATCTTCTTCAATCTCTCGGATATAGTATTTTGGGTAGCATTCTTTTTTTCTCTCAACGGCAAAAGCCTTTTTTTCCTCGTCAAAATCACACACATGATGCCTTTCGGTTTTTCTATATATAGAACACCAAATGTTCCCTTTGGTGGGTGAAACGCTTTCACCTTTTAGAATTATTTTACCGAAGAGATGTGTCCCTCCTTCACCGAAGAGATGCACCCCTCCTTCACCGAAGAAACGCGCCCTTCTTTCACTGAAGAGATGCGCCCTTCTTTCACCGAAGAGACGTGCCCTTCTTTCACCGAAGAGACACACCCCTCTTTCCCCGAAGAGACGCGCCCTTCTTTCACCAAATAGACTCAACATGTGCTTTTTCACTATAGGCATATGTTATGCTATTTTCAATATTATGCCGTTGAGAATGGACCAACCGTTGGTCTACATGACATGTACTACTCATGTACATGTATTTATTTAATCGAATCTCATTCGATAATTTAGCATGCATATATAACCGAGAGTATAATTAAATTTTTATAAATTTAATTTTACAGTTAATTCCGAAACAACCTTATCTAATAAAGCGCGTAACCGATATGGGCAATTCCGTGCTAACGGAATTAACTGCCCAACACAAAATTTAATCAATTAAATTTTGGCTACGAGAAACGACTTGTATTGTGTGTGACCCATTGAGCTCCACACTAAGCCGGTAGTGAATTAATTTATCTTATTAAACCTTTTAATAAGATCATCGATTAACTCTTAATCAATTAAGTTCACAAGTCAAGATTAACGTCTAGCAACATATCATGACCACCCGGATAGTGAAGATTTCAATCAAAGAATCGAACACTCTTTGGTGATTAGTTTTCGTGTAATTCAATCATTCAGTTATACAATGTCCCGGATAAATTAAGGTATGGATAAAATGTCAAATTCTAATTTTTATCCATATGCATATCAATTCTCTAGTAATTAACTCAATAATGAAATATCGAAAACTGCTTTCTGATATTTCATCCTACTCTGGCTAGAGATTTTCTGAGTCAATACTTAATAGAATACATAGGACATTCTCTCCTCTCATGAGAATTAACCGGTCCTTTATTGATTACACACCATCTCCATAAGAGTTTTGTTGAGTCCAGAATATCCTACTCATGGTTCAGAGAACTATGTAAAAGAATAAACCAAAACACAACTTAACTCTTACAATATACTATGGTAATCTCAAGTATAAGGATCATTTACACTTAAGGAATAACCTATTGACATTTATTTAAAGATCCATTAGATTAATCCTTAAGCGGATCAGTTCAGTAAAGTCATTCCATAATGAGTACCTACACTCTTACATTAATGACTCTTCACAAGTAACTGTGAGATCAGTTACCCTCTACTTTAGAGTATGTAACAAGTGTACTAGTCTTACCAGATCACCAATCCCCTGTTCAGTGATCCTATAACTATGAACATTTTAAACTAAAACTTATGGATTTTAAGTTTCACTGGCTTGTTCTCATCATGACCTTAAAATCATTATTATAATTTATAGGTTTCATCATAGAATATAGCAGCATATGATGAATAATAATGTCTTAATTTTATTTCATAAATAAAATTACATCAATTGTGATTGGGTTTAGAGCATTAATCCCAACAAGATGATGGTACCTTACTCTCGAAGCAAGCTGCTCTCGACACCCAAGTAGTTAACTAACGTGTCGAGAGAGTCACAGGTGATTCGCATGAGAGTAAATTGCCATTGAAGCCGAATAGATTACCCAACCTCCGGGGGGGTTGCCTGCCAAATTGATTCAGCACGATCCACAACTTGACCAAATCGCCCAAATTATCTCTGGCAAACCATCAGATGCAGCCCCACTGGCTACACCATGCTTGTCCTCCCCGCGTCAAGCTATAAACATATCAGGCGGACTCAACGAAGGCATAACGGCATGAGAGCACTTCCACGAAGCGGAATATGAAGCCTTATCGGGGTAAGCACCGAACTCTTCAAGCGCAGCTGGTCGAAAGAGTTTCCTCCACAGGAGGGTGTGTAAGCGATTCGAATATTCTCTCTCTAGCCTTGTAGAGAGAGATTTTCCCTCTCCATCGTGGTGGAGCTCTCTTCGTCAATTCTCTTGGCTTTTTTTTTCTCGGCGACGGGTGCTTTGCTGGTGTGATAGTTTCCATTTCATCCCTGTTACCATTCAGCTCGATCCATTTCCAGGATTCCTTCTCTGATTTCTCTGGATTATGCGATTACCGTTTGACCTGCAATAGGTTACTTGATTCGCCATCGGAGTCATTTGCTTACGGATGATGCTGTGTATATTTATGCTCTGATCCCAGCAAATTGGTATAATGTCTTCAAAAGCCTTCCTAGATACCAATTTGCGATCGAGCTACTCTAATTAGCCATCGTTAGCCATCAGTTTTCTGAAATCTGACTCATGGATTTTATTAGAGCTGGTGCATTCGGAAAAATCAAACGCCCTGGGCGAATGGTATAAATATTTAATTTTTAAAAATAAAATTAATTCATTTATATTTTAAAATAATTTTTTTTATTATCAATTAATAGAAACTTTACATTAATTTGAATAAAATAATTAAATAACTATTAAAATATAATTATATATATAATTAATTACATTTTAAAAAAATTTCATAATTTTTTTCGCACTTTCGAATCGGCACAACATGATTTTTTTTGGTGCCATGCCGGTATGGCTTGAAAATACCAAATTATGCACAATTTTTCGTGTAGTACTCAGGCCGTATCACTTTTTCCCAGGTCTAGATTTTATATTGCTTCGAGTGCTCGAATTGAGCCGCTTGTCCCGGTGGTGCAAGGGCAATAAATGGAGCATTAACTCTCTTTGAAAACTGTTTATCAGTGTGGTGTTGCTGCTAGGGATGGCAGAATGCCCGACCCGACCCGACCCGACCTGCCCCATTCGTTATTATATAGTTTTGTTTTTTTTTTTACTATTTCTATTTTCCTATTGTACTTTCTCTCCCCCAATCCCTCTCCTAGGGTTCTTCTAAGTTTATGATGATTACTTTAAACTTAGTTGGATCGAAAATACTTGTATTTGTATTGGGAATATTATGTTCTTATTTGGGTGTTATTATTAGTGTTGTTAAAAGTGCGGTCCGAGCCGGTTCAAAGCGGGCCTAGAACTGTTTGACCCGATTATAGTTTGGCATGTTTACTTAACGGACCGGTCCAGTTACGAGTCACAATTTAAGCAAATATGAACCGGTCCAGTTACGGGTCACAGTTTAAGTAAATATGAACCGGCCCAGAACAGTTTATAAAACCGGCCTATTAACAGTCCGGGCCAATTGGCCCATGAGCCATCAATCTTTTTAATTTTAAAAAAATTATTTTAAATGAATATTTTTAAAATTTTAAATTGATTCGACAAAATCCGACCATTAACTTATAGGATTTTTGGTAGTCTAGGCCGGTTTCAACGGTTCTAGGCAAGTTCAGCAGGATAATGGTACGAGTTGATTACAGTTCAATGGGTCCATATTTCGAAATCGGCCCGTAACTGCCCCAAACCCACTAAGAATTGTTATGTGCTGCATTAGAAGCGGCCGGGCGTTTAACATCTATAGTTATTATTATGGAAATTTATCTTATTTTTAAATTTTAAAATAATTCAAGTCTGAATAGTGCTAGGCGGATCGTGAACTTCTTAAATCTAGCTAGTCACAGGATGCGGGTTTGGGCGGGGCAGGCCACTTTGTGTACAAGGCAGGCCCGAGCCTTCAAAAACCCGCCTTGATCCAGCTTGTTGTCATTCGTAGTAGCTGCTAGGTCATACTTCGTCTCGTAAGTTATTGGCTTCTCATGCTATAAATTTGTGTCTAAAACGTAATCTCCTGTGCTCGATTAGGCTGTCTGTGATTGGTAGTGCAGAGGCCTAGAGAATCAAGTGAGAGCTTACTCACGAGTCCTTTAATTGTCTCTCAGCAGTCGTTCCATACTCTCTGTTTATTGGTGGTGTGCAGGACAATCAGTGGTTCACATGAGGAGAAAGCGATCGAAGTGACGGCCATCAACAGAATCCTATGGAGTAACAGCAAGAATGGGAGACCAAAATGAGGTAATCACTCTGAGCTCTGGCCTCAGAAGTTTTGAGCTGGAAACCGCCTCAGTAGGGAAAGTAATAGCTAAGAAAAGATTAATTTTGGGGGTGCTACAATAGGTGTTTTGAGGAGAGTATGAAGTAGTTTTGGAGAGATAAAAATAACTAGTAAAGGAGAGAATTTGTTTTCATTTTTATTTTCATGAAAAGAGTAAGGCAAAAAAAGTAATGTAAGAGGCCACATGGGCAATTGAAGGTTTGTTTAAACTTACAAGAGTAGGTCAACAATAAAAGAATAAATGATATTGATTTTACAAAAATTGATTTCTGGATTCAAATACATGGTTTAACTCTTGATTTGATGACGGTCGAGAATGCTTGGATTTTAGGAGGCAAAGGGGGAGAGTGATAGAAGTGGAAAGTTTGGGAAGGGGGGGGGGTGAAGTTCAAGAAGTCTTATGTGAGGGTCAAAGTCCAGATAAATAGTAGAAGCCTTTAGTCAAAGGTAGTTGGTTTCATAAAGGGATAGAGGATAGATTTTTGGTTAATTTTAAATATGAGAGACTGTCCTCTTTTGTCTTCTCTATGGCTAAATAGATTATCTTGATAGGACCTGTAAAATAATGAAAAATCTAGGCATAAAGGGTTCATACGGTCTTGAACTGAGGGTAAACACTAATAGCTTTGGAGAATATGTACTCAATGGAAAAAGGGATCAGGATTCTTTTGAGAAAGACAAGGAAAATTTTGAAAAAGATCAAGAAAGCATGAGGAAGAAATAGAAAAGATGTTTGTAGGACAAACAAAGGTGTTTAGAAATAAGAAGGATCCTTTAGATAATATAGGAAATCCGAATCATGAGAGGGGTGCAGGAAAGAGAGATGAGAGTTAGTCTTTCAAACCTCAGGTGCAGGAGATTCCAAATGAAGAGCAACAGGTTAGACAAGAGCCAGAAAGTACGAGAGATCAGCGAGAGATAGACACGAGAGGTTAGGGAAGTGCTTAGTGAAAATAGAGAAATTAGGAGTTAGCAAATTTACATAATGGAGATTCCAACTGATGAGGAGAGTGAGGATACCTCTAGAGCCTTAGTACCATACAATCTGAATGAAGCAATGAAAAATTTAACCATCAAGAAGAAATTAGAGGATGAAAATCAGGGTGCTTAGAGAAATACTAGGAGAAAGCTATAAGGTGGGACTCAGGAGCCTCATAGAATGAGTAAGGCTGAGAGCAGAAGAGTGCATATTAAGAATAAACAGGGAAAGGTTAGGGGAAAAAAAGGGGGTGTAGAGGCCTTAAGTTAAGGAGGGAGAGACTTAATTTGATGTTCAAATTCAATCATTTCCTGAACTACAGAATGGCTTAGGTGGCTAGCCAAGAACAACCACCAAGCAGCCATAATTTTCCTCTACTGGAACTGTCAAGGGTTGGGGTCCTCATTGATAGCTCGAGCATTATAGGATCTTGTAAATAAACATAAACCTAATGTGATTTTCTTAATGGAAACAAAAAGGAAAAAAGAAAAAAAAATAGAAAAACTGCAAAGAAAACTTAGATATAATAAAAGAATAACTATAGAACCTAAAGGTTCAGCAAAGGGTCCAGCACTTTGGTGAAAACCTAATACATTAGATGTCCTTGTCTGTAATAGGAACTTCATTGATACAAAGCTCGCGTGTCCTGAAAGTGATAAAGTTTGTAGGATGACGTGGGTTTGTGCTTATTGTCAATATTGGAATAGGCAAAAAAATTGCAATAAGTTGAGGGGTTTTTCTAGAAGCATTTTTTATCCATGGTGTTGTTTTGGAGATTTTAACACAGTAGTCAGTCAGGTGGAGGAAAAGGGAGGGGAATTTAGAGAGGACAAGAGCATTAGAAGTTTTCAGGAGCTTATTTCAGATCTAGTACTAATAGATGCAAGTTTTAAGGGTTGTCCATTTACATGGTGCAACCATAGCGAGGATTAGGCAGGAGTTTGGGAACGATTGGATAAAGTGTTTTGCTCTGTTGAGTAGAGGTCTTTATTTGAAATCTGATTATTTTTGCATGAAAATGCCATTGGTTTTAATCATGTCCCCTTGAAAATAACCACAAATTTTTCAGAAAAGAAGGGAAAATGAGCTTTCAAGTTTAAAAACATGCAGGTGACTGAACCTTCTTGAGGAGAAACTAATGGAAATTTCTGGAATGGTTTTAAAACTGAGTCCTTGGAGATTTTTCAGGAAAAACTGGTCTAGTGTGGCGCTGAATTGAAAGGTGGAGTGTTTGACTTTTTCCAAACAATCATAGGAAAAATATAGGAACTGAAAAATATTTTTTAAGCTGAACAAGAAAAAGGTGAAACAGGGAATGCTGATATCATTAGGCAATTAGCAAATGAAATAAGCTATTTGTGGAAAAAAAGAAATCTTTTGGCATCAATGAGCTACGTTTAAATGGATTGAAGCAAGAGATAGGAAACGCAATCTTTTTCATTCTACTGCAATTCAAAGAAGAGCCAATAACAAAATTTTCAGAATCAAGAATGAGTTGTTTGAATGGGTTGAAATAAACGAGGAAGTGATGGATGTGCTTTTCAAGTTTTTTAAAGAACTGTTTTCAGCTGAAAGTGTCAGTAATTGGACTGAGATTTTAGAAGTAGTTCCAAGGTCAATTGGGATTCAATCAAAAAAGGAGGTTGAGGCTTTAGAGGTAACCGGGGAATTTTCAACTGGGAGCTGATAATGCTCTAGGTCCAGATGATTTCAACGATTTGTTCTTTCATACTTATTGGGATTCCATTGGGCATGTTTTGATTCCTACCATTCTAACATTCTTCTCCACAAATGAGTCGCCAATTGACCTAAATTGTACTTATATTACACTGATTCCAAAAGTTTTTGGTCTAGAGGATGCTTCATAATTTTGCCCAATAAGCTTATGTTACTTTGTTTACAAGGTAATCTTTAGAATTCTAGTCAACAGATTGAAACCCCATTTATCTGATATAATATCATGTCAGCAAAATGCTTTTGTCTCTAAGAGAATGATCCAAGACAATGTGACAATAGGCCACGAAGTTTTTCACTTCTTGAAGGGAAAGAGAAAAGGTAAGAGAGAGTTTTGTGCGACAAAAATATATATGAAAAAGGCCTATGACAGAGTGGAGTGATCTTTTCTCAAGGAGTTGATGAGCAAGATAAGGTTCGGAGAGAAATGGATAGGGTGGATTATAAGTGTGTTACATCTGTAACATATAGATTGAATGTTATTGGAAGAAGTCTAAAAGGATAGTGCCTGAGAGAGGAGTTAGGCAAGGGGATGCTTTGTCCCCTTTCCTATTCATTATTGTTACAGATATACCATCTAGGTTGGTTTCAAATACTGTGGAAAGAAGCAACTGAGACCTCTACAGATTTCAAGACGTTGCCCTAAGTTGTCGTATATATTGTTTGCTGATGATAGCATGTTTTTTATGGAAGCCACTGAGAGCAATGCTGAACAGATAAAGACAATTATAGATTGCTATTGTTGTGTAACAAGCCAAGCTATAAAACTCCAAAAGTCAGCCTTATGTTCCATTAGAAACACAAGAGCAGAAACTCGGGTAAAAGTAAAGGGGATTATGGGTACCTTAAATGGGAAATTGTTAGGAATGCACCCTGAATGGGGAAGATGAAAAAAAGAAGTGCTCGATATCCTCACAGGTAAGATGATAAACAAAATGGAGGGGTGGAAACAAAAGTTGTTGAATCAAGCAGGGAAAGAAGTTCTCAATAAAGTTGTCATAATAGTCATCCCAATCTATCCAATGAGTCGTTTAAAGTTTCCTAGAAGATGATGTGAGCAGATGAATGCTCGTATTGCAAGATTTTGGTGGAGTTAGCAAAAAGAAGAGCAGAGAATGCATTGGGTCAGTTTGCAAATGACAAAGCTAAAAGAGAAAGGAGGAATGGGATTCAAGGAGTTATGGACTTTTATTGCGGCTATGTTGATGAAGATGGCTTGGAGGATATACCCGAGATCGAATTCGCTTATTGGGAGGGCTTTGAAAGGCATCTATTTCCCTCAAGGTGATTTCTTAGAAGCAAAGAGGGGGCCAAAAGCCTCCTAGATGTAGAGTAGCTTTGCAGAAGATAAAGAGAATTTGAGGAAGGGACTCGTGGCAAATTGGTGATGGAGGAAGGGTTAAATTCTGGAATGAGGCATGGTTCTGGGGGTACCTAGTAGAAGGCTGATGAGGGAGAATATAAATGAAAGCAACGAGAATATTCGTGTCTGTAACTTCATTGACAGAAATTTATGGTGTTGGAGACCAGAGGAGTTGAGGCAAATGCAATTGAAGAGATCACTCTACTGAGGAGCAATACGGAGGATAAACTAATATAGCCTTTTGAAAAGAAAGGAGAGGTGTCTGTGAAATCTTCATATGCTTTTCTACATAAAGAACAAAGAGAGAAACCAAAGGATAAAGGATTCTCTTCTCATCATATTAGCAAAAGATGCATGGAAGGGCATTTGGAAGGTTGATTGTTTACCAAAGATTAAAAACATTTTTGTTGAGGGTTATATCAAATGCAATAGGCATGAAGTTGAATCTAAAGAAAAGGGGGATTGAAGTCTCTAGAAGGTTTAGCTTCTGTTAACATGCTGAATCTACAGAGCATGCTCTATTTTTTTGTGAATGGACAGATTATTGATGGTTTGAAAGCTTAGGCTTCGAATTTGACAAGCAGCAATTCAGAACAGTCGATATGTGGTTTGAGCAACTACTGAAAAATACTGCAGTGAAGGGAATGGAGAAGAAATAGTTACTCTCGAAAGTAGTAATGACAATGTGGCGCATATGGAAAGGGAGAAATAAGGCTTATTTAGGGATGAGAGGCTAAATGATAGGCCTTAAAAGAGCAGTAGAAGAGTTCTGGGACGGTAAGAGATGGGAAAAGAAACGAGACAGGATTGGGCTAGATCAGAATGGGGAAGGAAAAGTACTAGAAAAGTGCAAACTTCCATCAACAAGTTTCAAGAAGATTTAACTATGGCGCATCAATGAATCGGGAAAATGGGGGAAGCTGCCACCGGTGGAGCAATAAGGGATGAGTAGGGGATACTAATTGGTGCATTTGGGACAATTAAAAAGTGCAGTGTGCCTGCAACTGCTGAATCCACGGCTGTTCTTGAAGGAGGGAAAACTACAAAGGAGATGGGCTTGGGGAAAATTATTCTCGAAACTGATTCGGAGATCATCCTCACAGCGATGCGAAGGAAGACAGGATTGGTTGAGTGGCAGTTCCACCCGGTGACTCAAGAGATCAAGAAGCTTCGGAGGTCTTTCCAAGAAGTACAATTGAGTCTGTTGCATGGAACTGCAAAGAAAGAGTGCTGGTTTTGTGGCACAGTTGACTCGACAGGGAATGGCCCCGCCCCAAGGGATTGGTTTACGCTATCGCCATCTGCTTTGATTGTTTTATTAAAGGTTGGCTTAATGGGCAGTAGATGACGATTTTACTCACTGCTATCCTTGTAATGTTTTCTCCTTATACTCATTATTAAAACTCAAACTGCTAACTTCGTTTCAGGAAATCGACATTGAAAAATATCACAATCAACGTGTCATACTTAACCCTGGTAAATTTCTAAGTTTTTCTGAAAGCGTAGTGGGAGTGGGACTGTGAGAGCATGACTCCATAGAAGGGGGCGCCCCACATTGCAGCTGTCTCCAACTCCAGCCCCCTCCCCTCCCAAGCGCCTCACCCAGTTTATATACCCCCTCCGCTCTACCATCCCTCTTCGCCTTCGTCGCCGACCTCCTCCTCCACCATCCGCCACCCGTCGCCTCCGGTTACAATGTCCCCAGCCAACCTCTTCCTGCCCGTCCTGATTCTGGCACTGCCGGGCATCCTCGACTCAGTCGATGCTTCCGATCAGCAGTACCAGACCCTGAACACAAAACCCCAGTACTTCAACCCGAAGTTGCCCCTCTGGCCCCTCTCCTCCTCGAAGCGGTTCGAGGGCTCTTCCGACCTGGTCCAGCTCCGGTACCACATGGGCCCCGTCCTCTCCTCCGCCCCCATCAACATCTACCTCATCTGGTACGGCCGGTGGTCCGCCTCCCACCAGCTCCTCATCAAGGACTTCCTCCACTCCATCTCCCCAGCTGCCCATGCCCGCCGCGCCTCCCCGCCCTCCCCCTCCGTCTCCGAATGGTGGCACACCGTGTCCCTCTACACCGACCAGACAGGCGCCAACGTTTCCAGGTCCATCGTCATCGCCGGCGAGCACCACGACACTGCCTACTCCCAGGGCACCCAACTCACTCGCCTCACCGTCCAGGACGTCATCGCCTCCGCTGTCCGATCTGCTCCGTTTCAGGTGACTTTTAAATTTTTATTTTTTATGGTCGGCTCCATTTAATAATTGTTTTACTGTAATCTTTCGAGGCAGCTTTCTGCTTTAACCGAGCTCATTTGGAATTCAATTCCTAATATATCTCCACTATCGAAATTGGGTCCATATACATGCTGATTAACAATGCGCAACTCCTATACCTGTCATAGATCATTGAGATTATCGATCTTTAACGTGTATTGGCTAATTCTAAATGGGTCAATCTCTCTCTTTTTTTAAAAAGTAAAAGTTTTTTAATCACTGGATCGATGGTGTTGAAACTTGAATTTGGTGTGTATACTGAAAAGAAAAATCTCTGCTATGCTCATTTTCAATTGGTGAGGGAATTCCCCCCAAAAAAAGAGAATTTGCTGGAACAATGCAAAAATGGTTTCCCTTTTGGGAAGATGTTTTCGTTACAGTGCACAGTTTCTGGATCAAGAAACATGCATAGAATGGTTCTTCAGGAAGAAATTCTGACGTTTTGCTTTCATTTTTCTGTTAATAATTCCCAGGTCAACCACAAGAACGGGATCTACTTGATCCTGACGTCGGAGGACGTGACCGTACAGGATTTCTGCCGGGCGGTCTGTGGGTTTCACTACTTCACCTTCCCATCCAAGGTGGGCTACACCCTCCCTTACGCCTGGGTCGGCAACTCCGGCAAGCAGTGCCCGGAGGTCTGCGCC
Organism: Sonneratia alba; assembly: GCA_900174645.1. Classification (NCBI taxonomy): domain Eukaryota; kingdom Viridiplantae; phylum Streptophyta; class Magnoliopsida; order Myrtales; family Lythraceae; genus Sonneratia; species Sonneratia alba. The sequence continues at coordinate 3,281,933 of FWPY01000071.1, forward strand.
TACCCCTTCGCCATCCCCTCCTACATGGGCAATGGTGGTTCTGGCCCCCGGCCGCTCGTTCCTCCCAACGGCGAGGTCGGGGTGGATGGGATGATCAGCGTGATCGGCCACGAGCTCGCAGAGCTCGCCACCAACCCACTCGTGAACGCCTGGTACGCCGGCGAGGATCCAACCGCCCCCACTGAGATAGGGGACCTCTGCCAGGGGCTGTACGGGACGGGTGGCGGCGGTGGTTACATTGGCCAGGTGATGCGGGATGGGTCCGGGCGAAGCTTCAACGTGAATGGCCGGCGGGGCCGGCGGTTCCTGGTCCAGTGGGTGTGGAGCCCGGTGTTGAAGGCCTGCGCCGGGCCCAATGCTCTCGACTGAAGCCACCCCCATTCCGCCTAGAGATTTTCTCTTTCCCATTATTAGGGTCCCCCTCTTCTTCCTTTATTTTTACTTTTTATTTTCCCCTATTTCTTTCCTTTTCTTTTTTTTAATATATGTGCCCGGCACCTATTAATTTATTAATTTACGGTCTATTAAATAGAATGGGACCCGTTATTAATCTTCTTCGGAGAGTTTCGATCCTCCCTTTTTTACTTACTTGGATGTAAGTAAAAAGGTGTAATATTGTATGCTTATCTATTTCAATCTGTTTTTTTCCCTAAATAATAGAATCATGTAGATCATACCGTTTTTGCCTAAATACATTTAATTAAGTCGAAATCATGAAATTCGCACCATGCTTGCCGCAACAATGTAAATGCAATACCGAAAGCGGTAATATTACAATTCGAACTGGGCCGAGTTTTGTGTGGCACTCCCATTTTCATTCAATAATTTTCACTCCTCTGAGCAAGAAAAAATGACCTCTTAAAAATAGTGGTACCCGGTATTTTTACTCAGCCGGTTTCTCTTAGCTTCCGCTATCCTTCACCATCACTAGATTGAGGGGCCTCCTCTTACGGTACGTGGAGGGGACCCACTAAGGTGTTTTGCTGCGTGTACTACTACAATGATAAGGGTCAACTATCAGCGCGGGATCGGCTCGGTGAACGAGCAAGGAGGGTCGGATTTGGTGTTAGGTGTTTAATTGAGTGTAATCATCATCGGTGCTAAGGTCAAAAATATCTTTAAGATGCTAGCTAGCTATGGACAGAGAGGTCATTAGCTGGATTCACTTTTCACTTTTGAGAGGTAATGTCAAGGGAAGATGGGAGAGGAGAGAAAGTGAATGTGGGGGGGTGAAGAATGATTGAGAATTATTACCCGAGTCATGCATACGACCAAAAACAAAAAGGCAGTTATTAATAATATAAAAGAGGTTTAAGATAGGCACTTCCACAAGGGATAATCCCACATTTGATCGCTTAGGAAGTTGATCGAGTTTCGAGTCGAACCTTAATGAACCCGGTGTAGATTCACCGTGAACTTAGCAGTAAGATGGAGCTATTCCTCTGCAAATTTTGACATATGCATCATGCCATGCCATACATTGGTGTGAATTTTTGGTGGGCGGTGGCCAGAATTCTTCGGAGAAATCAATTCGGTGGCATTTATTAGTGAGCCACAGCTAATGTACTACGAGGACCCCACCCCTCACACAAATGGGATACCCCCTGTGGATGATTGCTGGCCCAGTGAGTGCTGGCAATTTGCACTCTGAGCGAGCGTGGTGGCAGTGGTAACCGTCCTCTGTTCACCGATTGGGTCGGTTTGACAAAGGGTACTCTTTGGTCTCGTACAATCAATGGAACAAGGGCAGCTCCCTCCCTGTCCCTGCAATTTTAGATAAAAATCTATTGAGCGATCACGTCAGAGTACCATCCTCATCTCATCCGTCATATCCCATCATTTACCGCACCTGGGACGTCCGCTCATATGCTGTGCGTCACATTCCCACATGAAAGAGACAGGTTCGAGCGTTGGGGCCATCGACCCGATTTTGAATACCACCAGACAACTCAAACCGAAAATGAGATTGCCTGTTTTAAAATAATTGGTTTTCCAAACCATACTCTAATGTAAAAATACTAAAAGAAAATTTGTAATTTTTTAGCGGTAATTGTCAAAGATATTTTGAAACTGGTCAAATAATACCAACTATTTAAATCATCGAATGTCCATAATTCTCGTCATTAATGTAAATTTAGACACATGCATGTGACAATATATCCAGACACCAAGGAGCGTCCACCGGAGTGTACGACCAGACGATCGGGTCTATACAGCACTGGGCCCCACCGGTGGGCCTGCTGACCGAGCCTCTGAGACCGATGGCTTCGGTAGATAGTCAAGCAGAGGCACATGCAGCAGTACGCAGGGGAGAAAAAGAAATGGGCGAATTGCATTCGCTTACAACTACAGGACCAGCAGATGGCCCCTTCTCCCTAGCAGCATGGCTCCGATTGCACTCGATCCCGATGTCGCTCTCGGCATCGAACCCGACACGGGCCGGGCAGTCCCACCGCTCAGCTGGCAGGCAATAATTGCCGAGCTACACAGATACAGCCAGCCTTCGTTTCCACTGCGCGCTCGAACCGTCGACTTGACACGAATACGACCCGAGATCAAGAGGTATGGACCTATGGCCCCACGTGTGGAAACTACTCGAGAACTTTGCCTTGGACTCGCATGTCGTCGGTGCGTAGGTAAGGGACCAAGTACGTTACAGTAGAGATGTTAAATGGGCATGACGGCCACATAACCGGACCATCCAAACCCAGAACCGGCACAGGTCACTCCTAACCTGACCCGTAACCGTTCTTATTTGATTGAGGGGCAATTACGGGGTGGGTCAAAAATATTGATCCGTTAAACCGTAATCGACGCAGACCGTTACCCCGCTGAACCGGTCCGAAATAGTTGAAAATAGGTCGGACCTCCAAAATCCTACAAATCAACGGTTGGATTTTGTCGGATCAATTTAAATTATAAAAAAATAAAAATATATTCATTTAAAGTTATTTTTTAAACAAAATTTTAAAAAGATGGACGATTCATGGGCAAAACCGGTCCGAACCATTAATCAACCCATTTATAAACAATCCCATGCTGGTTCATAATTGTATGAACCGTAACCCGTAACCGAACCAGCACGTTAAGCAAACGGACTGAATCTTAACCAGGTCAAACAGTTCTAAACCTATTTTGAACCGGCCCTCAACGCCTTTTCAGCACCACTAAGTTACTGTACTTCAGCCCATTGGCTCTTGCCTCTCGCTATCGTAACAGCCAAGCCCAGCTGCCGCATGTCTCCTCCCCTCGTCTTCTGTCCAATTTCTCAGCTCGAGCACAGTGACGGGGAGGATGCAAGTCTGGGCATAATCCGAGTGGTATCGCGAGCTGAAGAACTCGGCTGGAATAGGGGGGCCTCGAACACGATCTAGCATAGTCCAGTTTCGATCGGTGCAGCGGGTCGAGACCGGACGTCTATAAATCTCGCCTTCAAAGCTCAAGGCAAGCCACAAGGACAAGGCGGGTCGGGGCCGATATGGCTCTTTCACTTCACAGATTCACGACTTGCCGTCTTGTGTGCGTAATGAAGAGCTCAATTACATGTTTACACTGCAGTCTTATTAATACCTGTTGTCAGGATTGCCCGAAGAATTTCTAGAATTAATTTCAGCCAAAAAATTTTCCCTATTTAATTATAATGATATATTTAAATTCACTCATTATATACTTAACATTTACATAAATAATTTGTAATTGTAAAATTTAGAGGGTTTTATTGCCCGATTATCTTGTGATTACTCGGAATCAATTCCAATTATTGAATAATTATATGTAATAACATTATATTTATTCTTTTATATTTAAAATCCTGCCCAAAAAACCCACCCAAAAAAAGGGAGCAACTTTTCATTAATTTAAAATAATTTTATATAAATTTTCTCATTCGAAAAATTCTGCTAAAAAAAAAAAAGAGTCGGCCGACAATTTTGTGAAAGGAACCAACGACACCCTGACGTCAAGCGCTAACAGCGGTAGAATCGGCGCACGGATTTGGCCACGTCTGTCACGCTCAAAAGTCAAGCAGGCCCTAACTCTTTTTCCTCGTTCGTGTTTAAGTTCGCATTTCCTTGCGAGGAACAAAATTGTCAAATTGAGGACTTTGACTCCTTTCCTTTTATATGTATATATGTCTTATATTATTGGTTTTAGGAGGCATTTAGTTCTTTGTATTGTTAATATTATTAAATTATAGTGTAAAACTACATTATCAAAGAAGTTACTTTTTGTATATTAAATAAATTATAATTTAAAATTATTATATTTAATAAGTATTCTTAAATTATAAGGGAATTAAGTGAAGGTGTGATATTATTATAATATTTAATATAATATAATTAGTTAATATATGAATTTGTAGATTATATTAAAGATTTAATGAGTCGAATTATATATTTAATAAATAATATTAATAGTATAATATTACATATAAATTAACATAATATCATAATTTGATAGTAATTTATAATAAAAATTTACGGTATAACTATTATATTAATATTAAATTTAATATAAAATATAAATATAAATATATTTTTTTTAATTTTAAATAAACCAGTTCAATTAAATTCATCAATCCGATTAAGAACCAGTTTATTCAATTAGAATCGACCATATTTTAATTATAAATTAATTAATTCTAAAAATCAAACTAAATAACTTACCAATTCTCAATCAAACAATCCAACCTGGCCGTATTTTAAAACTATCCCACTGACTTTGCTCCTCTCTCTCTCTGACAAGGTCAAAAATGACATTTAATGAGTTAATGGTGGGGTCAGTGGATGTAATTGAAAAAAATTATATCTTTCGGACGTAAAGTTATTGTACGGAACTGAAGTGGTCCGTCAGTGGTCCGTCCGATAACGTGTTTTGACCTATAAAAAGGACTTTACATCCAAACGTAAAATTGTCAAATTCCATTAAATTATAGTCGATTACAGCGAACCAAATATGGCCTTAGTTACAACTCCCTATATGGCCCTTCATAATCATTTATTTTGGCCAAATAAAACTTTAACAATAGGTTAGAATGAATTTGTTAAAATTATTCGATATTTTTTCTACTAAAAAAATGTCTCGTATCATTCTTGAGGGTGATAATCCGCTAATCAAGAAATAAAATAATGAAAAATATTAATCATATTAAAAAAAAACAGATGCAATCACTTACTGGTCTAAATTTCCCCGTTTGAACTACACACACATAATGTAAACTCAACCAAGTTTATGTCTCAAACAAAATTGGTGTGTCAATTACGTCATGAAATGTCATCCAAAATTCAAAATAAATACGGAAAAAAAAAACTCGTTAGTCGTCCTCAAAATGATCGGCCGACATGGGCTCCATCCAGCTCCTTGTCTTCCACGCAGGCGGTCCAGTCGAATTTCGGTGGGAAGCAGCAAAGCCAGTCATGGGCAGTTGTTGAACGTACAGAATTCTGCCATCCACGCTTGGTCCCGTTTTGAATTCTTCACTCATGTGGGATCTCTCCGTGGATCGAAAAGTTTGCAGGGAAGTACCTCCCCAAAGCGGACAATATCTCGCAGGTCATAACAGTCGATATCATAGTCATTCTCGACCGGAGGTGTGCCAAGGAAGCACCGCTGGGCCCCATGGGAGTGGATCCACAGAGAGATCTTACATCGCTCGGGAGGCAGATGTGTGATGTGCTTAAAGGGGTAGTTCCCTCGTGATTCCGTAAGACGTCTTTTAGGGGACAAAACCGTGAGGGTGAGTGGGCTCATAGAGAGGAACCTACCCAAAACGAACAATACCTCGCGAGTCAAGAGTGGATCAGGACATATACATGTCAGATTGATCCACATTGGATGGAGTTTTAATTCATCACTAAATATATGGATGATTGAATGAATTATTATCAACACCCTATTTTCCTTTATTTTTTTTAAAGGTATCAATATTTTATTATTTTCTCTTACGTATCTTTAAGTTATCAACATTACAATATTTTTTTTGATTGCCTATCTAAGTAGGTCTCACCAGCGGCGAGATGACATCTTTGAACCAACCATACTTGACTAATCCGTTGGTCGCACGCCTAACATGGTGGGTGAGACTTCCAAATAGAATGTCTACGTACGCGAGATCTCGAACCCAACACAGATAGCGGATGACTAAATATTAAAAATGACTAAAAGTATACCAAGGGGATGACTAAATATGCCCCCAAAAAAGTTCAAACAAAACTGACAAAAGAAGAAAATGATAGGGGCTAAAACTACACCTTACCCTAAAAAAAAAAAATCGTAGTAGGTGACTACCGATGCATTACTGGAGACACATGAGATCGTATAGGACAAATTAACCGCCGTTTCACCTGTAACACCGGCTAAGGTAATGGCAAATCATTGAACGTCCGGGCTGTTATGGCAGCAAAGAACCAATAATGACCAAAATATCTACTGCATCGAGCATGGTGGATGAATCTGCAGGTCCGCTCTTGTGAGGGATATTCAATTGTTACACATAAATGCATTTTTTTTCCCTTTTAAAGTTCAGTGCTCATCAATGGCTTTGACTTTTCCCATGCCCACGTCGCTTTCTTTATTATTTTTCCGCCTCAGCAAGTTGGTCAAGCCCGTGAAGCTCATCTTTTCCAGCGATGCGTTCGTCTCGCAGACTCTAAGACTTTTCTCTCTGTTTTGCAGATTAAAAAAAAAAAAAAACGTTTTCGTACGGTTATGATCCTCGATTTTCAAATGGGGAAATCCCCCGCAAGTGTGAAGTCGAAACTATGGTCGTGGGAGTTGAGGATCGAACACCCAGAATCCACTCCAAAGACAGCTACGCAATAAATGTGCATTATCGACGAGGTGCCTGCCCGCTTTGATCTTATCAGCGTGCCACGGTGCAAGGGGTAATGGTGGTGTGTTGGGCAATTCGTCCTCCGACCTTTTCCCACGTCTGATTGCTAAATTAATTAATCAATCGAATTATTAGAAAAAAAACAGAAAAACAAAAGAAAAGATGGTGCGGCCAATTCCCACTGACCCAAATTGCACCTTTTTTTATATACAGAAGGGAGAGGAAAAGGTGCAGAAATTAATAGGCTCTTAATGAACAATCCATAGAAATCAATAGGCCACTGATGAATAATGCAGACATTCATCACAGAGTCGAGTTGAGCCACAACCGACCTTGACGTGGTCGGCTTAGGAGGAGCTGGGAAGCCCGATCATCTACTTGACCGTAGACTTTAGTCGGTGCATTTCGACCTCAATGTGTACTCACTCAGTGGTGACTGGAGAAAAGAAGACAGGTTCAATCTGATCGAATCATCCCCGTCCGAATTTCAAGCTGCATTTAGAGAGAACATTGGGTGTGTTGGCCCGGAGACACTTTTTTTTCTTTTTTCTAGTAATGACGCTCGCTTCGCTTTCCCCTGCGTTAGCTGATTTAGTTATTGCGGCTTTCTTCCTCAAGACCGCGTGATTTCTCTGACACGGCAGTTGACCGTAGACTGGTGGTACCCCACTTCTACGGTCGGCACATCATTACCTGCGTAGGCTTCCTCCCGCTGTATTCCTTTCAGCGGACTTGGTCTTCTCCTTCTCGTTCTTGCTTATTGCTTCACCGTAAAATGTAGGAACTTTCCAGTCAGCTGCAAGAAAAACTGTATCTTTCAGATTGAAAATCCCCTCAGGGAAGCGGAGGAGAGATTACACAATATAAAAGGATGGGAAAAGCAGGGGAAGGAGGAGGAGGGAGAGAGTTGAATTCAACAAGTAAGAAAGAGAAGAACGCATCCATAACGAGAAAATAAAGGGAGGCCCTCTATCGAGTTGTTGCAGGAGAAAGTCTCGCTACATATAGCTATTGTGGAGACAGAGCGGGGAGGAGCTCGGAGGGGTGTTGAGGGGCATTGGTCATGGTCTAAGCAAGGGGGAAGAGAGAGGTTCTCTCACAGGCCGTCACTGCTCTTTTCTCTTGAATCAAATCTGGATTGGTTAAGGTCGGCTTCTTCAGAGTACAACATCAGGCGGAGGAGGGAAGAGCTTGATTGAGAAGATGAGGTATTGGTGCTGCTGGGGCTCTCCAGCTGGATCACCGAGCCCTACCACCACTGGTCATCTCAGTACAGGTAGCAGATCCCATCCGGATCCGATGCCAGCTATTCCTATGAATTGGCTCGATTTGTCCCGGGGGTTTCGCTCTTGATCATCCATTTTGACCCCAAAATTCTGTCCTTTTCGGCTATAGAGCTGCACCTGCACTTCTAGCATCACATTGGTCCATGCTTTTATATCATACAGACTCCACGGTTTTTTCCCCCCTTAACCTCATACTATCTCTCTTTGGCTTCAATGTTGATGTTTCTTATCTTTTACTAGCAAACTAAAATGTATCATTGCTGCAAAAATTGAAAATTTCCAATTCTGAGTATATTTATTCTTGCTGTTCCAAGGTTTATGAGTTAGAATATATTCGCTTCAATCAATTTCACTATCATATGAATGTACTTTTTAATCTTAAGCGCGTGATTTGAATTGCCTTAATCAGTATAACTGTTGTACTTAACCCTTTATTAGTATACATTTTGGGCCATTTGCTGAGTTGCATGCCATTGCAGTTTTAGTCAATATCAAAAGTTTTCTTTCATGTGAAATAACTAACTACTGTATCATGAAAACAGGCTGTATCGTGTTAAAGATGCTTCTTAGATTCAGGTTACTGTCCCTAACTTTCTCTTAGTTCTCATGTATTGAATTCTGAATTATTTTCTTTGTCAGAGAGGATATCTCAGACAACAACCAACACAACATCTTCAGGAGGGAGCATCTTCTCCAACAACAGCCACTTCTCAGCAGCGAGTGGTGATGAGGCCTTTCCCAATGGGCAGATCCTCCCTGACCCAAACTTGAGGATCTTTACTCTCGCTGAGTTAAGGGCCGCCACCAAAAACTTCAGGCCTGACACTGTCCTAGGAGAAGGAGGTTTCGGGAAGGTCTTCAAAGGGTGGCTTGATGACAAGCCTTCTTCGAGGAATGGGAGTGGGTCTGTGATTGCTGTTAAGATGCTCAATTCAGAGAGCATGCAGGGCTATGAGGAGTGGAAGGTGACTTACTCTGCCAAAAATCCAATAGTGATTTCATCAATAATTACAGTATCTTAGTATTCTTTTAGATGCTGAGAAGATAATCTTTTGATAGTATTATATCGTCCTATTGTCTAGCATAATGTTCATAATTTGATTATTAAATTCTTAGCATATGTTTATGGCTCAAATTCTTACATATCTACATTGTGGCCATCCCTTTAGTAAGTGGACTGTACTTTTCTTCCCTTCTAGGCTAGAATTAATGATAACTTAGTGCTCCTCAAATGCCTTCTCTTATTCTTCATACCAAATATTTTAAGGAAGAATGGATGTATGAATTGGGAAAAGGTAAGGATACTTTCCTTGTTGGGTTTTGAAGGCGTAGACCTACCAATTGCAGAAGTAGAATTTGCAAAAAATCTGTTTTCTGCGGTGGCTGCCTGAAATTTCTGGTTGATTTCCAAAGTTAGAAATGTTTGGTTGGTTTCAATTTATAAGCTTTTGGTCTATTGTACGAAAATAGTGATTGACAACAATACACTCGCACAAGAAAGGCAAAGCTTTAGACAAATAACAAGAATGGCTTCATGTGACTGGATTTTTGGTAAATGGAAAATGACTGTACAATTACAAATTGCAAGTATAATCAGAATTCACTTGCCATGATAGTAACTCTTAGGTATGCTAGTTCGGTAATTCATGTTTGACCAAACTCTGATGGTCATAACATAATGTATTTTCAATTCTAACTTAATGGTTGACGTTTCTTATGTTCCTGTATGCAGTCTGAAGTCCATTTCCTGGGACGACTTTATCATCCCAACCTTGTGAAACTCCTTGGATACTGTTTAGAAGACAAAGAATTGCTCCTGGTGTATGAGTTTATGCAGAAGGGCAGCTTGGAAAACCATCTATTTGGAAGTGAGGGTTCCACACATTTTCAATTCCTAAAAACACTTTCAATTTTCAAAGGGAGGAGAAAAGGGGCTCATGGAGAAATTGTTTTGTGTTCTGCGCAGGAGGCTCAGCAGTTCAGCCTCTGTCATGGGAATTACGTCTCAAAATTGCTATTGGAGCGGCTCGTGGACTTGCATTTCTGCACCAGTCGGAGAGGCAAGTTATATACAGAGATTTCAAGGCCTCCAACATCCTGCTTGATGGGGTAAAGCTCAACCTTATGTCATTTGCTGATAATTCATGCAGTGAAGGACAAATGAATATTAACAATGTGATGACTTCCCATGTTCCAGTCTTATAATGCCAAGTTGTCGGATTTTGGTCTGGCAAAGTTGGGGCCTTCAGCTAGTCAGTCACATATTACAACCCGCGTAATGGGCACGCATGGTTATGCCGCTCCAGAATATATTGCTACAGGTAAACCAGAATCAACTAACGAAATTCTATTATCGTAGAGTTTCATTCCTTGCCCATTTCTTTGCAAGGCATGGGCCATTATTTTGAACCTACATGACCAAAATTGGTCCCAAAACAGTTTTATAATTCTTTTTGTCATGCTGATTTGAACAGGTCACTTGTATGTAAAGAGTGATGTCTATGCATTTGGGGTTGTGCTAGTGGAGATGCTAACAGGCCAGCGGGCTCTTGACCCAAATCGCCCAAGCGGTAGGCACAAGCTGATTGATTGGATCCAGCCCTTCTTATCCGACCGAAGAAAGCTCAAGGCCCTCATGGATCCTCATCTTGAGGGGAGGTATCCGTCCAAGACTGTCTTCCAGATCGCCCAACTAGCCCTTAAGTGTCTCGAGCTCGAACCCAGGTCCCGCCCCACCATGAGGGAGGTCCTGGAAACTCTCCAACAGCTTGAGGTCACCAGTGAGCGGCCCACAAAGCCAAGGGTTCGGCCTAATAATCACAGGGTGGCCCATCGGCAGGGTGAGGAGCCCCTGCACCGCCGGTCCCCTCTGCAGCCGAGGCCAAACAGTAATCAACGAGCATATCAGAATTCACCAAGAAGGTAACTTTTTGAATCCTATAAAGAGTTGAATCTGGAATGAACAAGAAATCTCCTGAGCGCAGAATTTGATTGCTGTTCCTGTCCCTTTTTTGGGTCCTTTTTATGTTTGTGCTATCTTCAGTCAGGTCCAGAAGAGGATTGATCATGTGTCTCTGTAATTACTGCACTGGGAACAGTCCTTTGTCAGGTAAAAGGTTTCATCTAGGTTGTGCCCTTAAGGGAAGGTGTTTTATGGAAATTCTAGTTAGTATTTGCTTGGATTTGGATCTTTTGGGGATAAAGAGTTGTTCTTGATGAGTTTATCTTTGTTATAAGCATCGATATTGCTTTCATGGAGGTGGGCAGAGTGTCAGCCAATAAGCCCCGATACACGTCACAAACGTAAGTATCGAACCAGATTCCCTGCCTTGCATGTTCCTCGACCATGTTGTTTCAAAGCACACGTCCTACCCAGCCTTAATGCGAGACTTCAGTAGGAATCTTGGATGTTCAACAGAAGAAACATAGTCGACAGCATAAACAACACATCGGATGGCAACTGAACAAATTCAGCGCAAAGATTAAAAAAAAAACTGAATAACCTGATCAGACAATAGAAGCTTTTAACTGGTGACTCTAACAACAGTATGCCATTTGTGATGATTATTTTGGCACTGACCTGGCAAATGTAATTGTACAAACATATTTATGTATCTGTATGTACATATCTGCTTCCGCATCAAAAGACACGAGGATTGTTCCTGATTAAAGCCCTACCCGTAGGCCTAAGTCGACATCGCGGGCCTTCCATAGTTGCAGATGAGTTCCTTCATTACCGTTGGGAGTTTCCAGCGAGGCTCCCGAATCCTCAGACTCACTGAACTGATCAATCTTCTTGCTACCGTCGGAGACCGTGACGTTCTTGCGGCAATCATGACTAGTTCTCCGCATCACAGCATTAGCAAAGCAGCTCTTCACGTTCTTGTGGCTCGCCCGGTTGCCTCCCAGCGCCTGGAGGGACCCAGGAGATGGTAATGCGTGATGCCGATGTTGACGGCTGCTCTCCTGTCCTGTTGACTTGCTTCATGGGCCTTGAGATGCCATCGTTGTTCGAGGGACCAAGTCTCAAGGTAGGCCCAACAGATGTGGGATTGGAGCTCGACGATGGCAGCAACCGAGAGACGATCCTCGGGAGCTAAGGAAGAGAGGAGCAAGGATTTCTCTGAAGTGTTGGTCACACCAGTAGGTGATCAATATTGGGAGGATGTCGGAAACATTGTAGAAAGGGCAGTCGTGCTGCATTTGCTCCAGCAAAGAGGTGTCGCCGGTTACCACATGCGACATGGAGCTGAGTTTGAAAGTTGGCGGTTATTTTCAGCTAGCACGGGATGTTTGTCCACTTCGCCTTTGTTAGAAATTGAAGGGGAATAAGACACGGTTTCCCCGATTCAGAAGTGGGCATTCATATCGAAAGTTGGCAGCTTAATATCAAGTTATCAATACACAAAGGTCCGAGAAAATGCAAAAACTCGATGCTCCAAGTCATCAAAATCTTACATTTATTTCTACTCGGATATTATAATGAATCAGACAACATTCAGGTAGTCCGAGTTACAAAAACATCTTCAGCGAAGATGGAGGAGAGTTTGCAGGATCAAAATTGGGATCAGCACGGAGTTCCAAAAGAAAAGTTGCAAGCTGTTCTTCAGTGCATGATTACTCGGAGCTGCTTATAACCAACAGAAGACAAAACAATGATCCCAATTAGAAATTCCAGGATATCACCCTGAAGGGACACTATGGTGAAGTTATGATGCCACCAACACAAAGAAAAGGGAAGCTTAGAATTGAGGTGAAATGTTTGACATTCCATCTGAGTTAGGGAGATACCTGGGCAAGTGGAATCGGTGGAAATTGTAGTGAGGATAGCTTGGCTTGTGTAACCAGCATAAGCGCAGGTTGTGCCATCACAACCAACCAATGAAGTGTTCCCAATGTACAACCCTGTTCCTTCGCATTGCACTGAGGGGCAGACAGACCAGTTTGATGGTCTCAGCCCCGAGGGCTGACATTGTAACCTGCCAGTCAAAATAGGGGAACCAGAATCGGATCCTTTGAAGAAGGACAAGGGAACTGAAATCAAAGGGAGTAAATTTTCCGAGTAAGGCACCGACATCCAGTTATTGGCAGAGTCACAGCCGCACTTCACACAGTTGTTAGCAGTGAAGATGTAAGTGCCATTGGTGATGAGCAGGGAGGCATCAAGCGAGTCATTCCTTATGGAAGATGAACAAGCTGCAGGTTGGCAACAGTAATTGATCATTTATCCATAAATGTCGATTTCTGCAACATCAAGTACATCAGCAAGGCAAAGGGTGAAACAAAGACAAATTATGGTGACCAACAGACTTTGCAATCACAAAATATGCATTCATGCGTGGAGTTTCTATGGTACATATGCATCCAAACTTATCATAGAACTTACAAATGAAATAAAATGTTTTGCTTGTCTCATGGAAAGAACAACACTAAGAAATACGGAATATCTGTTCATTGAAAAGTGGAGGAAGAACCTTGAAGAGGAATGGATATAACTGATCAAGTGCATGATCTGATCAGCCGAATCTTCTAACAACAATAACAAACTATAAGGTGTAGGACTTTCAAGCTTATACGTGCGCGTATATGCCTATGTGCTAAATATCGACCACAGAGGGTTGCTTCCAATGTCTGAAGACAACCATACTGAGTTATGTCCCTGGAGACCCATGTACCTTACAGAAATAAAATTGCCCAGAAAAGAAACTTCGACAAGAATTGTCGAGGGTATCAGTAACAGCCTTGTCACAAATTCCGACTCATTTATATCAGACCTGATTCCCGGCAAAGTGACTGACTACATTAGAAACGCCACTTATGGGTCAAGACAACGCCCAAGGAACAGCAAGAAGAAACACAAAATGCCAATCTGCTAGAACGTTGAATTAAAGTCATTCAAAGCCGAACACTAAAGATAGTCCAAAAGGGTCTTTAGGGAGAGGCAAAAAGCACCTTTCAGAGGAATATCAAGAACTTGGCCTGCCTTCAGGTCCTTGGCATCAGCAATCCCGTTGATTGTCATGATTGTGTCCTGCGTTACATTGAACTGCTCGGATATGGCTGCAATCGTGCTCCCCGCAGCAACCACATGGCCGTAGTGGATGACCCGACTGCCTGCCACATCATCGCAACTACAGGGGAGCGGGATCCACAGCTTCTGCCCTAGCACGATTAAGTCCGGGTTGCTTATGTTGTTCGCTAGCTGAATGTCCGTCAATGTCACCTGTCATCGCGGGAGATTAGCTTAAGATCTAACTCTTTCAATCATGATTTCTGCCATCATATAACTCAAACTTCTTAGAGCGGGAAAGGCAAATGCGGCCGAATGATACATTATATTAAAGAAACTAGAGCCGTGAATAAATGTTAAAAAAAAAGGAAATTTACAACCGATTCGCAAAAGGGGGAAAAGCACAGTTGAATCCTCAAAAATAAATTTGAGAAATAACCAGGTTGGAGAAGAGGCCGGTGGCGATCTTGAACAGAGTATCGCCACTGCGAACGGTGTACTGAGGTCGCTTGTAGGAGGCGCCCGTGCCGTTCGAGCTGCAGGAGCAGTTGAAGGGGATCTTGATAGTCTGGGCGGCGGCCACCGTGGAGTAGGCTGGGGTTGAGGGCAGGAGGCCATTGGCGCCGAGTAGGGAGCGGAGGTGCTTGACGGCGAAGAGTTTCTGGATGGCGGAGAAGGTGGTGGCGTTGACGGGGGCGTAACCGACCAGGGCCTGACAAAAGGCCCCCTTGGAGTTGCAGGTGAAACCTAGGGTCACTGAGGTGGGCGCGAGAGCCGCAAGCAGGAGGAGGGATAGAAGCAACTGACAGGGGGCCATTCCCAGAAAGGTCGCTCTTTTGAAGCTAGGTGAAGCGGTGCTGAAGTGGTCGGGGCCTTTGAATGCGAAGAAGAAGAGGGAGAGGTGGGGAATGGGAAGACAGAGCTATCAGCTTTATTTCTTGGACAGAGTGCAGTGGGAAACGCGGAACAGCTGACTGCTGAGCAACTGAGCGCTCTGAGAACAGTTCTTTGTTTAGTATATTTTGGGGTTACGCTGTTAAGATCGTTAGGGGCATTGGTTGATTGAGCTAACTGGCAATGTTAGCAAGACCAAATCAGGAACCAGAAGCTCTCTATCCGGCAGCTCGGCCTACGGGGGTTGGAGTATTCGGAGTCTCACGAGATCGACATCTTATTGGACTTTTGGGCTTCAGGGAGAGGAGCAGAAAGCATGGGAAACGTGCGTCTCAATGATGGATTTCGTCCACACAATGGAGAGGAAGATATTCCTATTTGCCGGTCGTCACACAATGCAAGCTCGAACAACATTTATCAAGTATAGATGGCGTCCAACAGAGATAGTTTTGATTGACGGAAGACGACTGAGTTTTGCTCCGCCTGCATCCGGTGTATCCATATCCCGACAGATGCATTTTGAAGGACTGCACTGCAAGAGCAGCCAGCCTGCTATCAGCATCAGCCCCGAAGAGAGAAATGCCTGCCTTATGGAGACCCAGAGACTGAAACTTCGGCCATTGTAGATCTTGGAATTGTCTTCTGGGCCTGGTTATGTGGACTACGGATTTAGATTTTCAGTTTGCGTTGCAGAACTATTCAAATGCAGACATTGGTTCCGGCCATAGTTTATTCAGGCCCACTGGCCCCCCATCAACCGTCTTTCAAATCTTCGGTCTCTACTGCCACACTAAACCTCATCAATGCAGAGCAAAATTTCATGATTAGGTACGTGAGTTATTGGGCTGTTTCTTCTTGGTATATATCATTGACTACGAGTCACTCTACTGAACTATTGAAGGATATAATAATCTTGACAGTAAAAGATTCTGTGGATAGATTTTTGTTTTTATTGGGACTGCAGACAGCCTGAACTCATATCAGAGCAGACAAACGACGAGGAACACAGCCTCGTTCTCCTTCTAAGCTCATTGGTTGTTCCCTAATTATTTTTCTCCTACTCCCCTCTAAACGAGGACGACATTCATTGTTTCGACCCGGTTGGAAGCTCACAGTCGCAGAGCCCAAAGAATCCATCCAGACATGCAAACAAGACACTGCCACTGTACAATCTGCAATTAAACAAACAGGTCACTCTGTCTGCCAACCGCACCGCCCCAGTTATATTAACAAAGAAGAGTAACATGTCAGGGCGCGGTTGGTAAATAATCTCTTGTCCTGTCCTGGACTGGTAAACGACATCTCCAGCACTGGACCGAAAAAGCCTCGGTGCTCGATCTAGCGAAATCATTCACTCACGGTCTTCTTGGATCGTGTAGCCGTCTCTACAGTTCTGTAAGCTCTTGCCCGGTGCGTGCTTTCGTGCTGAACATGATTCATCAATAATGGAACTTGTACGATGGTGCCCCGAGAAGTCAAGGGATCTGCTGTTGGTCATGAATGTTCCAGTGGCCAGTGGGCAAGCTGGTGTTGCATTATCTTGCTTTGACCATTCCTGCTCCATATTTATGATTCACTGTTTTTCCTATACTAAAGCCTATAGATGCAGACAAGCAGATGATCAAACAAAGTAGATTATTACTGGGCCGGGGCGGCAACTGGCAAGTGTCCTCCTAAAACTGCTCCATTTCCGCCAGCACCCTGCAAAGTTGTAGTGGCGTTTCAAGTTTGGAACCTTATCCCTGCAAAAAGGCGATTGTGTGTGTCCCAATGTCCATCACCATCGGTGTCTTTGCTGCTTGTTGCTGCCATTCGCTCTTGTTGCTTAGTGAAACACAAAACTTCAGGACATTGGATGTCCCACTGAATTCGAAATATGCCGGTTTAATGCTTAGTTCATCGAAGAGGGTAACATAAAATATTGCTTTTCTTCTCAAATCTGTGAGGAAAAATTATCAAGTTAGTGCAGGTAAAGGTATTCCGAATATGAATAAATCATGATTAAGTGTAATGACCTAGGCACACAACGTTGGATATTCGATCTGACGAGGCACAACCGTTTTGGGCTCGATTTCGGTATCGGAAATTACGTAAGCACCCCCCCTGGATGGGCATTGGCAGTAATTGGTGGTGTCTCACTTTCATATTCAGTAGACAATCGAAATCGCTTTTGACATTTCCTTCGCTTCCGCCGTGCCTGTCCAACCACTCCCACATCATATTGCCATCCCCAGTGTCTGGTTAGGTGAATAGTGTAAGGGAAAAAAATCTGCCAGGAAAAAAAACCAGAATTCCCTATTTTCTATATTGGCAAATTGAATCTTCCTTTTTTAATTCCTTTAAGAAGTTATGGAAAAGTATATTAATGGAAACTAATATCAATCCTCCTCTTATTACCAAAAAAAATTGCTGAAATATTCATCGAGGAATCGCTAAACGGATTGGTATGTGGGAGGTTCGACGCCTCTTCTTCTCAGATAATATCTTAATTCCAAATATTTTGAATGAAAATAGTTTATTATTATGATAGAATTGAATTGAATGACATCAACAGAATAAAATGTTATTTTTACGACAATCTTGAAAATATGATCGAATGAATTTAATACGGATTTGATAAAAAAAATAATGAAATGGGTATTCGTGGAATTTTTTTTTGAAGGAATACCATTTCCATCGTCCTTAATATAAAAATCTTTCTAATAGTATAATCACATAAGATTATAGAATAAGAAGGCATAAAAATTAATTTCATTTCATCTTACCAAACAAACAGAACCTAAGAGTCTTATTTATTGGAATTCATACATTACGTAAGTACTACTGTACTTATGGATATTATATTATGCATATTAAAAAAAACATGAATGGCTAGTTGAGAAAATTTGAATCCTACTAGGAGAATTAGCTTCATGGTCGTTGGAGGGAACACGTTGTACGTACTCTCTATTAAGTCGCTTGGATGAGTGCCTCTTGAGAATGCCAAATAAGAATTTATTGGTGAGAAGAAAAAAAAAGAAATTTTTTGTCTACCAGAAAATTTTTTTAAAAATAAAACGCGACAAGGAGAGCACGTTATATAAAAATCGAGCTCAAAAAATGACACCCGCTTAGAGGGCGCTTGCGGTCACTGTCCCGCAAACGTCAGGACGCTGACAGAGAGAGCAACCCCAACCCCGTCACCACCACGACTGGACGTGCTTCTCACGCGCTTCTCTTGGCAATTCGGGATGTCAGCCCTCGGTGGAGCAGCGCAATTGGATAGTCCGATGCCGACGTGCCTCGCACGTGAGGAGAGAGCGAGCGAGCGAGACGTGGGGAGGGGGGGGCTATGCAACAGAGATAAGGTGGATACCGCTGGTGGGGTCCCGACAGAGGAGAGATTCTCGGGTGCGACCGAGCCCATTGTTCTTGCGGTGTGCTCGAGGAATGCCTATATTTTTAAGTGAGGTCAATTGTCGATGAGGACGATGATTAGGCTGTCCCGATTTAAAAAGATTAGTGTGCTTTTAAATAAACACATCACATGGATCCAAATCCTGCACAGCCCCATGTCCGGAAGCTCCACCTCAACTCATCAACAACTCCTGGGGATTCGAGAAATGGTCCAAGCTCCGAGGACAGGTTCCCCTTGATTCGGACGGACGGGCGGGGATCGATTTCCATGAAGAAATGACCATGAATACGAATGGGATGATCGTGTTTTCCTTCGTAAAAGGAACGATAAGGTGAGAGATCGTGTACCTGTCTCACCCTCCCATCTTGTCATCATAATATTGCTCATCAAGCTTCATCCTCCCAGAGCATTTATGTAGTTTTATGGGCAATACCCATGAATTCAAAAATAATATATGAGTACCACATAAAAGAATCTCAGAGCTACCAGCTGTCTATTTAATTAATAATGTAAAATTTATTTATTTTTGTTAAATTAGAAGTGATAATATACGTAACATATTAAAATATTAGCTAATTATATCAATATGTAATTAATTAATATTTCTTTATCAATTATTTCTTTTAAATAATATTTTTAATTTAAATATTATAAATAAAACGAATCTATAATTAGTAAATTTTTATACCTTAATTTGATTGGATCGGATACAAATTAATTGGATTTCGCTGAATTGATAAATATAAAACGGTGCATTACCCAAAAAAAAAAGAGTCTATGACATGCATTGCTTACCACCATAAAAAAGTTGACCAACGGCAGGAGGCAACTGCGACATGGAAACGGCTTTCCGCGGCGTGGATGATGATCCATTTGCGGTCAGTTGCCGTTAAGCTGTCGCCGATGAGCCGCAGGGAGATGGCAGCTACCGGGAGGACACGTGGTGAGATCCCAGTCGACGGTAATGATTAAAGAGCTCTTGAGCGTGCACATCGAAGAGAAACCCCGGCTCTCCCTCTGCGTATAAAAAGATTCTTGAGGCGCGATTTGTTCGAGGAGTCTGACTCTATATTGTCGAGAAATCTCTCCATCTCTCTATCTGCGCGCAGGCCTCGTCGTCATTGCCGCCGCCTCTCTCTTTCTCTCGCCTGGTACTGAGTGGACTCCGTGTCACCTTTCTCTGCTCTGAATGCGCAGCTCAGAGCTCCGCACTTCGGGGACGGGAAACAGAGCGGACAGGAGACCAGAGCCCGGGCGGGAACAGGAGAGGAGGAACCGATGAAGAAGAAGAAGAGAGAGGTTGGCGGACCCGTTCATCGCCTCCTCCTCCGCGGAGCGCTCTTCCACCGTTGCCGCCTCCATGGCCCCAGCGGCCTCCTCCCGCTCATCTCCGCCGTCTCCGGCTGCCTCCTCCTCGTTTTCGCTCTTCTCTCCCTCCTCTCTCCCTCTCCCTCCGCCAGTCACGGACACCGCCATATCAGCCGCATCCGGCACCATCGCTCGGTAACTTTTATAAGTCCTTTGAATGCCGTGCCAGCGATGGTATGACTCATACGACCATCGTATCTTCAGTCATCGACTGATTAGTCTATCCTGTTGCTATGAGCTCCCCAGCGTTCTTCCGATCGGCTTGCTCATGGATTGGAGGCAGAGTCGGTTTCGTCACCGGCGGCAGTGTTTCATGTTCCGGTAGGGCAGGGGATCTTCTGGATCGTCGGTCTTGTTTTAGCTCATTATGGATTCATTTCCACTTGTTGACTTTTCAGATCTTTTTACTGATTCTTCTGATTTTAAAATCGACAGTCGGGTGGAGGGAGCATGAGTCGCGATCTGTGGAGTTCCAGATTGTCAGATTTCTTCCATGGATGCAGCAATGCTAGCTCAGGATTTCTGAGTGAGCTTCTCTTCGCGCTACTCTTTTAGTGCTCAATCTACGATTAAATATTTGAGGAAAATGGACAATTTAAAGCTCGAGCTGATTTGTTTCTTTCTATAAAGTAAAGGAGAAGAGCTAATTCGTTGGACCCAGTCATTTGCAAGATTCGTGCTGATTCTTTTTGACTAATCTTAGCCAGTTTTAAATTCTTATCTTCATTTACTGAACATTGTTTGTAAACAAGCTCTTCCTTCCAATCTAACAGCTACTGACAAGAAGACGCAGCCAAATCGGTATTTGTTGATTGCTACTAGTGGAGGGCTGAATCAGCAAAGAACAGGGGTAAGTTGCTGAAGCCTCTGATAATGTGGTATCTCCTCTAATTCTTTCACCAGTACCATTATCTGGCGACTGGATCTGATCTTGATTCTTCGTCCCTTAAATACGAATGTCAGTTTGTTATGTATGATTGCAGATTCCCTGTTATTCTGAAATGAAATTCAGTTAAGATGCAAATAAGGTATTGATGAATTTACTCACTGGAACTATAACTATTCTACTGTCACTCCTAGACAATTGATAAAAGCAGCAAGATATTATTTTGCATGGAATTAGCAGATTCTTGTGCCACCAACTTATGAGTTTTACATGGATATCTAGGAAGCTCTCCGGGTCATAATCCCATAATTAAAGATATTTCAATGATTTCGCGTATTGTTTTCAACGATTGCAATTTTAATTTATTGAAACTTTTGAACAGCAATGCAATTAGCTTTTACTCTTCTGATTCAATTGAAGATAAGGGGAAGAACCACTGCATAGATGCATCTCTATATTAATTAAGCTAAATCACCATTTTTTCCTTTTGAATCCTTCTAATATCTGTGATATAAAGTAGCATTCATTAGCGTTTAGTAGAAGTATCTTGATATATGCAATAATACATGGATTCCATTGTTTGCCAATCTGCAGGATCTAAACTACTTTTAGCATTTTCAGCTGTGCAGTCAGCTTTTCTTACCAACTGCAATACTATCTATCAAAATTTGTAATCGGAATTCCTTCCAGTTTATTGATATGTCATCTATATGTGTATTAGTGAGCTTTGAATTCTATGGATGCAGATAATTGATGCCGTTGTTGCTGCTTATATTTTAAATGCGACTCTTGTTGTGCCCAAGCTTGACCAAAAATCATTTTGGAAAGATGCAAGGTTTCTCTTCTGTCCATTTTTATCTATATATCAGAACTAAATCTGATTGTATATGTTAAGAGTTCCATAACATGTGATTATTGTCTCTCATGCAGTAACTTCAATGAAATTTTTGATGTTGAATGGTTTATCTCATTTCTCTCGAAAGATGTGGAAATCGTAAAGCAGCTACCAATGAAAGGAGGAAAAGTTTTGACTCCACATACCATGCGTGTACCTAGGAAGTGCACACCCAAATGCTATCAGAGTCGTCTTCTGCCTGTACTTAACAAAAAGCATGTAAGCCATATTATTGCAGCATTTCAAATAAATTTGTCTCAACAATATTCACTTACCAATTTTGAAAGAGACAGAGCTCTATAGCTAGGTCCACGGTCAAACATAATAGTTATCATTAGTAACCTTCTTTTTTATGTCCGTGATCAAACATAGAGTGCATTTCTATACGGACATTCTGGCTCGAACTGTTTACCTTTTACGTCATTTCAGAAGCGTTTTTATGTGCTTCCGTTAGCTCAGTCATGAAAGCAATATAGGTGAGTGGGAGGGAGATTCTTTTGTTCCCGTTCTATCTTCTATTGAGGGTAGTGTATTGGGTTATCATATGGAGAAACATAGATGCTGTCAATGAATGCTTTGTCAGTGGAGTAGGTAAAGCTCCGCTGGAGGAACAGGGTAATTTTGCAGTAATCTGTTATCAAAAAACTGTGCATTACTAATCTAGCCCTGTTTCCTTAGGGGCGTGTTATTTTCAACTATTCTTATTTCCTTAACATCTCTGTCTATTTTTTTTTAACTGAATTCCTAAACATGCCTGTCAAATTTATGCGAAAGGCAAGAATTTGACAGATTGTTCATTTTTTCCATACGCAGGCTGTTCAGCTCACCAAGTTTGATTACAGGCTATCTAATAGGCTGGAAAAGGACCTACAAAAGCTGAGATGTAGAGTTAATTATCATGCTTTGAAGTTCACCAATTCTATTCGTGAAATGGGCAAAATACTGGTAGAGAGGATGAAGTCAAAGAGCGATCACTTCATAGCTCTACACTTGAGGTAGATTTGACCCTAAATTGTCCACAAAATACTTCTTTGTTCCTTATGCCAGGTTGCTCTTCTTTCCAATGCAAATCATTCCTTTTCCTTCTGTGTTATGTATGAGTCCTGACTTCATGATCTATACTGAATTGGCTGTGAATGATTGTGATGATTAGATGTTAGTTTCCGGTCATTTTTCGCAAGCATTGAAGATGTGAAGCCTATAATGAACTGTAATTACAGAATGACAATAATTTCCAGGTGGGATTACTGTGTGTTCCTGTAGGTTTGAACCAGATATGCTTGCCTTCTCTGGATGCTACTATGGTGGAGGAGAGAAAGAAAGGCAAGAACTTGGTGCTATTCGGAAAAGATGGAAAACTTTACATACGAGCAACCCTGATAAAGAGCGTAGGCATGGAAGATGCCCGCTGACCCCTGAAGAAGTTGGTCTTATGCTGAGGGCATTGGGATTTGGTAGTGAAGTCCACTTGTATGTAGCATCAGGCGAGGTGTATGGTGGTGAAGAGACATTGGCACCGCTGAAGGCACTCTTTCCGAATTTCCATTCGAAGGAGACCATAGCCACCAAGGCTGAGTTGGCACCATTTTCGTCATATTCTTCTCGGATGGCTGCACTAGACTTCATAGTCTGCGACGAAAGCAGTGTTTTTGTCACCAACAACAATGGGAACATGGCTAGGATGTTAGCTGGAAGAAGGTTTGATGCTCTCCTGGCTGTCCATACTTTTGCAGTTTTCACATGTGCTCATTCCATTTCCAAAATCCTTTTGGCCACTGCAGGAGATACTTTGGGCACAAACCAACCATCCGCCCCAATGCTAAGAAGCTGTACAAACTATTCATGAACCGCACAAGTATGACTTGGGAAGAGTTTGCTTCTAGAGTTCGAACTCATCAGATTGGCTTCATGGGAGATCCAAATGAGGTAAGACCAGGGAGGGGCGAATTCCATGAAAATCCATCAGCTTGCATATGTGAGAATCCTGAAGCGAAGGACATGGTCCCTCCCAGGGAAACACTCGGCAGCATTGGTGTCAGCAAGTATGACAATAGTCCTACAAACAGCACCGCTGGTCTAATGGCAGAAGAAGACCAAGATTTATCCGACACAGAGTACATAGAAAATGGGAGCAACGAAGCTGCAGGGAGACGACAGCACAGTCACTTGCAGTCGGACTTGCTCAAACCCGAACAACCCGAGCTGGACGAGCTGTTCTCTGACTAATAAGGGGGAAGACTTCATGCTTGAAAGTACCCGACCATTTTGTTCTTCATCGATTCTTTGGGCCGTCCTCTGTCGGCCTCCAAGGTTTTGCTTCACTGGGTCCTTCGTTTTCATTCATTCGTATGACAATTATTGTCGAGCATGCTGTGTACATAGATTCCTAGGAGTAGGATAAGCTTTTCTTGATTCGGGACCTCTTGCCATGAGCTGGTCCTCTTCGTGTACATTTTACTTTTGCTTAGAACCGTTTCCAATTTCATAGGCTTTTGTCTTTTGTTCCTGCTCTTTGCCGTAAGACAGAGAGGTTATTGAGATTTGCAACAGAGTGATTATTGGGTCTGTCGTTCTTTAGCTTCATAATGGCCATTTTCTTTGTGATGTTTGCCCTTATTATTTAAAAATGGAGCTAATGCAGGTATCAGTTTCAACACACCATGTTGTCGAATACCCAAATAAATCATTGGAATTGACTGTGCGGATAATTATCCGATTGAAATGCATTGAATATCCAATTAAATCACTGGAATAGATCATGTGATTGAGACAATGGTAAGCTTAAATTCTACAATGCCCACGTTATGGAATGACTAGCACTCCAATAGGAAATCGAGAACAAATTTCCCAAGAGGAATGGAGTAGTGGGGAAATCAAAACGACGTCGAGGGGTGTCTAGCTCAGCTGGCAATACACCAGCGCACGTCAGCAGCTAGTGAAGTTCTCTACACGCACCCGGGTGCATACAGCATTGTGGACTTCCCCTAGGAACCAACCAAACCGGGTAGCCTTCGGGAGTGTATGCACCCGGGCTTATGCAACAAGTCCTATCTAGGAGCAAATCGTAATCCACAGGGGGTGGGAGGATGAGAGAGGGACGTGGCAGTACTCTCATCCATTTCTTCTCTCTCTCCCCCTTCCCCCCACCCCACGCCCTCTCTCTCTCCTCTTCTGTTTCTCGTCTCCTTCTTCTTCTTCGACGGCTGGTGAGAGAGAGAGAGAGAGAGAGAGAGAGAGAGAGAGCTGAGGGGGGGACAAATGGACCTAAGGCTCCCAACGCAGCTCACTACACCTCGCCACCTCCAGCACCGGCGGGGACTCTCATGGAGGCGAGCTCTAGCCTCGGATGCTCTCCCATCTTCATACTCTTCCCCTCCCGCCGCTTCTTTCCGCACCGGTATCGTAATGCTCTTCCCCAGTCCCTTCTTCTCCAGTCGGCTCCCCTGCCTCTGCTCTTATAAGTGTCGACATTGGCATCAACAGATATTTCGCGTAGGTCGTAGGCACTGTTGAGGAACTACAACATTCTTGGAACGAGTAGCTTATCATATTAACTTTTTAGCAACTAAAGTTCTCATTTCTTTGGAATGGAGAAACAATTGCCAGCATTGGTTGAGCAAATTGCCAATATTGAATTGCGTATCATAATTATTATGGACGATGATTGAAGGTGAACTATGTCTGTAAATTAGCAGATTAATATTTTTATGGACTGTAAACCCTCAGCACGTTTTGGTTGAACGGATGGAAAGAGTGGCTAACTGTCATTTTTCCTTGGCCGAGTGGCTAACTGTTATTCGTTAAGATATCTTGGGATATCCGGGGGAAAGCTATCAGGTTTCTTAGATTGCTGTTGGAAGCAGAGGGCGGGACTTATGCCTTATATATTTTCACCTTTTGATTTTGTCATCTATCCTTTGCTGCTGTAGGAAAATCCCGTCTGCAACAGGTGGTAACCTGCACTGCGCAGGCACCTGGTGCTGTGAATATGGCTCCAGGGACACCAGTTAGGCCCACGAGCATCCTCGTGGTGGGGGCTACTGGGACTCTGGGGAGGCAAATTGTGAGGAGAGCTCTTGATGAAGGGTATGATGTGAGGTGCCTCGTCAGGGCTAGACCTGCACCTGCTGATTTCCTCCGTGATTGGGGAGCCACAGTTGTAAATGTAGGTCCCACTGATTGATTGTTAACTGGTTCATTTATGTGGCCTTAGTTTGATCGGTGGATCCGAGTATTGTCTAATGTGTGGTGGGCAGTCGGTTGTGTTCTGTTGCTGGACGTCATGGAGGATTTTTTTCCCCTTTGTTCCTGGTTTTCGATTATTCATGTAATGGGGAATGTATTCCATTTTGTGCAGGCTGACCTGACTAAGCTGGAGACCATACCTGCCACATTGGTCGGGATTCACACAGTCATTGACTGTGCAACAGGACGCCCTGAAGAGCCCATCAAGACGGTGATTTCTTAACTCAGTTATTTGCTTGTAGTTGTCAGATGACATGAGTAGGTTCTAATAGCTTGCATTTATCTTCAACATGTACAACAAGTGTCATGTGAATTTGAGGTATATCAGATGAACTTGGAAAAGAACAAGAAATTTCTACTTTATGACTCTATTTAGCATGGAGCTTCTCTTTTTTCACTTTTTGTTTTTCTTTGTTTGCTCTTTTATGGGGAAATAGGTTTTCATGGAGGAATACAAGAAGTTTAGTGTAACATAGATCTTAGTGGAAACTGTTACATGTCTGTGTTTCTGTCAAATTTTCTTGGCTGTCTAACTTATGGTGTTATTATTTAGGTAGATTGGGAAGGGAAAGTTGCTTTAATACAATGTGCAAAAGCAATGGGAATCCAGAAGTATGTGTTCTTTTCCATCCACAACTGTGACAAGCATCCTGAAGTTCCACTGATGGAGATCAAATACTGCACCGAGAAGTTTCTAAAGGACTCTGGCCTAAACCATATCACTATTCGGTTGTGTGGATTCATGCAAGTAAGTATAACTCTCACCAAGTCTCTTAGTTAAATTAGTCTATTTTCTTTATCAGGACCATTTGTTCTCAACAATTTTAATACGGCTAGTTGGCGGTTGCATGTTAATTTCTTTCTTTCAATAACTTTTTTCCCATTTGGGCATATATTTCAGGATAATACTAAGATACGAAAGGATCTAGTGGGTTAATATGACAAAGCTCTTTATGATATATGCCCATGAACTATCATCTTTCTTTCAATCATTTTTGAATATGTAGTTGTTGCTAATTTTTCAGGGACTTATCGGTCAATATGCAGTACCTATATTAGAAGAGAAATCTGTCTGGGGTACTGATGCTCCCACTCGAATAGCTTACATGGATACTCAGGTAGGTCACCTTCAATATGATTCCTACAGATCTCTGAATAAAATACATTAAATCCTGCTGTTTTGTTCCTATTGTATGACTGCATTGCCCTGATGGTAGGATATAGCTCGGTTAACATTTATAGCATTGCGTAAAGAGAATCTTAACGGGAATCTTCTCACATTTGCTGGACCTCGTGCATGGACAACGCAAGAGGTAAATCTGCACATTTGTTATCATCCCCAAGCCAAGAGTTTTCCTCAATCATGTTTATTTACTTTACCAGCACTTGTGTTTCCAGGTGATAACATTGTGTGAGAGACTTGCTGGGCAAGACGCGAATGTTACTACTGTTCCAGTCTCAATCCTGAGACTGACACGGCAACTGACTCGGTTGTTCGAGTGGACAAATGATGTTGCTGATAGACTGGCATTTTCAGAGGTACTGTGCGTGCTTATCTTTCTGGATACCTTACAGTGAAGTTTAACATGCTGACTTTGCAAGTATAATGAACTTATGGACCATGGAAATGACTGCAGACGGAAGGATGCCAGTAGTGGATTACACTGAATTCGGCTCTTCCTTTTTCATTATTCATTTCCTCGTTTGTCTGGTTGAAAAGAGATATCTATGCTGGGTAAAAATTATTTGCATGCTGTAAGAAATTTGTTGTTCTTAAGGAGGAGGCAGCATCGCCTGCAACCTAAGCTGTTAACAGCACCTTCTGCGATCGAGTATTACCTAAGAGGAGCCAAACCAAAAGGAATATCTCGATAGTACAACATAAAATGCGAGCCCAACACTTTCAATGTTGCCTTTTCAGGTTCTTACCAGTGATACAGTTTTCTCCATCCAGATGACAGAGACATATGACCTGCTTGGTGTAGATCCGAAGGACATCATCACGCTCGAGAGGTACTTGCAGGATTACTTCACAAACATCTTGAAGAAATTGAAAGACCTCAGGGCGCAGTCAAAGCAAACTGACATTTACTTCTGAAAGAACAGAAAGTTTTTGTCTGTGTGTAAGTTAAGCTCACCATACATTCGATTCTCACATGAACATGGCACGGAGCAGTTCAGTATCTCCGGAATCGTACATGTTCCGACTCTCTCTCTCTCTCTCTCTCTCTCTCTCTCATTTTCACGCGTGTTAATGAAAGAAGATAGAAAGCCTGCTCGACTTAACATCTGAGTTCTGAAGGTCAGATGGTATCAATTAATGGCCATTGAAGGTCATGTGTATGGATGGTATCAATGGCACTTAGATGTTCTGTGAGACAGGATGTCTAAAAGGTCTCATGAATGAGTACCCGCAACAGATGCCAATGGGTCGGATTGATCCATTAGGGATCCGCGTCCAATCCTAGAATCATGTGGATATCGGTACAGCATCCGCGGATCAGATGCGAACGGCAGCAGAGCATTTAGGAATTCGATCTGATTAACTGGTTTGTAAGCCATCCTCATTCGAATACACGAGTCATACTTTGATCGTGGTGTAATGATGGACTGACGTCCACTGGGGTTTTCCAGAATCGGATCAAAATCAAAGTCTGTCACACGGTACACATCCTTCGACGGCCTTAACGAGCAAAATCATCACCGGGTCCGATAGACCTGGCCCACCCGCAAACGAGAAAGGCCCGGCCTGAAGTAGGAGCAGGCCGCGGGCTCGGCTCAGCCCCAAGTGTACAAGAAGTACAGCCCACGAAGCGCAAGATCTTATCATCTTTTCGGTGTGAGCCACTGTTCACGAGGGGGGAGACTATTCCCGATCCATGGAAATCAATCCTGCGTCGTTCTTGCGCGCACAGTCGACAAACATCGGCTACAGGGAGGGAACGGGAGTTCTTGTACACTTTGGAATGATTGTGAAGTTGAAGTTCGATGTGTTGATAATAATGCTCTTCTCGAGGAAAAAAAAGAAAAGCCCAGAAAAGAAGAAGAGAAGATAATGATTTCTACAATTGAGCAATAATAATTTGAGTAGGTCATCATCAACAGTCGACTTTGATTATTATTTGACCCAATAATGCCCCCACTCCATTATTATTACCGAATCGACTAAAACCAAAATGACAGCTAAGATTCTTCTGAGCCTAGGTCGGCCTTCCTACGCACGATTACTGCGAACGAGCTCGACGGTGGAGTTCACGGGCCGACCATTACTTCGGGCTCGCAGGTTTCGCAGTCGGCATCCAACGCTGGGGAGCGGTCGTCAAGGGGGTACTGTTTGCTGTGGATTTCAGGGAACTCGCTCGAGCGGCTCAGCTGAGTTTTTTTTTTTTTTCTCCGATCTGGTTTCGACTTCAGCTCCGGGGTTCTCGACGACGAGGGGACGTAGCCGGGTTACCGAAGTGGTTCGGCACTCCCTTCGCTGTAGGCCTAGCGATAGACATAGAGATCAACCGGATCAGGACGGATTTTTTAACCCGGTCCATAAGTCAGTGGGCCACACCAATAATTTGACATTCAATCAACTGGGGGGAGACCCCCGGCAGCACGGCCATTAGTGTTGCCATCAACTGCCATCTACGCCCCCCACCCTCTCTCTCTCTCTATCTCTCCATTGTTTCATGATTTCCTCAGATCATGGGGACCCGTAAGTGGTCTTGTTTCTTTCCTGAAACCCGTTGCCGTCAACGGACTCCGGGAACGCCGAGAGACGCGGCTTCACACGTGGCGGCTTTCGCGCAGGCATGCCCTAGGTTAAATCATCAAACTCAAGCTGCTGACGGTCCCTCTGATGTGATGCACAGACGTAACAGTCGATGGCCATCCGGCGTACCGTGCAGCTTCCCCGAACAATCCACGCTCGAGCCAATGCGAATTCATCACGAAATTCTTGTTCGTAGTGGTAGATAACTATTATAATAATAATGATAATATATCTCAATGGTGGCCATACCTTTTAATCTGTCTGAAAGTGCGGATGCGAGATCGATGAGACGATTGCGTCGCAAGCTCATGACCACTCAGTCTCCCCTTCGATAGTGGGATGCCTTCGATTGCGAGACGAGTGTGTCCCATCATACAGGTCATGCACGTAGTTGGTCCACTGGAAAAAAAGCTTCTTGTTATATGACTTTTAGGGCCGTCGGAGCTTAATTGTCCGGTGTATCAACCGGGTCGATTCTATTGTGAAACGTTCCGATTGAGAATGACAGGGAAGCCGCTCGACTGGGGGCGACTCTGTGTGGACTGTATAATACAGCTCCGAGACCCGGTCGGCGGTGACGTCTTCTCGTCCTCCGCCGTTCCTGTCGAACCCTCGACTGTGCAATTGACTGTCGTACTCAATCTCCACGTCCCTGCATTGGAATGTTCAGCTGCCGAAACGTGAGAGTGCCCGGACGATAAGACGACGTCGGGGGGTCCCGGCTTTTTCCGGGGCCAGGGTGGCTCATGTGACCGGTGGGCCACTCTGATCTGCACATTTGCAACGTTCGAAGGGACCATTGAATTTGCTGAATAATTTCTGCATTATTGCCAAAATCCACCAGTAGTGAAATTTAATGCTACCCTCTACTCGTGTACTTCCACATACATTACACACACAGTCCCTTCGGATTTGAACAATTAAGGTGTCCTCTTAACCTAATATCGATTCAAAAATCGATGGTACGGTACAGACAATAACGCGCCCACAAAAAGACAAGGAATTAATGACATTTTTTAAATTCGCTCGTCGAGGTGGGTGCCGTCCCCCCATTTGTCCCCAATTATTCTTGACACTGACTTTTCATACCCACATCCACATTTATATATACGCATATCGTGCCATGTAATTACAGCAAAATCCTTCCATACTTAAATTTTATGTATCACATAATAATTTTTTTAATTACATATATTTTATTCTGTAATATTCTTGAATATTAATTTTACCGGCGTGCTGGTTTGGTCGTTATCTGTTGACACAGTACAATAACGTGATAGTAAGTTACTAACACGGTATGCCAGCTTGATGAAATCCAGCTGATATGATACAATAATGTGGTGAAAATTATGTTGGTGTGTTATGCTAGGCAGATTCGTCAAATGCAACACAAGCGAATCATTAAAATTATAACTCAATTATATTATAAAATTAAATAAATATTATTAAATAAATAATTTTAAAATTATATATATAATTTTTACTATAATTATATATATATATATATGCGCACCTCTGCGGTTGCCGCACGCGTAAATACATGGATATTTGTATGCATGGCGACTTGTATGGAGTCAATTTTCTTTGTGTCTTCCTTATTTTATATATGCATGACGATGATCCACGGTGGATAACTTTTCTGCCCTTGCACTCTTCACCAATTGAATTCGAATTCAATTGAAAATTCCTTTTTTCCAATCGTGCATGCATGATAAGCATATCCTGGAAGAAAATCATGATGAGAGAAAAGAAAAAAGAAGAAGAAGAGGGAGGGCAGGAATGGTGGATGAGCTACCAATTCGGGTGGCCTCTCCCTTATCCGACAAGAAACCCTAGCTACGTCGATCATCCCTATGCGCCGCCACGCTCCGTCCTAATTAGTAATCGACCATGAATCCCACGAACCAAAAGAAATTCTATGATCTGATCCGGTACTCGTGCAACTCATAGAATCGCGATAGTATCTGCACGATGGGTATACTAACTAGCTAGCTGTCGGATTGCTGATTATTGTGTACGTCGCGGCGGTATATATATCCATTCCCATGTCGGGGGCTCCCTCGACGCGGCGGGGTGGGGCGCTCTGGGGAAGACCCAGAACTGAGTCCCGGCTTCGGCTTCGGCCTCGGCCTCGTACACGCTTGGTGAATGGCATACGGCCGATCTATCTAGCCCGGATCCAGTTGTAGATGCGATCGGTGTACGTATGCATGCATGTATAGCACCGTACGTCCATCGGAACCATCGGAACAAGATGATAGATAGGACGTCCTCCGAGCTGAATCCTTCGAGGGCTGCTTTGCAGTGGTCTAATTTTCTCAACGGCAAAAGCAAATGATGTCGCGATGTTTTGTACACGCGTACGATCGATCTGTACGCTTCCTTAATTCCTCCTATGGGTAAAAAGAAAAAGGGGAGACCCGCCTTTTGCCATTCATGACTCGCTGCAGTTGCTTGGTACGCTCGAAGTCCCATCAGCTACACGCATGCACAGGATGTAGGGTTTTTTTTTTTTTCTCTCCTTCTCCTTGGCAGGAGAGCAGAATTTGACGAATTGGATCGATGGCCCTCGACCCTCAATCTTCACACACTCACCTCAATCACCCTTTTTGACCGGATGCATCATTTGTGCATGTACATCCCCTTGCTTTACCGCATATTTATTTATCCATCCATCCATTATTTTCGATCATCACGAGGCGTTTCCGGTCCAATATCACGTACTAAAAAGTCGACCCCCCGTTCGAATCATCTTGATATAGGGTGCAAGTGGGTGAATGTATATCATCATTCTTCAATCTTGACCGACCCCGGTGAACGTGACGTCCACCGCGGTTGAAGAGAGTTTAGGATCGCTTCGATATTACCGTCGAACCGGAACCGGTTTTCCTCCCACGTGGAGCTAATTTCAGTCTACCACGAAAACGAGCTCGAGCCATCACGCGTCCTGCTTTTTCCTCTTCCAAATCCATCGGTTTGAGGATTGTTAGACTTTTAAGGGTTGATCGACGAATTCGAGTACCCAATGTTTGATCCTTGCGGTCGGTCCTTGTAGCCGGCGGGAAATTCACGCTGAGAATTTGGTAGGTTAAACTGTTAGAGATATAATATTCATATATTAAAATATATTATTTAACTTATAATAATATCAATTAAATTATAATTTTATAATTTTATATAATCAAATTAATATCACCATACTATCATCTATTTAATAAGTGAGTTACTCAGTTCTGACTTATGACGAATCACGGTCAGGTTATGTATCTTTATTTTCCTCATTTATATTATATTTAAATTTCATAAAAAAACTACTTACCACTTATAGGATACAATATTCCTTCCTCCCTCGCCGTGCTGTAGTTTGTCTCAGCCCAACCAATACGGCGATCCTATAATCTTTCTTTGTTTTTTTTTTATTATGCAGTATTATTAGAACAACCGAAACACGCCTTGAGAGACTAGTCTACGGTCAAGTCGGAATCCCTAAAAAGGTTACTAACGATCCTCCAAGTCTAGGATTTAATATTTGAATCACCCATTTAGGAACTTAGCGCAAGAACATTAGTTTAATATCAAGTTGGTGATCCAATAACCTTTCATTGAATATGAGGTATAATTATAAACATTTACTAACAGACGAAACCCTAGTTTAAAAAAATAAATTATCCTATATCCATAAATAATTACACTCTAAGCTAACAAATAAGGGGTAAATTTTTTTAATATAAATATTTTTTTTATTTACTATATGCGAGCATGAAATCTGGAAGGGTAGTCTTCCATCAATGTCCTCCGTCAATAGGCTTAGGTGGATAGTCTTTACGTAAGACGAGGTGTAAATTAATTATAAATATGATCTAATTCCGTACGAAAATAGTTTTCTTCCCCCACCCACCCCCAAAATAAGGGCAGACGACTTAAGTCTACGTTGACGGGTCGGTCAATGTTGCGGGATCCAGATTGGAAATTCCTTCCCCTTTCCTCACGTGTTTTCGTGGGGGTAGACTTTTGAATATTCCAATTGAAGACTCCCTCGGTCTATATATATATATATATGTATGTATGTATGCATATGTATATATAGCCAAGAATGAAATATAGGATTGTATTCAGCTTTGGCAACTATATAAGTGGTGGGGTCAGGGGGGATTCAAATTTCTCACGTTCTCGGGGTCACATTACGCACCCTAATTAATCACATTGCCTTTTCACAACGTACGGCTGCTGCTGACGATTGAGTGCTGTAAATTAAATAAGAGAGAGCATGATTTAAAATATTTCATACTCTAATAAATCACATTTAATTTAAATTTAAATTAATTAAGATTATTTATTTATTGAATATTAAATGATTGGCATAAAGTAATTCGACTTTTTCCTCTATCTCCGGCCAGCGGTTGAATGTTCATTTCAAAAGGAGAAAAAAAGGCAAAATTCCTTTTTCCTTTTTTTTTTTAAAAATAAATTTATTTAAAGAAAAAGGGTTTGATGTTCAATTTTAGGCAGCGGCTTACAAGGGGGAAGTTGCGTGGGGGGTTGGTCAAGAGAAAAATCCAAACAAAAATCCCTTGGAATTCCCGTCGCCTGTTTTTGAGTAAATGGAAACATGTAAAATGGTCTAAAATTGTTACGTATGCTAATGTGTTTAATGATCGGCTGATGTGTTTCCGACTTATTTTCCTATGTAGTAGTGGTCATGGTTTTAAAAATCAGATCGAACCGGCCGGTTCGACTAGAAAACCGGTCACTCATCTCGTCCGATTCTTATAAGAAGCTCAATTGTACTTTCAATGAGGTCAATTCTAGTTGAACCGGTTGAAAAATCAGGTGATTTAAAATTAAAAAAATAAAAATATATTATAATATATATATTATTTTATTAGATTTATATGTATATTTTATATTAAATTTTTATTTAATATAATGATTACATTAATAATTTTTATTATAAATTATATTCTATTATAAATTTATTAGTCATATTATTTTATTAATATTATTTATTAAATATACGGTTCAATCCATGATCCCGATCCGAGCCATGAATTTACGCCTATACCAATTCTTGATCCAGTCCGATTGTAAAATCTATGGTAGTAGTAGTAGTAAGGTATATATTTTATTATATTTTTTGACAGAATTATATTGGAAGTCATATGTGTTTGTCGTTTTTTGCACTTGAATCCGGTATGTTTTAAAATGGACATTTCAGTAATATATATTAGATTGCGTAACGTACTTAAAACTTAATTTTAATGTTTCATTGGTGCGGCATGACATATCAGCAAATTTTTTCATCATGCCACGTCGACATGTTATATTAGCAACTTATCAATGTGTCGTTATACCACATCAGTAAATAACGGTCATATAAGCGTACTATTAAAATTAAAATTTAAATATATTATATAAGCAGAATTAAAAGAGTTATTTTACAATATATTAAATTTAAGTATAAAAAAATAAACATATAAAACTTACACTATAATTATAATTATTTTTGTTGATATTGTGCAGTACCCATAGAGAGAGAGAGAGAGAGATTAGGATTAGAAGCAAATTTAAAGAGCCTCTCGTACGTTTGCATATTTACCTTTTTTTTTTTGTAACATACGAAAACTTGCCATCGTGTTTGTTTGACCAAATTCGAATAGATTAAGAAATTCATTTATGAGTTATACATATATATATATATATATATGGATGTCTATTGGTCATTCAGCAATGAGTCTAACCAATGAGATGATGACCATTTGACTTGAATCTTTTCAGGTATCCCGACCCGATCGCAAACTAATTTTGAGGTACATTTCGGTTTAATCAGGGATACTGCGTAATGCAAACAAAAAAAGAAGATATGATGATCAATTTAGTTGGGGTTTGCTTGTAAGACAACAATATGCCCTAGCTATCACATTTGACATACTGAAAAGAAAAATTTATGTAAAAAAAATGGAGATAAATTAATTTTAATGCAGTGATATTATATTTAATTTTTAATTTTCTTTAAGTAGAAATTACTTATATAAATTAATCGATTGACATTAAGCCTCCATCTGTAATTCCATATCTTCTACGTGAAACATACAAAATTATTAATTAATTAGCACTTTCTATCTGGAAGAATGAATTAAATTGTTCGTTTCTACCTTCGAGTCAGAATAAATGTCTGGCATTAATTATATATCCACTTTTTTCAGTGAAATTTGGACAACTCCTTCTCCTTCTTCTAATAGTAAAAAATATATATATATATTTTCTCGACCAGAATATGAACAAATAAAATATTAAATGTAAATAATCGATAGAGATGAGATGATCGTGGATGAATTTTTGGGTTTGAACGATCGATCATGTGTCATTCCACATTCTCACCTAAGTATACAAAACTTTTATTTATTTCAGTCGCACATCAATTGCTTTTTATGAGTTCAAACGAGTCACGATAATTCGGATTTAAGCACAATTTAATGAGGGCTGGCTGAGTAAAGCCTTCTCGAGGTGGATCTCTCTCCATCCGTGGAATTCGACCCCCCGAAAAATCCTGTTTTAAAAGAGAAGAGCGTTAAACACGAATTGTACATAAAATCACAATTATTTTTATTTCCCATGCTATCTAATTGTAAGGCCTCAACTTCATACCGGCAAAATTTTAACCCCGACCGATCCATCCACTGGAATATACAGCTAAGCCTTATTGCAGATATATATATATATGTATAAATCTCCATTCATGAACCAGTAAAAGGATAGGATCATGCAAAAATAAATAGACACATAACATCATATAACGAGAGTCTTAATGGTTGGATTAAGGTCGCAGCTAGACTCTATTTTTCTAGAGTGATCAACCACATTTTCGTGTAGAAGTGGTTGGAATCGTAGCGAATCATTTACATATATATATATATATATTCATTTCACACGCAGATCTCCTCGTAACGGTCGAAGTCCAAATCCAAATCCCCTCCGCAACGGCGACGTGAAAAAATAATGCCGATCATATGTACTGACCAATTAAATCATCAACCGTACGATTAAAATAAGCAGCACCGGCCAGGCCAATAATTTATCTAATTACGTTCATCAACAACAACAATTTTTTAAGTGTACGGATCGGTCGGGTCGGGTCGGGTGTCCCAAAAAAAAAAGGTCGAGCGAGATA
Organism: Sonneratia alba; assembly: GCA_900174645.1. Classification (NCBI taxonomy): domain Eukaryota; kingdom Viridiplantae; phylum Streptophyta; class Magnoliopsida; order Myrtales; family Lythraceae; genus Sonneratia; species Sonneratia alba. The sequence continues at coordinate 3,318,671 of FWPY01000071.1, forward strand.
CACATCCTGTCTTACCTTGAGCATCGGATTTCAAAAGCGCTTTTAGCCGCGGTCTCTCCGAGAGCGTTTCGTAAGGTTCGAAAATCGAAGCTGGACCCGGTGTTATCAGCTCCACCGTGACTCGTTTAGTTCGAATTGTGCCCAAATTCTATGGGAGTTCAGCATAATTCATCCGTACAAGAAGGCATTAAATTCTTTTAAAATTAATAATATTCATGAAAAAAATAAAATAATTTTATTAATTTATTTTAAAACTAGTCGCCATCGCCTCACCGGCGTCCCCGGAGCGCAACAGCACCTCACTCACTGTTTCACCACTCGGTCTGGATATGCTTACTTGCACCCGGCGCATGCGGTGTAGTTCAGTGGGTTCAGGTACGGCTCACGTGAACCGGGTGCTCGCAGCATTTGGCTCTCTGAGCACAACGCGACGGCGCATTCCCCGCTGGCAATAAAACGATTCCCATCTCCTTCGTCTCCTTTCCCTTTCTCCCTTATCTCTCTCCTCCTTTGGATTTTCTCGAAGGAGACAGGCGCTTCTCAATTTCACACAGTCACTCTCTTCTCTCTCTCTAGATTTTCACCCACCGCCATGGCTGTATCTTTGTCCTTCTCCGTTCTCTAGATCGGTACTCGCTGCCGCCGATTTCTGCTGCGGGTGAAAGATGGGGTGCGCTGGCTCGAAGCTCGACGATCTGCCGGCTGTCGGCCTCTGCCGGGAGCGATGCGCTTGTCTCGACGAGGCAATCCGCCAGAGGTACGCCCTTGCCGACGCACACGTTGCCTACATCAGCTCCCTTAGCCGCATCGCCCACTCCCTGCACGAGTTCTTCGAGCTCACGCAGTCTGCCCCCGGGCAGTTCTCCCCCGTCCCCAACTTTCCGCCTGACCGTAAGGTATCCGGCGCTGCCACGTCTGCTGCCCCGGCAGCTCCCAAGGGGGTCGTCGGCGGAGGTGGACGCGGTCACTCCTACTCGAGCTCTGGGTCCCACCTCCAATTCCCGTCCGGCTCTGATGATGAGTCCGGATCAGAGTCGTTCTCCCTCCACCACTCGGGTCACACTTCGCCTGGACACATTCACGGGGGCCACGTTGAGCACACGAACCCCAATCAAGTGGAGGAAAATATGGTGAGTTCCTATCAAGGTGGTTATTTGCACATGAATTACATGAAGAACAAGGCCACGGCCTCCGCCGTTTACGAGCAAACACCTCCAGTGAGCAGCCAGGGGACCATTCAATTCGGTGAATCCTCCTCTTCCTATTATCCCTATCCTTATCGGAGCGCCAACGCTTATCCGCACTATGGGCAACCTAATTATGGAGGAGGTGGTGGTGGTGACGGTGGTTATGGCTATTCATCGTCGACTCCACAAAGCTACAGCGCCTATGGCTACGGCTACTCATCGCAGTCACCGGTGGCAGCGTCGGAGCCCTCCACAAACCCCCCGCCACCACCGCCTTCCCCACCCCGGGTCTCTGCCTTTGATTTTTTGAACCTTTTTGGGACCGAGGCCTATGACAGGTACTACACTCCGAGCCGTAACTCGAGGGACGTTAGAGAAGAAGAGGGGATACCTGATTTGGAGGACGACCGGTACCAGCACGAGGTGGTAAAGGAGGTCGATGGGAAGCAGAAGTTCGTTGATGCTGGGAGCTACTCGAAGTCGGTGGCGGTGGATGACAGTAAATACAGGGAGGCTAGGCCAGTTCCTGCTGCAGAAAACAGAGGAATGGAACACGACGTCCCTGTTATGGATAAGAAGGTTGTTAATGATGATGCTGAGGAGCGGAGGTCTGAGCAGCGGGGAGGGAATGCAGGCAGATCAAAAGGTTTTCAAGGCATTTACGATGTTGTTCGTGAAATCGAGATCCAATTCAAGAGGGCGTCCGAGTCAGGCAATCAAGTTGCAAAGATGCTAGAAGCAGGAAAGCTACCCTACCGCCGTAAACACCAAGGTAGCTTGTTTACGAACTGTCAAACGCTCAGTGAAATCCCTCAAAGCATTTCTGTGCTTCGGACTCATCTTGGTCACATGTATTATTCTGGGATGAAGTTCTGCTTTTGCTTATGTTAGCAGCTAAATTCTGCTGTCCTCAGGAATTATTTGCTCCGGTCAATTTTCACGGCATGATATTTATTTGCAAACTTGGCTTGAATGTTATTGAGACTTTCTATTGTTGGTCAGTTTGATATATTTAGGTAAATCATGCCCATGAATTTATTCTTGCTTTAATTCTGGGGAATTTTGTGAGCACAGACTGAAGATTAATATATTGATTAGGTCCAATCTGATGCATGACAGCTTGATGAATTGTCAATCGTGGACGCTCATAGGTCTATCCACCATCCTGATGTGTACTAGATATTCATGCTTGCTTGTCTTTAAGATTCTAAATTGTTGGATTTTATTTGGAAACAGTGACTTTGAAGATGGTGCAAGTAGTTACTCCTCCTTCATCAGTTGTATCTTCAAAAGCTTCTACCTCTGCAAGTGCTGATCCCTCGTCGTCCTCAGAGGTGTCTGGGCCAGCTTATGTTGAGGAAGAGGTCGGGATGCGGTCAGGGAATCTTTCCTCCACATTAAATAAGCTTTACCTCTGGGAGAAGAAACTTTACGGTGAGGTTAAGGTACATGTGAGCTGCCAACCAAGAACTTTTAATTTACTGTCAAAATCTTGATAGAGTTGATCCCAGTTTGGGTTCATGTCCATCCTCCTATTTCCTCAGAGAGGCACCTTTACTCATTTGTCATCTAACAAAATTTACTTGTTATTGTAAGATTCTAATGCAGGGTCACAGTTGGGTTCACAGCTCTTGGCACATTTGTTCTATTATTCTCCCTTAGGCTGATGTTTTATGCATTTTAATCCTTTTGTAGTCTGAGGAGAAGATGCGTGTGATCCATGAGAGGAAGATCCAAAAGCTCAAGCGGTTGGACCAAAGGGGTGCTGAAGCTGCCAAAGTTGATGCAACTAGAACTTTGATTAGAAACCTGTCAACAAAAATACGCATTGCAATTCAGGTTGTTGATAAGATTTCCATCACGGTAAATAAGATACGGGATGGAGAGCTTTGGCCCCAACTTAATGAATTGATTCAAGGGTATGCCACTGCTGGTTCTTTGCAATCTTCTTGTTAGTGTTATCTAGATTGGCTTCCCTAGTTGTGATGTCATTTGCCTCTGGAAATAATCTGGTAATGACTGGCAACATTGTTCCATCTTCTTGGTTCTTATTGAAATTTACTTGCAACATTTATATTCTTTTTTTAGGGAAAAAATGGTTTTATTGGGTTCTTAAGATGAATGAACTCTGGTGATTTCATAGTAAAGAGATGATGGGTCATGGAATCCATTTGAACACATTTCTGTTACCATTCTGGTATGATGATGAAATTAACTCACATTTATCGTAGAATTTGTATATCCATTGATTTGGTACATTTTATGAGGGATATCTATTTTACAACATTAGAAAGTCAATCAATAGAATTGGCATCTCTCTGGATTCTGTACTTTTACCTCTATCCAAATCTACACAGGCAACCCTTGTAGTATTAAGACGTAAATCAACCCTAACCAATGAGTTTAAGTTTTAGCTGGTCCAGTTGTGCTATAGTTCAAAAAAAAAAAAATGTTTACTTTTGGTTGTAAAGTGACCTGCAATCCTTGGGTCTTCTGACTGAGTGGCTTTAGAGTTCGGTTCAAATTGATCAAGGATTTCCCTTAGAAAAGCGACGAACTGTCTGGGACCTAAGGACAGAAAACTATTTGATTATTGTTGTCATGCACCTATCATTTTTTTTTGTTTGATAATTGTGATACGTGTGGTGGCAGGGTCCTGTGGGGTAGCATTTCATGGTGTATAACATAGAACTTATGAACTTGAAAGAAAACTAGCAACAGATTTAGAAGCATGCTTGAGATGGTGATGGGAATCAATTCCAACCTATTAGTGACATCGAGAAATTGTTTATGTTCGTAATTTGATATATGGTAAATAAATCCTGTTCTATGTTTCAGGTTCACTCAAATGTGGAAATTCATGCTTGAGTGCCATCGGAGCCAATGCCAAGCAATTGGGGAAGCAGGAGGTTTAGGTCCCATCTTGTCAGCCAAAAAGTTCAGCGATGACCATCTCAAGGCTACCTTACTGTTTGAGCGTGAGCTCATAAACTGGACCCTGAGATTTTCGAGTTGGATAACTGCTCAAAAGGGCTTTGTCAATGCTCTAAACAGTTGGCTGCTCAAATGTCTCCTCTATGAGCCGGAGGAGACTCCTGATGGAATCGCCCCTTTCTCTCCAGGCAGGATTGGAGCGCCGCCTGTCTTTGTGATCTGCAACCAGTGGGCCCAGGCCCTTGAAAGGATCTCAGAGAAGGAAGTCCTCAATGCAATGCGTTTCTTTGTGATGACCCTTCTCCATATATGGAAGCAGGACAAGCTTGAGATGAGGCAGAGGATGGAGGCGAACAAGGACTTAGAGAACAAGGTGAAGAATCTTGACAGGGAGGACCAGAGGATACATAAAGAGATTCAGGCGATGGACAAGAAGATGGTCCTCTTTGCAGGGGATGGAGATGATGTCTCAGTGGTGGGGCCAGCCATATATCCTAGTGATATGAGGATCGATCTTCAGGCAAGCTTAAAACGCATCTTTGAGGCCATGGAGAGGTTTATGGATAGTTCAACTAGGGCTTACGAGGAACTCCTGCAGCGGTGTGAGGAAGAAGAAAAGTTGGCCCAAGAACGTGGAAGCGGTTCCTAGAGAGAGCTTGTATTGCTATAATATCTACAGTATCATTCCCAATGCTGCTCGTGAACAAGGTTATTTTCTGGCTGTTGCTTCTCAGCATGCCAGGGGAAAACTTCTGACGTGGTTATGGGCTGAAGATTCTTTACGAGCAGCTTGATCGCACTCGTCACTTCTTGTGCTTGCTTTGCTAGGTTGGAAGTGTGATCAGCTGTCTGAAAGAGTAATTATATTCAAGCCTGTTCTAGGCAAGAATTATTCCCTTGTTCGGTGCTTGGCTAAGGGAGTATTGGCTCATGAACCACCTCTTGGTAGTTAACAGGATCTTGCATGCCACTGAGCTTTGCCAGCTCCTCATGCCAAATCCTCATGGGGTCCATCAGAGCTGTTCACGAGTGGGAATCTGGGTTGCATCCTGCAGCTGGGAGGTTGGAAGGTGGTAGATAGGCATGATATAGGCATGCCTGCAGTTTTGTATGAGTTGTAGCTTTCTTAGTGGATAGAGCCGAAATCTTTCTTATTGGTTGGGGGTGGGGGGGTGGAGACGCAAGTTGAGAAGGTGCCCTTCTTCTTTGTATAATAAGTTAGCTTCTTCAGTTGTTTGTGTTTCTTCGGATTCATTTTCTTCCACTTTCTTGTACTGTATAGATGATTTTTAAGATACGGACCAGACCGGCAACCTTTAGGAGTGTTGTTAGTCATGCGCACCAATGATGCTCTTTTTTTTTTTCTCCTCTTCCTTGTGTTAGAAAGCCATGGCAGGAGTTATGGGTGCAGTTGACTGCAATCCACAACTCCCTAAATGAATTTCGACTCTCTGACAACTCCATGACTCTAACTGGCTAAAACTTCTGTAGATTCAAATCTCATTTCGGCTTATCTCGCAGCACAAGAAGGATGCTACAGTGTGACGGGCATCCTCTGTTCAGGAGTTTGGCGTCCACTGCGTTCTTTCTTTCCCCCTCGTTCTTTTGTCGCAGGGGTGGTTGCAGGAGAATATAAGTCGGCAGGAAGAGTGTCATCAGTGAGTATTCGATTCAGGATCGAGGCGAGAGTGGTGCGACTTTCTCGAAATTTCTCCTCTCTTTGTTCGTTCTTCTTTTGGGTTGGAGAAACGACATCAACCTTTCAATTGTGGTAGGTGCCGGGGTGCCTACCACTGGTTGGGACTCTTGCCCTGATCTCAGAAACGTTTAAGATATTGTCTTAGTTGTCGGCGTTGTGGTTTTCCTCTCCAATCAGACGGCTACAGCTGGCAATTTGAAGATCAGATGACATTAATAACGTGCATGATAGAATATTGCATGTACAATCAATACATGCGTAAGAACTGTCATGGTCGGCTTGTGAGAATATATGCTTCCACTTACACCAACTCTCCATTTAAATAAATACATATTCAGAAAAAAGGTAAACGAAACAGGTCAATCCCTGTGGCCATTTGATCCAATGAAGAGATGCAAGCGATGGAAATCTGAGCGACAGCAAAGATTCCATCCCGAAGCTAACATATTCGGTTCCCACCATGGTGAACTACGTAGTGTTCTTTACTCAGCAATCGACTTCTTTTACTAGAATGCAACATATGATCTATCTTACCTGTGCGTAACAGAGTGATCATCGGGACATCATTTCCACAATCAAGATCGTCTCAGCTTAAATTTTGGTAGGATTTTCGTCATGGACCTCCTGGTCTTAGAGTATAAAATGGGCCTGACATAGGTTTATTTATTAAGTTGAAATCGATAAGGGCTTTCTAGCGAAGACAGAAGACACCGGCAGGTTTGACAACTTAAGGTTCTGAAAAGACAAAGACAGGAGGGGGGAAATAGAGGGAGGAGAAGTGGAAGGAAAAAACAGTTGCAATTGTAAAATCTTCCCCCCATTAAACAGCCTCCGAGGGGGAGCAGCAGGAGCGGAGCAGAGGTACAAAAATCAACGGTTAAAAACTTGTTCTTTTTTGCTGTTCTCTTCTGGACATTTATCACCCGAGAAGAAGTAAACCCATTGAAAGAGGAGTGAGGGGAAGGGACGAGTAAGAGGGAGGGAGAGGAGGAAGGAGCTGTGTGTGTTTGCAGAAGGTTTATAGTCCACTAAAAGGGTTAAATTTTGTGACATGGGTTGCTGTGAATCTACCCTCTCAAAAGAGACCCATCCTGAGAGAGACCCCATGGCTGGAGGCTCGACCTACCAGAGCCACCCTCCGCCGGCAGGTGTTCCTGAACCGGCTCAGGGCGGGGTTCCAGCCTTCTCCGGGTTTAGCCTCTCCGAGTTGGGAGCCGCCACCAGCAACTTCAGCTCCGAATTCATCGTGTCTGACAGGAAGGCCCCTAATTTGGTGTACAGAGGCCGCCTCAAGAACGGTTCGTGGATTGCCGTTAAGAAGTTCAGCAAGGCAGCTTGGCCTGACCCGAAGCAGTTCATGGTAACCTGGCCCAAACCCATGATTACTTTTCTGCTTGCTGTGTCCGCATGTTGCTATTGATTTCCAAAATTAATATAGATGATTTTGGTTGATTAGTCCATAGTTTAATGGTAATGTTTCGCTTTAACTGGTTGTTTTTGTGGTGAAGAGGTTTCCAATTGTGGAACTTCATTTGCTATTCCATCTATCAAAGGGTTGCTGTTCTTGAAATTTCTTTCTTTCTTTCTTTCTTTTTTTTGGTGAAACATGTATTGTGGGTATGCTTGGAATTGAGAATTTATTGTCATGTGCATTGAGCTGCTTTAGTTTCCTTCAATAGGAGATTGCTTATTTTTCTGGTATGGTTTGGGAAGTGGATATACTTCATATTATGGGCCGTCATTTGATAATTAAAACATGTTGAGAGCAAGATGCTTAAAATTGTGATATTGCATTTAGTAGACAAATGAAGAGGTTTCCTTGTTGTTTGGAAATTAGAACATCTCTGCATTTTATGTCTGAGGGCAATGTGTGAGTCATTTGTTTCTGAAGGAAGTTGATCATTGATGTTTTTGAATGCCTTAATAGTTTTCTAGTAAAGGATGGTAAGTGGATATTCTTGTAACCACGAGGTTTATGATTGTCAGGATGAAGCAGGGAGTGTCGGGAAATTGCGGCATAAGCGGCTGGCAAACTTAGTTGGGTACTGCTGTGAAGGTGATGAGAGGCTGCTCGTTGCGGAGTACATGCCAAACAATACTCTGGCGAAGCATTTATTTCACTGTATGTCTTGATATCTCATGTTCATGGATATTTGTAATACCTGCATGTAAGGGGAATTTTATGTTTTTCTTAGATGCATCTGTCTCTTTCGTTTATTTTGGGCAGGGAAGAGCCGAACCATTGAATGGGCAATGCGCCTAAGAGTTGCTTTTTACATTGCAGAGGCCTTAGATTACTGTTACAATGAGGGCCACCCTCTGTACCATGATTTGAATGTCTATAGGGTTCTTTTTGACGAGGTGACCAATCCTCTACCCCCTGCTAGGATTTATTATTTGTAAACATTTTCTTATTGTGATTAGGTATATTGATGTTAGATTGGTTAATAGGATGGTGATCCTCGTCTTTCATGCTTTGGCTTGATGAAGAATAGTTGGGATGGGAAAAGTTACAGTACAAACCTTGCCTATACTCCTCCCGAATATCTCAAAAATGGTAATCTGGTTTTCTTGTATTAAACAGTAATGTTAAGTGCATGTCTCAGAGCGGCACCATTTTTCAGAACCTAATGAGTGCATCTCAGTGAACATTTGATCGTGAACCAATAACAATGCTATGAACAAATATCCCTTGTATATCATGCTTCAAATGGCTTAATCAATGGCAAATGATTCGTTTGATATGTTGCCTTTCTGGTCTTCCTTTCCATTTCCTTGCTATGTTCAGGCATAGTTTTAACCCTTTTTTTCCCCCTAACTGCCATGATCTTTACTCTACAGGAAGTGTCACTCCTGAGAGTGTTATGTACAGCTTTGGCACCATCCTCCTTGACTTGCTTAGTGGAAAGCGCATTCTTCCAAGTGATGTTAGTAATTCAACTCATAAAGCAGTGCTTCGCTATGCAACATTTCAGAATAGTAAATTCTCTTGGGTTGGAAAGGAAATCACTTTTTGTCAAGCTACTTGTTTTGCTGATTGCACTTTTTGGCTTGAGCTGCTAATAGAACAAAAAATTTTCTTCCAGTCAGGACAAATAGACAAGCTTGTTAGGTGTAATTCCTGATCTCTCTATTGGTTCTACAGCAATGATTAGAATTCATGGACTACTTGTATGGGTTACCCTCATTTTAAACAGTTTTGGGGCGAACTTTCACACATTTTGTTTGCTCACCTACTGTAATATCCTTATCTTGTAGAAGTCTGCTATTGATCTATGATCCCTGTGAACTCATGCCATGCAGGCTGTTGATATGATTCAGGACAAAAATAACTTGCTTCTAATGGATTCACATTTGGAGGGTAAATTTTCTGCAGAAGAAGCAACAGTCGTTGTGAATCTTGCATTTCAGTGCTTGCAATATGAGCCAAAGGAGCTTCCCAAAACAAAAGACCTTGTTGATAAGCTTTCTCCGCTGCAAACCCGACATGATGTAAGGATCTCTCTTTTTCATATGACTTTATTCTCCTGTAATTATATTAGTCTACTGTTGGCAGCCTTCTAAAGATAAAATAATCTTGCAATGATGAAGTGACAATTAAGATCCCATATTGACCTAGTTCGATCTTTGTGTGTCTTTCTATTCAAAATTTTCTGACTGAAAATTAGGAGGTTCGAGCAGCTAGAGAGTGGATTGCAATTAATGGCGGATGAGACTAAGGGAAAGTGATTTTTTTCCCCCATATCTGAAGGGTTGTGAATGGGTCTCAGATGTTCCCTTTCAGCAAACCTGATGTTTAATATTGTCTCTGTGTATATACACACATTACATACATAGATAGGTGCAAAATCAGTTCTGGTTCCAATTACTATATATGGTTACAAGCATCCCATGGACAGTTCCCATCTCTTGCAATGCTTGGAATTGAGAAGCACGAGGAAATGCCACAGACTCCTCAGCGTCTGCTCTCACCGATGGGGGAAGCTTGTTCACGCATGGATCTTACAGCAATGCACCAGATTTTAGTTGCAGCACACTACAAAGACGATGCGGGAAACAATGAGGTAACAAAACCACTCTTGCTGTTTGTTTGATCTTCCTATTTTATCTCCTTTACATTTTGTAAGCCATAGGATTATATTCTTTGCAACTCCGAGCAGTTATCTTTTCAAGAGTGGACCCAGCAGATGAGGGACATACTGGAGGCGAGAAAGTGCGGAGACTACGCATTTCGTGACAAAGATTTCAAAACTGCCATTGACTGCTACTCTCAGGTTTGTTCAGTTTTGATATATCTCTAGAACTATGAAAGGGACCATGACATGATTCTGATTCATTGCCGAGTGGTGAACTTCATGCCGCTAATTGACAGATTTTTATATTTATAGATTGCCATCTTTCCACCTCAATTTAGTCGGAAATGATGATAAGACATGGCTTGTTCTTAATCTGTGCTTTTCTTCAAGCAAATGCACGAGAACTCAGGGAGTTCTAAACAGTTTTTCTGTTTCCTGAAATATTTTGAAAATTTCAAAACATTCTGCCAATGTGATGAATAATACTTTTGGCCAGTTGACAGCAATATATTATTAAACATTTCTCTAAATAAAAGCTCAAGCTTTTAGACCTTTTTCATGGGGTAGTAAAGCCACAATTTGAGTCTCCAAGGCCATCCAATTTTACGTAAGTTACGCCTCTGTAACTTCATCACTCTTGCAGTTCATAGATGTTGGGACTATGCCCTCCCCAACAGTCTTAGCCCGAAGGAGCCTTTGCCATCTCTTGTGCGACCAGCCTGATGCTGCCCTCAGAGACGCGATGCAGGCACAATGCATAAATGCAGATTGGCCCACGGCCTTCTACATGCAATCTGTTGCCCTTGCGAAGCTTGACATGCACAAGGATGCTGCTGACATGCTGAATGAGGCGGCCATGCTCGAAGAGAAGAGGCAGAGATCAGGAAGAGCATCTGAATGACAATGATGGCAGAATTGCTGGGGGGGAAAATGAGAATGGAAAAGGCATCTCTGTACGTGAGACACTGATCATCCTTTTGTCTGGTGCTAGCCTTCAAGATTGATTTGGTCTGATATGAGATTAGACAAAAGGATCCATCATCATTCGAGAAAACATTTTACCCCTTCTGGTATCATCTGTTTCGTTTCCCCTTTGATTGGGGACATAGTTATACAACATGTGCCTTCAACTATGTATTATGAAACCGAGAAAGAGTGAGAAAACTGAACAATTCCTGCGAAAGGACCCTTCTTTTTGCTGAAACGGAAAGGGTCTCTCTGAGGCACCTATGCTGCAAGTTTGGCTGAGCAAGACGGGGTATGATATCTCGACTATTATTGTAGATTGTGCGCACAGAGGTCTTGTGTGATGGCCGAGAAGCAAAAATGCTTTTCGATCTTAGTCCATGTAAATTGTTGGACATGCATATAGGCCAGTGTCCAATCCTTGTTTGGCTGCGGAAATAGCTGTTAAACGAAAATGGACGCAATCTTGAGTCAGGATTTCATTCATAATCTTTTTTAGATGAGATATGTAATCGTCGTTCCACCATGCAAGGAAGTAAATTTTAAACAACGTGAAGCCTGATGCTGCAAATGGAATTGGGGAGCTAAATTAGTCGGACCGTTTCGAACTGCTCAACTACGATCTCCAGCCGTGTCCCCATTAACCGGACATCCTGCTGCAATTTCTGAAGAAGCAGATGAGATAACCGTGATCCGCCATCTGTTAGGCAGGAACCAACTCTATCTACAATACTAAAAGAGTAACTCTTTCCTGAACATGAATACATACGAATGACGAACTTTCCTGGCATCAAAAGTTCAAGAGATTAGCAGAAGCAGTCAAGTTTTGGAGCCATGGGCTGTTGAACTGAGTCCAGAAGCTATCCTGGGTCCAGTCCGCCGTGCACTTTGGCAGCTGGAGCTCCATCAGATCTTCAATCCCTGATGGAAGTTTAAGAGAAGCGGTTGTGTTTAATCTCTTCAACTTATCATTCCCGCTTTCCTTCATTAGCTCCTCAGTTGCGATTGGAGCCACTTCCTCTGCTTCCTCTTTTAGCACCGGCTCGCTTGAAGAACTGGCAAAGTCTCCAGAATGGTTGCTGAAGGACATGGTGTCCATCGGGGATGGAGGAGGAGAACAGGAACAGGGAGAGGCTTGAGAGTTATTTATTGCTTCTTCCATGGCAGCCCTTTGCTCCAGCACTTTCATGGGCGTCGCCTTTCTGTATATCTTGCAGAGCACCATGTCCTGCATTGTCAATCGCGTGGGCCGTTACATCAACTACTACCGGTAAACACAACCTCGACAAATCCAAAATTCCAAGCAGAGTCCAAATAACGAACCATGCGAGAGAAGTGGAATTTTGTGATATCATTACCTTAGGCAAGGGGGAGTTATCAGGGAGGCGATACTCGTTCATAACCCAGTCGGTCTTGCTGCCTCGAGGCGCTCTCCCTCGGTAGAAGACAAGAGTCTTCCGTAGCCCGATCAACTGGTTGCGGTCCGACAGCTTCATGATCTTCCGGTCTGACCCGGTGGCTTTCCAAAACCCGCTCCTGGTGGTCCGGGTCGGCCTGCTCAGGCTGCCGTGCTTCCTGTCTCTCGGGACCAAGAAGTACCACTCCCTCTCCCCGTCGATCTTGGCCAATCCTGAAACATATGATGGCTCTAGGCATCAGCAATTTTCTTTTCGACCTGTTCATAGTTGAAGTACAATAAACAAACACCACACACGTATCTATTCTTCTGCCTAATGTGCATATATTGATTCCATACCAGGGAGTTCCCAGGGATCGTGGCGATAGATGTTGAGGACGCCGATGACGTCCAAGCTCAGGCTCTTCCCGGAGACCATGCTCTTGAGGTAGAAATCGAGGAGCTCCACTTCGGTCGGATGGAACCGGAACCCCGGGAGATCGAATCCTAGACCCATATCTTTGCCTTCTACTTAGCTGTAGTGTATCTCCCAACCTGTCTCTCGTCTGAGGTAACGCACGAATGTGGTCTGCACCGAAAGGACCGGCATCTCGGGGATATTTATAGGAACCAATTGCCTCGCTACGGAGACTTATGTCTTGGTTTACACCGTGCAGTATCCCTAGGTCAGCCGAATCGCATCTCGAGACTAATATGTAGTCGGACCGAGATTCATAGGAAAATTTCCGTCGACCTTCCCAACATGGAGTTCGATCCTTGAATCAGCCCATTTGGAGGCCTCTTAAGGGAACCACTAGTACAATTTTAAGTTGGTAACTCATGTCACATTACTTAGACGTCTCTTCTTTTTATGTGGTAAGATTTTAACATTCAAATCTAATGATCCGATGAGAAAGGTAGCTTGATATAGTGGTATCACTCTCGATCTAACAATTAAGAAGTTACATATTTGGTCTGTATAATGAAACTCTCGATACCACATTATTCTTTTATATATATATATATATTTTTTTTATTTTTTTATGGAGAGAAGACCGAGTCAATTGGGAGAACGGTGCGTGGAAGAACGGGGAGTGGAGCCCACGCGGTTTTGTTTTTGGGACATCGACTAAAAGTCCTTATGGATGTTACGGGTCTGAAGTGGACATCCAACATTTACGTATCCTCATGCTTGCCTCCTTCTCCTCCTCTTCCTCCTGCACCGTGTCACTGTTGGATCTCTTCACGAAGTGCGTTTACGTGGTCATTGGACTTGGAAGCCGAGCCTCGGGGCGTGCTCTGGAACCGAACCCGATTGACCCGTTCTCGAACCAGCAGCGTAAGCGCTTCGCAACCTAATGTGACAGATAGTACTCGGTCGCTTCTAAGCGCTCGGTCGAAATTCAGTCGTCAGAGAAGCGCAAAGCAGATGAAGGGAAAAGATGCACAAGACATCGACAGACTACTGATCATATATAGGAAAAAAATTTTTAATCATAATTTAATTCCGATATCAATCAATAATCATCCGTTCCGAACCGGGAGGGACCGTCCACATGAATCTGACTCACTCGACTCGTGACAAGTTCGATTCCGCATGAATCCACCTAACCCGATCCTAGTCTCCACTTGTATGTGCCTGGTGATGCTCAAACATGTCTCTATTTCTTTACATGTTGCCCTTGAAGATTGAAATTACAGCGGTCCTCGTCCGATCTCTCTCTCTCTCTCTCTGTGAAAAAAAAGAGTCCACCGCTTTCTTCTTTTTCATTTTTCTTCTTCCAAATTACAGTAATTTAACACGTATTAGAAGCACTCCGATTGGTGGGGGTGTCAATTTCTCGATCTGCCAAAAGTCTTACTGTTAGTGGTGGACCATAAGACGAAAGACAGTTTAATTTAAAAAAGAAATAAGAAAAAAGACTTGAATGGTGGTAAATCCTCGACTCTTTCCAGATTAATAATTTCGATAATAATGATGCGAATGTCCCAAGAAGGGCATAAGTCCGCGTCGTCGACGGTTCGATTCCCCTGCATTTGCGAGGGCATTATCGTACTTGAAGGTCCGAAGAAAAGAGGATTGGTGGGGTCACAATCGAGATATTTGACTTCCAAGTCTACCCTAAAGACTTGACAGGTCGACCTCGAAGGCTTGGGAGGGCTGAGCATCCGAGTGATTCTCGGGCCATCATCATCATCGGCTTGCCCTCCTCCACATTTGATGCGCACCAAAATCTAACGTTGTGCGTGATCCATACGGCTCCACCCCCCACCCCCGATTCGAGGAATACGTCTGTCTTTCGAAACGGTTGATTCATGGCAGTTTTGGTCGACTCACCTCGTGCTTGTGCCCATCAGGGAAAACGTAATCATGTGACCCCTCGTGGCCTTAGCCTTCGATTTAAGCCGCATATAGCTTCACATCACCAAGTGCTCAAGGTATTGTTTGGATTATTCATGGTCGCTCAAGAAGACCGCCGTAAATCGACCCGGAACGGCCTGGCAACGTTCTATATATCCGATCTTAGCGGAAGCTACACGCTCTACATATGGTCAGGCCGGTGAATCCTTGCCACGGCAATTAAGCCAACAGCCAATGCATATGAATGAGTCAAGTGCACGTGATTTGAGAACCGACTAGATGCCCCGAAAAAAGGCCCAAACACTTACCACAACCACCGACCGTGGATAAGGGTTATTATCATCAAGTGACATTTTTCATGTGATTTTTTATATCCCGAGTCCATCCATCGATGGCGATCAAAATGTGATCCTAGGAAAAAGTGTCAGAATATTCAAGTCTTTTATGACTACGCGTAATTCTCTCGACCGTCCTCCGAACAGTGCAACAATTTCTCTAGTCGGTTGTGTGGATAGTTGAAAACCCAGCCCCCGAAAATTGTGGCTCCGCATTCAGTTGGTCGGACAACGCTGGACCCTTTCGGCCCATCCAACATCCTAACTGGGCCCGAGCGAACTGTTCTACCAAGCCCGCATTATGTCTTGGGCCGAGCACACATATTGCGGAGTTAATTACAAAAATTTCCTCTCTAATTATTAATTTTGATCGACCCATCCGCCTATCTGTCCATCCATCCATCCATCTATCTGACCTCTCTGTTCTCCAAGCACCTTAAGTTTCCTATTCGAGGTGCTTAATTTACATATACGGTACGTATAAACCTATCGAATTTGGCACATCCCCTTCGCGGGCAACGTGCTTCGCTTCGAAGCCTAATTCGTTATCACTGCATCAGGCACACCGAAAATATCACAACGCGATCATGATGATCGAATTAGCACGTTTTCTTCCCATCGAACGTACGGATTCTTCCACTTTTGCACTTAGTGGAGGTGGGGTTGAATTTTTCCGCTCTGTATATATACATCGAGTTTGGGGCCCGGCATGGCCTAACAAAGGCAAACGCAATTAATTAAATAAGCGAGGAGTTAGGCACCTGCCAACTAGTCTCAAGAATTCGAAGAGCATTTTGATCCGAGAATTGTTTGGATTACGAGTTCTATCAAGGTCGTAACGGTGCGTAACCATGTAATTAGGTTATAGATCGAGATTTAAGACTGTTGTGTTTGGTACGTGACGGGATAAGAATTCTCTGAACGAAAATTTGAAGACTGGAATAGGCTCTAGGACGATTGACTTCCGCATTTTTAGTCTCGCGGGCTTGGTTGCATTCCAAGCAAGCGTGCTATGCGTGCACCTGACCTAAAAATATGAAAGAAAATTCAAGTTGGAAGGACAGTCCGACTTAACGTTTCCAACGTTCAAAGTTCGTAGATTGACCAGGTGAATGGAAATAAGTGAAAGGTTGTTAATCAAAGAAAACGAGGGAGCACACAAGGAATCAATGTCGAACCAGACAACCAACTTGACGGTATGCCACGGCGACCCTTTGAACGATCGCATCGGATCAGTTGCAAATTTCGATAAGTAATCCAAGATCTTACCAACAATATATTATTATAATAAAAAAAAACTTTGAACTTGCTCAATTCATACGACAATGAAACTTAGGATTAAGTAATTATGTAATTTGTGCTTTGAAGTGAGGATCATAGTTATACTAAAATGTCAAAAGAGCCTGAATCAATCGCATAGTCACTCTATTCATAAAAGCAACTTCACATACATACATATATATATGTGTGTGTGTGTTTTATTGATTTATTTTTGCTGTCTTTTTTGTTGGTTTTCCACTCAAAGGTTCCCGATTGCTACGCGGCATGATTGACATCTCGACTCTATAAGTAGAAGGAGAGGAGCAAATTTGCAAGTGGTTCATTATTCTAACGTTTGCTTCCTTCATTCTTTCTCCTCCTGTGGAAAAATTAGAACAAATCACTCTAGTGTCAAAGATGAAGGTAATGCGAGGAAATTAATGATGTTAATTTGGAACAAATCGTAGTGGTGGTAGTAGTAGTAGTAGTAATATACAACACTCGGATGATTATGGAAATAAAAAATAATTTAAGAAATGAAGGCGTAAATTTAGATGGAGTAATTAGGGGGCATTTATAAAAAAAAAAAAAAAAAAAGAAAATCGGCAAAGGAAAATCGAACTCGGTATCTGATGCTGCAGAGCTGGAGAAGGCAAGACATCACTTCACAGAACTAATCTGAGTTCGACAGAGACTTGAAATATATATATATATGTATGCATATACATATGTACAAGCATGTGAGTGTAGTAAAGTGTTTGTCATCACCAATTGACATCATTGATCATATGATGTAGATACCACACCATCAAGCGTGCCCTCGAAAAGTCTCATATGTAGATACCTCACCATCAAGCGTGCCCTCGAAAAGTCTTTGTATGTATGAATGCAGTTTTATTAGTTGTTTTTTTTTTGTTTGTTTTGCTTTTAATCGTGCGTTGGTGGAATCGATGCCTTTATTGCCTGCAAATCACGAAAGCCTCACAACCCATTTGATCCCCACATTCCAAAAGCCAGGGTATATATGTGTTGCGTCATGGCTGGTGCGCCGAATCGAGTTCGAAGACAGTCCGCTGCCCCCCCAGAGTCGTGGGGAGCTGAATCGAGATCCGAGTGCATGCGTACGTCTGGCGCCGCTCGCTCGTCAGCAGCTTGAAGATCGATGGGTGCATTTGGTATATATGTTTGTCTGCCTCTATCTTATTCTTGTGACATTTTCAAACACCAAGTGCGGAAAGTTTGGTGTCTCTTGAATTCTCTGGCCTGTCCTTTTATTGGCGAATTGCTGTGGGGATATATGCAGAAACGTTTGAGTGGTGAACTTTGACACACACACACACACACACACATATATATATATATATGTGTCTGTGTCCAAGTTGGTAGGAGTAGTGGCCACATTGGCCTATTCCACCGGCCGTACTAAACACAATTATGCCTCTGTGGCTGTGTTTCTAGCTAAGATCAGATAAGACAAATGCTCGGCACGTGGACGAAAGGGAACTACCGACCATGGAAGGCCATGAATGGTGTCAGCAAATTGAAGCATGAGTCAGGCTCCAGCCAATGAATAGCGGCAAAGAGCCACGGTTCTTCCAAGACTCTCGATCGATGACCGAGTCCATTTTGACATTCTGATATGGATCCAGCAGCTCTGCTAGGGAGATGTGTGGCCTCGGAAGACGGACATGCTCGGACGAACATGGTGGTGGTGAACCATGAACCTAGAGCTAGAGATGCGTTCGTTCTTCACGGGCCAAGTTAATAATTAATGGGGAGCAAAGATAACATCGAATCGGACCCGAATATCGGCTTGTTCGAGCTTTTTGGTTCCGAATGGTAACACTAGAGAGAGACTAGCAGGGACTGGGATTGGCTTCTTGCCGTTGTGAATGCTTGGAGTTACATGTGGCACAAAATGTTGTTGCCCAATTACGTAGCCTTGGCGCAAGGAGAACTGATGAGGGTGCCTGGTTTGTGAGAGGGCACGCACTAAGGATAAGATAGAAAGGAAAAGATCATAGCACATATAGAGGCATAGGAAGACCATGGACCACGGCACCACCATTTATGGGAAAATCGTACATACGTATAAATTTAAGGTATATTCTATGGTAAAATTGTCGTCGATCAAGAGACGCGAAGGGATCGGTAATTCAATTGTAGTTCGTCAGACTCTCTCCGTAAGTTTCCATTTCCTACTTGTTTACCTTTTTTTATATTAACTTTTAATCCCATTTGCGATTTTTTCTCTTATAGAAGAAAGACAGGCACGCCGGATAGAAACCACGAAAATTATCGTAGGCTATGCTCTGGACAAGAACCCATTCTAGTCATTTGGGGAACTCTTGAATCACCTACTTCGCCTGCAGTCCGCACTTGTCGATTGACTGAAACACAGCGTCGGTCGGCCTCTGCTGAAAAGAGCTAAAATTATTGTAAGGTGCTGTCGGGCTGTGATCAGTCTATGGTCGTCTGGTGGGGATCCCACCACAGGTCTCTTGTCACGGTACCAGTCGTGCCTGACTGGGTTCGAGTTGTTACCCCGATGCCGGTGGATCGGATAGTTTTACCACGAAAAAAAATGGAGTTTGTGGATTCTCTTCATCGTAAGAAGAATACCTAGACCATCACGCCCACGGCTGAATTCCGACTCTCTCTCTCTCTCTCTCTCCTTCCCCTTCCATTCCACGTACTACTGTTATCGTGAAGCTTCCCCTTAGACACTGAAAAACTGCCAAAATGGAAAATGGAAAATGGAAAATGGGGCTGTGGACCCACGACTTCCTGGGGAAGAGTTCTTTTCCCTTGTGCGTTTGATCTCTCGCACATTCATTAGAAGTCTCCTCACGGTCACTGCAATGGGAATAGCCACGAAACTCCTAAGAAATTCGAACCGATCGTGACTCCAAGTCGGATTAACTTACGAAGAGATAAAATACTCTAAATTTAAATCTTCTTTCTTCACGAAATCTGATCCCCCAACACGTTAATGGTCGGATGAGATGCCGAACGATCTCAATCGATCCGTGCCGGTACGACAACGTCATTTACCTCCTTTTACATGAAGATCAGAAGCAGTAAATGTTCCACCCCTGCACGCACGTTAAATACTTCCGAGTCTTGAGTTTACACGATCATAATCTAAGTATTTCTGATTTGAGACCGAAAGGCGACGAGGTAAAGAGAGTCTTCGAAAGTATGGCTTCTGACTGCAATCTCAGATCGTCCTATCACCTCGGCAGGCACCATCTTGTCTGGATTTTCGGCCCCATTTCGCAGGCACTCCTCGAGAGATTAGTATAAATTAGTGTATCATCAACAGTCTGCACCAAAACATAGCTCGGCTAGTCTTAATTCTGGACAAGCCGACATAACCGTCAGAGTTATTCTGAGTAAGTCCGGTAAAAGTAGACGGAACAGACTTGGGTTCCACCGGATTGACTTTGCCTTCTATTTCGATTTAAATTAATAATATTTATTTTTTGTTAGTTGAATACTGGAATTTAGTGCCATATAAAAGTTTAAACTCCGATGCCAATGCCTTGACCACTTGATTGGTCACAAAATTTATTGATTATTCGATTTTTTTAATGGGATTAATTAGATATTTTCAAGTTAAAATGTGCTATATGAAGCTCTAAAGAAAGATTATGACCATTACATGCGCGTATCGATGTGCCTAGCTGTCACGTTGTAACTTTTCTCACTTAGCACGAGAAAAATGATGTACAGCATAGGAATACCCCATTTTCTAGATGTATCATATTCCCCGTTCGATTTATTATATGTATATTATTCCCTAGTATCTCATAGAGGGCAAGAAGCTGGTGATATTACGTGTTAATACGATATAACCGTCTAATAAAAAAGGTATAAATCTTTAAAAATATCGGATAACTACTAAAAAAGTAATTATTATATAAAAAAATAAAGACGCAATGAAGTAATATAATATAATAATGGTATAAGATATTAGATACCTCACTTACTATGTTTTCATTTTTCTACTATTGGCATTATTTTAATTGAATTACTACATATATATATATATATATATATATATATACACGCAGTAGCATAGGAGAAGTTTCCTTATTTTGTGCCTTCCAAGCACGCGGAGGAAATAGCCGCCCGGCGCGGAAAAAGTGTCTCGTGGAGCCAACATGTTCCACGTCGTTCTAAGCAACGTCACCATGATGACGTCACACAATCTACGTCGTTTCCATATAGCAAGGCAAGTATACTCTATCTTAATGATATTAATATAAGCTAGTAATCCATATATATATATATATATAAAGCTTGTATCTTTTTTTGACCGGTACATTTGGGTGTTACATATGTTATCATAACCCATTTAGACTAACAATCATAGGAAAAAAAAAAAAAACAGGTTTTTCACGTTCGTATTGCGGATTGTCTTGAATTGGTGGAGGACTGTGTGTAAGCCCCTTACTCGAGAGCCCGATGAGAACGGTGGAGTTCCAAGGACGAGCTCGTCACATATAAGTGGCTCGTAACAAATGGCTTATGAAAATAAATGAATAAAATTAAGCGAAAATCTTAACATGTTGAATAAAATCTTCAAATCACCTCCTTAACTCATTCCAGTCATGATTATATATTAGGCATGTATTATATAAGGCGCTCTATGTGTAATAGCTCATAAGAAATTTACATTTACGCTACTTATGGTCATTTTTTATTTTAAGTTATCTAGAATTAGAAAATAAGTTTTTTTTTATTATTAACTTTTACCCGACGAATTTACTGTCTAATTTACATTGAGCTCCCGTGTCGTAAGCACCCGCGTCACAGTCATCCATTTGTATTTACGTTTACACGGGAAGCGCTTACCATACATACATACATACATACATATATATATGTATGAAAACGAGGCGTCTCCTGTCTGCATAAAATTTGACTGAGCTTTGTGCCCAACCACCGCATTGATCACTGAGCACACAGGGGAGACTCGCGATCCAGCTCACGGTCAAATCTCTTTGTAACACCCCGATTGCTGCCGAGTTCAGGTTCGGAGAGCCGCCACTGATGGGAGAGGCGGCCGTCGATCCGCACTTCGAAGGGTACAGCAACCGTGTGGCCTCCGTGCCGCCCAGGACAGCACACGTCGTCCGGGTCGATGACGATGGCTCGGAGGAGGTCGGAGAGGATGCAGTGGCTCATGGATCATCGGGGAACACCCAGCCCAGGACCACCGAGTCATGGGACGCGTGGCTCCCCATCACGGAGTCGAGGAAGGGGAACTTGGCCACGGCGGTGTCTCACTTGGTGTGCTCGGGGGTCGGGTTTCAGTGTCTCCTGCTTCCCGTTGCGTTGGCCACTCTCGGATGGTACTGATTCCATCAAAATCGCATAACCAAATTCCTTCTGTTTTAAAATATTAATTCGTAAATAAACATTTCTCACCCTTTTTTGAGATAAGATTTTTCTTCTTCATTTGTTTATATTTTTTTTCACGTATAATTGCGATTTATTTGTTCCATGATTGAGATTTATCGCGTCAGCTAATCTCTAGATGGAAATGGATATCTACGTCACTTCAATACCTAACGAAGACAGCGATGATGTGTCTTTCCCTGCAGAAGCGATGAATTCGGGTTGATAATGACCTCACAGAAAACATCGATTTGCCATGTGCAAAAGTAACTTTTGACATCAATAGTGTCAGGTAAATCGGATGTGATGGGACGTGCCAAGGGATGCATATGAAGTGGAAATGTATAATCTTCTAATGAGTTAGACATCGGTGTTTGATATGGTTATGGCTAATTCGTTAGTAGTGATGTGTATATATACATATATGCATTTGGTGCAGGGCATGGGGGATATCTATTTTGACCGTGGCATTTGCTTGGCAGCTCTACACCATATGGATCCTTGTTCATCTCCACGAATCAGCCTCGGAAACCCGCTACAGCCAAGACCCCCAACGCACCAGCCGTTCCTCGGAAACCCGCTACAGCCGATACCTCCAACTCACCATCTGTTCCTTCGGTCCGTATACCTGAAAATCGATTACTATATAAACACACTCAATCTCAGAGAAAAATGCGCCTTTTGTATATGTCTGAATGAAAATCAAATAGTCAATATCTATATTATGTATACATACTATTGATTTTAGGACCAAAGCTAGGCAAGTTATTGGGAATCTTCCCTGTAATGTACTTGTCGGGTGGCTCATGTGTGATGCTGATCATCATGGGTGGGGGAGCCATGCGCACGCTATTCAGGATCGTCTGCGGGGATGCTGAAACGTGCCGCGCCAGGTCAGTCACCGGAGCCGAGTGGTTCCTGGTCTTCATGCTCATCGCTATCGCCATTGCCCAGTTCCCCAACCTGAACTCCATCGCCAGAGTGTCGCTGGTAGGGGCCATCACCGGCGTGGCGTACTGCACCATCATCTGGGTCTTAGCCGTCAGGAATGGCCATGTTGGCGGCGTGTCGTATGTGCCGCTGCTGAAGGCTGCTGGGAAGCCCGGCTGGGTCAGGGCTCGGGATGCTTTGAACGCTGTCGGGATCATCGCTCTTGCATTCCGAGGACACAATCTCATACTCGAGATCCAGGTGAGGCACATCAGCTTTCAAGCCAGAGGCCGTTCCTTCATCAATAAAGTTTGAGGCTCGTAATTGTGCTCATCGAATCCATGCTTGTGGAAAACCCGTCAAATCCAAGAATTATGTTACTGTACCATATCAAAAATGTAATTTAAAACGTGACTATGACAAGACATCGGTTCTGGTCTTCTCATGATAGCTTGTCGTGCTGCAGGGGACATTACCTTCGAGCCCGAAAGAGCATTCCAAGGTGCCCATGCGGAGAGCAGTGATGATATCTTATTCAGTGATCCCCCTTTGCTTTTATCCTCTTGCAATCGGTGGCTTTTGGGCTTACGGCAATAAGGTATCATCAGACAAGTTCTCGTCCTTCTTGATCTCGAATTTCGATTAGCTGGACATGAAGTTTCTGATGCCGACTACGATCACTGCTGAATTTCCAGATACCGAGCGGAGGGATGCTGAGTGCAATATCCGACCCCAACATGCAGCACACCTCGAAGTTCCTCTTGGGCCTTGTCAACCTTCTGGTGGTACTCAACGCCCTGACCGTGTTCCCGATCTACGCAATGCCCGTGTTTGACAACCTCGAGATTCGCTACACCAGCATCACTGGCTGCCACCGGTGCACCCAAGCCGCACGGACGTGCCTCCGCCTCTTCTTTGGCGGGCTTGCGTTCCTCATCTCGGTCGCCTTCCCCTTCCTCGGAAGCCTTGGCCCCCTGATCGGAGGCCTGGCCTCTCCGGTGACTTTTGCTTATCCGTGCCTCATGTGGGTGAGTATCACGAATCCCCAGAAAGGAAATGCCGCTCGGCGGCGGCTCAACAGGGGCATCGGGTGCCTTGGCTTGATCCTCTGCGCTCTCTTGGTTGCTGCAGCACTCTGGAATCTGATCGATAAAGGCCTTCATGCTAACTTCTTCAGGCCCTAACAACCTGGTACTTGGATGTGGAATTTTTAGAGCCCACTTCCATGAATATCGGGAACCTCTGTAGCTGATCAACGTCTTTCACATTTCCTGGAAAGACAGTTCACTAACAGAACGATGGGCAACGTTTAAGAAAGTACAAGATGCATGTGGAAATGATTAATAAAGATGCAAATTTTACCGATGTAAGTCAGGAAGGAGATGCGGAGTCTCCGGTTTTTTCGGAGATGAAGTGACTTGTGTTAGCGGCAATAACATTTTAATCGCAAAGTAAACTCATATGACAGTACAATTAATAGAAATGGAAAAACAATTGAAGTCGAGATATGCGGCAATCACGGTATCCTTAAGACTATTTCGACCCCTCCTGGGTGTGCTGAGGTAGTTTGGTCAATTGTCTCATAGAATACAACGATGATAAGAGTCGAGGACAGCACCGGATCTTGAGCTCGGAGGCGAACCAACAGATGATAGAACACCAAGACAGAAAGTTATACTCGAAAACCAGAGAGGAATTGTCTTTTCTATTGAGCAATCTGCTCAATATATAAGAAGAAGATATGAGTAATGACTTAGCATATCAATAGGCACAAATAGCCTTTCAATTATCGAATTAAGAGTATGTTACCATAAATCTATCCCTTAATGGCTGATTCATCGTTAATCCAAACATTAAGAACGGATTCAACGAATCATTTACAAATAACCTTTAATTGTTAGATTATTAAGAACAAATTTGAAGAATCAATTAGAAATAGTCTTTAATTGTCAGATTAATGGTATTAATCAGCCATTAATGACAGATTCATCATTAAGAATAATTCAACAAATTTGAGTATTAAGAACGAGCATTTAGAATAATTCAATAAATCCGAAAAATTAATGTATGAGAATAATTTCATATTCATAATCAAATAAATACTTTTAGCCAACAACTTGATGATGGAGAGTATCCCGAGAAAAGATCTCCCTGGCAATAGGTGAAGTGTAATCGACTTTGCGGCTCATCTTACAACGAGTCACTTAGAAGATGAGAGATCTATGGACTGTCTACGGCATCCGCAGCATTTAGCATACCTGATGAACCATCGACGATGGTGGGTTCTCACCTTCCCGACTATCTGGTGCGTACGTTCCCAGCAAGTCGGACTCCGAGCTGATTACTCGATTCCATTGAAAACCGATTTCGTGCTCATCGTCCAGAACCGATGTCAAGCCCGAAAGGACTTATCTTAGAGGAGCAGATTTACCAACAGAACTGACGCCTTGTATCTGGTTCTGGTTCTGGTTCTGTTTCCTCACGAAGGTTTCAGGACAAGAAGCATAACCACTGCGACCATGTGTGTTGTTACCAACAGAGCCCTTTCTAGCGTCCGCATCCCTTCTCATTCACCGGCAATGGCCGATTTTTGTAGCAGGAAGTCCTCGTCTCTGCATTTCCCCTGCACAAGTTTGCTTGGCCTGTTTATGGCGGAAAACTAATCCAGGTAGGCAACTGCCGAAGTGTAGGCGCTTGAAACAGAAAATCCGACAGCCTGTCCACACTCGTAAGGCAGCACCTATTCTTAGTAAAGCTTACTGATTCGGTGATGGAACTGTTCCGTGGAGATATTGTAAACCAGACAGTCGTACGTGACGACTGTAAATTTGAACGAAGAAAGTGAATTTTGTCCATAATATAGCAAAATTGTTTCAAACCCTAGTAAAGTTATGAAGTTTTGTTTTTGCCCGATCAGTCTTAATGGGTTTGATGTCTTGATAGAGCCCAAGTCCCTCTGCACGGTCGTGCACCCTCGAGCTCAATCCCGGATTCACCAGGACGGGAAGGGACGGCTCTACAGTAGAGCAATGTACTCCGGTCAGCTCCTCGAGCCGAAGCAACTCGGAATTCCGCAGAGGTCACCTGACCCAACCAATCACACTGGAAGTCCAACCAGCACACACCTGACCGGAAAAGGGAAGCGGTCCAAATCATCTTCCGATTTGACCACTGGGTCTAACCCCGTTCGTGGGAAACTCGGTCTAACAAAATACACGAAAAAATCTATCTGAAATCAAATAAGATATATTCAACTATAGTAAAATAACTAAAAATTAAATTAGAATTATGAAAATGTCACCATAATTAGGTCTGTGAAAATGTTTAAAAAATTATTCCAATCTTATACCTATTTTTATTTTAAGTAATTTTGCATTTACGGGTATATTTAAAAAAAAAAAAAAGAAGACACAGCATTTTGAGACGTACTTTGCGTCTGTCGCCCATGCTTTCTGTTTGGCACTTCGCCTCTCTCGTCGTGACACGGATTACGCATTACGCGCGGTCACGCAGCTTCAACAGCCTCATCTTGTCCGTCCTCCTCCACTCTCACCACTTCCCGAAAAGCTCTGGTCTTTGCTCTCTAGCAGTCTCTGCTGTTGCAATCTGCGATCTAATCCCACCGACAGAGATGGTGTTCTCGACGCTTAGCTTGTCTCCACCGCTGAGCCTCCGCTACCTCCCGAGGAGCCGCCCCGGCGCCTCCAAATTCCCAGTCCGATGCTCCGCCTCGGTTTCTCCGACGACCCAGTCCAAGTCTGCAATCTTCGACCTCAAGACTTACTGGACGACGCTGATCGGGGAGATCAATCAGAAGCTGGAGGAGGCGATCACTGTTCAGTACCCTCAGCAGATCTACGAGGCCATGAGGCACTCCGTCCTCGCTGAAGGGGCCAAGCGAGCCCCGCCTGTCATGTGCGTTGCCGCCTGCGAGCTCCTCGGTGGCTCCCGCCTCGCTGCCTTCCCCACCGCCTGCGCCCTCGAAATGGTATGACCATTTGAATCCCGATTAAGACTATTTATCAGCATACAAGCATATCGATCCTTGTCATAATCGTTATGCAATAATTCGCGGGTGAAGTACTTTTAACTTCCCTAGTTTTCGAGTTTTAGTTAAGCTGAAGCTAGAATAGACCATGAGATTGATAGGATGTGGAATTGGTTCAATTTTGGAATCATGTCTGGGAATGTTGCATTCCAGTTGCATTCCAGTTGATCAGTGCTAGTATGAGAGCTCCTGTTGATTCCTCTGCGGTTTCCTTTCAACTAAATTGAGCTGATGTTAATCTTTAAAAAGGAAAATCGAACTCGTGGGGCGGTGCAGCACTGCTTCTGTTACAAGTTGATGTATTTTCTGAAGGTGCTATAATGGGGTCTCAACCTTCAGCTGCACGAAAGCCAGAACTGGGTCCCAATGTTGGTCATTGGCAGGCCTACGTTCTCATATGGAATGGGACATTCAGTAAGGCCTGATGAATAAGGATATGTGTCAGATGAAATTCACAGCTGTGATATATAATCGCATACATTCTCCCAAACATGGTACTACAATTATCATATGTATTTCTGTTGTTTGATCGATATCTTATCGATAGATGAATGCAACTGTTACATTTCTATGGGTCCTCTTAAGCTTTTTCAGTAGATTGAGCACGTAATATCGAATTTAACAAGTCAACTTCTCACTTCAGTGCAATTATACGCTGTCATAGATTGGGATATTTTGGCATACAAGTGTTCATCCATTATTGTTCATGAAGCAATTGATTCCATTCACTTTGTGGTTTCTATTAGAGCATCTACCGTTTTTCTTGTGATTGTTCCGCAAAGTGGTGGTTATGGGAATGCTTTCTTGTGATTGCATTAACTGGTGGAGGTAGGACAAAGCATTCCTTTTCTTGGTCTTTCTGGACGAGAAATAGGGGAGTGCTTGTTCTTGGAAGAAATCAACTTCTGTGAGGGGTGATCAATGTGAGGCCAAATACTGTTTTGTTTGAAAAACTCATTCCACATATGAACAATCAAATGTTCTGATAGTCATGTTTTCTCATATCAGAAATCTAAACTGATGTTTTTTCTGTCACGAGCAACTGCTCCCTGCTCACTGGATGATAGTAGCCCTTTCAAATATCAGGATGAAGGTTGCTCCACTTCTCTAGCAAATTGCAACTCCTAACGTGTTGGGAGATTGCTTTAAATATTCAGACTTCTTAATTTGTTGGGCCTGTGAAATTCTTGCTTGTCAAACTAAAGGGACTTTTATGATTTAAAAGAAATCAATTTACAAAGTGGGCACTTTGATCAGGTCCATGCAGCATCCCTCATCCACGATGATCTCCCCTGCATGGACGATGACCCCTCACGGCGAGGCCAGCCCTCTAACCACACAGTTTACGGTGTTGACATGGCAATCCTTGCAGGGGATGCACTCTTTCCACTAGGCTTCCGCCATATTGTATCCCACACGCCCCCTGACCTAGTCCCCGAGCCCTGCATCCTCCGTGTGATTGCTGAGATTGCCCGTGCAGTGGGCTC
The DNA here is from genome assembly GCA_900174645.1 of Sonneratia alba. NCBI lineage: Eukaryota > Viridiplantae > Streptophyta > Magnoliopsida > Myrtales > Lythraceae > Sonneratia > Sonneratia alba. Next base: position 3,346,757 of record FWPY01000071.1, read on the forward strand.
CACCGGCATGGCTGCGGGCCAGTTCCTCGACCTCGAAGGTGGGCCTGATTCCTTTGAGTTTGCCCAGGAGAAGAAGTTTGGAGAGATGGCTGAGTGCTCCGCCGTCTGCGGGGGCTTAATCGCCGGAGCTGAGGACGAGGAGATACAGAGGTTGAGGAGGTATGGGAGAGCTGTAGGAGTCTTGTATCAGGTGGTTGATGACATATTAGAGGAGAAGACAAAGGGTAGTGGAGTGAGCAAGCAGGAGGAAGACAAGGAGAAGGGAGGGAAGAGCTACGTTCAGGTGTATGGCGTCGAGAAGGCTCTTGCGGTAGCGGAGGAGCTCCGTGCTAAGGCCAAGAGGGAACTGGGTGGTTTTGACAAGTATGGAGACGGCGTGATCCCTCTCTACAGCTTTGTCGACTATGCAGCCGATAGGGGCTTCAGCGTCGGCGGGGAGTCCAGCTCGTAATAAATAAATATTACGCTCCTAGTAGGATCATCATCCATCACTAGCAGTAAGCTCTCGTCCCTTTCCTTACCAGGGTAAAAACGTTTCTGCGCGGTGAGTAAGACTGTATATTCCGGCATACAAGTCGGATTGACCGTCTGTCTGGTTGGCTTAAAGAATTTATCTCCGGGGAGATGGCTGGGAACGTCTGAAAGTCTGGGCGATGATCATAAATTACCTGGATGTGTGAAACGAAGTTACAGGTTTTGGTTATGGGTCGGTTGCTTCTTCTCCTTCTCTGTATCGCATGGAAGGTAAGATAGCTCCTGATGTTCCCGAGGCAGCCAGTGAAGCTGAATGAAAGCCATACATTTTTCGCCCTGGTGTTGACATTTCGATCCAGATTCTTACGTAGTAAGTATGTAATACAATCCGTTCTATGGATGATCGATCGGATTGGCTCCAATCGTCCTCTTTCAAAACTCAATCTTTGAAGACTTTTCCCCGGCCAATTGATCTGAAAATACACAAATTTCGCACGTTTTGTCAATTCTATTACGAACCATCAATTATTTATTTATTTATTAGAATGGTCGTTAGCTTTCACGTTTTCTCCACCTCTACCGTATTTCCATAAAAAAATGCTAGAAGAATGCACTAACAAAACCTAAAAAGCAGGTGAAAAATCTGAAATTCGTCTTGACAATTGAGCGGTCTTCCTTACTTGCCCTAATTCTTACGGGCATGGATCTTTGACGGCGACACTCGGAATGACGCTCGCAGGAAGCAGGTATTCGCGGCGCCTAGGAGAGGAGTTCAAGCAAAGGTCGACATGGGAATGCAAAACTCAGGTAACATAAGCGGCAGACTCGAAGGGACGGGGTAGAATTTGGTCGGGTTTGCAGAATTTGGGATTAAGAAATCTGAAGTAGGTGGTTCGAGCTTTAGATTCCAGGCGGTAGACTTCCCAAACACGAACATGGGAATGGTGACTTTTAAGGCATTCTTTGTTGGATTGAACCATCAAGTTCGGGCTGTCATAGGATCGTCCTTATTGTGCTGGTCTTTACTCGAACTCCTCCTGGCCGCGACGGCCACCTGCTTCCTACCTAGTGTTGCTCCCAAGGCCGCGCTGAACCTCCTTGCTCAAGGGGATGGGGGTAATTTAGGGAGACTATGCAAAAGTCATGGGCATCTTAGACGTTTCATCTGTTCTTCGCCTCCGTCTGTGCAATCCGTTAGCTCTCTCTCTCTCTTTTTTACAGAGTGTAAGAAATACGGTAGACACGGAAAAAATGTAAAAAATTGTAATAATTCTAATCAAAATTAACACTTTATAATAAAATTAGCAAAAACGTGCAGAGTTCGTGCAGTTTCAAATCAATTGTCATTTTCCCCGGCGTCGGTTTGCTATTGGGAAGCTGAGTCCGAAGATAACAGGAAATTGGTCGACTCTGTATGTTAGTATATTAAGGATCAATGATTACCAATTATTTATTAAAATTGAAGAGTGATTGTGGTTTCTACATTCAAACTCGATCACATCAATAACTTTTGGGTAGTCAAACGGACTTATACCAGTCGTAACGTTTATCCGCGTATTGGAATCATCGATTGTATATATATATATATATATATATATTATTTTTTGATTGGGAATTAATGTTTCAACAATAATGCTCATTTTTTATATTATAAATAAAAATGAAGTATATAATATATATATCATAATTTTAAAATTGAATTGGTTCGACTGGTCAATTGGGAATCAATCATTCACCCAGTTTGGTTCCTATAAAAAAATTCAATTGCATTTTTAATAAGGTCAATTTCGATTGAATCGGTCTATTCTTGGTTCGATTGATGAACTTAATCGAACCTGTGAAAAAATCGAATGACTTAAAATAAAAAAATAAAAACTTATTATAATATACATATTTTATTTTAATATACTTATATTTATATTTTATATTAAATAAAAATTTAATATAATTATTATATTAATAATTTTTTATTATAAATCATATTTAAATTATAATATTATATAAATTTATTAATAATATTATTTATTAAATACGTGATCGACCTATTAAACCTCTGGTATAACTCATGAATCCATATCTACACCGGTTCTCAGTCTGGTCTGATTTTAAAAACTATGATATATATATATATATATACTTACAAAGAAGAAAATTAGACAAGTGGAAGAGAAATTATAATTTTGTTTAATCAATATTTATTATTTCAGGGATGAAGTCATTTGGAGATAGCCACCCATCTCATGTAATTTTTTTTAATCTAAAAAGTACCATTAAATCACTGATACACATGTTAGTTAACAATAACTTGACATCTCTTATAATTAAATAATATCTCATATTTAAACTTTTTAAGTAAAAAATACCTTATATTTGGAAGAATTTTACAAACCTCCTTTATAATCCCATTCATTAGTTTATTTTTTTTAAGTCGATAATTTATTCGGTTGGGAGCCCATTTTCCCCTAGCGCTTGTGGCGCTCGCTGGTTATTGTCGCTGGTTATTGACATGTTCTTCCAGTTGTACGAGGAACAAAGAATCAACGCAAGAATAAACCCAGCAATCTCCATGCCGCTTATTAATAATTATTTTTTGGTGCACTATTTTTTTATGGAGTTGAATGAACAGACCAAGAATGGACTTTAATTTTTCTTTCTTTTCGGCATAAATCAACCGGTCTCAGAAGTCACTGGACATCGACCGATCCGGCTTGAGCTAGGACGGAATCTGCCCACATAGGAGGGTTTACAGATTCTTCCCATTCACAGCACTCGAATTTGATACCTTACTTAAGAGAGAGAGATGACAAACCATTATCAGCCGACTCGTGCTTGTGGGATAAGCTTGATTTACTCGTATTAGACTATGATCTAATTAAGTTAATGGTGATTTAAATAATATAATTTTAAAGTATACTATGCGGTGTGCAGTTTAATAATTACTCGATAGTCTAATTCAAATACGGATGGTCAGGTAAGACGATTCGAATGAACATTCAGCCGAACAAGATATCTAGTCGATATTGAGGGTTTATTATTGGTAGAGATTTACTCGTCAATGAATGATTGAATCATTAGGTGGAGATTATCTCCAAAACATGGTAATTATGCTTGTTTTTGCACCCTTAATTGATGAAGGCCTTAATCCATTTTCTTTCACCCCATAATTATAATAATGTCCCCTCTGTCAGCATTGATTTCTCTATTCCCACCATTAACTTTCTATGTGGTTTTTCATTTCCTAATGGAAGAGTATGTGATCTCAATAGGTTGAATTAATATATGGGTGCATAGTATGCAGGTTCATCAAACCAATGGTCTGTCAATTCAGATAAGATATGATGAGGCCATGAATAGATTATGTTCAGACATATATTTCCAACGTAATCGATATTTAAAATTTGAAATATTATGTCAGAAAAGTCAAAAAATTCTTATGAAGAATACAAATCCAAGAACAGGAGGGTGAGGGGTAGACAAGAATAAGAGTTTTTTTTTATCGGAACGATATTACTGTATTTAATTTGATTTTGGAAGTCGAATTCCTCGAGGCTTTTTATGCATAAGTGACAAAAATTGGGAAGCCGGTCCGGCCGTTACTAAATAGGCAAGATTCTGTTTTCCACCCTTGAATTTCTCCTGGATCCTCGTTTGCACCCTAAAATTTTACATTGTTTCGGTATGAACCCTCGATACATATTTCCTTTTAACATTTGAGGGGGAGGCTCTCTTGGCATGATGTGAAAATTTAGGAGGGATACAGAAGAGGAAGTATCAAACTCGAGATGTTTTTGTCCTGAATCAATGATTTACGTTGTTGGAGTGATAATCTTTCTTCGTATTATCATATTTAAATATTATTGTAATAAAAAATAGTATCAATTGAAACAAAATTCAAATGAAGGGTTAAGTGACTAGCATAACATGCATGGAATACGGTGATGAAAAAATAGATAAAATTAAGGAAAATTTATATTTCATAGATATTTATTTTTATTAAGCGAGTGGGCGCCCCCTTAAATCGATGGTTGATTAAGTTCCGTAAATGACCCATGCTCCTACTATTGGTTTCTGGTGGCCTTTGGTTGAATGTAGAATTGGAAAATTTTCGTATAAAATCGGCCTTTTAAGTTACTTCTTGATTTTTGGACAAGTCACGATGATTATCCTAACTTCGGGGTTTGTAATGCAAAGATGTAAAATTTAAGGGTACAAAAACTAAATATTCCAAAATAAAAGGGCTCCTGGTGTAAGCTACGATTTTTTTCCCCATATAAAAGGGCTCTCCCACTCTTTACAATTTTCCATCCTAGCTCAACTGCACGTGGCTCCGCAGGTCAACCAGATAAATATCAGCGGACACAGCTACGGGCTACCACCACTTTGCCCGCTCTCTTCTTCTTCTTCGTCGTCGTCGTCGTCGGAGGGTGACGTCGGAGATGGAGGACAGCGGGAGCTGCGGCAGCAGAGTATACACTGACACGTCCTCTGCTTCTCTTTCTCACTGTCGCTCTCCTCCGGCGCAGAGCAGGCGGATGCGTGGGAAGAAGCTCGACGTCTATAACGAGGTCCTCAGCCGCCTCCGTTACTCAAGCAATGAGGAGGCCACGCGCCCTGGCTTCGAGGACGAGCTCTGGGACCACTTCAATCGCCTCCCCACTCGGTATGCTTCTCCTACTGCCCCTCCTCAATTTGTCCGGATTTCAGAGACTCCCTATAAGTCCGTATCTCTCTCTCTGCATGCATGTATCTGATTTTTGCCCGTTCGTTCACTCCGCTCGTTAGAGCTCGAGTTGGTGACTGTACGAGTCTATCCTTTTTGTTAAGCCTTAATGCCATTTGAGATCCGGTTGCTCTGTGGTTACAATCTGCAGATCCTTCTATGCCTTATTATTTTTTCCTCCTCGATTTATGTGCTGCGAAGTTGGTGGCCAATTCTATCTGAAGCAAGCTGGAGCGAGACTCTGAATCATAGAACTATAATGATTCTCGCTGGCCACGTCCTAATGGAATCACTGAATGCGCTCCTCCCTCCATAATTCTCGCATTTCATTTTGTTTTACGATAATTGCAATTCTCGCATTTAGAAAAATCTTTTGTATGGAACTTTCATTTGGCATTGCTTTGACATCAATTTGAGACAGAGTTTCGTATGAATTCGAATATCCACAGAAAGTCTTTTTGGTTATCTTATCTTAACGAGTATTATTACAGGTACGCGTTAGATGTTAATATTGAGAGGGCTGAGGACGTGCTTATGCACAAAAAATTGCTGCATTTGGCTCATGACCCCGATAACAGGCCTGCAGTGGAAGTTCGCCTTGTACAGGTTAGTCCTTTCGATCTATTCAGGGAAAAAAAAGTAGTGTCAAAGATGAACCTTTTTTACTTTCAGTATGTGCTCACGTTGAAAATTGACTACAGAGATCTTTTTTACTCAAAGGTCTTTCTTTTGCCCTGTCGCTACACCTGTAATTTGCCCAAGAATATTGTCTTCTCATGGGGTTGATAGGTCCTTACCCCGTAACAAATTTGCTTAGTCAACTTTTAAGCCTGGTTACTTATTCTCAACCTTCGTCATGGGGAGTGAGGTGGTGTTATCTTTTCTCAATCGCGACCAGAAATTGAACGCTTTTGGGCCCAAAATTACAGTCTTGACTTTCTCAGCTGGAGGACGCATCTGCATCCAGATTGTGCTGTCGTTGACAAGCCATTGTAGCAAAAGTTCCACCTAATCATGAAGAGGAGCTGCTTCTCTTAATTTGTCCAGATTCATCAATTACACCCCTTACTTCTATTGATAGTCAGCCCTAATATAGACTTGATATGGCAATAACTTTTGAAGAATTGGTCAGTACATTTTCCTATTGATTATTTCTGAAATGATGTAAAGTGAAAGAGAAAGAAGTGATAATGACAGGAAACTTTTGGTCTAATAGCTGGATATCCTATATATAACCAACGTATTGCTCCTGGCACTTTTTGTTTTGGAGTTCTAGTCTCATGAAATAATAGTTTGAATATCCTGAAGCCCTATTGAACAATCAGTATTATCATATCGGTGTGCTTGACTTGCTCTGGCCCCAATTCTCATTGAAAAAATTATTCCAATCCCAATGTTTGCAGATTTTTTGAGAGGTCTTATTAATAAATTTTCTCTAGGTAACTTCCTTTATGATTGACAGTCTTGAAAATAGTTCACCCGTATGTGCACTTGCTTCCTTTTATCTCTCTGCTGCCTTGTCATTGTTTTGTTGCCGGTGGTGGTTCCAATCCTAAATGAAGGTACAGGATGGTCTAGAGTTTTGAAATTTTTTATGCTATCCTGTAGTATTTGCATTAAAAAAAAATCAGCAGTTGTACTCTCTTATCCAGGTTCCTACATCCGAGATGTATTCAACTGATTCTGTCCCTTCTGGTTCTCTAACTGAATATGCTTCTCAGAGTACAGTAAATCATCTGAACAGTAAAAGGTATAATGTGTTGGACAAAAGAAAGCAGAAACGCACTGTTGCCTATTAATTTTATTTGTTGGCAGCCATTTTGTTTTCCAGTTGTCAATACCATTTATTCCCTCAATAATGACATCATCCTATTGTTGCTTTGTATTCGCAGTTTACATCCCCTTCCTGCCTCTAGTTCATCACCCAATCTTGAAGCTCTCGCTTTAGAAACAAATGATTCACTTGCTATGGATGGGGATAACTCTGTTCATTCCAACATACATTATTCTGGGTAATCCTTTTTCTTGAAAATTTCTTGGAGGCACAGACAGTTATAGTTCTAATTGTTAAACATGTCTGTGCACATTGATTCTGATTTTGTTCCAAAATGCCAGATACCATTAGACCTGAACAATCATCATGTTTATTAAAGAACTAGGGTATCATTATGAAAAGATTATTGATTGATCCTCTCCATCATCTTCGTCTCCTGAGAATGGAGCTTCCTAATTTATCTGAGTTGAATATGATATGCAGCGCATTGGATAAGAATGGAAACCGCACAAGGAAGCTCTTTTATTGAACTGAAAAGAAACAGTGTGCAGCTAAGATCTTTAGTATGATCTTTGGTCTTGTGGAAGGGCAATAAACAGAAAACTTTCAAAACCAAAGATAACTGTCCCGATAGGATTAATAGATAAGTTGTCTATATACATGAGTTTTACTTGCATTTTGTGTCTTGATTTCACTACTTGGTGCCTTAGATATCCACTAGCTCAAAGGATCTGATGAGGAGTTATAGTCATCATTCACTGCAAGTGCATCTGAATGTGGTTGGTTATATATGCCTTGACAATGCCTTCTTCAATGACATTGCTTCCATAAAATATGAATGTTTTTTCAAATAGGTGGTTGACATTCCAAAAACCTGACCTGTCTGGTACTAGAGCATCTGCTGTAAATTTTCTTTTCAGCTGCACCATAATCCTACATTGTCGTAGTCTTTGTAAATCTTAATATATGATCTTGGAGTGTAGACATGAATGATCTTATTGGATGCACCTTGTAAATAGTTGGATCACCCTAGAAATATTCTTAGTGGTATAATCTCTCTTGGATAGTAATTTTTTCTTTGTGGAAGTTACAAGAGAGATACTTGCAATCATGTAGGCCCATGCATGAAGTCACCTTCTCAACAGACGACAAACCAAAGCTTCTTAGCCAGGTAGTCAACTATTCAGATTGGAAAAACTTCTTAATTGGTTTTTTTGAAGTTGTAAATGCTTAGAATCTGTATGATTTGTTATATTGCTTTGTTAAGTTGGCAACTAAATGACAGCTTCTACTTATTGCACATGGGGTCACTAAAATTGACTGCCAATCACTGAGTTTTTGTTGAAGAATTGAAGAAATGAACTTTCTCATGTACTTCTCTAGAGTATAATATTCAACCAGTCTTTCTATTTATTATTCATTCTTATAAGTGTTCTGCCTGATTTCTTACACTTGCATGGAAATACAGCTAACAGGTCTACTCTCTGAGGTGGGGCTAAATATCCAAGAAGCACATGTTTTCTCCACCACAGATGGTTATTCATTAGATGTCTTTGTTGTTGATGGCTGGCCATATGAGGTACTTATTTACAGAATATCTACAGCTGGGACACTTGTTAATATTTTGGGAATATTTCTGATTTCCCATTTGAATTTTCTTATAGCTGTCAATTTAAAAGCCAGTCATTACATGTTGTATACTTATCATTCCTCTATTTTTATTCATTATCAAGGCATAATTGACCTAAATAAAGCATTCATGGCTTAATTATTGACTGCAGGAAACAGAGAAGCTTACAAAAGCTATAGAAAAAGAAGTTTCCAAGAGTGAGGTAATTAACACTTGTCATGCTGTCAATTTACCTGCTGCACTTGTGAGCCTTATGAATTTGTTCAAGAATTGGAGGATGCCATTTCTTTTGGAGAGTTTATAATTCATATTGATTATTTTCATGCTAATCATTTTTGTTGAAGGGTATGGTGCATAATTTCATATGCGGCATCACTTTGATAATATCTAGTAACCAAACTTCATTCTCTTTATTGGAATGAGAATATCTTTGGATTAGGGTTCTTTTTTTTGTACATTTATTCATTTAGCAATATTTTCTGTTTATGAGAATTATCTCACCAAATTAGTATAAAGATTTGTGAAGAGAAATTGCTCTTTGCATTATCATTCTTGTGTCACTTCATTCTTGGCACTTAAGAAATGGATAAATTGGTATAAAGAAAACTGGTTGAGTGCAATGGTTTCCTTATTGAAAGCAATCGAGGAAGGCTTGACTATATAATGACTACATTGCTTGTGATGTTAGTTGCAGAATTTAAACGAACATGATGTTGCTGATCATTTCATGGGATATGCCTTTTTGATCTTTCTATTATTGTAATTTATTTACCACTTTAGTTTTTCTGAATATGCATGGCAGAAAACTGCCTGGCTGGACCCTTTGGTGTCATCTCCCAGCAGAGATAAGCAAACAGGGATGAATGGTGAAGTTGATCATGTGTCAATACCTGGTGATGGAAGTGATGTTTGGGAAATAGATGCAAATCATTTAAAGTTTGGGGACAAAGTTGCGTCTGGGTCATATGGAGATCTGTGAGTTTCGTGTTCTGTGAACTTTTGTTATTTGTGCAGATTTAGTGCAGGTTTTTATCTGCTTCTTTTGATTATTCAGGTATAGAGGTACCTACTGTAGTCAGGTTGTGGCTATTAAGGTACTGAAGCCCGAGCGTATAAATTCAGATCTACAAAGAGAATTTGCGCAAGAAGTTTTTATAATGAGGTTGGTAATAAGGCCTTTGGATTCTATTTTTTGTTGACTCTTCTATTGGGATTTGCATTTGATGTAAGCTGTGGGTCTATGAAGTTTCTGGAGCCTGTAATTGTTTGGGTTGAAACTATATGAAGAAGAAATGATTTTCGCTGGACTGGTAATGGTGTTGTTTTCTAAGGAAAATGCTATGCACACTATATTTTCCTATCTGGTGATCTTATTTAAATTGCACATCTTTCTTGTTCTCTTTCTGCCCTCATAATTAATAGCACCTGAACCACTGGATGTAGGTCGCTCTAGTCTACAAGATTGGGAAAAATAAAAAAACTTCCTTGGCCTTTTTGCCTCAGGTTTTCAGTCACTTAACGCCTGTATTTCTTGTAAGATGTTGGTTTCTATCTTTCTTTTATTGATGCACGTTAACCAGTAAATGCTTGTCAAGTATCGACATGTGTCTCCATGTTTTTGGCCCTCCATGGTTGTTGTCACCTAATTCTTGGATTTAAAATGATATATTAATATCCCGTGCACTTTATCTGGTGAACATGCCCGTTTCCCTTAGTATCAACATGATTTTGCATGCACTAAAAAATGGTCCATATTTTCCCATGTTACACTGTGAAGGCTACTTGATTTGTTGTTCCATCTTCTTTTGTACCCCTAGTTCCTTATGTTTGAGAAGAGACAAAGTTTCTTGGCTCTCACAAACTCCTGATAAAATTGCAGGAAAGTTCGACACAGAAATGTTGTACAATTCATTGGTGCATGTACAAGGCCTCCAAGCTTATGCATTGTTACAGGTATCTCCGGGAATTCAGCTGTTTAAAATTGTATATTTTTTGTTTGATTCTCCTCATGATAGTCCTCTTTCTCGGAGCTCTTCTGAGTCAGGACTTCTCTAATTTCTGATTGTGATTCTGTTTCTTTCATTTCAGAATTTATGTCTGGGGGAAGTATTTATGACTATCTACACAAACGGAAAGGTGTTTTTAAGCTACCTACATTGCTCAAAGTAGCAATTGATGTGTCAAAGGGAATGAACTATTTGCACCAGAATAATATCATCCATAGGGATTTGAAGGCTGCCAACATACTAATGGACGAGAACGAGGTAAAGTCTTTTTGATTATTGGTTCACACTGTAGAGAGTCTTGGTAAGGTGACTGGATGGTAGCATATATTAGTTAGCCTATTGACTATCAGAGCTCATATGTTTTATTGGTGTGAAGAGACTGTTATGGGGATTTATCATACCGTGTTGCTAATGAACGTACATTATATAATTTCCCACGTCTCTTTTACCATTCACCTCTTGATCTTTTGTTTTATCCAGCTTGGCAGTTTCGTATGTTGAGAGTATTAGTAGGTGATTGTTCATAGTACAAATACATGAGTGTGAAACATAAAAGCAAAAGGGTCACTTTGTAATGTATGAAGAAGTATATATCGTGAAAGCAGACAGATAGGTTTTTTCTCCAAGTATCATGTTCGGTGACAATCTCAAATTTGTTTTACTCTTCATTTTAGGTTGCTAAGGTTGCCGATTTCGGGGTTGCCCGAGTGAAGGCCCAATCTGGAGTTATGACTGCTGAAACTGGGACATACAGATGGATGGCGCCTGAGGTGCTTTCCTTAGTCCTTTGGGTTGAATGCTTTCTTTAGTTTTTCTGCATGGATTTGTTGCATAATTTGCAAAAACAATTGTAAGCATTATTCTACTGGAAGTTTCTCAATTTATTCTTTTGTCCTTTTCATCAATCGTTTACTTAAAATTTAATTCTGTACTTATCCAAAGAAATTTGCATTTGTACCTAAATTACTCCATTTCTTTAATGTTCTGTCAAGCTTCAGCCGTCCGTAGGTTTCTTTAAAAAAAAAAAAAAGGCAATTGCGTAATCCAGTTTGCTTCTTGTTGCCATTAGCATATTTCTTTCCTGGGCTGGAAAAGAAAAACGGGCGTATTCTTTCAATGATTGGGTCCTGCTCTACATTTTCTTATCTGAATGTTTGTTTTGAATGGAAGGTGATCGAGCACATGCCTTATGATCACAAGGCGGATGTTTTCAGTTTCGGGATTGTGCTGTGGGAGCTGCTGACTAGAAAGGTAGGAATTTGGTAGAGGTCATTATCTACCTTACTGGAGAAATTATTGGCGTTTTCCTCTGATCAAAATGTCTCCTGTTTGTCGTCTCAGCTTCCATACGAATACTTGACACCATTGCAAGCGGCTGTTGGGGTAGTCCAAAAGGTACTTCACCCTTTTTCAAGGTTTGCAAGCGCGTGTCGAAGTCTATTCTCTTCATATTTTAAACATTGACCGCCAAAGTTTATAGCAAATAAAATTCTGATAAAATTTTAAAAAATAGAAATATCAATAAATGATCGTTATTCTCTTCACTTGAATGAATCTACGCATTAAAATTTCGAAGAAATTAAAATTTTAAATTGGGTGCACTATGATATTAGAAATTAAAATATCTTATGAAAAAATAGAAATAAAAAGTTTACAAAAATTAAAAAAAAATAGAAAAATGGAAAGAAGGAGAAAATTCCAATGAGTAATAAGCGTATTATCGCACGCGCGCGCACAGACACACGCATGTATGTATACACGCAAGTATGGCTTCTTTTTTTTGTTTGGTTTGAATTCATCCATGCGCAAGTATTATTTAAATATGAGAATTCTAACAAATAAAATTGGAATCTGTATAATATATGTAATAAAATTTATTCCTTAAGCATATATGTTGTGTTGATTTCCTCTGTTGAAGAATTTCTCAGTGAATAAAATTTATTCCGATTCTATATATGTGAGCATATTTTTCATAACACTCAACAAAATTAGAAAAAAAAGACTTCACTAGTAAACAATATATGGGGAATATATTGTATGTATTATGCACTTTTTAGTCTGGCCATGTATTATAAAGTATTTTATATAACTGTTATATTTTATGATTCACTAATATCTTTTAATATTTATTTAATATTATTTTAGTTTTTTAATAATTCAAGATATATCCATTGCTTGATATGCCCAGATGGCTTAATCTGTTAAAATTTCAGCCCCCCCCCAAAAGAAAAAAGAGCCTTAATCTGTTTTAAAAAAAAGCACATCTTTGTAAAATGGAAAATTTTTCTGAGAAATGGAAAAAATCGTAGTGTCAATGTAAACTGTTCTCCTTATGGGCTAACAAATTTCTCATGCTAAACTGCTTCTAGCCATTCCATGAAAAGGAAAGGGTGCTAATACTGCTGCTATTGCTGACTGACTGATGTTATCTCAGGGTATACGGCCTACTATCCCGAAAGACGCCCATCCGAGGTTTGTTGAGCTATTAGAAAGATGCTGGCAGCGTGATCCATCCTTAAGGCCCGACTTCGCTGAGATCATACAGATCCTGCAACAAATAGCCAAGGAGGTATCTCTCACCATGTTTAACATCTTTATTCAACACAGAAACACATTGCATCCTTTTAAAGGATCCCAGTTTCCATACGCGATTGATGCATATAATATCGAGATGGGATACGAATGATTTTCGAGTCCTTATCTGTATAGGACCCTTTTTTTTCCTTCCAGAGATAGAATAACGCTTAGATCGAATGGCTATGACAACAGTTGCTTCTGAATTACTCTTGAAAGCATCTCAGTGATTTCTTCCTTCTATCCTCTGGGACTTTTGCATATGTTCATGAAAAAAGCTTTCATGGGAATGGAACAGGTTGGGGATGACGGTGAGGATCGGCGGAAGGAGAAATCAGGCGGATTCCTCTCTGTCCTAGGACGAGGGCGCTAGAGTGTACAGAGCACAGACGTTATCGACGGTGCGCATTAGACACCTCTCGAGCTATGTACCTTTATTCATCATTTACGTTCCCATCATTTTCACGTGCACGGAGGGTCCACTACGGTCGATGTTTATGGTCCACAATGCTCTGCACAAGCTACACAAGGTCCCGTCCACACATGACGGGTCTGCTGGTCTCGAGGAGCTGTGTCCGTGTAGCTTAAATCCCCGTTGAAGAAGGGAGCAGGCCGGGCCACATGGCGTTGTTTGGCAACTTCCACACGGCAAATTGCAGCTGTCTGTCCGTGACGGTCCCACCCGGTACGAGACGAAAGGACAGCTGGCACGTGTTTGGGGGTTCGATGTTTCGTCTTCAATTAGTCAGCACCTGAGCCTGTATCAGCGGTTGATCTGACCATCCAAAGAAGTCCCCTCCCTTTCATTTTCGTTGCAAACTGTGTAAAGATCATGACTCAGTGCTAGACCTAGACGGTGGGCTACTATTGATAATGGATGGTCAGTCTGAAATCCAACTTCGTGGCCCCACCGACCAACAATTTTCCACATGACCTATGACCTAAGGATTTCTCTCTTCCAAAAAAGAAAAGGAAAAAGAAAAATTGATTTCGTCCAACTGGGAATTAATTAGATATCATAATTATTCATGGTAACGGAAAAGAGGGCTAATCAGTTCTCATATTTGATCAGAAGGATAGGATAGATAAAACCCACCCCGTAACTCCTCAGTTGCACCAACTCTCATCGACACTTTCTCGTTCATGTGCTGAGGTCCCCTTGCTAATTCCACGGTACACTACCCCCGACCAAAATATAGGACGTACTGTTTCAGTGTTTCTGAGCTGTAAATAGGCAGATATTCATTAAATCCCACCCCCACCCCCGCCAAAATGGAAATTTTATATATAAAAAAAGCTAAAAATAATTATTCCAAAAAAAAAGAAATCCGACATCCTGCGAGATCCCACGGGAATCTGCCCCTCATTGTTCGAGCAAATATTGCAATATTAATTAATTTATTAAAATTGATTTATGGTAGAAATTTACATTTCTTTATTAATAATGATTAACTTAGATGATTTGTAATTAATATTTTTTAATTATATATTAAATTTATAAATATGAGGAGTAACACTAATAGGGGAAGAGAAAAATAAAAAAATATGAATAATTATATAATAAAAAAATTAAATAAACAAATTTTTTGATGAATAGATTGAGGTAGATGGCACCTCACCGATCCTCCCCTTTACCAATATTTAAAAGTCATCTCCCCCACACACTAATAATTACTCTCTTGGCCCTTTTCTCACTCTCACTCTCACTCTCCTCACGGTTCTCACGCAGCAGAGAAATGGATTCCTTCTCCCTCTTCTTCACGGCCTCCCTCCTCGCCTTCGGCCTCTACTGGTTCATCTGCATCCTTGGCTCCGCCGAGCAGAAGGGCAAGTCCGCGGTCCATCTCTCAGGCGGCTCCATATCTGCCGACAATGTCGGCGACAAGTACAACCAGTACTGGTCCTTCTTCCGCCGCCCCAAGGAGATCGAGACCGCTGAGAAGGTCCCCGCCTTCGTCGACACCTTCTACAACCTCGTCACCGACATCTACGAGTGGGGCTGGGGCCAGTCCTTCCACTTCTCTCCTTCCTTACCCGGCCGCTCCCACCGCGACGCCACCCGCGCCCACGAGGAGTTCGCCGTTGACCTCCTCGGCGTGTCCCCTGGCAGTCGCATCCTGGACGCTGGATGCGGCGTCGGTGGCCCGATGCGTGCCATCGCCTCCCACTCTGGCGCCCGGGTCGTCGGCATCACCATCAACGAGTACCAGGTCAATCGCGCCCGTCTCCACAACAAGAAGGCCGGCCTGGACAAGCAGTGCGAGGTCGTCTGCGGTAACTTCCTCCACATGCCCTTTGAGGACTCCTCCTTCGATGGGGCCTACTCCATCGAGGCGACCTGCCATGCCCCCAACCTCGAGGAGGTCTATTCCGAGATCTATCGGGTCCTCAAGCCTGGGGCCCTCTATGTCTCCTACGAGTGGGTCACTACTGAGCTTTACCGCGCTGACAACCCTGAGCATGTCGAGATCATTCAGGGAATTGAGAGAGGGGATGCCTTGCCTGGCCTCAGGAGCTATGACCAGATCGCCAAGATCGCTAGGGAGGTCGGGTTCGAGGTCTTGAGGGAGAAGGACCTGGCAAAGCCGCCCGCTTGCCCTTGGTGGAGTAGGCTCAAGATGGGCCGAATTGCTTACTGGAGGAATCACATCGTGGTCACAGTACTGGCGTGGCTCGGGATTGCCCCCAAGGGTGTCGTAGACGTCCACGAGATGCTCTTCAAGACGGCAGACTACTTGACTCGAGGTGGGGAGACTGGGATCTTTACCCCGATGCACATGGTTCTTTGCAGAAAGCCTGAGGCTGCGCATTAGGTGCCTGCGGTCATTCCTGAAGAAAAGATCAATAGAGGTTCTTAATTTTGTACGCCCCTGCTCGTTTGAAACTTCTGTCGTGGTCTTCTACTTATTGGGTTTCCATTTTTACTGTCCTCCTTTACTTGCAATTGGGTATTTCTGTTCTATAGGGTTCTTTAAGATGTATCCAATTTAAGACTATTCTTAAGTAATTGATATTTGGGTTCTTGTTTGATGGGGCTTCTTGAATGAAGATTACTTTTAGGAGCAGAAAGAGAGGAACTTGCAAATAAATGTGGAACTTTTAGAATCATATGATGATCTATTAATGAAGCAGGATCCGACTTGGGCATTGATGCTTCCTCTGCTCTGTTCTTCATTAAATGTCAGCAAAATCAGCAATGTTAAATTGAATTTGCCTTCTGTTAGCTGCATAGGTACGCATTTACGCTGAATTCTGGAGCTGAAATAGCTAGTGTTGTTTTTTTTTAATGACTAATGGCTAATATTACTTCATTTTATCAGAATGATCTTCTGTTCTTGTTCAATCCTTTTATATATGAGCCGAACAGCTCCTGTAAAGTTGCCTGCTTTAGATATGGAATGCGTAGGTCATCTCATTTCTATGGTGCCGTTTCTTTGAGATGAACTTGATGCGAGGCTCTTCTGCTTTCGTCCTCTAATCAAACAATAGATAAGAATCAAAGGGGTGTCTCCATTCACTCAAGTATCAGCATGGTGGTGGCACGGTGAGACATTGACACCATCGAACTACAAAAGAAAGAGAAATAGCCTAAAGTAGGCGAAGTCTGATCTGGACTTGGCACGTGAAATGGAGTTATCAATGTCCTTGTCTGTGCAAGAAGAGATATTATGGTCCATCTTTCTCCTCTCTTTTGGTGAATCACGTGAACTACAACTTGTCATGTTTTGTCTTCACTGCCTGTCTCATGGTTCTTTTGCCAGGAAGCACCCATTTGATTATTGCTTTTCCAGTTCCAGCCGGATCTGGATTCTCTCTCTCTCTCTCTCTCTCTCTCTCTTACTTTTCTCTTCTCCTGCTGCTATGCTTGCATCTGGAATGGAGGGTAATGCCATGCTAGACTGCTGGTGGGAACTAGAAATTGGGAAGTGCTGCTAGATCTAACGGATCATGTTAAAGTGAACATGCGGAATCCACATTGATTGAACCCGCTTAGATTCTCTGTTGGTGTTGCTTTGCTATTATGAGTCAGATTGGGGAAAGCAATGATTTTTAGAACTGTAGGAATCTTGAAAATTAGCTTTGATGCTAAAGTTAAAGTCCTTCCTAGGAATAAATCTACTCTGCGGTTTGATCTGAATGTGCTCGTCACATATTCCTGACATTTCAATACCCCTTTCTTAAAGCATCACACGATACATGGGGAAGATGCTTCTTATAGTATTTGCTCTTGTAGCAGCAAAGTGCATTTATTTTAGAAAATTAATCCTGCAAGAAATTGTGGGATCTAATTTATGTTACATCTCCATGTGGATGCATGTCTAATTGAGAACTAATATCCATCCATCTTGTTCATAATATAATGTGTTTTCTGATTCAGTCTCCCTCTGTACAATTAGGTCTGGCATTAATATATTATTCAATATTTGGCAGATCTCAATGCCAAAGACCCGTTAAAAAGGTGCATTGAACTTGGAAGTTTGTGTTTGTCCACCTATAAGTCTTGTGTCATCACTATTATTGTATAACATAGAATTATTAATGGAAGCAGGGACATCTAGTACTGCACTGGTTCCCCTGCTGTTATACTATGGTATAGGAGTGGATATCTTCTGATTAATCGGCTATTTTTCTTATATTTTGTTTGGGTCTGATACTCTGTCTGGATCTGAGCCGTCTAATGTAGTGGCCCTGGTGGGCCTGTACTGCGTGCATTGCCGTCCTTCCGCGGAAGCTAACAAAAACCTCTTGGTTTTGCTGTTTGGCAGTACCTCTAGTGTATGATATCTCGCTGAGGTCCCATTCTAGTCGAATGCTATTGCTGTTTCGCTTCTTTCAGTGGTGGGGCATTCTTTTTCCATGTTTACTTTTACCCCTGTTTGAAACATCTCTACTAGTCCTAGGATGTTTGAACCGAAGTTAGAATAAACACTTTCCTTTCCGGTTGAAGATTGAACATCATCTGATTGAATGATACAGATTGCAGAAATAAGCCACTTTTCAGTCTCATCCATGAATTGCTGGCCTTTGTACACACCATGACACTTTGACATACTGCTGCCGAGATCTCTTCCCGTGTCCACATTTGCTGGGCATTTTCTCGT
The DNA here is from genome assembly GCA_900174645.1 of Sonneratia alba. NCBI lineage: Eukaryota > Viridiplantae > Streptophyta > Magnoliopsida > Myrtales > Lythraceae > Sonneratia > Sonneratia alba. Next base: position 3,365,037 of record FWPY01000071.1, read on the forward strand.
GTCTTCTACGATGCCTCTTTTTGATTCTTTGCCCACATAGTGATGCTCATCTTATCTTTGGCTATGGAGGACGAGGAATCCGTTTTCTTTTTTTGTGTGTGGTGGCGGGGGTGGTGGGTTTGGAGAGATGGGGTTGGAATCCTTTTCACATCGAGAATGACAGAAGATGGATCCACGGATGCTAACGTACAAAATGTAGTCATCAACTCGCTCGTGGATGAACTATACAAGGCAGATATCTAGAAGATCTGTCGTCATCTGTTTGAATTTTTTGATCTGTCGGTCACCCTCTGACCGATGCGACGGATGATCACTCAGTAAAACTAGGCTGGCTTGACTAAATCTTAGTTGACTGTTGGAGTGAGATAACATGCTGCTACACCAAGTCTCGAGTCATGAGTAGCTCAAGAATCAGGATCGTGTTTGTTGAGCTGGTCGATATTATTGCATGGATCAAGACCGTGGGAGATCCGCTCTCATGATGTTGTCTTGTCTCTTGGCACTCATCGACCATGTCCACATGACAATGTTTTCCTGGATGACACAGACTGTTTATGGGATCCAAGTTGAACCTAGCTGATTGGCAACGGTTAGATGGGAACTGGGAAGGTCTCTTGGATTCAGGACGATCTACACCCGTGAATCCACCCGATGGACTATTTAACTTAACGGGGTATAATAACTGGGTCACCTCCTATTGCAGCCAATCCTATGTCTTGTGAAGTCTCCTTACTAACAATCCAATCAGCCTAGCTGTAGGTTCTGCATCTTGTCTGAGGGAAAGGTTTCATTGATTTCTCCTTTCAATTCTTTCGTAACAGATCAATGTTCAGGATATGCTGACATTTTGCTGGGCCGGCTTGGAGCTCTTCTCCATACAATCTTTCAAGGCCCGGCCTAATCGCGTCCCAATGATCTGTATGCCTCTCCTCTCGCCCGAACCTTTGACCGCTGACGCTGCCACTCTTCCCTCTCTACCCTCTCGTACCTCTGTTCTCTGCAGCTGCAACGTCTTCCGCTTCCGCAGCTGCACTGTGAACTTAGTAAGTTCTTCTGGCCTTCCAATTAGCGATTGTGTAGATTTGTTTCCATTTAATGGAGCCTCTGATGGAGATATTCCGAATCCGGGCAGGAACAAAAGCTTATTCTTTTAGCTGGGTTGAACTGCAAGAGTTGAGCTTCCCAGATAAATAGGTCTCCTCCCCTCCATTGGTTGTGAGTGCTCCTAGAAAGCTAGCTGCTCGTAACTTGTCTACGTCCTTGGTGGCAGCAGTTATAGCTTAATATCTTAATATGGTGGTTGTTCCTGGGTTAACTGTGAATTATCCAGGTTCCTTCTTTTCTTCTCCTCTTTCTAAGCTATGAATTTGTAGCTTGCAGCCATTCTTTCGATGTTAGCCAATGATACTCTATTCTTGGTTTAATTAGTGGGAAGTGCTAGTTCCAGTGGTCTTAGGCTTCTGCCAGGAAGTCAGATATCTGGGTTGACGAGAAAGGAGAAGTACCCTGGCGAATTTTCCTCCTTCCGGGTGATCGTTTTGATCTTTTAGATGTCCTAATTTGATTCTCTTGTGTCACCTATCTCTCATCTTATTATCCATGATCACTGGGACATGTTTGCAGTATTCAAGACGGAAGCTTGGGTGCTTTAATACCAGGAATTTGCATGAAAAACATACTGTGGTGGCTGTGGGAAGAAGTAGCTATGAGTTGAGCTCTGAATCCGATTTATCTCCGGAAGAACCCTTTTGGCTTGCTCTAATTAAGGAATTGATTTGGTAGTTGCACACCCTCTCCAGTGAACTACATGAGATCTCTGATTTGCTTATTTCTGATTTTGAGTGCTGGTGCACTGAATTTCTATCTTTTTGTAGGTCTCTCAAGTCTTTGTTTTCTTTCTTGCACGAGCAGCCTAGTCAGCTCAAGTACATAGAGTGGCCGGGTTTTCAAAGCACGGTAATACCTAAATTTTATGCTGTGCATGTTCATTCATCTGTCAAAGCATTTCTGCTGTTGCTTTTGGTGACTTAAATCATGACCTCTGTTTTTCTAGACTGCTGAACACATTAATCTTTAATTGCTCTTCTGAATTAGTCAAGTTATCATCTGATTTTACTTGGTGAATGAAATGGTCTGTTTCCTGTAATGATCATTCCATGAACAAACCATGCTGCTTCTGTTGTGATGATTCCTCTTAGTAGGAAGTGCTAGTTCCAGTGAGCCTAGGCTTCAGCTTGGAAGTTAGATTGTCTAACATGCATGCATTCTTCCTTTCCTCCGTATGCATGCATGAGGATTTGTTTGTTTTATCTTGGCACTCCTTCTTGCCTATATAAGAGGCTTCCTTTCTCCATTTTATTCACATCCAGGAAACACGACGCACTTGGAGGAAGAGAGAGCCGAGGGTGTGAGAAAAATTGGGTGGAGCATCAGGTTCGTATGCTAGATAGAGTTTATGTCATATGATTCTCATGCCCCACCCAATTTTCCCTCATAACCTCAACACTCTCTTTCTCTGCACGTTTTCTGTTTTTTGGAGGTGAATAAAATGGAGCATGGAAGCTCCTTATATAGGCAAGGAGTGCTAAGATAATATTGAAAAATTCCTCATGCTGCATATAGACAATTTGGCAAGTGGGTTGGATTTTTTTTTTGTCTTTACAAGAATGGCATATACCATCCTTTCTTTTGCAGAGGAGATCACGTGTACATGTTTCATTAATTATTTGTTCTGTTTTTCAGATTTTTCATAGTTTTTTCATTCATAATTTATTAGCATTTCTTGAAGTTTGAACCTCCCTGGGTGTATGAATGAGTGGAGCTCAAGGTTCTCCTGTGACTTTGTTGTGTTATTGCAGCTCAAGACTGCTACACTCACGTTGGTCCTTGTGGCATTGCTAATAGTTGCGTTGACTTCAGTTGACACAGTCCTATCTTATATCTCACGCATGCTCCTTAGGAAGACCTCATGATCCATTGCTATCTCCTAGTCCTGTCTTGAGCTCTGCTTTTCTGAAGGTAATCTGCCATGGGAAGCACCAGCAGCATCAGGGCTATGATCTCTCATGAATTCAAAATCAGTATTTGAATATGTTGTTCTCTTGCTGATGGTTGTTACTAGCAATGATCTTCGTCTATGATATTAGGCCATTTTTTGTTTTTACTTATATATATTTTTAGATGAATGGAAGCTAAATATAGTTGTTTGTGTTGATATTGTAGTCCTTGGTTACCTTACCATTCAGAACCATATCTTCTGGCTGTATTATGATGCTCAGGTTGCTAGTGTGAACTACCTTGCTGTATCCCTGAATCTAGTGGATTTGGTGATCACACCATTGGACCCATCCTAGGATCATCACAATAACAGGACAGGATGTTCATTCATTCGGCTGACTTCAGGGAGTACACAAGGACAGTTTCTGCTACCACATTCAAGCCGATGCTATTGAGTGTCGATAACTTGTCAGGTGGCTCTTGGCCCAAGATACCAAGTAGTGATTGACATCACCATCCATGTCTTCTTCCTCTAACAATCACAAAAACTGAAATAAAGGGCTGTGGTGAAAGTTTTACTCCCGCGCATGGATAAATGGGGAATTAATTGCCAGCTCGCGAATTAGGATATGAAAGTCAAGAAATTTGGAAGACCATGAAAATGAAAAGTGTGGCCTCTGACTTCAGCAGAGCAATAAGAGAGTCGGCCGCAGTAGAGGAAGAAGATGATGTAGCAGATAAGAGTGACACGGCCGGAGGCTCAGGAGGATCACCTTCATACCAACTAAAAGAGAGGCCTACAAAGGCCTTCTAGTCAGCACGGTTTCATGGATCAAGGACTTGAGACAGGCCCAGTGAATTATGTATGAATCATACATGCATACCTGCAAAGTTAGTACTTTGACTCTGATTTAGCTTACTATTCATTGTTTAGCGGTGAGGATCTTTTTTGCTTTTTGGATCATGTGGACTTAGGTAATCTCACACCCTCTTGAGGATATGGCAGACGCTTGCAATTGCAAAGAGTTTGGCTATTCAATAGTTTTCCAGAATGAGGAAAGGGTCAAAGAAACAGAGGAACATCAGAATTCTCACCGGCAGACCTAATAACAATGAGGATCTGTCCAGTGCCAAATCCAAACTACTAAACAGTCAGATGCAGATGCGATTCAAACCTCTCTCGCAGCACATGCCTAATGAAATAACTGGAACCTTTGGAATCAATAGCCAAGGTTGGAGCTATTTGCTCATTCCTTCCCCTTGAATTGGTTATGACCACGTAGAAGAAAATAAATCAATCTTCTTCTGAAAGTGACATAGAAGAAATGATGCAAAAGTGCTTGGATACGGCATCTCATTTGTCTGGGCAATATTTCTCTGAGTGGCATAGCAACTCCTTCAGGAGCTTCACTTCAAAACAATAGCTGCATTCCTTAGGGACAGATATCTCTGCACGTGGTCGCTCGGGAGTGATCTAATGATCTTAAAGACTTCGGTGTTTGCATATCTGAGCTTGGTCCTCGGGTCAAGGTATGGTGCCTGTGCAAGTTATGAAAGAAAATTACTTCACGGCTAAAGACTATGCTTTATTTTATTTGGCTGTTACTACTGCAAAATGTGTTCTGTTTACATATGTCAGGAGGAAGTTAAAAACAGCTTCTTACTCGAAGGCATAAAGGACAACAAAGAAGCAGATCATGCATGATCAAAAAGTTAGCCATAATATAATGCATATCTTAGTGCTTACAGACATGCTTTCCTTTTTCTCATTAACTAGATAAAGCATCTAAAAAGAACACCAACCAATTTTGCAGCTCTGAGATCAGCACAAATAAGACTCACCCTTAGCTCTATCAGCCTAAGGCTGATTTCCTATTAACTAATATATCAAGATAATCAATCGTGTAACAAGACAGAAGAGAGTGCAAAAGTCTTGCTACTGCAAAGTTCAGCCATATGAAGGACATTGGCCGTCGAAAACACTTCTCCAGAGTGGCTAATAATCCAACCAATAGCCACTGGATGACAAAGGATGGTTTCGATGATATTGGAATAGTTTCAACGGAGGAGAAATATTACCTCATATCCTGTTATATCACAAATCCTCTTGCATGGATGCATGGATGGAGGTGATTCAATGTTAACATCTGTAGAATAAGACCCAGGAAATATTATCAGATCACGAGCAAACAAGCAAACACACAAATATATCATGTCAACCTCGTCAAAGGAGCAGCATTTCATGTATACACAAAAGATGCATATACCCATTAAACTACCTCAACAGCAAGTTTGTGACATCAAGAATTGTATGAAATGCACGATTCTGGACCAAAGATGCTATCTTACACATAAAAGCTGCAACTTTGTCGTCCTAAATTACGACCACAATCCAAACACAGAGCAAGAAGAAGTCCCTGAGCAGAGCTCCAAAGGGAGGATACTTTATTTCCTCCAGAGAATTCGACATCATGGAGAGGAGGAAGTTGGGTCCGGGTTAGGGCTTACAGTTGGGCTCGTCGGGAGGATAACGATGGAAGTCCTCGGTCTGAATGATCTGCTTGAGATGCTTAAAGCGGCGGGCACTTGATTGGCCCTTGGGGTACTTCTCGTAGGACTGGACCCGTTTGAAGCTGAAGTGCGTCGGCAGCACCATCTCTGCCTCTACCACTTCTGCCTCCATTAACACCACAACCTCTCTCTCTCTCTGTCTCTCTCGTGAATTGCAGAGAAACGGAGGACAACGGCTGTGTTTGGATACCGGGGATTCGAGTGGGGTGTTTGGCAAAACAGGAAAACCAATCCGGATATAACATGAAAAGACTAAGTTGCCCTCTACTCCTCCATCTCCTCACTTCGTCGTCGATGGCATGGCAGTAGTCGGCCGGATCGGGGCGGGTATCCCTGATCCGTTGACCCGACCTGACCCATGTCCTATAACGTGCCAGCTCGAGCCGACCCATTCTGCCCTCGCTCTCTCAATCTCCTAGTTGTCGTCTCCTTCCTTTTCCCTTCCTTGATTCACAGGTGATTTTTCGGTTGCATTTCATTATCTCTCCGCCATGCGAGTGATTTCCAGTTGAAAGAGAGTAGTGAAACAGGAGGAAAGAGTGAGACAGGCTGAGTGGTTAGTTCATCATTAAACCGGGTATATCGATCTGAAGACATCTCTTGAGCTGTTCGAGTTTCGAATTACTTTGCGATCTCTGGGATCTGTGGTTGCATCTCACACTTGGTAAAAGTTCTTTTTGCAGTTGACAGCATTCTATGCAGTTCTCTTTACTGGTAGATCTTGTGCAGCTTTTTTTTTTTTTTTATTCTATGAGAGCTGTTTAATTAATTATGCATCTTCATGCATATGCAGTCACTCGACTATGACCGTTTCTTATTTCCCTCTGCTTTACAATGTTGGGGAAGATAGGTCGGAATGCATGCGTTGATGAGAGCTTTGAGGGTGTGAAATATGGAGAGTGATTTCCAGCGATCGGTTTCTCTGCGGCCCAACAGGAGAGTGGACCGCGCCAACCAAAATTCGCATACTGGAGGTTAGATGAGGATTTTTTCAGTGAATGAAGCTCGAATCTTTTATTTTTCACGTTATTGAATCTTTGGAGGTTCATAGTGGAAACTGTATCCGGTCCGTTCAATCTATTGAACCTTTGAGACTGAATTCCATTTAGGTCATAATCCGTGGAGCTACTGCTACTTACGTGCATCTGTGCAGTTCTGATGTAGCCTAGTTTCTACTTTTTTCTTCATTTTTTTTGTCCTTTGTGTGAATTCATGAACTTATCAAATGAAATATTCACTCTGGTGTCAGATTATTGTAATATCATATAGGCACCTCACTTGAAATTTTAGCTGAAAGGGTGCTATGTCATCAAAGAAAGCATGAACTATCTTGTGACTGTGGCACGATTTTGGGTGATACCTGGTGTTATCAGAAGTGATCAGTTTTTGTTTTGATATGCAGAACCTGAAGGGTTTCCCCTTTCCTCAGAGAAACTGCAAGTTTATCCGGTGAAAATGCTCTGTAGGATGGGCATTATCCGTTTGGTTTTTGTTGTTGGCATTGTCTGGATGATGCTCATTCTATGTGCACTACTATTTCATGTATGGTCTTGCCATTCTTCATTTGCTTTCTTTTCAGGTACTCCCATCGCCAACTTTGTTTGCTTCTTCTTTGTTCTTGTTTATTTTGCTTCTGTCTGTATTTATAGGCAACAATCCTTTGTATGTTTTGACGATAACTAATTTTACCTTGTTTGAATGCTAAGAATTGGGGGCTAATGAGGGATAGTTGAGAATAGAGTTTGTGTTCCTTTATTATAAAGATCTGATTATTTTAATATTATAGAGTTATCTAGACTCAATAAAGCTTTGTTTAGTTGGTTTAATCATTTGTTGATCGAAAAATGTTAAGAGAATTGTAACTGGAGATTTATTAGATGTTTGTCAATATTGCCCATATTTATGTTTTATGTTGAGACAGTGCTTTATCATTATTACTCCTTGTTCCATCATCGAACATTTCTTTTTAAATGGCCGGAGTTTTATATGAATGTTGGCTTCTTTTCAGAAAGATTAGGGTAAGTACATCAAGTTTATGGAAAATAAATCATGCTGGGAATATTGATTGGGGGAACTTTTAGTCTGTACCATAAACTGGAGACTTATGGTACAAGGAATAACTATTTATTTTGTTTTGTTGTCCAAGCATTGGCACCATCGTCACTTTATATAGATTAGATTGCTGGTATGATGATGATTTCTCCTATTTCCTCCATACACTGATTGTTAATCTATGGCATCTGATGGCTAATCGAATCACCAGTAGAGAAAAAGTTTTCTGAGAAGTTATGAAATCTGGAATTTTAGCATGTGGAACTTGATGACATTTAGGATCCATGGTTCTTTTTTAGTGAAAGATCAGAAAAATCATGGTAAATCAAGTGGCATACGATATGTCTGGAACTTGATCATTCAGACCAGGGGCTACATAAAGCAACAGGACATTGCAACTACTTGTTGCCATCCATTGATGCGTGATATATTTAACCTTTTTCTTTCATGAGTCAGGGTGTGGGATATCCGCCATTTACTTTATCAGCTGCTTGCATTTACATTGCTTGATCTTATACATAATGGCATGAATGTGAATTTTACTTTCTTAACTATGTCATATAATTTTCCTATAGTTCCATGTAATGATAACCATCATTTTTTCTCTATGCAGCTATCTGCAATCGACAGAGCAAGGTTTTTCTAATGTTAGACACAATGGGACTTGTACCAAAACCACAACACCGTAAGATATATGATAATATCTTCAGTGTCTTGGTGTGGCTCTTTCTGGGAAAATGATATCTGATATTTGTTGTGTTAATGATCAATTAGGATGTCCAATTCCGCTTGCCAACAACCCTGGTAGAGTCGTTACACCTAAAGGCAGAACTCCTGATGAAATTGTTGGAGATCTATCTTTCATAATGGAGGATGACCCAGTAAATAATGCATCACTGTCAAGTCCTTTATTTGGAGGGCACCAGACTTGGAAACAAAGAGAGGAAAGTTTTAATCTCAAGCCTGCCATGAAGGTAGTTTTTGTAGCTTGTGGACACAATGCAGATTTCATTTTTTATGAGGGAGAAATTGAGGAAAAAAAATCTCGCCGTTGTCATGCCTCCGGAGAATGAGAAATTGGATGGTTTTGTTTATGATAACCTTGTGTTCTTTTATTAACTATCATGTGCCATTCAGGTGCATTGTGGATTTATTCGAAATGGTGGTGCTGAAATGGATCCTATGGACATTGAATATGTGAAGAAGTGTAGGTTTGTGGTTGCATCAGGCATATTTGATGGGTATGATTTGCCTCACCAGCCTTCTAATATAAGTCCACAGTCTAAGAAGCTCTTCTGCTTTCTCATGGTAGTGGATGAGGAGTCCCTTAGTTTTATAAAGAGCAATGCCACTGTTAACAAGGATGACAGTGGGGGGAAATGGGTGGGAATTTGGAGGCTTATCCTCTTGAAGAATTCACCGTATGATGAACCCAGGAGAAATGGGAAGGTTCCTAAGATTTTGACCCACAGGTTGTTTCCTCAAACACAATACAGCATATGGATTGATGGTAAGATGGAGCTCATAGTTGACCCGCTTCTGATTCTGGAGAGGTATTCTCTTTCTTAAAATTGAGCAATGTATCTATTACTTTAGGGCTGCAAACTGCTCTACTACTTTTAAGTATGATAAAAGCTCCTAAAAGATGTATACATGTAACATCTTGATTCTCCATTCTGGTTCTTTTACCCTTTCCATTTGGGATGTTAGCCATACAAACTGCCATATGACTATAGCAAATTTGTTGTTTGATAGCAAAGTGATTCTAAGAATTGGGTCCATATGCTAGCCTGCTTGGAACTTTTTCAATATCATTATGAGAAGCTTTGTTGATAGAAGATGAGATACAAAGTATAAATAACAATGAGATGAAAAGTTTTGTTTTTTTTGGGATGAATGAGATGAAAAGATGTTTCTTCAGCCATAAAACAGGATAATTGGACCTTTAGTTTTTCATTTTTGATGTACTGATAGAGGAATGAGATGGATTAAATTATAATATCTGTTGCTTGGCAGGTATCTGTGGAGGGGGAAGCATACTTTTGCCATAGCTCAACACAAGCATCATCACAGTATATATGAAGAGGCGGATGCAAATAAACGGAGGAAACGATACGCTCGACCTCTTATTGATCTTCACATGAAAATATACAAGTACGAGGGGATGGAACCATGGAATCCAAGAAAAGGGAACCCTAGTGGTAAAAGTATTCTCTTTCTTCCAATTTGTGGGTTGCATCGTCTCTATCTTCTGACAGGCGTCACATGAAATTACAGATGTGCCAGAAGGAGCAGTCATCATACGGGAGCATACTCATATAAACAACTTGTTCTGCTGTCTGTGGTTCAACGAGGTCAATCTCTTCACCCCAAGAGACCAGCTTAGCTTCGGGTACGTTGTATACAGGTTAGGAAGCTCTTTCAAGTTCTTCATGTTCCCGAACTGTGAGTACAACTCTCTCTTTGTGCTCCACCCTCACACTCGGGAGCACTCCTCCAAGATCGAGTGGGTGAAGAACATGAGCGAGTTTGAGGGGAAGGGCAGCAGCCTGAGAGAGAGCAGAGGTGGGTTGGGCCTTTGGACTCCCTATCCTGGGAACCTTAACACAGTTGTTTTACCCCCTGTGGCAAGAACCTCGAAAGCAGGCTGATAGTATTTGCTTCTCAATAATTGTCATCCTATATCAATTCACTTACACGCCCATGATGTGGCAAGAATGAGCAAGTAAATTCTTTCGAAGCTGGCAGTTTTGCTGTGTGTCTTAGTTCCTTGGGGTAGTAATTTGGGTGAAGCTCGTATTACATGTTTCTGTTCCTACTTCCATATTGATTATTGATGTCTGTGTCATTGGAAACCTCTGTTAGCTAGAGCCAATGATGAACGCTCATCCAATGTATATGGGCGTGAGATTTTGGGCAGTAAGAAAATTCAAGTTCCAAGAATTTAGGTTTATGGAAGTATGACTAAATTGAATAGCTGCCTGACGGGGAAGATTCCATGCCCTTCATTCACGTTCGAGTACAGTACAGCACGTGGATGATGGCTGTATGGATTACGGATGTTGTTCAATACGTTCTGGAATATAAGTACGGGGAGTCGTAAAATACCTATCATACAAAGTAGAACCATGCCACCGTAGCTAATCCTATCCCACCTCCTAGTTTTAGGATGCAGACCAGCAGTCGAAAGGAACATAGGACATCGTATATCAAATGGTTAAATCTGTGCAATGATTATTCACTTTCTGACACCCCCACAATTCATTCTTACCACGCATGACAAGATTTAAGTCATCGAGTATGATGGTGGTCAGATGGCAGGACCGGAGCCGTCACAAGTCCATATGCTCTACAGGAGAGGCATCGGCACGGTGACAGCCATGCAATCTGACGATGATGAGACGTGTCCAGAGATGCTCCGAGATTTACTACTATCGCACGATTAAATTACTCAGAGATAGGAAAGCGCCTCAAAAAATGGTCCGCAAAGCCCTAGGATTACCTTACAAGCTCCCAAACTTCAAGCGCCGAAGCAACAACCGAATCACAAGATAATACACAAAACCATCATGCCCGAGCAGTTGTTGCAGGGACAGAGGAATACAGATCTGACTGGCTTGTCGCAGGGCTTTGATGAGCTAACCATCAATCGGCAAGCTTTTATTATATATAGGAAAAAGGCGACTTCAGAAGGGAAGAGAAGGTGAATGAACAATTCGTCGAGCTCCTGAAGGAATCAATCGAGCAGGTGAACAAGGCGGTGTCCGAGCTCCTTTTCACCTCAGTGGGCAGCTTCTCGGCTGTAAAATGCATCGAGAGTCTTTGCTGGTATACGGTGCAGAAGTTCACGGGGGAATATGCGGAGAAGTGTCCATGCAAGATCAAGGGAATTGAAGATGGTTCGAGTATCATAAGCCCCTTGAGTAACAAACTTCCTCTCGAATTTGTCCAAGAACTCCAAGTATAACTGTTCAATCCAAGGTGCGTCATCATTAGTCTCATTGAAGGAGATAAATCCAAGATCTTCTAGGAAAAAAATATATATATCAAGAACAGATCAAGCAGAAAATGGAATATCTAATTTTGAGAGAGAGAGAGAGAGAGACCAGGTCCTCAGAAGAAAGTGCTTCTTCTCCTACAACAGCTTTCATGGCTTGAACATCCTTCCCAATAGCATAGTTTGCATACAACTGCAGAAATAGTGGGGAAAATGTGGGTCACGAGAGCTTTCATAGAGATCAACTGAAATCATCAGACTAGCAATCATACCTGATTAGACACATCCGCATGATCCCTTCGAGTCATCCCTTCTCCAATAGCACTCTGCAGCAACCATCAAACGGCACATTTGGATGAGTTTCCATAACTTGGAAGCATAATTTAAAGCAGAGGTCCAAATAACCCCAGACTCCACCCTTACCTTCATCAACCGAGAGAGGGAAGGAAGCACATTGATTGGTGGGTAGATCTGTTACAGGAAAATGAGCAATTTAAATCCTAAATAGACTGTACTAGATTCAGACATAACATTGCCACAGATTAGCCAAAGAATGTGATGCAAATAAGATTAAGTGAGCTCCAATCCTGCAAAGACATCTACCAGCAAGCAAAAACTGCAAAGATAAACAAATTTGGCAGCAGCATGCATTTAACAAGTAGGGCAGACTGGCTGACAAGCCATCCTAAGTTCAGATGGTTTATATCATAGCATTTCCACACAGTAGGACATAGTCCGTATGTAAGATACCTACTAGTTATCCTCAGCATCAGCTACAAATCATGTCTAATTAATTGTATCATTTTTCATCCCATAAGAGAGAAAAGGCAATGATAGGTTGACATTACCTGTCTATTATGTAGTTGCCTATCAATATATATCTGCCCTTCAGTAATGTAGCCTGTAAGATCTGGAGTAGGATGTGTAATATCTGCTCCAGCAAAACAGATTCCATCAAACTTATCAGTTTGAACTTTGAATTAAGGGATCATAGTTTAGACATAGCCCAACTTAGACATGCATTACCATCATTTGGCATAGTTAAGATTGGAATTTGCGTGATGGATCCTCTTCGTCCTTCAATTCTTCCAGCTCGCTCGTAGATAGTAGCCAGATCAGTGTACATGTACCCAGGATAACCACGTCTTCCTGGGACTTCCTCTCTTGCAGCAGAAACCTGCAGAACAAAAAACAAGGTTAGCTATAAAATCCTAATAAAAAGATGGGGGAAGAAAGCCTTACTGAATTATATCAAGGATGAATGTACAACTAGACTTCATCAATTTTCCTGATCTGAAGGCATGAACATAAAAGGAAGGAGCGTGTTCATTACCTCACGAAGAGCATCAGCATATGAGCTCATATCTGTAAGAATGACAAGAACATGCTTCCCACATTCATATGCCAGATATTCTGCAGTGGTCAAAGCAATCCTAGGAGTAATAATTCGCTCTATTGTAGGGTCATTCGCCTGGAAACACAAGAAGAACAACAGTTACAGATGTGAGTTTTTGATCAGATAGATACTTAGAATCCATTCTTTTTTTTTTTTTTTGAGTAGTCGATAAAGAAATTTCATTAATGTTGCAACAAGAAGATGCGTAAAATTGTATAAAAAAAAAAAAAAAGCTATACCAAAAACATGACCCCACCCACAAAATCACTCATGAATACTTAACACTGAGAACTCCTATACATTTGACTGTAACAGAAATCTATATCCCATGTCCCATTTGTTTCTGACCCCTTGGACGTCCTCCTGCTTCCCTCCTTCCAAACATGCCAAAAGATGGAGAGTGGTATCAACCTAATAAAATTCTTTTCCTCTTTGTTACCATAAACCCCAAACCATGCTCTAAGCTTGAGAAATAAAATAACACATGCCAATAGAATCCATTCTTATTGATATCAAAATATACCAGATTGAGAAATAAAATAACTCTCTCCATCGATCCATTTTCCTCAAAATCACGTTTGAAAAACTGTGCTGTCTCCATGTTTACTCCCATAGCTGCAAAGACAATAGCAAAGTTGTCTTCCTCTTCATCCTGAAACATAGGCAGAGCAATTAAAAGACTCAGCTCATCTGTTATACAATGTAAGGCCCAAAGCTTGAGAGCAATATCCTTCAGGTATCCAGAAAATCAGACGGCATTCTGGTTGATACCTCCATGAGGTTTCCAGACTTCTCCAATCGCTTCACCAAACCAGCCTGACGGCATATCTGAGCTGCTATTTCATTGTGTGGAAGACCAGCAGCTGAAAATAGTGGAATTTTTTGCCCTCTTGCAATAGAATTCATAACATCAATTGTAGAAATTCCTGTCTGGATCATCTCTTCAGGGTAAGTTCTCTCGCTGGGGTTGATAGAACTACCTAAAATACAAAGTGCAACTAACTAGATTAGATAACGGAAAACTATGGTTGCTAGAAACTAATTGTATGCATTTAAAATCAACAATTCAAGCAAATGCACTCTACTACAATCACTCACCAGATATGTCCAAATAAGCCTCAGGAAGAACGGGAGGACCATTGTCAATGGGCTTTCCAGAACCATTAAATATGCGACCAAGCATATCCAATGAGACAGGTGTTTTTAGGACCTGCAAAAGAAGTGGATAATACATCATGCTCAATCATCACAACAGATGGAAACATAAAAATATTATCCATTGTTATTCATGAACATTATCACTTTGCCAAGACTATTGAGGCTAAATTATCACAAATTGGTGACTCAAAAGATAGTATCTAGTCTTCCAATTCAATGCTCTAACGGCCCATGCAAAATTACTAGTTGGAAACAAAATAAAGTAAAATCAAAGAGTAATAAGATTCTTCTTAAATACATATAAACTTAAAAGAAGTGTTGCATTTTACCTCTCCTGTAAATTGCACAGTAGTAAACTTATTGTCAATGCCAGATGTTCCTTCAAACACCTACAATCCAACAATAGAAGATAAAGAGAAGTTCATGCTTCATTTCAGCTGGACAGCTAGATATGAAATGAATAAGAGAAAAATAAGCAACTGAAGAACTTGTGGATATGTACAATTAAAGCTGATTGATATTCAAAACAGTCTCTCTTGTGGTCTTAGCCACATGTTCATCTGCATGCTGAAAAGCACAATGCATACCAACACTGACATACCTTAATAGATGCGCACATCTAACCTCATCAAATAGAACAGACATCAAGATGCTGCCTAAAATTCCAGAAGTAAGCAGCTTCTTAATCTCAATTTTTTCTATAGCCTACATTTGGATACAGTAACATAACAATGCCTTTCATGGCCTAGATAGAGATAAATCAATCACTGATAATATCTTCATTAATGTGCTTGCAAAATGAGGGAATAACCAATAAAAACTAAAGAAGAAAAAAATCGCACATATGCAGCTTTGACCGTAGGCATAATGTGTTACCCAAGAATGATAAATAATATCTCTGAACAAACAGAAGAGGATCTAGCAATATAAATATTTTTTTAGGGGCAGAAGGTTCAGAGTTCAAAGAATTGTCACCTGAACAACGGCTTTCTCTCCATCCACTTCTAAGACTTGACCACGTCGCATGGTTCCATTCCCAAGTCGGATATTAACTATCTCTTGGTACTTAGGGCCCTATATAGTTAACAACAAAAGCTCATAATGAAAAACAAGAAATGGAAGAATGAGAAAGAAAACAGAGGAAGATTTAGAGCAAAACCCACCTTGACTTTATCTAGTATAACTAGAGGGCCAGCAACTCCTGAGACTGTTCTGTATTCTGCAATTTATCAAGCACTAATTTTAAGGCTCAACAATCTTAGTGGTGATCAGAAAATCATTTCAACAAACTCCTAGTAAGAACAAAACATACATTTATCATCAATATAATGTCTTTGAAATTCCAACACAGTGATGGCTAAAAAGCAAATTGGGCAGAAAGCAAAATTTGTCTATAAAGAGTTTTTCATTGCTTAAAGCAAATCTTCTTCTAGGTTGACCTAGATTTCATGGAAAATGCTAAGAAACAAAGCATTAAGCGAGGTGGAAGAAGCTTAATTATTGTTCCAATGAGAAATATAGCTCCTACAGCTACAGAAAATTGGCAAAAGATTTTTGCAAGTGAGAGAAAGGAATTGGAATTTTTTGAGCCCCATGTCATTGACAGTAATACCACCCACTGAAGTGGCAGAAATAGCCAAGATACCCTACTTGATGGGGAGGTTTCTGCAAAAGGCTCCTCTATTTAGAAAAGTAGCAGCAAGTGGTGAAAACTGAGTGAGAAGGGCAATATACAGGTCAGTACTTGTGGTAATCTGACTGTGTTTCCTTTCCAGATGTTAAAGACTTTTGTGGGTAGTCAAATCAGGACCACAGCATGTCAACAGTCCTTTGAGAAGGGCAATTAGTTACATGGCAAGTTCTATGGTAGGCCTTTGTAAATGGGTGAGAGAACATCACTGAGGACTAAGGAAGATTATGCCAACGTCTGTGAAGAAGTAGAAATCAATTCACAGATTCCTGAGCTTAGCCATTATGAATATCTGAAATGGCCATAATACCAACATTATCATCGAATCCGATTGAATTCTAGAGCTCCATGGTCCTAGGAAGGTAGGGCTGCTTCTTTTGGAATAGCTAAAACTACAAAGGAAGTGAAAGGAAGGAAATGCATAAGAAGATTAGATGATCCCCTTAAACATGGAAATGGTCTAGACACGTGAAAAGGACCATAAAGTAGATATTGTATTGTGGAAACAAGGATAGAGGTGGTCAATGCAGCTATTATTACAAAAGGTTTAAATTAGGTAAAAACCATGGCCTCCAGGTCCAAGACAGCATATTCATTATTAACTGTTTCCTCGAGCTCCCTGGGGGGAAGGGGAACCGTGGATATCACTTTCTTTCATGCCTCGAATTCAATAATGGAAAGAACGGAATTTCATAAACGGCACACGCCAAAGAGAAATAACATTTTCATTTGCATCAATAATTCACTTCTCTAAACCACGCAATTTGGATCAGAATCACCAACACCCCTCCCCGCCCCTCCCCTCCCCTCCCCTCCCCTCCCCACTCCACCCCACCACACCCAACCCCCACCCACAAATCAACAACCGAGATAGAGAGAGAGAGAGAGAGAAAGGAGAAGAAGTAGAAGAAACTTACCCATGCCGACCTCAAGACTTCCCTCTTCCATGTCAATGCTGTTTTGCTCTCCCATTTTCATGCTTCATAGGGCAAAACATATATCACTTAGTAATTCCAAGTCAAATAATAACCACGGATGCTCGTTGAGTCTAGTAATTCCAAGTCAGATAATAACCACTGATGCTCGTTGAGTCATGGCTTGAAGATACACTATGCTATTAAACACGTACAAATCGAAGTCATCCAGATCATGCCGTCACTCACAATTTAAGATCATACCCCAACAATATCTCGAATAAAATGATTGCGACCTCAAACAAGTTAAATATGATGGGAACATCCCACAACGAATTTATTTCCAATAGCAAGAAAACAGTTTATTCAAACTTAATCAACTATAGATGCCCATATTAAACTCGAGCCCAGTGCGAAAGAAGGTAATTAAAAAAAATCTGCAACTTCAGCATCAAGCTCAGCCGACTGCTTCATTCGATTGAAATTAACAACTAATCCGAATCGAAGCGATTGCCAATCCAAGCAAAAATGAACGACAAATCTCTAGATAAGATGAGGCAACAAAAACCTGAAAGCAGATGCGATTGGACGAACCGATTCGATTTGCTGCTGCGATCTGTGCGACTAACAAGGACGATAATTTACAGAGCGGACCTCAGAGAAAACTACGGTGAAGCAGAGAGCGAACGAGCGAGCGAGCGAGAGACAGGGAGAGAGGGACGCCGGGAAGCTATAAACTGAGATCTCCCGGACTAGAAAAATAAAAAATGTAAATAAAAATAAATATATAAATAAATAACTATAATAATAGTATTTTTATTTAAAGGTGGTGGTGATAATAATAATATAATATTATTATCCAACTGTACAGCATGCTTTTTCTCTCCGAGTTTTTCATCTGACGTGTCAGTATCCTATTGGGCTGTCTAGGATCATTGTTGAAGGCCACTGAAGCGCTGGAGCGCGGTGAAGCGGTCCCATTGGTTCGCCGAAGGAGAAGACCACGCCACTGTATTGATCTACGATAAATGATGTGTCGGGTCGGATGCATCCCAGAACAAAAAAAAAGAGAAATTGTTATTTTCTTATTACATACAATTTTAAAAAAATTAATGATATTTCCTGTTTGGGAATGGGAAAAACGGCCCGCTAACAAGCGCCGAAAAAGGCAGATTTACAAGGGCACGTGTCAGTCGGATTGAGGTGGCCCCGAGGAAAATGCTGACCACAAGAAAGTGCGGCGACGCATTGAGAGTGCGGGGGTGAAAAAAATCTCGAACTCGGTCTGGGTCCACCCGCCAACCCGACGCATAACC
The DNA here is from genome assembly GCA_900174645.1 of Sonneratia alba. Taxonomy (NCBI): domain Eukaryota; kingdom Viridiplantae; phylum Streptophyta; class Magnoliopsida; order Myrtales; family Lythraceae; genus Sonneratia; species Sonneratia alba. The sequence goes on from FWPY01000071.1 coordinate 3,383,128, forward strand.
CGCCAAAATGTCTCCCGATCAGACCATCTGACGTCCCTCAATAAAAAGCAGCACATACGTACGGTCGCACCTGATTATTCTCACTGAACACACGAGAATCGAACCTCAGCCTCACGTTTTGCTCGCCGAATGGCCGCAACCACCGTCTCCGTCCGGCCGAACCGGCTCTCTACCTGCTCGCCGTTCCCCAGGCCGCCGGTTTATCTCCTTGGGTCCTCACCTCACACGCTGAAGCCCGACAGGGCCGAGCCTTGGTGGTGCGTCCGCTGGCGCGCACCGGCGAGAACCGGGCCCTCAGTACAGGCGAGCTCCCGAGCGGACGACTCCACCCCGTTTGAGATGTCCGTCGAGAATGCGCTAAAGCTGCTCGGCGTCTCCGAGGCAGCGTCGTTCGAAGAGATTCTCAGAGCTAAGAACTCGGTCATGGCGGCGTGTAAGGACGACCAGGAGGCGATTGCCCAGGTGATTTGGATGCTAGTGACCGCAAGAGGATTGTGAAGTTATCGACCAATTCTCTCCACTCGATTGATTTTTTATTTTTTATTTTTTTGTCCAGTGGTGTTTAACTATGGAAATTTTAGCCTTTTCATTTCTCCGGAATCTCTGCGTGATGGTGTGATCTTGTCGCACTGAGAAACTTGCAATGCTAAATTTTACTTTCGCTACTAAAATCTTTGAATGAAATGATCCCATTTCATTAAATCATGCAGCCCAGTAGTTTAATTTATTCAACTTATGGAAAGTTTGGAGTCTTCGCTGATTGCTTTCACTCCATTTTTGTACTAGAGGCATTGTACTCTGTTGAAAGCCTGGAATTTTCGCAACTGACTGTTGAGTGGTGAAGTTGCTGGTTTTGCGCCGTTAGAGTTTCCGATGCTGTTAAAATGTTCAAAATTTATCTTTTCTTTGTTGGGCCATTTATCTTCTTATAACGCCTATATTGGGTGAAAGAATTTTGATTTCGAATAGAATTTTGACTTCATATGTAATTAGGGTTACTGCCGAATTTGGGCCTTTAGTTTTCCTGCTGAGCTACAGAATTTCGCTTTAAGATATTGGGTTGCCTATAAAAATAATTATAATAATGTACTGTAAACCTTCAAACAAATTTAGAATTCCACCTTAATTATTCAGCCAAAAAAAAAAAAAAAGAATTCCACCTTGATTGTTTCCATGTCACCATCATGAATTTGTATGATAGGTTGCAGCCGTTTTTGTTATTGTCAAAAATTGATGAAGTGCAAGCCCTCAAGAGGGAATTCATCACAGACAAAACTAAGGAGATAAAAAAGCTCAAAGATATGTGTAAATGGTACCTTGTACCCCTTTTTCTTTTGCCGACGGTCCTTTGTACTTTTTGACTCATTGGTGTCTGCTAATTATTACACGATGGTCATTATTGTCAAACAACTCTGTGGATAACGTGTATGGTCATGTTGTTGGCTGGTTTTGACCCAGAAGGCTTCGTCAATAGATTTGTGGATTATCAGCTATTGACAATTACTTTGCTAAAAATTAGTAGATAATGCTTACTAGTGATAATAGTTTCAGAATTGCTACTTATAGTGCATTTTCAGCCGTTGACTTCGCATGCACTGCCAAAAGAAAAGTACATGCTCTTGCGTATTCTCAATTATTAGTAATAACAATGCTGGATATAGATGAAAAATAAGAAAATGAGGGACTTTATTATCATTGTAATGTGTTTGTTGTTGAGGGCCATTGAATTGTCTGATGAGTAGTATTTTATGTTAATAAATATCCTTAAAAAAATGAATTCTTGTTCTAAATGTCATTTCATTTTTGTTTCACTCCCTGTCCACCGTTTAGCTAATGAAAGATGCCACTATTTCTTTGATCCATCATATGGTATGGTCTCGACAGTCCACCAATCTTTGAATCCACAATTAACAATATGGGCAGGTGAAGCAATACCTCTCTTTTCAAGTTCATCTTTCATTATGTGTACCACATTTAACAGTTCAAATGATCCTTTTTAGTGATAAATCCTATTGAAAACTCATTAGCCTCAATTGTGCTGCATTGGAGTTCACTGTTGAGCATGGGGCTTTGGTAACCTTCCTTCAAATTTTGAACAGAAAATTGGCTTGGGAAGAGTTGTAAGTCATCACTTGAATTTCTACTGGACTTCCATTTTCCACGCTATCATCATATGAGTGCAGTTGCCTGCAACTGAGTTCAGGGATCATTCTGTGGGGAATTCAAATTAACACCAAGTTTAACAGACTTCGACTTCAATGGAGTGTCATTAGTTTTGGCCTACACATATGACTTGCCATTTGAGATCTTATATTTAAGAAAGCAAAAATTCAATGAGTTTGTTGTATATTGATTTTTTTTTTCAATGCAAGTTATGGTACGTTGAAGGATTCTTGATTTTTGCCAACAGGCCAAGATATATATTTCTTTGTAATGCATGGTATAGCTTGAAAACAGCTTTAGTGAATCTTTCCTTTTTTTCTTTTTTGTAGCATCACTGCAAATTCTGGTTTATAATGAGTCCTGCTATCATATAAATTTTGTGTGTTTCTGTATGTATATATGCTTTAATTGATCTGCTTACTGCCTGTGGAGAGAACTGATCAAATGGCCTTGTGTCCATGTGCTGATCCTCACAAGGACATAGTAGTTTGAGCCCAGGCTTTGCTGAAAATTACCACTGCATGGATGAAATGACTAACGTCGAGAACAGAACTTCCATAGTATTTTGTCTTCCCAGCATTCTCTATTATGAGCTTGATAATTGATAGGTGCACATCAGGATGGGAAACCTGCTAGCAGTGGTATCATATAGTTTTCTTTGTTGCAATTTGCACCTGTCCTATATCATTGGTTTGGAGTAGGAATTTTTTTACTTTAAGAGATTTTTGCTGTTACCTCTATCTATGAAATAACTGATTAAATTTGTTCTGGAGCTCTATATTTTCTTTCCCCTTTATTTACCACTGAGATGATAGTCATCCTTGACACTTTTTTTTTTTTAAATTTTCAACTCCATGATTTGTCTCCTCTTCTATTTTATAGGTTGAGGCTGCATATGATATGCTGCTCATGCGAAGTCTAACACAGCGACGTGCTGGAAAAGTGGTCAGCAGCAACATCCGCTTTGCAGATGTTAAACCCGTAGGCCCATCTCTGTGGTTGCAGTCTGCTGTTAAGAGCTTACCAGTTTCCTTCGAGACCCCATCTACTCGTGATCTGGGAATACAAGCAGGTGTGTATGGTGCTCTGATGGTCTGCACTTATGTCAGTGGAACCTCCACGCCTTCATTGACCCCATATGGTGGGGCTGATGTCCTGGGGCCGATCTTGGCTGCTAGCTTTGGAGCCTCCCTCTACTTCATAACCAAGAGAAATGTGAAGTTAGGTGAGACTGTTATTTTCAAATTGAGGGCTTCAATTTGTAGCTAAAACTTCCTCTCTTTATGATTTGAGCCTTTTCCTTTGCTCTTCTGCAATTATAATATTCCAAGATTGGAATTGTATCTAGAAACTGTTAAAAAGTGTTCTTTGATATACACCATAAGTTACGACAGTTGGAGATACTGCTGGTTTCAATGAGAGCTGTCTAGAAGTGCTATTCGACAAAATTTTCAAAAACGTTTTTTCAAAAATTATTCTTGCTATGATGTTTCTATATTACCTTGTGAAGTGCAAGATTTCATGTATATCTAGTGCTTTCACGTTTTAGCATATGCCGTTCATCTGTCTATTGAGAACCAAACCTTTAGTTCCAGAAAACCGATAATAACATTCTGGCTTTCCTTTTTAATAATTTTTGCAGGGAAGGCCACCATCATATCAATAAGTGGGCTGGTGGGTGGAGCTGTGGTGGGATCTGCAGTTGAGAACTGGCTGCAGGTGGATATTGTCCCGTTCCTCGGTATCCATTCTCCTGCAGTCATTGTAAGTGAATTCCTCCTCTTCTCTCAGCTTCTTGTTTCCCTGTACCTCAGGTAGATAGAGCTCACCCGTCGGATCAGATCATTCTGTAATCAGTTACCCATGGAAAGGTTTATCTTCAGGATATATCTTCCATACTTGTACAGAAATGGTGGGATTGTGATTTAAATGGAGAGGTGAAAGCATAACATCGTTTTTGCAACTTGGCTCGATTTTATTGCAAGAGTGCGAACATTACTGGTAAGTTCTACTGGCACAATGCACAAAATGCATTTGATGCATATGTCTTTGAATCGGGGGAACAGATCTTGTATGGGATTCATTGCAGGGTCGGCGTGTCCTTGTGCAACGTAATTATCCACTTATTGCACGATTGCAGCATCCTTTTGACTTCTGAGTTCGTTATAACACGACCTGTTACTTCATTTAGTAGCAGATAGTATGGAAGTAGAGATACACTCAAGGCCACGAACTAGCCGAAGAGAGGGATAAAGGAAGGAACTCTTCCTCGAGGGTGATGAAGCTTTCAGACTTCTACATTCTCTTGTTCCCAGATTGAGCTGAAAGGGCAAGTGCCACTTTCATCATCAGCTCTAGAATTGTTCCAAAGAGTAGCTGTGTACACTAAAGAATCGAAACCGGGGGCGATCTGCTCTCCATCCATCTACCGAGCAACCCATACGACAAGAAGCTAAATGACTCCAAATGAGAGAAGAATAAAACAGCTTCTTCTCCTCCTCCTTCGACCCCTACACGCTGCCGCCGGAGCCTTCGGATAGTATCAGGACTTGCTAGCGAGAGGCCAAAGTGTTGGTAGATAAACTCATGCCTCCACCTCTCACGGATACGCTGGGGCCTTTGCTCACAGACAGGCTCGACGAGTCGAGGAAGAGGACTATCACCGTGATATCATCGTGGAAGTGGCGACGGACCCCGCGGTCTATCTTCTTGAGGTCCGAGTATCTCATCTCTCTCTTCCTCGAGGCTTCCTGGAGTGCAGCTTTCACGAGCCGCCTCGCTATTCCCTGCAGTGAAGAGAGATTCTTCAGATTAACCCCCGACAGATTCAGTTCCGACCGACAAACACATCTCGCTCGACGAAGGCAGTAATATACACACCCCTACTAACGTAGACTTATGATGAAAGGGCAGGATCCATATATCTTTCACTTACGGAAGACATCATCAGGAGGAACAAGATGTACAGGCTTACACTGCGGGGATGATTTTGGACTAGGTTAACGGCTCCCTGGTTGCTGAGGTGCTCCCACAGCCCATCAGATGCGAATATAACAAACCGATCGTGTGGCTGCAACTCGTGTGCAGATACCGTCGGTTCCGCACTCAGGATGGGTCTCTGGAAAGGCTCACGAAGTCGAAACTTCGCGTACAATGGCTCCCTGTTGAACTCGGCCTTCTTCAAGTATACGTCGCCGATGGACCTCGAGACCTGCACGATGGAAGTCGTTCAATTGTATTACGACAGCAACAGGGACCTCCACGATGGACCAAAAGATGTCTTTGCTGAGACAAGCTGAGTTAGCTGAACCGAGATATAGCTTAGACAGATAAAAACCATACTCGATCCAGCACAAATGTAAGCAATCCTCAGGTAGCAGATTGTCACTTCAGAGGAACAACTAAAAGATGCAGTAAAGTCGATCCTCATCAATCATGTAAAGTTAAATTTGCATAGGGGAATGAGGCTATATATGACATACCTGTATGAGGCCTTTTACACGCCAAACATTATGCTTTAACACGACGATCTGCGGATCATCGGGGTGCATAGAACAGAGCTCCTGCCGCACGGATTCTATACAAGCATTATGCTCCACCGACAGCTGAATGGCTACAACCTCCCCTGTGGCCTTCATAGCTCTCCCCAGGACAGCTCGTGAGTCACCGAGATTTGCAACGTACAGGGTCCTGCCACAGACTACCCCGGTGAGGCAACATGACCCGACTGCTGCAATTTGTGGTTTCACTGGCCACTGCCTAGTCACAACAGAGACGAAGCCCTCCTCTGTTGCCCGGTAGGCCTTCCTTATGACGTCGACCGACATGGATTGCTGCTCTGAAACGAACCCTGCAGATCATGCGAGTGTACACCATGAAAAATTAACAAATAACTAGACTTTTACTTAGAAAAGGGATTATATCAAAATGGAGACTCTCTTTTGAATTTGAACAACGTAGTCCCTTTGTCCATGGCACACCAGCGGGAAGGAGATCCTCACCTTTTCCAGTTCTTACGTAAACAGAAGGAAGGATCAGTAACAGCAAGAATTCTGACATGGAAACGTTTTTTGCTAAAAAAATCTGTCAATAGAAGGAATGAAAAGTATTATTTTCTACCCAGGTTTGGCCTCTGGCTGAGCAACCATGCTGCGGCCTCTACCATTTGTTTCCGATATACAATTTCTGGATTTGATGAAACTAAAAGTAGAACATATACGTACACCATCAGAGGAGATAACTGAAGCGTACAAAGTTCTCAAAGATTTGAACCCCCACTTACTCTTGAGATGCTGAAAGAGTTGATCGTTGATGAACTGGGATGTCTCAGGCCCACCGTGCCCATCATATATACCCACAAAGGTACCCAAAGGGCCAGACCCATCCGTGGTTAAACTACCTGACTCAACCTGGCTCTTATCCTCGAGAAGACTATTTGCCTGCACAACAGCCACTGAAAATTCACCATTCAAGTGCTGGCCGATGTCCTTGTACCACAGGAGCCCATCTTGCCTCCCCATGGAATCGGAGCCCGAGTGAACATATCGGTCGGACCTTGGCCCGAAACAGGACTGAAAGAAGTTCATCAACCCTGATAACATCCCTCATCTCATCAAAGAAACCCTCCTCCAAGTTCTTCTCCACATCTGACTGATATTAATTCTACAACTAGTTCACGAATCTATAGCAGCAAGAACGGCTTTTTCCACTGCTTGTCAGGTCATTAAATGTCCCACTCTGCAGCAACATGGTATAAAACTGGTTTATTTTAACACCAAATGAATGGAATATGCAGGCATAACTGGATACATCACGGAAATGAAACAAAATTTCATCAATCTGGTTGAATAAATTGTTGCAAATTCAAATCCAACCCTTCAAATGAAAGTACGACTGACCAAAAAGGGGGAAAAAAACTCTCTTCTTAATTCGATTATAGGCTGGATTTTGCATATGATCTGAAGATTCTTTAAAAACACACAGAGCAACCATACAACTCAGGGCTCAAAGACACTGACCCTTACTGCATAAGCGGAAGAGCGGAGAGAGAGAGATTCTCAACACCCAACTTAAGGTCCCCCAGTAAAGAGAAGGGAAGAGAATAAGAAAAAAAGAGAAACAGCTGAAACACGGAAAGCTATGTTGGAAAAGAGGCAGAAGTAAAAGCTCGCTTTTTTGGGTTCTTTCACATAGATAAAAAATGTCAAACACTTCACATCGAAGGAGTTGAAAGAAGACCCAATATTCCAAAGCCCGTCCAATCACAAGATCATCGGCTTCCCAGAGGGATAAGCACAATATTGCCGACAAAGAAGTGGAACGGGAGAAGGGCATACGGGGAGCTGAAACTTACCCTGGAACCGGACCGTTCATGGAGAGCTAAAAGCCAGTCAGTGAGTGATAGCTGAAGAGCTTCTTGTGTTGTTAGAATGGATCTGCAAATGAGATTTCTGACGAAGAAGAGGAAGAAGAAGAAGAATATATCAGAGTATAACTAAAACGGGACTCTGTTCAATGCAATGCGATTGGGCCATAAAGGGGTCGACTCCCTCTCTCCCTCCCTCCATCCCTCCCCCAGGAAGAAAGACCAATCCTCCTATAAAAGGCCAGCAACAATGGAGAGATTGATGCCAGCAGAGCGGAGGTCCAGTGCTGGCCCCACCTCTTCCACAAATAGTTTACAGGGACACAGTAACACGACTGTCTAATATTATTCCGGTGGATCTCTTGTACATCTAGGATTCATGTGCACTCAAAGCTAAGATCCGATACTTAGGAGTTTCTTTTTTATATATTTTTCCAATGAGCAACTATGCCGCATAATACTGACCGGAGAAGATTCCCAAGTTCTAGAACTCCAAGTTTAAGCGGTTTCATATTAACCCGCACTGACGTCAGCATGTACCTATGCAAACCTTAATCTGATCCAAACCAGTCAAAACTTCATAGTCTTCATGCAACTATGTTCGTTCAGAATCCAGATGCACATAGCTGTCAACTTATATGCGCTCAGTACATAATAATCCCTGTTGTTGACTTGACAAGTCGTCCGTTTCAATACGCGATACTATACTGAACCTTCTAAGTGGCCTCATCATCGACGAGATTGAACGGTACAGGACGTATTGAAATCAGCTCGGTCTTGAACATGGTCAAAGCGAGATGAGACGTGGTGAACTAAGTAAGAGGTGGGATGGGGCTTGGGACGATGATCCGGTGGCACACGGGGCGGTTCTAAATGAGTTGACATTCATGTGAGAACACGTGAAAGAGTTGGAGTAGGACCTGCAAATATGTCCGAAATCATCAAAGTGATCATCAAGTTCCATCTTTTCTTCAGACCCTATCCCATAATTTTGTGTTTGACCGGAACCGCCTTTTTTTTTTTTTTCATTTTCTGATATGAACCAAGCGGTACTCAAGAGCTCATTGCATCTTGACTCAGTCATCCTCGAGCCACCACGGCTCCATATCAGAATTTCGGGTGAACGAGTTGCACAACGCTGTCCGTGAAGGCTCTTTCCTTCGCCTATTCAAGCCACCAAAAGGAGAATAAACGAATTATTACTGTGCCAAGAAGAATAAGAAGACGAAGAAGAAAAGTGGGCCCTGTACTGACCAAATTCTTCGACCGGGTGAAGGGGACTATTCCTCTGTCATCCACTTGCCTCATCGATGCATCGACTTATCCCTTTTCTGCCCCCACCCAGAGGAAAAAAACATCCCTTTTTACCTGAAATTTAACCCCCACAAAAAGCAAAAAAACATCAACTTGTCTTCGACATTAACTTGTTCTGTCGATAAATCAATGGTGGGTTCCCAAGAAGTCCCCCTCCTCCATTCCCATTTAGATATATCCACACTGTGCTGCCCAGCAATTTCGACAGCTAGTAGAAGCTAACACCACAAATTCCCAAAAACTAAATCTCATTTGATTTTTTGGTTTTTCCAATGATATCAATATCCTCTCAACTTGATCAACACGCCACTTGTTATACGGAGCTAAAACTGTAGCCCCAGAGGCTACATGTTCTCCTTGCACAATGGCCATTTGCTCCGGTGGCCACAGCAGCTCTTCATACGATTAATAAATCGAACAAACACGAAATAAATGAAGATGCAGAGAGATGGATGGATAACATAGTTTCCGATTATTTAAATGAGGAGGAGGAGAAGAAAAAGAGGAAGGAGCATTGCACGGGGGATGATGAGAGACATGTCCACTTTACCTAACAAACATCTCGATTCACATCAGACCAGCAGTATCCAAATTTTCCTGATGGGATCTTGTACCCAACTTCATTTAATGCCACCCCGGCTAATCTCGAGCACATTGCATTGCCCAACAAGTAATGGTTGATATGCGTTGGATCATAGGATAAACGGTTCAGTTCGAGCACAGTTCCTTAGCAGTAACACCCACATGCTGCTGCATATTGATTGATACTAATCAGCTGCAATTATTAGCACGCATCTACGTATCTCCATCTTATTATGATGCGATAATTCAACTATCGAAAAGGTACCAATAGAGCAATTGAGTCGGGTTTCGATTGTTTCAGTGTGCAGGGACGGAATAAGGATCGGCCCCCCGTGAAACAGAGTGATAAGAGGGCTTTTAACATCCCCCACAACCCTACCATTTTGTTGTCTGGTATAGAAAGAACTTCACATGAACTTCTCCTCTCATCTGTCTGTACCATTCAATACATATATACACATGTACGTATGTGTATACAACTATTCATTCAGACTCATGAATGCTGCCTTTTTTATCGGTACCCATCTTCGGTTATATCGTTGGATTTTCCGGTTGGAAAACAAAAACATGGATGCGGATGATCGATACATAAAAAAAAAAAAAACGAATTATATGGCTATTAGTTTGGCAAGATCGGAGTATGGCCATGGGTCCCTTGGCATTTAATTTTCCACGAGGTTGAATTATGATTATGTGAACGTTAGGAATCAGGACAGGCATAAAGTGGGTTTTGGTTAGCGTTTTGAGATTTCCTGCGGGGACACTGTTCAACCTAACTCGAAGACGTGCCAATGTGGACGGTAATTTTTGTTGAATGTGATGATGATCTCTTGACCCTATTCTCATCGATGAGGAAATCCCTTCGGTCTACATTACTTCACATTCACGAATATAACAACTACTAATTAACTCAGATGCGGGGCAATCAACTGCGAGAAACTAAGATCCGACTGGGGTTTCAGAATTTGAATGGTCGATGGACATCTGACGTATAAGGCATCTCTCAGCTGGGCGGGCTAATGCGCTACATACACGGTGCTGGCAACTGATGCATCGTTGGTCCGATACGAACCCAGTTGGTCCAGAGATCTATTGGAAAGTCCCGACACGAGCGAGGTAGCATGCCACACAGATGCGATTCCATCGTGTCTAGACAATATCTGGTCTACGTGCACATCCGAATTGGTTTCGATACAATCCGAGAACTGCTGCTGGCTGCTAGTATTGCATCCCTTTAAGATTGTCCTACACATCTTTCTTCTATCTAACGCACACCACGTTTCCCTCGGCGTAAGTCAATGGGCGCCTCATGTGACCGATGGTCGCACGACACCGGGCTCGCGGAAGGTGATTCGGTCAGCTGGGGGCCCGTTTTCAGCGTCCGCACACACTGTATCGGGGCTTGACTATGCCTGGCTAGGAGAGCATTTTTGACGTTTGAAAGGTCTCTCCAACCCGTGGAAATCAAAAGCTAAGCTTGGAGCACAACCCATGTTGGAAGGCACCAATTTTTCCTTGCGTCGACCGTCGAGATTATTAGCAGCAGACAGGCGCACGTACGTCTACTGTTTTGAAAAATGCGGGCGTGAATCAGAGCATGTGTGCATCTGCGACCAATGAATAGTCAAATTCTTGACGCGAAGGATGACATTTGAATCGCAGATTCGACGGGGACTTAAAACGATTTGATATGAACCTTGAAATATAGCCATCCATCTGGGTTCTCCCCAAGACTCCAAATACACACAGACTTCTCCGGCCTTTCCTGCCGTATTTTACTTGTTTCCAGAAAAACACGCCGTTGGATAGAGATAATTCAGTCGACATCGATAAGGTCTTGAACTTGAGTCATAGATCGGGCTTGTTGGTCCGAACGGTTCAACCAGAAACCGGCCATTCATCCAGTCCGGTTCCAATAATTAACCCAATTACATAATAAATGTGGTCAGCACTTATTGAATCAATCGATTTTCAGTCGAATCGACAAATCCAATTGAACCGGTAAAAAAATCGACCGACTTAAAATTAAAAAATACATATTATAATATATTTATTTTATCTTACTATAACTACATTTATATTTTATATTAAACTTAGATTAATATAATTACTATAATAAGGATTTTTTTTGTTATAAGTCCGTGTCAGGTTATATGATATCTTATCAATTTATTACTAATATTATATTATTAATATTATTTACTAAATATACAGTTCAACTAATTAAACCTCATGTTTGACCAATGACTCTATGAACCCATGACCTAATCGGTTCCTGCCCCCGTCTTATTTTTAAGGGCTATGTTACTCAATGATGGGTTGATACGCAAGGTGGAATATGAATTAATTTATCGGAACGAATTAATAAATTAAATTAGGTGGGGTGGGAAGTTGTGACGGAATCCTCCCAAATCAAGACGGATAGATCAGGAGCTATGTGGGTACGGTCACATCTGGAATTCTTTCAAACCTTCGGTCAAAGTGTCATCGTAGAATATATGTCGATGACTACGTCGTATCGTGTAATGCGACCAAACTGTCGCCGGAGGCCCCTCAATTTCTCGGACTCCGTTAACAAATCCTCCGGCGAATAAGCCTTCCCCGGTAAGTTGCTCGTGGTAAGGTTGACCGATTTGCTGTCCCTATGCGCGCTTCTCAAGGTTGAAAAATCTTGGGGCAATAAAACCTTCCTCGGCAAATACCATTAACAGGTATAGGTTTAAGGTTGATTAATTTGTTAAGTACAGCAATTAGTCATCACAAAGGGCTAGACTCCGTGCCTCGTCAGCTAGCATGGGTGGAATCTTCCAAGGGTTTTAGGTCAACTTCACATCGATCTGACTCCCCAAATATTGCCCTGAGACTATTGACTATTGTACGCCAATTGACGTGTAAAATTTAAGTTCGGTTTCCACATGGAGAAGGCCTTATCTGATTGCTCCCACTTTTCCTAAGGGGACATTGACAGACGAAAATAGCGCATTTTGAAAAGAATCCATAGATTAATGCAAAATCGCCCTCGACACTACAAGAAACAGCGGAAAAGGTTGTACTATCGTAGACATAATGAGTTAGTTTCCGTTATTTTACCACCACTCAGACGGGAGAGTGAAACGTATCTGTCAGTGAGTGAATGAACGGTAAAAAGGACTTCCGAACTATGTTTCTCGTGGTAGAGACGTCCCCGAGGGTATTCTTTTCGTACCACACGCTGATTCGGTCCTTTAAAAAATTGGGAGTGGACTCTAGAAGGTGATATGCATGCCAAGAGCCTGGCCAATTATGGGAGGGGTCGAGAGAATCAAATCCGGATCTCCGTCGTGGCTCTTTTGATCGGTGCTGAATTAGGAGACCTTTTTGGTGCGTGTACGAAGTTCGGATTAATAATGTAATTTCGGAGACCAAATGAGATGATATTTCAATCTCGATATGTAATTAATGTTAGAGGTGAAGGTTCTTTTTTTTCCCTTATTTTAAATCCCCAATTTGTACAAAGTATTAATTGGTGTACATGAAATCCAGTATAAATTATCCCCGTAAATTTTAATTAAACGAGCACTACTACTTATATTTCTTTATATCTCTTGCATTCCATTATTTTATTTTAAATTTGTCCGAGCACTGTGATTTGTCAAGATCATATATTATAGTATATTATATTGTATTGAGACGGAACAAACAATGAAGGGGGCAGTCTCCCACCGTTGAAGGATTGGACTCTTGTGGTTGATTTCAACTTGCCCAATCTCGTGCTTGTCAAGTGGGTATCTGCTGATTCTGTTGAGATTTGGGATCACTGAGACATAATTATTAATATGTATATATTATACGATCATTATTTTGCATACTTTTGAGGTTTTTTAATTAATGAGCATTCATATGTATAAGATATATCTGTGATACTGACTAACACCGAGATTATGAAATCATAAGCTCATCCTCATCTGGGGGAGGTTACCCTTCTAGACCTCCTTTATGATCGAGAAAGGAAATAAGATATGAATTCCCCGAAAGTCATTGTTCATGGACACTGACACGTTGGTCTCACTAAGGTAAAGATGTTCACGAGTGACACTGTCTTCTCTTAAGAGCCTGGTATCACTATTCTGTCGGGAGGGAAGAGAGGATTGATTGGCATTCGGCAATTGGCACGAACATGGGCTTGGACTGGACTAGTAGAAGACTCTCCCCGGCCGGCCCTCGGGGGGATGTTATCTGTTGTGTTTCAGCACACGCTCGACGAGCTTAAGTTTCAAAATGGGTAATGGGCAAAAGCATGCTGACTTCGAATTCAGCATCTCTGAGTGCCCGAAGGATGGAATCGTGGATGTCTGGGCCACTCCCACTGGGTTATAGTCTCGATGAAGATGGCTGTCGACCTCTCATGGGAAGAGGCAGATGGTTATGATGGAATACGAGGGTGGAGCCTACTGATGATATATGAGGATGAAGATAAAATCATCTCATACCCATTCGCACTCACTCCTTGGCTGGGGATTAGAGCCTCAACCCAGACTCCATGGACAGAATTTTGATGTAGGTCGTGAAGGTGCACATGGAGACAGACGGATGCTATGCGGGAACAGAGTGAATTAAGGATAATCTGGTCGGAACAGTTCTTCCGGGCATAGAGAAACATGCCAGAATCCAAGAACAACAGATCTTGCAGCTAAGCATACAAGTCACTCTATGCCGTAACTAGAGATGAACAGAAACTTCATGCCTCTGGAAAAATCCGCTTAATGTGAGGCAGCAAATGTCGGGTCGAAGCAATCCTATTGCAAGGTGGGCCATTTCAGCTCAGGAGGGGCAAAAACAGGGGAACAGGCATGAACAATGGAGAGTAATAATACATCATCGATGACTTGGGACAAATTTCGACACCTTGCGTTATGTAACCGTTACGAACTTCAAACATCGTTGCTTACATCTCCATTTCCATCCACGGTAAGTACAACTTTAGATTATTCAAAGACTCATTTCGGGAGCTGGAAGTGCTCATTTTTCTTCGTCGATCCGAGATCGTTCGATCAGATCAAATGGCAATAAATCCAATCTCAAGAACAATTTCAAAGCAACATTCTGTCGATTAACTATTGTTTCAAGATATATTATTGAACAACTGTGATGGAAACTCTATCAGAACCTTCTTCAGTCAGTCAAATCCATCCATTTGGTCGGGAATTACTATTCCTTGTACACCTCAATCGGCAAAATCCACAGATAACAAAGAGAATCAATGGAATGTGCAAAGCAGAGTACTTCATCGTACGCTGTCCTTGATGATCCGTCTCCTTGCCAGGAACCTTGCCACTGGAGGCGTGAGAGCGACGGTGATCGGGACCCTCACTGGAAACAGTGCCTTGTTACATAGTACCGCCAGGGCCAGGGCTCCTCCCGTAGAGGCCGCAAGCTCTGCAGTACGATTCCGCTTCTTTGCAGCCACCTCCTCCACCACGCCGGGCGAAGATGACCGCCCACCACCGTAATCGCCACCGCTCTCTTCAGCGTTGAAGCCGTCAGTCCAGACAGAGCCCAGTTCGGTCGCCTCCGGTCGGTCCTTGCCGGGGACTCCGGGGAGATGGAGCTTGGCGAACAGAGACTCCACGTCGGCGTTGTTCTTGATCGCCACGTAGAGTCCGGTGATGGAGGCGGCGGAGACGGAGAAGTGGACGCCCAGCGCCACCTTCCCGTACTTCTTGACGAGCTCCTTGAATCTGCCGGTCAAGGAAGAAGCCATCTCTAGCCAGGGAGAGAGAAGTGGAGCGCGAAGGCCAGTAGCAGTGCTCCGAGAGAGTGACGTTTCTCCAGTTAGGGTTTTAAGTCAAAGGATTTGCAGTTCTCTTTTTATCCTTTTCCTCACTCTTTCATCGAAGCTCGACGCGAGGCCCATCAGTCGCATGGGCTTAAAGCCCATTACACTATCTTCTGCCTTCTTCCATCAGAGTTAAGACTTCCAAGGCATAAAGTAGACATGTTGATCCTCAGCGGTTGCTTCCATTATGAGCATCTCACTAGTTATGAACAGACGAAAGCGAATTCATCGACACGACCAGCCAAAAAAGCTAACAAAAGCACGAGACCTGCTGTTTATTCATTGTAATGGTGTGCAATAGCATGATGGTATTCATGGAAGCAAGTCCAGTAGTATATATGAGAAGTATGGAGTTGCAGCCTCTCCTTTATTCCGGACAAAGTGATGGTGATTGTGACCGACTAAAAGGGTGATGAAGGCGGTGGGGAACTAAGAAAGTGGTGGCTGTGGAGGAGGTTGGGGTAGAGGTGGTGATGATGGTGATTGTGAAGCTGGGGAAGAGTGTCCCCTGAGGTGGCAGCGTTCTCCGGCGCCTTGTTCATCCCCTGCCAGGCAGCTGAGGGGTTTCGGGTTAACTCTATCAGGGAATCCTTCACGTAATCTGCCTGCACGAGCTCACTGTCCTTCTTCTGCTACACAGTATTCAGTTGTTATTTCATTCGGACAATATGGAACCACAAGGACGATTCCTCATTTGGGATTAGAAACGGATTAAGATTACCTCTACAGTGAAGACGTTGGAGACGAGGCTCCTGAAGCTGGTCATGTTGACATTAGTCACTTCTAAGCCAAGAGCATCCAAAGCCTCCATCAGCCTCGCGAATCCCCCAGGCTTGTGCTCCCCGAACACCTTTACGAAGAACTCATTCCCATCTACCTGGGCAACTTCCACCTGTGGCTGCAAAAAAGAAAAGACAAAAGGGAATACAATCGGCAGATGTTACTTTAATATAATTCTTGCCGGCACCACTGTGTGTCCTTCAGGACCCACAACATCCAAAGACAAGTTCAAACCTGACACAGGTTCCTATAAGCGTTTTTTCCCTTGGTTGTCTTACCTGGTAATTACTTGTTTAATTCGAGATCCTAAAGTCGTCAACGGGCTTGTCTTTGAGTATTCACAAGATCGAAATAGAATATCTTGGCCTTGTTTATTAAAAATAGGAGCTTGAAGACTTGGCTTCAAGTTGCACTACCTCCATCTGCTGCGGCTTTTCAAATTTGCTGTGCTCAGGATCATGATGGTTCTGCCTAGAGGATTCACATCCAGCCATGGCCTTTTCAGGATCAGTCATGGGGCCGAGGTTGTTTCCACTACCATGGCTCTGAATGTTGTTGCTGCTGGACACACCATGCCTACCATCTTCAATATCAGAATGCTCCTCGAGCTCATCCTGAAGCTCTTTCGCTTGCTTCTGCAGGTCCTTGATGAACTCGATTGCATCCCCAAGTATGGATGCTCTGTCTAACTGTTGGATCCAATGCAAGTTATTTGATCTTTTTCTTACATGGTTCTTAGAATCAAATGTATGTTAGCTTCAATTGCTGTTCATTTAAGGCTTCAGCGGCAAAATTTCAATGACATGAAAAGAAAAGTCAGTCCCTTAATGTTGGATAAACATAAGCAAAGCCTCTTTCTTGGAAAGAGAACTGTTTCGTATAAATTAACAGTTATCCAATGTAATTACTGAGTGTTCCTACTACACTAGAAGCCATCAACTTGAGTCTATCGAATGCTAAGCTTTATTTGAAACCCAGAAAGGCAAAAAATGACAGCTCTTAATGATGGAATAATATTTCGAGTTTCATCATATTGCCAGCTCAACCAAGTCTCTGATGGATTCTTCACTGTGATATGAAGGGACAGCAAAAACATAAATATCACAAAGTCAGTGGGCAAGAAAAGCACTAGTGGTTTTATTTACCTTGGAAATCCGAGGGACCAAAGCACGAAGAGCATAAAGCCGATCGTTCAGTTTCTTCCTCCTGTTCCTCTCGGCCACAAGGTTCTTTGACTGTCCCTTCTTCCCAGTCCTATTATGCTCTTCATCCTCGTTCTGATCACTGCAGTCTGAGACCGAGTCTGTTCTCCCATTATCTCTTCTGACTGAGTCTTTATTCTCATCATTATTGTTCCCTTGCATCATGTCTGATTTCGATAGAGGCTCGACAAACTCAATGTTCATGTTTTCCATGTTCAGCATGGACGTATCTGAGTATATATCATCAGCCCTTCCAGTGTTTTTGATCTCTAAGGTCGGGCCAATCGGGTCGACTGGTATATCATACGGGAGATTCGATGGAGTTTCCTGGGGTTCTGCAGAAGCCGGGATGAAACTGTCATTCTGATCATTGACATTGATGAAAACTGACCTCGAGTTGACAGTCTCTGTATTATAACTCGAGTCCATGCTGTTGGGCACCATATCAGCCTCCATCAAGACGCTGCATTGGGCTGCCACAAAATCTACAGTTTGGGGATCTTCAGGTACCTAAAATAACAGCAAATCAGGACAATGAATTCCTGCAAACTAGTTATTAATAAAGAAAATCCTTCTCTTTGTGGTGATTCGAAAGGGGAGGATAATTGGGAACATGGAATTGGTATGTATTGGGTTGAGCCAATCCCGATTTACTAGCAAAAATCTGTGGCCAGAGAGGAGTAACTTATACTTGTTTAGTGACAAAAAGCTCGATAAGGAAACCTCCAGATACAGGGATCAACACCTTCGTTCCAACAGTATCCTGCAAAGGGCGAAATAAAAAGCTATTCACCTATAATTCTACACAAAGAGAAGAACTTCTGATGCTTATGCTTACTTCTTGGATGTTCGAGTCCAAGCTGCTAGCAAAGTTTAGCCACTGAGATTGATTAGAAAGCAGGCTGTGTGTGTAAATCCTATTCCAGGAAACTCATGATCAGTAAGTAGATCAGACTTTGATTGATGGGGTAATCAAGAAAAGTTTTTTTGACTCTTGAGAAACAACAGATTGTTAGATTGAAGTACCCAGAATCGAGGGCCAATGAAGAGGGCAGTTGAGAGAGTAGTTCACAGGCGCTTGATCTTGTGTGCGGGACCATTACATCCTTGCATTGGGGCAGTGCCTCGGAAACAGGAAAAGGGAGCTCTTCACCAGTGCCATTCGGTGAATACCGATCAGCTCCACCACAGCAACAGTCCAGCCACATGATCGATCTGTGACAAATTGATATCATTTGTTAGAGAGTGGGAGAGAGACAGAAAGATGAATGGATTCAGACTAAAGCAATGACTGGTTAACCTTTGATCCTCGCTGAGTTTCCAGACAACACAGTAGTCCCAGCCCCTGGATCCCACCAGGGGTCTCAGCCTTTCCATCAGGTTTTGGATGCTGATCATCCTATTATCTGCAGATGGCAACTGTAAACTGATTGGATGCTGGGAAACTAAAAAGAAAAGGTCAAAGCACGAGATAAGATGAAGGAAATCAAACTTTGTAGCTTTTAGGAAGTTGGGAAAATTAAAAGAAAATTCAAACAGCCATCAGAAGAATTCATGATCTGAATAACACTGAACAATCTAATTCACTTTGATAACAATCTCAGATCATGACCGCTGTCAGTAGCTAGGTAGACTTTGGAAGTCTTCAGAATCTTTATTTCTCTCTGAATTTGCTATCTTTAGGCTGCTTGAGAAGAGTGAAGAGGAAAGATGCATGGATAAGAGAACCACAACCGAGAGATCAAAGCAGGCACGAAGAAAAAAATGTGAGAGTGAGTGCCCACATCAGTAAATGAAGGAATCTCAGTATCTCCTGCTCTGTCCTTAGAGTTCTTTGATTGAGAAGCAAACAAAAGAACTAATAAGACATACTGAAAGATCCTAAAATTCACAGGCCACCTGTTTGTTTCTTTCTTTGTAGCTCAAGATCAGCTTATGCAGTTACAATGGGTAGGTAGATTGCAGTGGTTGCATGAGAGAGAGAATTACAACGCGAAGTTGTTAAACCATAAGCTCTACCATACATTGCCATATGAGCTTGAATCTACGAAGAAAAAAAAATAGTTGCATAACCAGTAAAAATCCTTCAACTACAAGAACTTTTTCATACTCCAAGCTCCGTAGAATTTAAGAGTGTTCAACGTCAGACAGATTCATATTCCAAGCACTATACACATAGAGCTGATTGCTTCTGATTTCTTGTCTCGGATCCTGTCACTTTGGTGCGAATGGTGAATTCCAAGTGCGCTCAGTAAAAGGTAAAGTGCAGTCAAGAGGAGAGTGCTGCATTCTTGGTGTTCCATTTATTGAGCCTACCTGGAACCGAAAAGCAAGCTGGTTTGTGAAGGAACAGGCAGTACCAGAAGATTACACGCAAGGTGAATAAACTATATTTATGGAAGATAATGTTCGAGCAGTTTTGGATGTTGGAAGGGGCACATATTGCATGAACTACGATGATGGCGTACAAGGACCCAACAACTAAAGGTATCCCATTACCTCATTGATTTCATATTGCCTCTTTTCTCTTGCTGATGTTTAATTCTCATGTCTCAACTACTCTGCCAACTGAACTCATAGGGGGACTGGGAACACGAACATCACCATCACCTCCTTGGACATAAACATGAGAACTCTCAGCACGCAGCTTTTGTTAATGTTTGGGCTAAAGGGTCATAACAGACTGCCCATCACAGCGCTGCTTGAACCCCAAGTAACAATAAGAAATGGTGCTTCTTGAGTAAATTGGTCCATATTTTAGATCGTCCTCGAGGCACCCCATTCAGCGTGTGGCTTCGACCAGATGAGGCGATCTAGTTCGTGTGCTGAAGGAGAAGAATGCCAATCCATGGGAGTGGATGTGCTCGATTTCTTGCAGTCGTATTGCTCTACTAGAGGAGTTTCCGCTTATCTCTTTCTTTTATCTTGACTGTACCCTTTGCATCTTTGAATACGATAAACTCAACGTGTTTCCGCATTTTAAAGTCGCCAAAATTTCCATTTTTAGTGATATTTGATTTGTTTTGGAAATGGATTATGGTAGATTTTTTTGGCCCAAAAAAATCAAGTTCGGGCTCCGAAAATCCATAAAATTATAAACTTTGTAATCTGATTTTATCGACTGTTTGTTATATTATCATATATCATTCCCTTCCTCGTCGAGATCGGAGAATGTTAAACAAATTGGCAACTGCTTACCGAGAGCCAAATGAATCTGTTAAGGTGATTTCGGTGCATTTCGCCTCAATTAAGACCTCATGTTCAAGTCAATGAAAATAGAGGAAATTCATATTTGACAGGTTCCCCGTAAAGGGCTCAAAACTTGACTCAAACCCGGGATCCTACTAGGGTTCCTAGATAGCATGATGAATAGGAAAAAGGAGGATAAAAAATAAATCGACGTGAGGTGATCTGGAAAGATATTCTTATGGAAATTGACCGAAGGTTTGACCTATGATATTCCTGGAAACCGCATATCCAGTAGGATTCTGATTTCCGCGTTCACCGTGATCGTGTTTCCTCTTCTTTCCCGGTGGGATCCTATATATATTACAGACGGCACAAGGTTGAACCCTAGCAGTCTGTAGCTTCCTTCCATATCCAACAACCATGGACCGTCGGGAGAGCACCCTAAACTTGGTCGACAAGTGCACCTTCTATGTCGAACGAGCAGCAATCTACCTTCCTCTGTTTGCCTCCTCCATGCTCGAACCGGCTGTGGGCGCCACGATGCTCGTGACCCTCTTTGTCCTCACGTCATTGCTGACCATGTTAGCCTATTGGAAACTCCACGTGAGTATAGCACTGTTGCATCATCTGCAGTTCAATCCGAATAGCTTCTGTTAATACGGTTGATCTTTCATGCTCAAACTTATCCATTGAAGGTCGTTTTTTTTCTTTTAATTTTTACCTCTATATATACAAGTCTTCTGCTTGGACAGCTCGCTTTCATACGCGATACGTGTGACTGAATTCAGTTCTTCTATCTTATAGTGATTGTATTGTTGCTCTTCGTGCCCACTGGATGCATCTGCACAAGATGTTTTTTAAGTTATCGAGCGCTTGGCAAAGCTGAGATGTGCTCGGGATGCATCGTTCGGAATTATTTCTTGCCATACAGCTCCCTGTGTACAATAGTAGCAATCATGTGCATGTTATGTGAATCTTCTACGCGTTTTATTCCGTCTCTGTGATCTTCAAATTCATAGCAATTCCATAAGCCTGGTCCGATATGATTGAGAACAAGTTCTTTTCTGTGAAGTAAATCGACATTATTCCTATGGAATGGAAACAGGACTCTATAATTTGGATATGTTAGCTATTCTGTCTGTTCCACATACTCTCCATTCATTCCCCTGTCAACATGATATTCTGAGACGATCAATCGATTTGTTGGAATGAAAGTTTGTGGAATTTGGGTCCAGGGGAACATGAATTTTAGTGGGTTCCAGCAGAAGAATGATGTTCTCTATGCAACGGAGAGGATGGCGGTTCTGCTCTTCCTGTGCTGCGGCGGGAAAGAGGGTTACCGCTTTCTCCAGTTTTTCTTGCTGCAAACCTCCTCCATTTACTTGACTTCAGCTCTGACGCACAAGGACACCACACTTGATGAATTCCCGCCGATTCTCGTTGGCCCTGTAAGTTATCATGCTCGTCAAATTGTCAGTAAGATCGACTCATTTATTTTCGCTTCTGTCTTGTCTTACTGCAAAACCGACCCGTTTTCTTTTCACCAGTCCCGGGCAATGGGGCTTCTACTGCAATTGAGATCAGAAGCCATTGTAGCAACTAAGATAACCAACCCGAGAAATAGGAGCCCTTTATGCTCTTGCTGCCAAGAGTCTTGATAGATCACTTGTTTACGGTTAACATATCAGTAAAGATTGCATCGTCTCTCAATCAACTGCATGCATCTTTTTCACTAATGTTTATGTATTGTTTGTTTTTGGCCCTGTGCCTGTGGTTCAGTGCTCCGCATCCAAGAATAGGGTCCCCACCGGTAGCCCACCGCATCTTCTGGAGGAGAAACTTGGCACTTGGCCCCCTAGGGAAGTGGTTCAGGTCGAGGAACAGAGTGACAGTTCATGGGAAGAGGGATCGGATGGAGGAGAAGTATCAGGAGATGAGCTCGAAGAAGTAGACGAATCAGAAGGGGATGGCCCAGATGAGGAAACTGAAAGCGGACACCAAGAAGTAGCAGGAAAGGGTCCAGAGCGAGATGCCGAAGAGGGAACCGGAAACGGGTCACACAGAGTCGAAGGAGATCACTTGGAACGCGACATGGTACAAGAAGTTGAGAGAAAGCTTGTGGAACAAGACGCTGAAGAAGAAACCACAAGCGGGTTAGAAGAAGTAAAAAACGATGATGATCTTGGAAAGAAGCAGCTCGGGTCCGGGTCGAGCGAACAGAAGGGAAAGGAGGTAATAGTGGGAGAGAGAAAACACCAGGAACTGCACGAGAGGCTTTGGAAATTGCACCCTTTGTTCGAGGAAGTATGTCACAAAGAGCGGCTCGAGGGAAGGTTCCCCTTTTTGGGTAAGAATTGCGAGAAAGATGTCCGCGAGATGCAGAGAGCGCATGAGGAAGAGATTGAGAAGCTATGTGCCGAGCACAGGAAGGAACGCCAAGTGTGGGAGACGCAGAGGCAGGCACTGCTGAAGACGATCAGAGAGCAAGAAGCCTGGCGCTGCGAGCCGTCCGGGAGAGAGTACATGGAGATGGTGATGGGGGAGTGGAGGGAGGAGTGGGAGTCATTCTGTAGGCACTACAGGGAATTCTGCGGCGAGTTTGGCGAGTCCGTCCGGGCGATGAAGGAGAGGAATGGAATCCTCAAGCAGAAGCTCAGGATTGTGGAGGACGAGGCCAGGGAGTCGAAGGGCCTCCTGGCGATGTCGGAGGCGAGCCGGTCCGCCCTGCAGGCCGAGAGGGATGAGCTTGCCAAGGGTCTCTTGTGGGCGACCTCGATGTGCAACTACTACTGGAGCTACATGAACGAGCCGGACTTGGAGGAGTCCTGATGCACAGATTTCGTCCCCGATTCTTGGCTATTACCACCAGTTATTGGCTATTCAATTTCCGTGTCGTCCTAGTTTAGATAGGCCCCTTTAGGGTAGGTTTTCATCAGTTCAGCTTGTTCCTTCTCGAATGCTTTGATGGTTGGTTTCTGGCATGTTCCAAAAAGCCAACCACAGTCAGACTCCGAACTGTGCATGGAACTGAAATCGTGGAGTCTTTTTGCTGCTGCTTCCTAGTCATCCTTGGGTCGATACCTTTCATGGAGTTTTTGTCGATCTCTTTATTTACCGCATACTCGACTTCTTCGATGATCATAGGTAATGTAACGGATCGATAGGAACTACATAAGAAGGCGAAACGGAAATTGGGGGCTTCACAGGCCCTGTTCTCCGTCAATCATGTGTTCCTCCCAATAACAATCCTCAACACGACTTTCCTATCGTCGTGTGCGCAAGAGTCGGTCAAGTTAACCACATGTCACTTCTTCAATCGGATCATAGCCAGATGGAATTAGGAGCACTCAAAGACAGAAGAAAGGACCAGCTTAAGAGCACCTACACTTCAGAGGATATGTTTCCAAAAAGTTCCACCTACTCAAACACAACGAATTTGTTCTTGCAAGCCATGAAACGGAAAAAAACTCGATTGACCCACTAAGCCTAAGGAATTGGCTCGTCCTCCATGATATCTGACCTCGGAACGGAGTTTGAAAAAAAAAAAAAAAAAAAGGAAGCATGTGCCAGATCTGTAGAAGTAACACGGTAAAGTAATCACCTGAACGCCCACGAGTTCTCCATCCTAAGCTCCTCCTCTCTCTCTGGGGTGAAGTCGTTGTCGATGTTGAATAGCTGTCGAACCTCTTCCGGCGACATATCGTTGATCGAGTTCGCCACAGCTTGGCAAGTCAAGCCCAACAAACCCTTGATGTCCAGATAGTGAGCTGCCTGAAAGAAAGGAAGACATGTGCGTCAGACAAGGCCATAGATGATACCTGATCCAAGAAGACGTAAAGCAACCAGATACTTGCGGATTGTCAGCCACCGCCCTAACGTCGAAACGGTATCGACTCACAGACCCGAATTCGCAGGAATGATTGATCCACATTCCTACTAAAAGACACGGAGAAAGTACGCCAGTCACTCCGCACGAACCAGAGTGAGGTGGAAAAGTGTGCTCGTGTCAACTTGGACAAACTCAGCGTCCCAGGCCTTGAGAGCCTCCTCGCCACTCCTATCAGCATCAGGGGCCGCAGCGGCAGCAGATGCAGCATACTCAGCGTGTTTCTTGCAGTACTGGATCACTCTGGAGAGGATCTCGCTGGACGTGTTCAGCAGGGGGATGACATCGTCGGCGTAGCCACCCTCGATCCTGCTCTCGATCAAACGTGACTGCACGGCTGCCGACTCCTCCAGCTCGAACGTCTCACCGTTCGAGCTCCTCAGCGTTATCATCTTCTGCGATGAGGACGACATTGCTGTGTTCTGGATTCGAGAAAGAGGGAAACAGGGGGAGAATTGGAGGAAACAGAGACTAGGATGATCAATCAGTTTACCCTCCCGGGGGCCCTACTCTTAACAGAATGCTCAACTAACTACCCAACGCACTGTCATCAGCCCCTTTCTTCTATTTACATGTCCGTCCTTACACTATGTTTTATTACAATTGACCCCTCCAAGTCCTAGTCCCTGGGCCTCTACACTTGTTACAGCCAAGTCCTGCATATCTGTATGAGAGCTTTATATAGCATGATGTCTGGAGATTCGATACATCACGCGATATGTTCATCGAGTGATGAGTCGATGAAGAGTCAGGGAATACAGGGAAAGCTTAAGCAAGAACAAGCCCTCGATCGTCCATGGCTGGATCACAGGCACGTTGGTGCTGAGATCGCGTGTGACATTCTAGTAGTCGCCAGCAATCAAATAAGCTCAGCGAGAACAGACATTTAGCGGGAAGGATCCACCATTCATGCAGTCGATTCCATCACCAAAACAGGCAAATAGTCGTTGAAAGTGTGCATTATCAATGCTTCCCATAGGAGGACCGAATCATTTACAGAGATTCAAGGACTTATCCGACGGATTTCTTCGTTCCTTCTGCGATATCTATCCAAGGAACCAAGAGGTCGAAGGCACACACCAGATGTCTAGTCTACAATGCTGAAGAAGTAACACGGGAGAGTAGTCACCCGAACAGCCACATATTCTTCCTCCTAATCTCCTCCTCTTCCTCTGGGGTGAAGTCGTTCTCGATGTTGAATGCCTCACGAATCTCTTCTGTTGTCTTCCCCTTGATCATGTCTGCCACAGTTTGACAAGTCAAATCCAACAAACCCTTGACGTTCAAATAGTTAGCCGCCTATATGAAAAGAAGACGTGTCCGTGAGACAGAGGCATGTGGGATTGGGAAGACTATTCAAGTCGTGCCGATCCATTTGAGTGACATACTAGATCAGCGCCGAGCAATTGAAGAAATAATATAGGCTGCATAATTGAATGACCGAATCCCACACTCCTACAAGAATACAGAGAAAATACACTATATAACAGTAGCAATCGCTCTGCACGAACCAGAATGAGGTTGAAGATGGTGCTCTGCTCAACTCCGACAAACTCAGCGTCCCAGGCCTTGAGGGACTCCTCGCCACTCTTGTCACTGTCATCGTCGGTGGCGGCGGATGCGGTCGATTCGACGTGCTTCTTCAAGTACACAATCACTTTGGAGAGGACCTCGCCGGACACGTTCAGCAAGGGTATGACGCGGTCAGCGCAACCATCCTCGATCATGTGCTTGATTGTCTGAGACTGGATCGCGACTGACTCATCCACCTCGAACATCTCACCGTCCGAGCTCCTGAGAGTGACCACCTTCTTCGACGAGGACATTGTCGAGCGGGAAGCACAGAGCACAGCGTAGAAGGATCGAAAGGGTGACTAAGGAGAGATACATACATATATATATGTACGGAGCGCATGGGATTGGCGACCGCTGTCACGCTTTAAACGCCTTCTCCTAAATTACCATTGTACCCCTATCTCTTAATGAAATTACACCCTCATTGTTTGCCCCTGAAGATAACAACGGGATATTCATAATTACAAACGTATCCATCTTCGTACTTATGCGGGGGAATTTCAACTGTTCGGTGTTTGTTATTTTTTATATTTAAATTTTATGTATTTTAAAATAATTATTTTAATTATATATGATTGATTATATAATATTCTTAAATTTTAATTTTAATTTTAATCATTGTATAATATGATATTTAATGGTACCATGTGATATATCAAGTTAATATAATTTTTGCCACATCTTCATATTATATTATACTATTTAAATTTTATCATATCAACAATTTATTGACCTATTATTACTCTACATCAGTAAATAATTGATATAGTAGTGTACAATTAGAATTATTATTTAAATATATTATAAAATAAGATATATGTGACTCAAAAAATTATTTTAAAAATATATAATTTAAATAAAACAAAGATAAATATATAAAATTTTGTTTGGAGCAGAATGTCAACCGTTTCACCGCAAAGTGCTACACGAAAATCGAACTGACAACGGAGGGCAACATTTAGATCAACAATGTCTGCACATTAGCTCGACGAGTGAAGGAGAAACCAAAGTACCAAATTCAACTGTTCAAATCGAAACAGCCTCATGAAAAGGCCAGACCGGCTGGTTCATTTTGGAAGGGGGAACACCAACATCTGTACCAGTCACTGGTTCAATCTACTCCTTTTGGGTCGAACCCCCGCGGGTGCAGCTGGCACAGATCTCTTCGGTGACATCCGCTTTCGGGTTTGAGACGTTTTCGGTGTTGAAACCGAGCAGATAGTCTCCCCACGGCTACTGCTCTCGATCATGCTTACCACAGCCTCACAGCCCAGATCCAGCAGAGTCTTGATTCCCAGTAAATCCGCTGCCTGTGATCACAAAACCACCTCATTTTCACGCTAATGTCACGTAACCTGAACGGTTGATCTTGATCGACCTATTCCCTGTAAGCACCTCAACGTAATGACACAATATCACACCCGAAAATCTACTCCATCCATGTTCCCATTCATAAAAGGACCCGAAAATGTAAGCACCGGAGCAGGTTATCCGGCTGGAAACCCTTGCTAGCTGGCTGATAATAATATGCGTCAGCCCTAGGAATGCATGGATCGAGTCGAGCACATGTAGCCCTCACGATCACTTGGGGGGACGCCCTACAAGATCGATCGAAGGAGTGAAACCGGCCAAAATGGTTTTCTTTTTCCACGATAAAAATTTTGATAAGATCGTCGTCACGAGAAAATATGTAAGTTATACTAACGAGGAACACATGTGTGGATCCATCACCATGATGAGGTCGAGGAGAGGGGCGTATCCGCCCAGATCGACGAACTTGGTGTCCCACTTGTGGAGATCGCCGTTACCCGGCCCCGAAGCGTGGTGCTTGTTGCAGTACTTGATCACTCTGTCCAGGGTTTCGGTGGAGACCCACGGTAAGGGAATGGGGCCCCCGAGCCAGCCTTCTTTGACCAGCGCGGCAATGGTCTTAGACTGCGGGATAATAGCCGGTCCCTTGATCCTGAAAACCTTTCCCTCTGAGCTCTTGAAAGCGAGCATTTTCCTTGAGGAGGAGGAGGAGGAGGAGGAGGAGGAGCAGGAGGAGGAAGCAGAAGAAAACATGGTGGAGAGATGGAGAGGTTGGGGCTCTGTGGATTTGGAGGAAGAGGGGAGTAGAGGCTTTTCACTCCTTAATGAAGGGCAATCGAGCACATGTCCTAAACGTATCAAACGAACTGAACAAACGGTTTTCGCTGCCGACCGGCCAGCACATCACCGCCGAGAGATGCTCGTCTGGAGTGGGAAGACTCCTACAAGGGAGCGCGGTTTTGGCATCTTCTCGTAATGCTTAGTACGAGTGCATGCTGTCTTAATTTCTTTAGAATTACCTCTCGAGCCATAAACTTGGAGAGTTCTTCATCGATCCTCCTCCGACCCGATCGATCAAAGGTTATTCGGCTCGTATTATCAGAAGTTCGAGAAATATTGGGAAGGAAACAATTAGCGACATGCTACGAATTCATCGTTCCTTCTTCCCCCTTATCATTTATGCTTAGGATAGTTAGTAAGAGTAGTCTCATTTAATGGCACTCGTTCCGACTGTAAAACCGTGAAATTTTGGGGTAAAAAAAGAGTAAAGAGCCTTAAATGCGCATGAAATGCAAAATCTGCTATATTGAGTAGGCTAACGAGTGACCAGGAAGAAAAAATTGAGTCGGCTTCTGCCAGTGAAGAGAGGGAAAAAAAATAAAGAAGGTATTAATTTAAATATTTTGACATCTCTCCTTATCATATTAATATGATTTTATTACGATTCACATGGTTGAAAGACGAAAAGAGGAATGCAATGCGGCTACGCACTACGTCTTCATCACCCGGTTTTGCCATAAGAATCTA
The DNA here is from genome assembly GCA_900174645.1 of Sonneratia alba. NCBI lineage: Eukaryota > Viridiplantae > Streptophyta > Magnoliopsida > Myrtales > Lythraceae > Sonneratia > Sonneratia alba. The sequence continues at coordinate 3,411,837 of FWPY01000071.1, forward strand.
ACGGGAAAGAAAAAGGTAAAATATGATTTTATTACAGTGATGTAGCCATCAACATAAAATTGATTCTCATATGTATAGTCAACATTGACGAGAAAATTTTTGGAAGACGATTTTTCATGCCATGGATTAATTGCTTACTGCCACACGGGGGTACGATTAATCATCTTCATTGCTTATAAATGCTACTACAAACCAAATTTATTAGCTTCGCATCAGTGCCGGAAACCCTAAGGTGAAAATTTTTAAAGCAATTAATGGTGATGGTAGGAAGAAGATCGGCACGTAATATTGATCCGTTGAAGTTATTCATAGCCCGCTGCATAAGTTATAATGAGATGGGAAATAATCGAATCGGCACTGTGTTCCTGGCCGAATTCCGAAAGACAAAGGGAAGGAAAATCTATCTGGCCATATGTTGAATGACATCGAATCCCATCTCGGTCGGGTCGGTCGCCTGGACCTCGTAGTGGATTCCGTCCAGTGCCCTCCTCAGCCCATCCTTTGAGGTCGCGTACAGCATTTTCTCCCTTATCCTCGATGCAACCGGAGCCCTGGATGGATACATACCCAGCTTTTCACGTTATTTTGACGTTTGATGATTTATTCTAGTATATTATATGTAGGAACAGGCTGGATCAGAAGAAGGCGTATCAAGCTCTGTGATGTGACCAGATGAGATGAGGAAATCAACAAATGCGTTGCTTGCAGTGGAGGAGACGAGCTGAAGGATCGACGATTTCTCACCATGCAATGAAGAATATCTTGCTCTTCCTGCAGTTATCGTTCGTCACGAAGTCGAAGTCGAACACGGCGTACCTGCAGTCGTCTCTGGGCAATGAAGCCGCCAGGTCGTTGTAACCCTCTCCCGGCCCGCCAACCTTGTCCACCGTCACCAGTCTCGACTTCTCATCGATCTTGAGCAGGATGTACTTGTGCACCTTCTTCCACTTCATGTCCATGAACGAGCTCCTGCACTCGTCCGTCACCTGCAGTCCCGTCCCCTGCCCAAATCATGTCCCGGCAGGAATCAGTGGCCGAACTCATTCAAAAGATCACAGATGTACATTCCTCGTTGATGTGCATGAGCGAATTGAGAAGTTGGGTGGGAGCTACCATCTTGAAAGCCATAGCCATGATGGTTGAGAGTGTCTCTTAGTTGGCCCCTTCTCCTGATTCAGACCTTCCAACCGCCCCTAATATAAAGTCAAGTGTGCTGAAATGCCACTGGAGTTCGCTTATATTACAAGTTCGTCCGCACAGTTCTGGCTTTTGGTATTCATTGTTCTTATCCGTTTTGCCCGTGTTCTTTCTGTCCTGTATCTGGCAATTAAATGACATTCGCCCTTTGTTCGTTTCCCCTTGCACATTTTCCTTCCACAGGATCATTTCACCTTTATGATCCTCACAGTGCGGGCTCGGCAGCACCGCAAGAGCACCTTCTCGAGTTGGGTGGATAGATTGTGGCAGTTAGTAGACACTGTCAGCAGGGAGGAGGGGAGTCTGGACAATGTTACCAGAACTTCTGCTAGTTCCGTGTACCCAGTGTTGACCCAAAACCGAAGAATGAGGAGGCCAATCCCGTGGGCTGCCGACCGTTCTTGGGAGGAGAGGCGGATGCAACAACGGCAAACCTGTGAGTGATCAAGATGACTCTTGAGACAGACGCATACAAACAGGAGAGAACAAGGACTAGGATACAGGGTGAACAGAGTCCGTGAAGAAGATGCATAAATGGATGTGCATGTGAGGAGACAGCAGACACGTCCCACCCCCACTTGACATGAACCTCTATCAGGCCCTCTCAACTCATTTTGATGCTACCCGTTTGTTTCAGAATCTTGCTCGACCCTCTTTGATCCTTGCATTATTCCCTAATTTTGGTCCACCTAAAGGAAACAGCTTTCCCAATCATAGATTTTCTCCATCAGATCTTACTAAATGAGAAGAGACAATGAACCCTCATTGGTTTTAATCCTCATATTCACGGTAACGAAGATCAAGCCCTTGGTCAGCAAACCATAGTTAATTACCTGCTGTGACCCGAGCCCGATTTTAGCTTGTTTGATTGCTACCCGGTTGGATTCTTCCCACTGGAAGAATCGGGTGGTGATCTGCGGTTGCCATCAGTTAAATGGGTTGCTTATGTTTATACCTGCGTATTTCTTCTGAGATAATTAAGATAGAACAATAAGATCAGACTTCTATACGTGATGAAAAATACTCATTAGATGATAGCTATACAAAGATAGTGTCTCAACCAGCCTTTTAGTGGCCACGGGGCAGATATCATTTCTTTCAAATTCATCCACTATGATTGACAGCATCAGAGTTACAAGAACAGGAACGGGGCCAAAACTAGACTATTCTGGAGCAAACTACAGTAAGAGTCGTGGTATAGGGGAATCAATATAGAGGAGCTTTATCAGCATATGCAGAGGAATATTGTGTCAATCTATACACTAATGTTGCTTTGTAAACTTGGAAAATGCAAAACCATTCATGAGTACGCTTTTTGTTTTCCCATGGGATGTTGGGAGAGTGGACCTTGGCGGAAAAGATCATTATCTCTCCAGGTATCCGACATACTCTTCAATTTTCCTCATCCCACTTGCTCTTTGGTATCTCTCCAGAGTCCGCAATGATCACCTTTTTCCTCGACTTTCCACTGTAAGTCCCAGCTCCCCCTTCTATTGCGTAAACAGTGTCCATTCCCTGGATAACCTTGCCAAAGACAACATGCTCACCATCCAACCTGAGAGAGTTCCAGTAATTTTCAAGTACTATTAAAAAGAGGTTGAACATGGAAAGGGATAAGAGAGCTGAAGAGGGCACCCTTCACCTTTAGTGGACTGGACTTTCTTTTCTTTCTTTTCGTCCTCAAACTAAATATGCATTTTTCTAAGTAAAACCAAGCAAATGCAGCCCCAAAAAGAAGGGAAAAAAATGTATGAGATGCCTACGCCTCTGAGACATTATCAAGTGCATGTTGTGTAAGGTTTTATATGATGCATAGCCCCAGGATGAATCAAATTTACGAATATATGTAGTTGTTTTATGAAGGAATACCGTGAGTCAGTACAAATACTAGCTAGAATCCTAGAGTCAGCACTAAACTTAAAAAGCATATACAGACAAGAGGAAAAATCATGTATTGTAGAGAGCACTGCCACATATGTATTCTACTGCTAATGCATTATGGACACTGCATACAAACTTGCAGCAGAACATATTACCAGTTGGCCTTGACAGTTGTGATAAAGAACTGGGAACCATTGGAATCGGGTCCTGTATTAACCATGGCAACAACTCCTGCATCATTCAACATCGAGATGAGATTTAGCTCACAAGAAGCGCCCTAGTGCAACAATTAAATTTAAATTAAGCAAAATAACAATGACAAGAAAAAGACGGTATGCACCTGGATCTGAATGCTTCATCTTAAAATTCTCATCAAGAAAAGTGCTACCATATATAGATTCATATCCCTTCCCATTTCCATACAATATATCTCCACCCTGAATCATGAAACCAGATATTATTCGATGAAAAGGAGTACCCTTATAATAGAGTAACTTTCCATTCGCACCCTTCCCCTTCTCTCCTGCAACAGGAGCAGATAGATATACAATCAGTAACATCAGACACAAAGAAGTGACTCTAGTTGTGGAAATGAATACTAGTGAATCCAGTCACTGTGATAGATATAATACCTGTGCAGATGGCCCTAAAGTTTTCTGCAAAACATTGGAAAGATATGCAGTTTGATATTAATTAACTTTTTGAACCAATAGATCATTTAAGAAAGAAAAGTTCATGCGCGCAAATTATTCATTTCAAATGACATGCAACATAGACAGATATCCTCGGGAAAAGCATGCAGTTCATGAGCTTCCTGTAGAGATGCAGTAAAAGGTGAACTACCAAAAGCAAGGTAGTATCATTCATGTCATAAATGAGAAGATAATATTGTGATCTTTGGAATTGGAAAATTTGACTGCCACAACTCAACTTGTCCCATGCAGGGAAACATATTGTCTTAGATAATGGGTACAATTCTATGGACATCCAATTACCGCATATTTGGTACACATCAATTAGAAATTCAATTTATTACTCAATAACAGGATGCAACAGCTCTTTGCTCATCATGTAATCCAGGATGTTGTGATGCAATGATCTGCAGATCCATGTGGGTTTGACTAGAAAGGCCTATATACTTCAGAGCCTAATTAATATGAAATTTTTAACATGTGCAATGAGGATATCATCCATTGCAAGAAAAAATTATCTGTCACATGAAGCCATAAGATATACATGCATACCTACTGTTTTTGGTACAACTGTGCCATATAGTCCAATCACGATCCTGCCTGCAAATTTGCAAGCTCGGGAATAAGCTAGCTACAACATGAAACAGAAGAGAGATAGAGGGGAAGAGACTGCCTTTTGGTCAAGCTAATGCGACATTGCCCATTCAAAGTCTGGTCAAACTTAGCTGAACTGAAACATTTTTTTGGGAAACTGGATTTACCATTAGAAAAATAAAGTTCAAACTGAATGTCAGTACCTAAACGCTGGTGATCAATATCCACATCTAGATATGCTCTGTGAGTAATTTCAGGAGCCTCTTCTACCTCCTCTTTCCCCTACAAATCAAATCAGAGCAACAAAATCATAAACTCAGGATCAAGGTGTCACACAGACTTATTTGAACTTTCCATGAGACAAAACCGAAAAGTAAAAATGCAAACCTGATGCAAAACTACAGGTCAAGAGAGAAAACTATAGCAGACCTGATGCAAAACTACATACCAAAAAATAAGAAAAGTGCATTGGCTCGATCGCAAGCATTTTAGACAAGGATATCTTGCGAAACAAAAAACAAGTTTAATGAAACTTTCTTTTTTAACAAGATATTGAAAATGTCAAAACCCATATGGCAATGTAAAATAAAAACATTGCATAGCTTAAACAGAAAATCCCTGACCAGCTCCAGATAATAATCTGGAACACCCGGGAATATGATTGATGAAACTAAAGAATGTTCCGTACAATTATATCTTCAAGGCGACACCTTTGGCAAATCAAATGAGATCAATTTAAAGCTGTTAATCGAGCAGTAGTCTTTGTATAGATGGAGACTGACACAGGAAACAAGCATAACTCGTACACGGCATGCATTATGCAAAATAAACTCACGATTAAATTCTGTCTATTCAAAAATTTCCAGTTTATCCGGAAAACGCACTGGCACATCCAATCACAAATTAATCAACAGGATCACACCCCCACCGCAGCTCAGACAAACTAATCGGACCTATTCCGGGTCCAATTCCGCATCACATATAAGCAACTGGCTAAACTACCACAGTCAGATTCACATGGCACATGCACGAGGCACTCCAAGAGTTGGATTGAGCGGCTAACCGGTCTAGATTCGAGGATTGCGAGAACGAGGAGGACGGCGAGGACAGAGAAGACGAGGAGGAGCCGAGGCTGGGCCAGAGCTGAGATGTCGGGGCGCATCACCTCCTCGAACCGCTCAGCTTCGGCGGAAGCTCACCACTTCAGGCAACAATGGATCAATCAGTCGTCCCTGCGCTCTCCAAGTCGATCACCCCTATACCAGCAATCGCTCTAGTGAGATTGAAAGGCAATTATAAGTGGGGTTGAAGAAATAAACTCATTGAATTGAAATTCTTCCCCACATATCTTCTCATTAAATTAGCACATAATTATCTAAAAACCAATTGGAATTATAATCAACGGAGAACTGTTACAAAACTGGACAGAATTGGCCCAAATATTCAAAAATCTTACCATTAATGGTTATTTTTTTAATTATTCATTTAAATTTTTTACCAAAACTAGAAGAATTGGCCTAAATATTTAAAAATCTTACCATCAATGGCCATTTTTTTTAATTGTTCATTTAAAATTTTAAAAAAAATTAAAAAATCATTCATTTTAAAATTTCTAGACTTTTTCTAACAAAAAAATAGTTGCATTCATGGTTCAAACCAGTCTAAACACAGAACCAATTCACTTAAGTTTGATTCTAAACATGATTTATAAACTGTAACCCGTAATCAAACCAGTCTATCAAATCACAATTGGGACAATCGGTTCCATGCCAATCTTGTGCCGGTCCAAAACCAATCCAAACCACTCATATTATATCTCTAATTCTCAGTTAAAGTTTTTGTTCGAATATTGTAAATTAAGAGAATTCATAATTTGAAATGAGTTTTGTCACTTACTAGAGTGATCGAGTTGAGAGTGGATCCATCACGGTTCATTTAGACTAACATCCACCACAAGTCCACGTGATTCCACGTAGATAAACCCAATATGCTTCTTCTGAGGTTCTTGTTTGGTTTCCCATTTTAAATTTGTTTGATGATAATTGGTGTTCGAGAGATAATCATAGCCATCCATCGGGACCGGGCATGAGCGTGTGTTACCACAGTTTATTCTTTCTTTACTTGCAGCTGTCGTCTCTTTGTCCGTTCGCTGTAATAATTAAAGAGCATGTTCGGTCGCAGCAGACCTTTGGGAAGATTATTTGTCCCCATTCCCCAAGCACAATCATCCAAATTCGATCCTCATGTTTTCTGCTATTGATCAAACGCTGGGTCGAGGGTGGTCCAGCAGTCGAGGGAGGCCCGTTTAGTCGGATGAATTCGAGGTTAACAAGTTCCCTGCTCGATTGACTCCCCAGCCAGAGCTGCAATTCGATCAAGAAATGCTCCAAGATCAAGTCATTTTTACTGAGAACTGATAATGGCTCTGCTGAGGGTCAGACGGAGACACATGCTCTCTCGACGGGATCAATCGATGAGATGACTGTATCAGTGCACCAAACACCGGCATTCATTCGGACAAAGTTGTATTTTCATTTTTGGATCGGGTCAATATACTGAAGGTATAAAATAGGACAGAGTTGCTGAGATTACTGTCTTCCTTCTGGTCCCAAGAATCCGAATGCTATTGCTGGTGTAACCCAGCAGAACTCCTCTCCATCAATACGTACTTGGGCCTGCATTGCAATGCAATCACCAGGGCAGAACACACCTCCATGATAGACCCACTAAAAGCTGATGTTCTGCTGTTACTGCTCTTCTTTAATCCTCTTTCGAAAAATTGTGGACTAAGCAGCTGTACATTGTAAAATGATGTGCTGGGTATTTTTTTTAAAAACATTTAGAACAGACAAAACTCATAATGCTTCTCCATCATGGGATGAGACATCATCAATCATGTCTCTGGGTGTCACATGTGTATATACTTGTAACATGTACGTATCTCCATCGTCATCGAAACTCTGATAAGGCCTATATACAGACACACAAAATGCCATGTGATTTTTTTTTCTTCTCTTTGGGGGGTGGAAAAAGAGCAGCTTTCTGAATAATCTCTTGCAGAACGACCACGCCCCGTTTGGCTGCAATCATGCGGTCTGCTACTTTGTTATAATCCACTCTTCTCCTTGTGATGTTCATTCCTTCCCCCCCAGTTGAAGTTTGATCCCTCTGCAACTGTCCTCTGATATATATATATATATATATATATATGAAGTTTTCATTATGTCAGTGATTCTTCGAAAGACAATATTTTTCTTCCAGACTCAAAACTTTTACTTAAAAAACCAAAGTTACCATTTTTTTCCTGTCTAATTTCCATGAAAAGAGAAGTCATCTTTTCATTCTGTCTCCGCTAAGGGTGGAGGGAAACTGAGACGATCAGTCTATATATACAAATGCAAGAAGTTAGAAGTTCCCTGCACTTCCACTCACTCCCCAAAGCTCTTCTCCTCTGTCTCTCTCTCTCTCGAAAACCCTGTTCTGATCAGTCATTCTCTCGCAGAGTCACAGATTCACCAAAGAGAGCTTCACAGAACGACACGGAGGGATCATATTCATGGGAGAGATGGGGGAGAAGGTGGGGATGGAGACGGTGATGGTCGGGAGCTACGTGGAGATGAAGTCGGATCTGGGGAAGCCCAAGAGCTTCAAGTCCAAGCTCTCCTCCCTCGTCTGGCATGGCGGCTCCGTCTACGACGCTTGGTTCAGCTGTGCTTCTAATCAGGTACACCTCCACCATACATCGTAAACACTCGAAATTCAAAAACAATCTTCGTCTACTCTGTCTTAGGTTCTCAGCTGCATGGCTGCAGGTTGCACAGGTGCTGCTGACATTGCCCTACTCGTTCTCGCAGCTGGGGATGCTCTCCGGCATAATGTTCCAGCTCTTCTACGGCCTGATGGGCAGCTGGACCGCCTACCTCATCAGCATCCTCTACATCGAATACCGTACCCGCAAGGAGCGTGAGAAAGCTGATTTCCGTAACCACGTCATTCAGGTAAGTACTTGCATACTTGCCAACAACCCTTAATCCGATGCTTGGAGATTTCTCTTGGCAAGTTACTATACCCTATGATTGCTATTGCTCAACAACAACCAGTCATCATCATTATCATAATGGTTCCCTCCATGAATAAAGTGATCAGTGAATCGTTCCTGAGGGCCTACTAAGTTTCAAAAAGATGTACATTAAGCCATATGTTGGGTTTGAGTCCGGAAAAAGTCTCTGATTGATGGAGTTTTACTCATACCAAGCCAACCCGAATCAGGTATAGATTAGATGGGGCAATAACCGGGGGTGTGGATCATGTGCAGTGGTTTGAGGTGCTAGATGGGCTGCTGGGGAAGCACTGGAGGAACGTGGGATTGGCATTCAACTGCACTTTTCTTCTGTTTGGATCTGTCATTCAGCTCATTGCCTGTGCAAGGTATCCGATGATCTCTCTGATCCTCTCATAATTTTGCTCCATTGTTTGCTATAATTGGAAGAGAAGGCAATTTGTGGATCGATTTGATTGATCTGCATGCAATTTGCAGCAACATATACTACATTAACGATAACCTGGACAAGAGGACGTGGACTTACATCTTCGGCGCCTGCTGTGCTGCCACCGTGTTCATCCCATCCTTCCACAACTACCGAATCTGGTCCTTCCTCGGCCTCCTCATGACCACCTACACTGCTTGGTACCTCACCGTCGCCTCCCTCCTCCATGGCCAGGTATCCACATGGACATACAATATTATATGATATGATCTCTGGTCATCATTAACAGTGATTGTGATCTAATGCATTAGTCAGTCGATAAGAGATATATTACTAACATGTTTGATGTACGGTAGGTTGAAGGAGTGAAGCACTCAGGTCCAACCAAGCCGGTTCTATACTTCACTGGGGCCACAAACATTCTCTACACATTCGGAGGACATGCTGTTACCGTGTAAGATACCCAGCCCTTTCCATCTCTAGTCCCGTCTATATCAAGTCACTTTTATTTTATACTGTTATGTGTAAATATGTGTAAATGAAGAGGAGAAGAAATGGAAAAAACCTAAGTGTAAGTGTTAACGGGCCGCAGGGAGATAATGCACGCGATGTGGAAGCCCCAGAAGTTCAAGGCCATCTACTTGCTAGCAACAGTGTACGTGCTGACATTGACGCTGCCATCGGCATTCGCCATGTACTGGGCCTTCGGAGACTTGCTCCTCAACCACTCAAATGCCTTCTCACTCCTCCCTCGATCTTCCTTCCGCGACATGGCCGTCATCTTGATGCTCATCCACCAGGTAAAGTCTTCTCGGTCGAGTTCATTCTTGATTGATTTCCCAGCATTGAAGTCACTGGATCTGATCTAACACTGAACTGTGGATGTTACTTGTGCTTAGTTCATCACGTTTGGATTCGCATGCACTCCGCTGTACTTCGTGTGGGAGAAAGCGATAGGGATGCACGAGTGCAGGAGCCTGTGCAAGCGGGCGGCGGCGAGGCTGCCAGTGGTGATCCCCATCTGGTTCCTGGCTATCATCTTCCCTTTCTTCGGCCCCATCAACTCCACTGTCGGCTCCCTCCTCGTCAGCTTCACCGTCTACATCATCCCAGCCCTTGCCCACATTTTCACCTTCAGATCCGCTGCCGCTCGAGGGGTGAATGATCAGTCAGACTCGGATTCTTACTCCCCATAACTATGGACTTGATCAATGATTTTAGTGTTTTGGATTGCAGAATGCCGTGGAGCAGCCACCCAAGTTCGTGGGGAGATGGGTCGGAACGTACACGATCAACATGTTTGTGGTCGGCTGGATCCTCGTGGTTGGGTTCGGGTTCGGAGGGTGGGCCAGCATGATCAACTTCATCCACCAGATCGACACCTTTGGGTTCTTCACCAAGTGCTATCAATGCCCTCCCCCAACACTGCCACTGCCACCGCCACTGCCCCACCACAATGCCACATTTGCCTCCTCAACAGCCGCTCCGCCACTGCACCACCAGCTACACCGCCCATAGAGTTGTCAAGTTCCTTCAGTTCCTACACCACGGTTTCAGTTCCTGAATCCTGGAGATCCTGAAATTGCGCGGCAACCCCTTAGAATCTTGAGCAGAGTATAGCATGCCAAATTGATAAGAAGCCACCTTCCTCTATCTTGTTCTTTCCTTCCATTTCTTAGTCTCGAGTTTCAAGTTCCATTGTGTGTGTGTGTGTGTGAGAGAGAGAGAGAGAGAGACTTCCTTAAGATTATGGGCGTGGCTTAGCTACCATGTGAAATTACTGCACATTTGGTGGCCTCTCTGTGTGGACTGTGGATAAGTTATATTGTGAACGCATAACTTGTAGAAGAAGGCTCTCGATTGATCATCTGAACTAGTCAGAGTGTACAATTCAAAGTCAAAGTTGAATTTCCCTCACAAAATTACATCAGGAAAGAAAATAGAGCATCACATCACTTCTCCGTTTCTTACAACTACGATAGCCTCAATGAGATATCTGGGAGGAAAACAGAATTACAGAGATTAATTGTGTGGTTCTGAGTCGATATCATGGGCTAGATAATTACATGCTTGCCTGCCAAGTTCTGTCACAAGGCTTGTGCTCTCAATCTCAAGGGCTGGGTGGATTGTTGGGTCATGAAAACGAAGTCTCGAGGAACAAAGAGGCTGTGGACGACTGAGATGGAGCACAGGGACAGAGTAATAATGACTGGAAGACCAGAAGGGTATCCTTCACTTTCCATGAGAATTTTCTGCAGACACCTCATTCTAGGAAGGGTCATTATTCATGAGGGGCATCATGCATGGAAAGTGGAGAAAGAGCCCTCGGCCTTGGAAGTAGATGCAAAAGATTCCAAGTTAAATTATTGTCGATGGAGTAAGGGATGCGTTTCATGAGCAAGATGTTTGATTCACAGAAGATATTTTCTCAATGGTTTTTCCTACTCACGATCAATGATCCAAGGCTGTCGAATAATTCACTTGCGTAGTGCTTCTGCAGGAAGTAGAATGGCTGCAAAAGGAAGCAAGAGTGGAATCTGATGACCATTGAACAATCTGTGTCTGTCTGCATGGAATGTAATGCAAAAAAATGTGCTGAAACAGCACCCATTCTCTCTTCTGTACCGCTCCATAATTCTGCAGGCAGTTCAGACTCTTATTATTAGTAGCAGCTGTGTCTCTGAGCTCTTCCCCTTTACAAGAGCATGCCAAGGCCCTCTCCGGCAACAAGAAGTTCAAGCCTTTTCAGGACAAAGCAGCTGCGGATATCCGTTTCCCACTTCTCCTTTTTAACCTCCTGCATAAAAAGAAGGTAATAGATGAATTAGGCTTGGGATGATTGATTTTGAGGAGGGTAAGGGATAGCCACTCTAATCAACCCGAAACTATTCAAACTTGCATCGGTATTCCTGAAGTCCAGATGATCAATCACCAATCAGTCTAGCTCAACTGATCAAGGCTGAAATCCAATGCCTTGCTTGAAAATAGATGTTGTTTAGTTCGACCAACCATGTAAGTCAACTGTGTATATCATTACAGGCTGAAGAGGAAGCCCGCAATTCTCTTTCTAGATAATGGGATTGAGCCGATTGAGCCAACTACAAGGTACAGAGGGATCCATCCATGTCAGAGAACATCATGCCGAACTTGCAAAATTTACCCATCCTTGGAATGGCCCACCCACAAACACATCGGCAAGTCCCTTGTTTAGGGTCAGCCCTTGCTTGGCACCACTAGGAAGCAAAGTTACTATCGCTTCTACGGATGGAACATAAATAAAAATATCATAAATTGATCATAATCAATGCTAAGTTAAGGTTGCTTTTCTTTGGGACAAGATGCGGATTGCTGAGTAACCTAAACTGCATTATTTTAAGCTATTTTGCATCCTTATGGAATAAGGCTCATGGCAAAGTTCCCCTTGTGGAAACAAAGATGGCTTCCAAAACAATGATCCTTCTACAAAGATGGCTACCCTTGCAACATTGAGAGCAATATCACCCTGAGAATGTGTAGGTTGGTCCCCTTAGAAAGCCACACACAAAATTGGCTCTTGAAACCATCTTTTGGTCCGGGTTGGCACTAGTTTTGTGGCATTCTACACAGGACATTGTTCGGTGTAGTGCAACCCTGAAGCAGTTTCAAGATCAGCAATGAACACATTAAGTACTACAGCACTAAAGGAAAAGCGGAGGACTATTTCAGTGTCTTGCTAAACACAAGCTCAGGGACCAACATTCCATAGAAATGACCGTGCAGCACCACCATATTCGGAAGGCAGAGGACCTGGCAATATATCAAAAGGTCCAATCTGGGTAAATGGATGACCCCCAAGGAGCAAAAGATCCTAGGAGCATAGCAAAGTGAGATCAAACAGTGGGGCGGCATTAAAGGTCACCATTATCTCATCAGTTCATTTAGCTTAAACAGGAAAGGAGGTCTCTCTTTTCAAAATGAGGGAAGACTTCCATGGCCTCCTCCTATACATATATCTGTGATCAGCCGCAGAAATGGCTCACCATGGGGAGAAGGCAATAGGGTTGGCACCAGATATCACTTTCTCAGCCTTAACTATAAAGACCTACCACTTAAATTCCACCCGCCAAAGAAGAAGACTAGTTGTCTTCTAACCCAATATCACAGTCCACATCACAGGGATATTGCTTGTGACCAGTTTCATAGATCCGATTCTCTCACACTGCCATTTCAAATGTCAAGCATCTCGCATAACACAACACAATTACCAGCTTTTCTTGCTTTAGCAAACGTAGCCTAAAATGTAAACAGCAATGAGAATTCTAAGAATCAGAAAGCCAAATTCGTAAAAATGATGCCCAATGCAAATGGAACTCCCCTAGGCAGTCAGGATCACAATATAAAGATTGAACAATATCGAGCATCAGGGGATCAAATGCAACCAAAACACGTGGGGCAAATTATAAATCCATTCTAGCATAATCCCAGAATCCATGGAGACATGTATGAACACTTAGAGAAAGAAGAGAGAGCATATCCACTACCATCCCCTCCCTTCTATCTACTGTCCACCACCCCCAGCAACCTAATTTTTTCATGGATAAAAAAGGGAAAAGAAAACAAATTAAAAAGCACATCAGACATAAACATTACAGGCAAAGAAGAGCAGAAAAACCCCAACAGCAGATACATTTCAGGGCGGCTGCCACCGCCAAAAACACTATCGAAAGCTGGCGCTTTTTCTGGACCATGGACAAAGGGAAAGAGGCTTGTACGGAGAAACAAAAGAGGTCAGCGAGCATAAGAAACACGGATCACGCCGTCCGTACATCGGTTTCTTTGCATCTCAGCTATTGTTCCTGTTAGGACACTCCCGAGCAAAGTGGCCCGGCTCCCCGCAGTTGAAGCATCCACCTCCACCTCCTCCGCCACCGGATCCACCGTACCTGCCTCCACGGCTACCCTGGTAGCAGTCTCTGGCCAGGTGCCCCATCTCCCCGCAGTTATAACATGCCCCTCCTCCACCGCCACCGTATCCACCCCCGTAACCCCCTCCACCGCTGTAGCCTCCACCACCGTAGAAACCGCCGCCGCCACCTCTACCGCCTCCCCCTCCATAGCCGCCACCGCTACTGCCTCCCCCTCCATAGCCACCGCCTCCCCCTCCATAGCCGCCACCCCGGCCTCCACCCCCACCGTAACCCCCGCCACCGCCGCGGGATCCGCCCAGGAGAGCGGCGCCGCCGGGGCCGCTAACATCGACAGCCCTGGTGCGACCGCCATCGGACTCGATCAAAAACTCGACGGACTCCCCCTCGCCGAGGCTGCGGAAGCCCTCACAGCGAATGGAGGACTGGTGGACGAAGAGATCCTCGCCGCCGTCGTCGGGGGTGATGAATCCGTAACCCTTCTGGTCGCTGAACCACTTGACCTTCCCCGTGACCCTCTCTCCCATCTCCTCCCTCACGCCGAAACCGCGTCCTCTCTCCTTCTTAGAACCCTCCCCCCTCTCTCTCTCTCTCTCTCTCTCAGTCTCTCAATCTCTCTGCCTTCCCTAAGCGCTATGTTATAGGCCCGTGGGCATTTGCTCAAATATATATATATATATGTATATTCCTCGAGCATGAAAATGGTGTGTGAGTGAGACAATATCTTTTTTTTTTTCAACTGATTTGGTATTTCCAGCTCTCATCTCATCTAAGCTCCACGGTTCTCATCTGTCACAGCCAATAAAATTCCTTTAATTAACAATTAAAATTATATTTAATAATTAAGGTAAGAATTAATTAAAAATTCTTTTAATGTAACTTTTTTGATAAAAAATTTTTAATTACTAAAAAAACTTGATTCGCCTATTTCTCTTAGAGCAGCAATTCTTGTCGGGCTCCCACGCTGATTAGATCAAGGGGTGAGTTGGTAAAATCAATATTAAATTAAAGAGACTATTAAATTTATTTTCATGAATTTAATTATTCCCAAAAAAATTTTAATTGTGTATTCAAATCTTAAATATTTTATTTAATATGTACGTTACAATTCAAACAAAAAAATGCAATCTAGAGGATAAAATTGAATTAATGGTTGATTAAATTGGGCCTGGCCCTCTTTAGTATGTATCCTGGCTGTACGCAGTAATTACGCAGCCAGCACCAAGGGAACTGTCCCTTTGGCATTTCGTTCAAAAACAAAAAAAAAAAATATAGACGGTCAAGGTATTTTAAGGTTATTTAAGATGGTTTGATAATTTTTTTAAAAAATAAAATAATTAAATTTAAATATTACGAATAAAATATTTTATTATAATAATTTTAATTTCCAATGGGCTGACTGGGCTGGAATAAGAATGAAATTAAAATTTATTTTTTTATTTTTGAAATATGTGCGCTGGGGTGGGGCGATGCAGTGACAATCGTGTGCAGTTAATGGCTTGCCTTTTGAAGTTCCTCCTGTAGCCGTAGGGCCCACCGTTTTTCTCCCGCCACTCGGGGGAAGAGCCGAAGATGCCAAGCGACGGCGGACTGGTGTCGGCCGATTCGACCGGACACGGCTGGGGAGGAATAGTGCGGTGAATCTGTGATTGATGAATTGATTCATACCCGTCGGTCGTCCGGTAACTTGGAGTTGTTATTTCGATGTCGAGGCGCAGAGGGAGGAGTAGAATTTGGTCCCTTCCATGAATCAGATTTTTTTATATAAAAAAAGAAATTTTAATGCAACGGTACTATTCTTACGGGTTGAAAACACAATAAATAGCAAATAGAAGGATGTAACTGTAAATTAGTGCGTGGAAAAATAGCAAGATGAAGTTGAACGGAAGTGCAAAAGTAAAGTGGAAATATTCTGGATAGATTTGCTTGAACAGTCCCCGGCCGTGTACTGTTTTGCGCTGTGCCCGCGCGTACTTCCTTCCCGCTGGCTGTCTGGTCCATTCTCCCAGATAATACCATCTTCCATGAGAGAGGACCAGGGTTGACGGGTCAACGGTCAAATGGCAGTCAAGGTCCACGTTGGGGAAGGGATGGGATCGGACTGGACTCCTCGATCTGCGCCTTCCCGTCCTCCACTTCCCAGTCTCCCAGTCAAGCGCTAACCAACGAAACGATCAGATAAAGCACTAGCCGGGCTGATATTAATAGACCTAAGTTCCACATGAGATTTCATTTACCCCTTATTCTTTATAATAATGGTAAAAGGACACAGAAAAATGCAACTGGCAAGGCTGTTTTATGTCTTTGCTTCTTCATCTCTGGGGCCCATGAAACATGTGAATCTTCAAGGATTCCATACGGTCAGCCAGCTTCTGCCGGCTTTGGGAGGGGGGAATAAGGGTCCGAACGCGCATGCATGACGGTTAAACGTCTAGCTATTTGAGCATTATCCCTGAATCAGCCACTACCTTTGAACCAGTCGGGATCGGATGGATGAACACATCTATGGAGTCGATAGTGTGGCAGAGAATGCTGTTGGTCAATCCTCTCTTGTTCCATACGCGCCACTGTCTTTCCAGTGAAAAACTGAGACATTCCATCTCAATATCGATAGAATCATAAGACGGTTGCCTGCAAGCCTGGACGGATTTGGCAAGCATCACGAGTTCGTGGCCCCGGAAGTGTTTTAACTAGATCAAACCGTGGAAAGATTGTGCAGGTTGAAGACACTTTGCTTCATAATCCACATTTGATTCGGGTCCTTTCTAGGCTCTGCATGAATGATACACATCATCTGGTACATCTAACCTGTCCTCAGCTGCTGCCGTGATGGACTTCTGTGGCAACCTCAGTGATAACCCTTAAGAAATCCCTGAAACTGAATCTGTTCTTAAAGATCTCCCGCCAGAATGAATAATATTCTCGAAATCCGGGCATGGAAGAAAATAGTCCCCATCTGGATGTATTACTTTAGTCTCGATCACTGGAGGGTCATGGTGGAATATTCACGCCTTTAGGATTCTCTAGGTGGATTCCTGATGGACCGAGTTTGCCCCCACAATGCTGAACCAGCCCAACCACGGCCATCGGACCGATGATATCCTCACCCCCACAAACCGATTCAGTTTTGCCGGCACATGGTTTTAGATTGAACTTAAAATAGCTAGGACAACGGGAGGAGTGCACTAATTTTAGCCAATTATCTCAACGAGACGCAGTATTTTTCTTCTTCGGACGTGGGCACTGCGGAAGAATAGAGATGGCTAAGACGTCTTCTGCGCTTTACATGGCAAAAGTCCTGTTAGAGGAGGACCCAGAAACGACGCGCTTCCTTTGGATAGAAAGAACTAAATCCTGAACTATTCGAACTTCCGTGTCAAAATTTAAACTGGAGTCGATCGGCTTGATCTGTACTTCGGTCTTGCACTGTCCTGTGATCTTATCGAACTTAGGACAATGGGACTAGGATAGAATTGTGCAATGGAAACTGAGCATCCTCATCTTATTACCGCACGAGCTCTTTTTACATCTCAATCGAGTACAGATATTAACACCCCTCAATGCCAGGAACATATACAAGAAACGGGGGGAATTCACATAAGAATCAAACAACGATTCGCACTAATTGAACTGCTCAAGTTGCCTTCCCTTCGACCCTAGCTTGCGTGAGCCCCACACAAGCATCGACGAAATCCTCGCTGACAAAATCTGTAGAGAGGACCTGAAGCCGATCGGCGCATCCCTTCGTAAAGCACTGGGAAATGAAGAGCCTGGCGTAGCAATGGATCCGGTCCGTCACGGGCCTCACGCAGACGATAGGGTTGTCCGCTTGGGGAGTCACCGTGTTCTCGACCCGGTAGAAGTACTTGCGGGACGAGGCCGGAGGCTGCTCTCCGAGATGCTTGAGGTTGCTGTCGAACTTGGTGGACGGCAAGTCGGTGTCGATCCAGTTGTCCTTGAGGTATCCGGCTGACCAGAGTGGGTCCCCTCCCCTCGGGTGAGCCGAGTTCCGGGGCTTCCACACGCATATGACCCTCTTCGGCAGCAGCTCCGAGACCGTCTTCTCGAACACCCGATCGTCCTGGTGGATCAGGTGTTCACCCAGCTGCTCCACCAGGTACTTGTCGAAGTCGGGGGGGTCCCTGTGCCCGAACTCGGTGCGGACCTCGAGGATGACCACCTCGGACTCGGTCTCGGACAGGAAACGCTTGATGTCCCTGACGACCACATCAAACTTGTACGTCACAAGGATGCCGTGGCACACCCTCCGGTCCTGCTGAACCCGAATGTCCAGGACGCGGACCCCACAGACGAGCTGGCGGTAGATGGAGAGGGACTGGCACTGGGCGAACGGCCGGGTCACGAAGGGGACTCCAATGCGGTTCGTGGCGGAGTCGTGGGTCCCTGGCCAGACGACCTTGTCGATGCGGAGCTTCTCGGGGCCGAGGCCTCCCATCCATTTCTTCCGGTCAGGAGGTTTGTAGTCGCAGCCCGGGAATTGGCATCCGCAGCCGTTGTTGAGATCGCGGAGGGCCTTCCTCTCTGTCGACAGAGCCTTCCTCCTCTCGAGCTGCTTGGAGACCCCGGAGCCCATCCTCGTGATTGAGAACCGACGACGAAGAGGAAGAATTAGAAGGAGGCCCCTTGGTCTTCTTCCTTCTCCTTCCCTTGTCGCCCTTGTGTTTGTATGGATTCCTGTTTTTTAGGCTCTGCAACTCTGTGCAGGGCCCCGCATTTATCCTTCCTTGGGTGTGGCATTGTAACCTACTCCAAGAAAGTAGCGCCAATCGGCATCCTTAACAATGATATCCATATAGTTAGATTTCCTTGGACAACAGGACATTTCGCACGTACATGTTGAGCGTCCGAGACGAGTAATGTATTTCGGGGGAGAGGCGTTCAGGGCGTGGGGCCCTCCTGGTGCCGAAGTTGGGCCCCATGGGCCGATTTTTTATGGTATGGGCCCCGTATGGATGGATACAAAAGTCTCGCCACCATCCCATTCCCGAGCCTCAATATGCCCGGCCCAAAGGCTCCATCCGTGGGTAATTTGTTTGGTAGTCATTGGAGGGCAACATTGTCTTTCAAGGAAAAGGACTGACGAAAGCGACGTCGTATAGCAGGCCAAAATGGGGGGCAAGACAAGCGGGTGTGAGGCGCCACGTCGTCAAGGAAATCAAAGGGAAAGATCACTCTGTCCGACTCCTCGGCCAGAATATCCGAATCTCTTCGGTCTAGCATTGGAGACTTACAACCCCGGGGGTGCCCCCACCTCACCGACGTAGTTGTAATAGGTTGGGTCGGTAGATTTTTAGGCTTGAATTTTTATAAGTAAAAATTTCCAACAAAATTTCACCTGTCGCATCGAACGATCCAATTGAAACCTGTACTAAATCAGATCACATTCAACTCTCCTCAGTGTCATGATGTTCTATGCGCTTTGAAAAAGAAAAGGGTCCATTTCATCTTTTCCGGTGGCAACTTCCCAGAACCTTCTCTCTCGAGCGGTGGGATCTCTAATGGCCCTGCGGCCCCCCGTAGTGGGGCCACACCCAACCCCTCTCTTCACACTCTTTTTCTTCCCCCACCTTTTTCTTTTTCTTTTTGCCGGGGTGGGGGGTGGGGGGTGGTGGGGTGTGGAGAGGGAACGAAGGTAAGACGGATCGTCGATGGTTTCAAAGTTTTGGGGAAAGGGTGCCCATTGCCGGACGCGACCACATCTCCTATTGGGGTCGCCGGCCGTTGATACGTTGGCTGGCGACGGCAATAGTGGGATGATGGCCGTCGGCCCACGGCCCCATTCTCGAAAGTTCGAACCTCGTTCTAGGAAAGTCGAAATTTAGGGGGATGGGGCAATTGCTGGCGGTCACCACCAACTCGATTGGAATCACCGGCCATCCAAACGGTGGTCGGAAACCCCGATTGAGGGGATAGTGGCCGCCGGCCGTAGCCCCATCCTCCTCAATTTCGATTTCCCTCCCGGCCGAGAGTGGATCTCAGAATTTTAGAATCTAAACCGATGAAACCATCCATGGCTGTTTTCTCTTACTCCTTTTTTTTTCCCCTTATTTTCAACTTTCAGAATTTATTTTGATAAAAAAAATTGATAGAAAAAAATTAACATAAAATGCAATTGTAATATAATTAAAGCGAGAAAAATATGAAAGGTTAATGACAAAAATGATGAAACATTAATATTTATGATGAATATGGTAAAAATGATAAGGATTTAAGGAAGAACATTTTCTTTTTTTCTTCTTTTTCAAAGATTGATTTTAAATTTTTAATAGGTTTAGGTTATGATAATAAAGCGAATCCATTGAGACTTGTGTTGATTACTTAATTAATGGTCCTAATTTAAAGTACTCGCCACTTAGGGCCGTGACCCCCTTTTCTAATCCGAGTCATCTGTAAGATTCCTCGATCCAAACCCGCGTCCAATCCCATCTCTGGGTCGGAAAAAAGACATCAAGTCATCCGACTCGCGTGGATTTCCGTCTCTACCTTTATGATCAAATTGACCAATCCCCAGAAAAACATGCTGCCAGGAACCCGAGAAAAGCTAAACGATCAGTGAAAGACATGCTAGGACACGAGGCTGAGCTTGCATTATCTGTGAGTACAACGTTATCGGGCGAGTTTTCGAAAAAATTACACGTATCGGCCCTCGCCAATGGGTACCGATCATGCTGGTCTACTTTTTAAGTCGGCGTTGTTGACTTTTGGACCCAAAGGAAACGACGACGGAAAACACCAGAGATGGCGACAGATCACGAGATCATACCACTCACCCACCTGCGGAACCTGCCGGAATTCATAACGGTAGCCATTGAAGAAAAAACCAGGACAAGCGTTGATGATTGTAGACTCGTTTCTTATTTCAAAGTCAACGATGGTTCAAGAACATAGCAGGGACACTCAGTCCCTCAGAACCTCCCGTTAACACACGCAAGCGAAACCCCACAGACACAAACTCCATGAAAATAGGTCTAAAAGACAGAGACACACACAACGGTGGAACTGGACCGGAGGCTAGATCTAAGAGAGCTGGCCGCAGTCAGCGATCACGACCGGCCTGGAGGTCCGGCCTGAGCGGGACCCCACCTGCTCCACAGCCTTCACGACGTCCATCCCCTCAACTACTTGTCCGAACACCACGTGCTTCCCGTCCAGCCACTCAGTCTTGGCGGTGCAGATGAAGAACTGGGAACCGTTCGTCCCGGGGCCAGCGTTCGCCATGGACAGGACGCCTGGGCCGGTGTGCCTCTTGATGAAATTCTCGTCGGCGAACTTGGCACCGTAGATCGACTCGCCACCGGTGCCGTTTCCGGCGGTGAAGTCACCGCCCTGGCACATGAAGTCGGGGATCACGCGGTGGAAGGCGGACCCCTTGTAGTGGAGGGGCTTGCCGGAGCGGCCCACTCCCTTCTCCCCGGTGCAGAGGGAGCGGAAGTTCTCCGCTGTGCGGGGGGTGGTGTCAGCGAAGAGCTCCATCACGATCCGGCCGACTGGCTGGCCGCCGATCGCCATGTCGAAGAACACCTTTGGGTTGGCCATGGATTCAGTAGAGATCTCAGATCTTCAATTCGCCAGTAGATGTCGAGATCTATCCGAGGAATTGTACTAGGGCTGCTGGGTTCGAGTGGACTTAAATAGAGAACCGGCGAGGTGAATGACAAGAGAGACCAAATCTCAACCGTCCGCTATCAGCACGTGGCTACATCCCACCTGTGGGAGAGTTAACCAGGGCATGGTTGGGTTTTTAGTAGGGTTAGTTAGCGGGGCTCCTTTGCCCTTGCTGGTGGAGCGCACGTACGATCGATCCGACACCGTTTCTAGAGACTGCTGTGTTTTTAGATTTTTTTTTTTTCAGTTTAATGATGAGGACGGGGCACTAATTGGGTGTTGCTGGTGAGAAGCAGAAGTGTCGTACATGCTGATGGCTACGCGTCGCCGGGACATGACAGCAACGATGGAAAATTTCGAACATATTGTGGGATAAGTGAGATGATTTCATAATTCTTTTCTCTTAAAAAAATAGTCAACCAATAATTCTTTTTTTCCCTAAAAAAATATAAATATTCAGTAATTCTCTTTGAAGTTCGACGCTTTTTATGATAACTTATTTTTCTTAAACCATTTTTTGAGTTTTATTTATTAGGCCTCCTTGGTGAAGATTGTGCATAAAAACCTACGGTACCATTAACATGGGCCCACTCCAACAGCTTGGGCCCAGAAAGGACCGAGTTTCTAGAACCATGAAAGAATGCGGGCCCAGACCAAAGATAGCGTTTGCAGTATTGGGCCCACAATGAGGCCCATTAATCGTGTACCCGATTGTGAGAACCTACTCTCCCAATCGAACATCTTCAAACCTGAAATTTAATGGTTTTGACTGATTTATACTTGAGTTAGCTCGATTTATTGTGAAGCAATGTCACAGAGATTTAGAGGCATCGTGCAGGGGCTCATTTCACCCGAAAAAGTAAAAACACCAACCAACGTGTATTCAAGATTGCCTTGTTACATGTCTCCTCTCGAGCCATAGGAAAGCAAACCATCACACGTCTGAGTATGGGTTTTGCAAGACATCTCGATCAGCTCGAGAAAGCATACGAAGTTTGTACTCGGACCCTCTCACTCTTAAAACCAGCACCGGATCCTCCAAGACGATCCAAGAATCTAAGACTAATGGGTAGGTGATAGATGGTATCACTAGTCATGACACATCAATCCTCCAAACTTCTCTGCATCCATTTCCCTTCCACCAACCCCAATCCATTCAATTGAATAGTGGGGCATTAATTTCTCTCTTGGATATTAGCCGTCAACTTAATTCGTCAACTCATGTGGGTTGTGCTGTAGTGGGCTAGTGTTATGATCATGAGCTATGAGCCAGAGTAATGTGTACCGCAGATTGTACCTCATGACTGCGGGAGTGTATACGTGCTAATGCGGGGCACATGAAGAGAAGGTTTGTGGTCAAGAGGCTAAGTTGGACAAGAGACATGCTTGAGCAACCAAGCGGAGCGGTGTAGAGCAAGGACTTGGTGGACGGAAGGCAAGTGCCATAGCCTTGGGGTCGATGCTGTTCGACCAATGCAAGGTGGATGATTGCTAAAAACAGCCCAGGAACGCTAAGGCATGAGTAGAGAGTGATTGAGAGGCGCTTGATCACTTCATGCCCGGGTCGATCGAAGGAGCCATGTGTTGCTAGTCAACGACAGTGCATGATGGATGAGTGGAGATGCAAACACGCAAGTGGAGTCTTGATCATGCAGGACCTAATGATCAAGTGCGTGGAGCGCGGCTACTCTCAGAAGGTGCGCAGGATGTTGTGGAGTGCAGGATAAGGATCGATGACACCAACATGGAAGGGATCGATTGTTTCCTTATGCGGAGCGGCTGGTGATCAATCAAGAATCAAGTGGGGCGCAGTTGTCCAGGTGCGGCCAAGAAGCTATCCAGGTGGGATGAACATGATCAATATAGAAGATCATGTGAGAACAGACAATCGGGAAAAGATTCTCATAGGATATGACAAATCAATATGTTATGGAAACAATCTTGGAGATCGATGGCAAATATTGGATGGATTGATATTTGATAGAGAGAATTAAAGGATTCAAGTATATCAGCTGCCATATCTAGTCCGTCAAGCACCTCTATATAAAGGGAGTTCAGTCTCATTCTGAAGAGAGCGATTTAGAATTCTTAGAGGATAAATCATAGAGGTCTCAAGGCATCTCAGAGAGGAGAGCCAAGGAGAGCAGCTAGGGAGAGTTGGGAAATATGAGGGAGAGGATGGGAGGCAGAGCATAAAGTTGCTACTGCAAGTTGTAACTCAGCAATGGGTGGGGAGTGAGTCATGTTTACTCTTATAACGCCGAAGTGTGTCAGGTTAGGCTATGTCGAGTGAGGAGTGTGAGCGGCACGGAGGTCGTGAGGCATATACTTGATAAGCTGAGTGAGTTTACTCTTGTAAAGGAGTTTTTTTTTTCTTCATATTTATACAATTGTGAATACAAGTGGAGTTTTCCCTTTGTATATTGCTCATGTTCATTTCGATGTGGTATGATCGTGTGCCAGGTGACATGAAATCTCGGTTACAAGAGAGGGCTGGTTGGCAGGCGGAGCTGTCAACACCAGTGGATGCAGAAAAATTCTATCCCCACATTGGTCCCGTGACAGCTAGTATGGTATTGATATAGTGTCAACAAGACGGTCGACGGGCAGCTTTCATGTTCAGGAAGGATGCAAGACACAAGCAGCGGAGCCAAATTCCGCACTCCCAAGGGAATCGCCGAACCACTAAGGGATATATAACGTCTTGCGACACTGTCATGCACTAAAATGTTCGATTGTTGGGTTTGTCAAATCTAATTCTAATTGAGCCCCTGTCTTAGTTATTGTGCCACGGTATTAGTTGAGAGCAATGGCTATATCGATCCCGCTACAAGAGAAACGTTAGTACATGCTTGTTGATGGGATCAATGGTACATTCCTTCCAGGGTTCGGTTGTACCCGTTGTTAGCCTTACGAGGTCCTCCATGATGGTGCCTCATTCTAGAACAAGTCGATGGAGATTATTCGACGTCTTTTTTTATCGAATGAGATTTGTATCTAATCATTATCGATATGAAAAGAAAAAAAATCCATGATAAGTAAGTATGTGGTTAAAAGATTCTGTATATTGGAATTTCTTCTGAAATATTTTCTTTTATGGGTTATGGACATGTGATTGATTATTCCGCCATTAATATGGATCTTATGTTGGTCCCATAGTTCGATAATAAATCATTCAAAGTTTTTTTCCCCCTAACGTAGGTTTAATTGGTTGATGGAGTTGGGTGCTTCTTCTCTTTAGAATAAACTCTCGAGTTCGAATCGTAAATGAGGAAAATCCATGTTGGATCTTGAATCCGGATTGCCTATTTGAAACCTTAACCAGACAAGAAACGTTCGACCTCAGCTAAGAGCACGCATGGATTGAGTTATTTGATGAAATGATCACCATGAATTGTGTCTTGATTTCTGCAACGCCATGGGCATATACATACTGACATGACAGAAACATGCGCACACAGTTCAATTAAAGCTTCGTCCAGATAATACAAATTATGAACGACAAGATCCTTCTTCTAATAATTTGGATACTCGCACACCAAGCTCCTAATCTCTCGATTATTCACTTTATCCCATTTTCAATGGCATTACTACGGCAGACATCACAGTGATCCAAGGCCATGTGAAGCCATCGCCAATATGCTGAACAATGCATGGTAGGAGTTCACCCCTACTTACAACCAGAAAGGAAATGCGTTTGGGACAATGATTATCTAAGGATGAGGAGGATAGGGAGGGATCTTTGGGAGGGAAGGGAGCTTAGGAAGCGGCGGGCATGGTGGCTTATAGATCGGAGGGAACTTTGGGATAGGAGGTAGCGGTTTGTAGATCGGGATCAGTGGTGGAAGTGGCTTCTTGTAGATCGGGATCGGAGGGAGAGGCTTGTAGACGGGAACTGGCGGCAGTAATGGCTTCTTGATCTTAGGCAGAGGATTGTACAGTGGAACTGGGGGCAGACACGGCTTCTTGATCTTAGGTGGCTTGTACACCGGCGGCTTGTTGTAGACTGGAACATGAGGTGGAAGAGGCTTCTTGTAGACTGGGACCAGGGGAGGAAGCGGCTTAACATAGATGGGGACCAGCGGAGTGAGCGGCTTCTGATAGAACGGGGGCTTCAGGAAGTGCTTAATCCAAGGGTGGTCCTTCGGGAAGGGTGGCAGCTTTGGGAGCGGGGGCAACTGCGGGTGCTTGAAGTAAGGCCAGAAGAAGGCTGAGGCACAAGTCAACGGTGAGAACTTCAGCTTGCCCGCCAAGCCAAATGTGTGCTTGCCTTGTTCATTGGATCTGAAGACAACCTTGGAGGAGTCGAAGGAATTGTGGGCAGCGGGACAGGGCTTGGCTGAGGCACTGTGGAGCTGGGCGTAGCAATCTTCCTTCAGCTTGCTATCAAGAACCATTTCGTGGCCGAGAGACACTGTGAACTTGCCCTGCTTGTCCAGCGCTCCAACTCCTCTTCTCTTGATCTCCCCGCCAGCTGTCTTGCAGTTGATGGCCACTCGAAGCCCTGAACAGTAAAACCCACGTAGTCAAATGAGCCGGTATATATTGTTAGGTAGGTCGAGTTGGATCTTGCATTCTACATGACAAATGTACTGACATAGAACTTGAGCATATGTACAATGAGCAAGTCGAGATGCGGCAGAATCCCAAATTACAGTTGATGGAAAATGCAGCAGTTCAAATATCTACAGTTAGTATCATGTTCTTTGCCTACTACACTGAGAGGAACGTGTGAGAAGCTTTTAACGTGTCTGTGTCAAATGTGGGGGGAAATCACCTTCGAAGGCCTTGCTGGGGTCGACATTAGTTTTCTGACAATCTGCACATTCCCCGAATCCAACAACCTCGACAGCTGCTGCCGCAGCCGTCTTGTCTTCTCCATAACAGAAGGAGCTCAAGTACAGCAGTTGCAGGCAGAAAGCTGCAGCAAAGATCCTCATCGGGATCCTAGCTCTCTCTCTCTCTCTCTAACCCTTCGATGAAGCAATGTCAGAGCCACAAATTTAACAATCTGATAATCAACAGATGAAACAGCCGTGTGTGTGTGTGTGATCAGAGAGGGTATAAATGGTTTCAAGACCTCTCCAAAACGCCTCGTTATATAATGATTTGTGCTATGCACAAACCTCCGATCAGTGATGTCAGAGGCAAGGCAGCCACCACACCGTCGGTGCAATTAAGGAGATCGCATGAGGCTGGGACCGGCCTCTTGAATGTGACCCCTGCCTTCTATTTGCCGCTTTCTTTTTATTGACATTGAATAATATCAATGCGTATGCAGTCATCAGTCTCTCTAACAATATCTATCCTCAGATGGAACTAGAATTCGGCATAATTGTATAGAGGTTCACATGAATAAGAGATCAGATGGAGAAAATCTGGCAATGATCGATGCGGGGAAATGACTCAATTGAGAGATCATTTTACAACGTATTGAATGATGCATGCCCGAAGTTTTATCTGAAACAAAATGAGCTGCAGGATCGAAGCCAGTTAGATCCCTCAATGGACACCGGCACCTTTCAGTTTGCTAACTGATTTGCTTTCTGAATGCCCATTAATTTCCAACAGAATATGAAACATTGAAACTGCAGATGTTCGTCGGTTGATTGATCCATCTATCCATGAGCTATAAGCTCCTGATCAGTAGCTCGATTATCATAATTAAGGGGAAATAACATATAAAAAGAAACAAAGAGAGAGAGAGAAAAGGATAGCATTACAGCTCGGTCCAAAAGAGGTCAATACGAGAAAAATGAGAATTTCCGAGAGCTATTTCCGTGAGATCAAGCTCTCGGACATTTCTGGCGGAAGCTCCGTCGTCCAACGTTTCCGAGAAACTTCCAAGAGATGAAGGCCAGTGGAATATTTTCGAGAGCAATCTGTCGCAAACTTTTGTTGAAATCTGTCGGAATTCAATCTGACGGTACCAAGAGATCTCTATGCCGCCGTAAATACCTCGTAAATACCCACCAGCAAAATCCGACGGAAATCAGTCGAAGGCCAGAATTTCCCACAGATTCCTCCATTAAAGAGGGTCTTAGCAGCATTTACCAGACCTCCAAGAGTCTGTGGTGGTCTCTTCTCTCCGTCCATATTCCAGTGAAATGGTTGATTAGAACGTTGAAGCTTCTGGTCAATGACAAATACAATTAAGTATTTCTCATGCATTGTAAAATGGGTGACAACGAATTGGAATTGAATTAGATGAGGATAGGAAAAGTCATAAGCTATGCGGCTTGGCTGGTACATCTACAGATTCGTAAAAGAGAGAGGTAATGATTGTTGAAAGAGAGATTAGTTGTGAATCACTGAGATTGATAATATTGCCAGCAATAAGCTAGTGGATGAATGGCAGGCATTAGGTACCGCCAAATGAGAACCAGGAGTTCGATCCTCCTCTGGCGCAAAAGTGAGGAGGCCGTGACGAAGTGCGAATGCGGTGGTCATAAAGGCCCCACCGCCTTGTCCGATCTCACCTGATCGATTGAGTTTCGCATCAACCTGAGCCCCACTTTTTATCTTGTTTACAAGATTTGTTTTTTTTACGTATTGATTAAGCTTACAGCAGAGATTTAAGTATGCAAGGGATGGTGTTAACAGAGCTCCTAGGATTTATCTCCAAACTCCAGGAACGAGCAGGGGGCTATCAGAGTTGTGAGCAAGGTTTCTTGGCCATTGTACTTTCATCAAGCACCAGTGGTCTAGTGGTAGAATAGTACCCTGCCACGGTACAGACCCGGGTTCGATTCCCGGCTGGTGCATTCACTGTTTTTTCTTTTTTTTTTTCGTTTTAAGTAATTGTCCGCCTGTCTCAAGACAACTCCAACATCATTACCAGCGAGATTCGGACCTAGGGAACGAGCTGAACTCTTGGAACCTGACACTGAGGCAGGAAACGCATCGTGAAGGACGGTTCGAACACTGAATTTCCATCCTCTGCTCTTTTGGGGGAATGACTCGCTCGATACGAGGGCAAGTGCATCGCCAATACGTACGGAGCTAAACCCACTAATGGCTCATCAGTTGTTGAACGTTGATCAGTTAAACTGCCACAGTAGTGGAACAATTTTCGCCTTATATCAACTAATGGGGATACCGGGAGGGAGCAAGCTAAGGCTAGACCGGAGCGAGCAAGAAAGCAAGCGGAGGCTCGAAAGCTGGAGCACGCTAGCGGTCCAAGGAGCCCGGGATTAACCCATCTACATACCATACCACATCGAGAGCTTACAAGACAGAGTGTCGTATCGATGTTCATGATCGTATTAGTTTTTGGTTGATCTCTCAGTAGATCAAACAAGGGAAAGTTTTTCAGCAACGTTTTTTATTGCAGAAAAGGACATCCCTCTTTGTTTCCTTTCGAGCCATTGCTTTCTCTGTAAGTTGGCCTTCTACAATACCCTTTAACCACTAGAGCCTTGTTCAGGTAGGGAAGAGACACAGGGAAGAGGGAGGAGAAGGAAGGAAACTTGCACTGCAGTTTCAAGGTCTTCAGTTCGACTCTCAGCTCCTGTTTCTAGGCAAAGCCCATGAATCAACCATCTGACCGTAAGAGAACTACGCTTTTCTATTCATGTAGATCGCAAAAGTAGCATCTGTCAATCCTGATGGACACTTCCATCATGATTCATACAGAACGAACCAGTAACCGTGATGATCACAGTTCAGAAAGCGATAATTACCGAGGATCAACAGCCGTAGCACTGGGCGTTCCAGCACCGGTAACAGGGGACCGGCCCGTAGAGCTTCCGGCGCCTGTCCATGGACGACAAGAAGTGCACAGCTGCGAGTATTAAAACCAGAAGAACCAAGAGCCCTACGTTCAGCTCCGAAGCTTCAAAGAGCGAGTCGAAAGCCAACAGCTTTGACAGTGCCATGGAGACGGCGGTTATAAGCAAGAGCAGCAGCACCGGGTATGGCAAAGGACCTCGATTCAGTGGGGGGTGTCTGCGATCATAACTGTAGTAGTAACCCATGTAGGTTTTCCCTGGCTCTTCCATCTGAGAGGAAAAAGTCTAAGGCTATAGGGCACATATATAAAGAATAATAAGATATACAATTGCGGTCTACATAAGACATCTATAGAAAAAAAGGCGGCTGTTGTCCGGTCAACACCCAAGAAACTGACCAAGCAGTGTTGGATCTGCCGCTTGCTTTCTAGAAGATGACAACGACCGTCCCTCTTTTCATATTTTTCCCCGTCAAACCACCGAAGTTTTCAACATAATCGACTCCTCAGACATGCTGCCACCTTCCATCCTCTTCTGGCACTAGACAAGAAGGCAGCTACCGGCTGATTCGCCAACAATAGGATAGGCACTCGATTTATCCAGTCAATTCATCTGCTTCATTCTCGATGTTTTATGGTTTACAAGAGGACTGTCATTCTCTCCATCAATTTACAGATAATTATATCCCGTCTATCATAAGCTAGAATTAGTGAACTATCAACACATATTGGCCCATAAGAATGCATAAGACTATTAGCTAGAGAATAGTGAAAGAACAAGTAAAGCAATGCCCATGGCATGGACTCGGTGAATCCTGTTAAAACCAAGCTAGCTACTATAGATTCATAAGGTCAAGACCAGAGGAAATCAACAAGACTACCATCAATCAGAAACTCCTTTCCTACTTTCTGATAAGGAGAAATTCTTCATGTTAAAAGAGATTATTATCAGAATTCATGGTTAAAAATATCAAAAGTCTGAAGAAGGAACAGCTAAATGATGAAAAGAAACTTAACCAACGCCTTGAATGACAGTAAAATCCGGAAGAAGTGAAACTGAAGTCGTAGCAAATAGATCTAGAAAGTCCATGAGTTCGACCTCTTCATAAGCGGCTTCATCTGCTTGTCTTCCTCAATTGACACCATGCCTAGATGGGATGGGTCCTCGAGCATCATTTTGGCAACCAGGTATCCCGCAATTGACCACGTCTGGAACTTCCTTGCCTGCTTCCCAATGTAGCGACCTGACTTCCCATCATAGTACTCAGGCCAGTTGTCCTTGAGCAGTCTTGTTTCTGCAATCTCGATGGCCCTTCTCGCAATCTGGGGTCGTCCTGTCTTGATACAGGCAGCTGTCAAGAGCCATAACAGCACTGCAGACCAAGCCACAGTCAGAAATTAATAGCAGATCCACGCGAGAGTTGAATGCAAGAATATGGTTTTATCTGTCTGGGGGATCCTCCTAAATGCAAAATAGGATGAGCTCGAGTAGTTCAGAGGATTCATTCAGATAATTTCCAAATCGAGGCGATTATAACCATTTTTTAATGTACGTATATCCCTGATACATGCAATATTTCGGATGACTGTAAAACTACAGAGACATGTAGGCAAACTAATAAATGTCAATGCGCATATAGATGCAAATTGTTCATCTCTGTTGCTCCAGGTTAGTCCAAGAGTCAACACCATGTAAGAAATCTAACACAAATTATACAACCTTTCACAAAATAACTATGCTGTATATGCAATACTTCAAATATTTTCACCCTGACAAGGAATTAAAATGAAAATCATGCTGTAGAATGGTAAAGCAAATCATAGTTATCTAGTTGACAATCACATGGATTTGAGAGCAGAATGGTTCTTCATATTCTTCTCAAACCATACCTGGCCATGATCCCCCATTATGGTAGCTCCACCGTGTATTCTTCGGGTCACACCCTGTGGTGATCCTCCACTCATGGTTCTCGATTGCAGGATAACAGACCTTCAGTGGCATCTCTCCTACCAACTCCCCCCACCTTGATTCGATTAGGTCCATGATAGCGGTTGACTGCTCTGGTGTTGCCAGGGATGAGAGAATTGCCACACAATTCCCAAGACAGAACCACCGAAAATCCATTCTTGCGGGGCTCACATTTCCCACAAAGTAGCCTCCACGGGTTGGCATAAAATCAAACACCCAGTCAGGAAGGGAGTCAGGGATCACGTTGAACTTGTTCACAGCGGTGTGGGAGTACTCCTCAGTCTTGTAGCGGTAGATGTCATTGAGCTGCTTCAGGTCGAGCCAGAAGTAACTCCTCATGTGGTAGCTAAGTGCATGTAGGCGTTTGACTATTCGCTCAACGAATTCCTTTCCCTCCACATCTTGCTTCAGGAGGAGCATTGCGCACCTTAGTGCCATGAAGAAGAGGGCTTGTATTTCGATAGGATACCCGTAAACATCCTGGAAATGGAAATGAAAGTGGACGTGAGGATTTGAGTTGAAGATCAGTTGAAAGGTTATGTAAAGTGCAACAATAGTCAGTACAACTTATAGAACAGGAAAAAAGGGGTAAAACCAAATACTAATGGTCTGTCTGGTACTCTCATTTTTCATTTCTCAGGAGACAATGTCTTACCCTATACTTAAACGGATCTACAATAATGTGATCAAACATGCTTCTACCATATTTTTCCTCATTAAATTAAATGAAAGCGGATGAGAAGCTGGCTAACGTTTCCTGGTTTTTTGAGAACCAGCTTGCTGGAACCTACTGGTAAATTAGCATCTTATTCACGCTCAAGAGACCAGAAAGGAATAGCAGACAAAATCTGAACTGATCTATCAATTTAAGAAGCACCTTATCATTCCATCATCATCAATATATATCTATATATATATATTAGCAGTGCACAAACATCAAAATAAAGGGTGAGAAGGCAGACACTAATCAAGTATAGCTTCCATCAATTTGCAAGTGCAAGCTACGGTTGTAAATTCCAGTTTTACAGGGTTAAGAGAAAGGCAGGAAAAAGCCAGATCACCTACTTTAGTAAAGCAAGCTATGACTACATGATGCGTTAGAACTCACCATTCTACGATCAATCATGCAGCAACCATCAGCACATAGGAGAGTTGGGAATGTATCAAAGCCCTCTGACAGACACAAACTCAAAATGAGCCGCATACCCTTCTGGCACTCAGGTAGTTCAGCCAAGGATGTGTCGCCTGTGGACTTTGTGTAGGCCCTGAGCAGAATGATCCACCAGAAGCCCGAGTCCACAGGGGCGACTCTCCCTATGGCACTCTCCCCAAAATCAGCTATCAGGGTCTCGTAGTTCCTTACAGGATCATGGAGCACTTTGAAGCTCGCAGGCATCACTCCTTCTCCAAGCTGGAACCTGTCAATCTTCTTCTCCCATGACTGCAGGCGGAGAGTCTTCAATAAGAAATTCTTGACCATATCTGGTTCCCCATTCATCAGGAAAGCCAGTGCACTAGGAACAAAATCTCTCACAAATACCTATTCAGCAATAAAATGCTGGTGAATCAGAATCCGCTCACAAATGATATTTTAGTGCCACATCTCGAAGAAACAAAATAACAGCACTGATAAAAGCCTAGCTTATGCAGCTATTCCTTAATCCATAGCAAGCATAGTTCAGAATCTTTCACCAGGTAATTTGTTGCAGAACAATGAGTATATGTTTCAATTAAAGGAAAAAGTGCTCTTAAGAAGCACCATAAATTTAAATGCATTTCTGGTTCTGTTACCTGATCATAGTTCAGCTTCTCTTCAGAATTGTCCAGTGCAGCTATGGTTCCAACAGGTTGGCCCCGGAAATAGACCAGAGACCTCCTCAGAGCTTCCCAAGCTTCAGCAATCATAGGATGGGTCTCGAATCCATTCTCTACCCTTGGGGTATTAAATCCCGACCTCCTACCAGGAGAGAACACATAATCAAAAATGTCACCCCTACGTGGTGACATTCCAATTGAGAGTTCGCTTTGATCGCATGACCTCTGCCTCTCAATGTTCAGAGTCCTTGGCCTGTCCAATAACCTTGAAAGATGACAATCCTCAAGCTCAGCAATGGCAAACTGAGCATCCAATCCTCTTGCATTCCCGTTCTCCACTGGGCCATTTTGGGAGACGTCCAAAATGAGATTGTTAGACATTCTTGTGACTCTCGACTGAGGTTAATGAACAGTTCCTGAATTCAGTGCTCGTTCTCAGTTCTCTGCAATTAACCAACAACAAGAGAATCCATGAGTTCTGCTCTATCAAAATGCAACTGCAACAGCATGAGGTTCAAAACATGTCCCCCAGCAACAGACAGTCCAGCTTACCAAAAACCATCCAAAGACAGACCACCTTGATCCACTTCCAATGGCATTAGCTCACATGACAATAGGAAAAAAAAAAGTCCATGAAGCAGACATGTATAGCATTAAAACTCGATTGACACTGGGATCAGTACATCTCCCATTCCTCAAAGGGGCTACCTCTAACAGAAACCAAATAATTGAGGTATGATGATTTCTTTTCTTCCCCTACTTTTCACTGTCTTCGTACGAGAAGTGTGGGATCAGTGCATCTCAGGAATCATGGGAAGTTAGCCATCCAACAAAACAGCACAAAACAAAGAGACAGCACTGAGGGGAGAGAGAGGGGGGAGAACTAATTATTGCACAGGTACTACTTTCTTTTCAGAAAGATCAGAGCTTATTCAGGACATACAAGATCAGAGTCTCCGAGATATGAACAATCTCACGACTTAATGCATTTCAAGAACACTCCTTTTCTCTAGATCAAAAGACCAACCTTGGGGACAAATTTGCTATCTTTCTGAGGCGAGAGACCCTCTTGGTGGGGCTCAATCAGAATCGGGTACAAGTGCAAGAGAGAGAAGGAGAAGAGGTTCTCTGTCGATTCTGCTAATAATAAAAACGTTTTCTCGGGACGTGATGATCGTCACAGTCGAGTCAGATGGTCCCCGCACCGCTTAGTCCCGAAGTTCCGGCGAGCCCTCCCTGGAAGATGGGTTGGTATACGGGACCAGCAGAGGGGAAAAGAAGGGGCGGCGACCGCGATCACACAATGACCGGGCAAAACTTGGGACCGTCCGTCTTCCCTCTGAAACCCGTCTCTGTGCTCGCTCTTGATTTTGTCGAGTTGTAGGAGCTAGGCTATCAGTGACCCCAAGTGATTCACGTGGTGATAGGCACATAGGACATCAACCGTTCGGTGTACAGCCATTGTTGTTGCCGCTGTTGCATGCACTAGCGTCCGAGGTCGAAGTGTGACCTGCGAGGCTATATGTCACGACTAAAGTAAGGTCAAGTTAAGGAAATATGCTTCATACCACTATCCGGGCCGATAAATTATGGCCAGACATAGCAAGCAACAAAATGATAGCCGGGGGGGTGGTTGCGGTTGGCAGGGTGCAAAATCAGAACCAGTGGCTCTCTTCTGACGGTCCGTGAAAAGTGCAAAATTTCGGTGTCGGATTAAATGGGAAGAGACCTGCATGCCGGCGACGTGCCCGGAGCAGATTTGAAGGGCAAAAAGGTAAATTCAGCACGTAACAACAGCAGCAACAATTAATAATAATGCTGCTGCAAGGAGCATCTCCATTCCCGCTCCCCACGTGTAACGCCGACACACACGGACACTGTTACTCTGTGCCGCGATTGGATCGGCGTCACGCTTCGATTCTTTATGCAAAAGAACCTTGAATTGATGCTCGTGTTTGAATTTTTCAGATACAGATCCTCTGAGCTGCAAACATCCAGTGAAGTGGGGAATCACTGTGTAGATTAGACACGCTGACTCTCTCCTGTTGGAGATATGGCCTGCCGGATGAGGCTCATTTGGTTGCTATTCAAGTGGAATATCGTAATAGAATCTTCACTTAATCTTACGTGGTCAAGAGGAGGTCTGAGTCCGGGGATCACCTGTTCTCTTCTTGCTCTTTCAGCGAATCATTTAAGGGAGCAATGACTACAGACGACACAAATTATCAGACAATTGAACTCGGCCGGGCTCCAAAGGACCCAAAAGAGAGAGCCATCCAAGAAGTCTTGGTGAAACCAATCTGGCATGGACATCTCTAACTTTGTATGGAACAAAAGAAATACTGTCATCTATAAGAGGAAGCCCCACTGAAGCGAAGGGCTTGGAAATCAATCTAGATGGAAGTTAAAGCAAGAGTACAGGTGACATTAATTGCTAGGCAATATTAAAGGGATAATCTCCTCTAATCTTTCAGCAAAAATACATAGCACCGCAGCAGGTATCGTTCTACATTTATCATAATCATTCCATTCTATTTGGAAAGAGTACAAGATCCCAGAGTTGGTCTTTTAAGCATTGCATGGAGGTTTTTTCTCGAATTGTAAAACTAGAATTCAGAGGCACAGCTACAGAATGAGGAAGAAGGCTATATACTTGTCAAAGTTCAAAGAGCCGCTTCCCATTCATGAATTCTATGGCTCGAACGACCGCCTCATCGAGCATGGAACTCCCTTCCATCAAGTTTTGCAGGTAATTCTCTGCATCCAAGTTCTTGCCATCCACAGTGTAACTCACGGCTTTGATGAAAATAACCGGGATTTTCAGCAAATCTGCAACATATGCAATGGCTGCTCCCTGAAATAAGGAATTCCAACATCAAGCAAGGACGATAGAGAGCCTGTGACAAGTGACAACTAGGAGAAAGCAAGAGTTCTAGACCAACATCCTTGTAGAACACAAATCAAATATTTGTCTGAGAAGACAGAAATATAGGAGGAGCCAATTAAAACGTTACCTCCATGTCTTTTACTGCAGCATCATTTGCAGTGATTAATTTCTCATCCTGAGGACAGATGTCTAGGGAGTTGCCAGTTGATAATTTCCCAGCCTGAAGCATGTAAATAAACATCACACAGATGAACATTTATTTCTCATATATGAGAGAGAACTGCTACTGCTAATCTCCTGAATTTAGGAGTTGCTGACTCCAACTTGTGCAAAATAAAGAATAAGTCACAGGATACTTGACTAGGTAGTATGCTTATATGTGAAGCATATGGAGCAAGAAGCCACCAAAAAATATGAGCTAAGGTCAGAGGTTAATTAAAGGGCCATGTTTTTGGTACATCTGGACCTAATATGGGTTGTAGAACAACACAGAGGATGAACACTTCGCAAAATCTTGTCCTAATTTCTAATTTCATAACCTTTGGATGCCCAACATGACAAACATTCCCTATATTACCAAGAGAGCAATCCGTAGACTAAAAGATTGACAAATTACATTTGATTTTTTTCCCTGGAAAATGAGTGGCAAGAAGACAGGTTCAATCATCAAATAGTTGGCCTTGCTGAATAGAATCTAGGACATCATGAAATGCTTTGTGCTAATCACTGTATGAAACAACCTTTAGATTCAGTTCCCTCAGGAGATTGGTTGTCGAGAATGCCTGTCGAGTACCAATGCAATATAAATCACGAACCTGCAAAGGATTCAGGAAGATGAAAGAACATATGCGACATTGCAAAGAGTCAATAGTGCTTTGACAAAGTGTAAATATAATGAAGAAATTAAATGTCACATTGCACAAGTTCATGAGTCAAAACTGAGATAACAAAACCCAAAAGCTTTCATGACTTACAGGAAGAGGATTCCTTCTGTCATGGAATGCAACATGAGAAGCAAGAAACACATCCCCGATGCTTGCACCTTTTGACTGAAACCTTCACAAATTAGTAAGAAAAGAATAGCTTGAAAAAGTGTCTGGCAAGTGTTATAAAACAAGCTTGATATCTATATTCCACCAGCAAGAAAAAGTTAATAGCCATGTAGACTAATGCAAATGATACAACTGTTAGCATTTTCAAGGAGAATGCTTCCTTTTGTAAATATAAAGTCTAAGTCCAATTAGTCATTCAATAGTCAAAGCCAAGATGTTATTTGTAAAAACTATATAGAAAGTGAGACTACTTAACCAAGCAAAACAGGAAAGATGATAGCAAGGAAGAGAGTGACAGCAAAATTTGGGATGAGTGAGACCAATTCGGGGTATACTGGCTGGGAAAAGAAATTATTATCAGAAGAAAAAGGGTATAATGATGGTATTTTCTGCCATTTTACATTCTACAACAAAGTAAATACATCTTTGTAAATAGCCTCACCTTTAAACCACCAGCTGTGCCCGCATTAATGATTAGATCTGGTTTCAATGCTTGAATGGATGCATATGCCACAAGAGATGCTGAGACTGTTCCTATACTATCAACTCCTGAACAAGTAATGCCTTCTTGAGGACTCAGAAAAAGCAATCTGGAGATAAGCAGATAAATAAACATCCGGCCTCCAATATAATTATAAACTATCAAGGGAAGGTGAAGGTCAGTTGGAACCTGCATGAAATTTAACATCTTAGCGTGAATGTATCCAAGTTGGATACAATAAGTCGACTCCAGTTAATGCTTTGAAAGATGCAGATTAATTTAAAATTTCTAGAAGCGACAAACTTAAACCTGATCAAATCCTATTCCATACTCTTTTTTGCAAAGAGATTAAGTACTCAATATTTACTTGATTGCTTTAGATTTTCCACTGTCTTCTTTTTATTCTCATGCCATCACTTTATGCAAAGAATCCTTGTAAATGATCATGAAGTGGTAGCAAAAGCATAACAT
Source organism: Sonneratia alba (assembly GCA_900174645.1). Taxonomy (NCBI): domain Eukaryota; kingdom Viridiplantae; phylum Streptophyta; class Magnoliopsida; order Myrtales; family Lythraceae; genus Sonneratia; species Sonneratia alba. The sequence continues at coordinate 3,449,622 of FWPY01000071.1, forward strand.
AATATTACACTTGATTACCAAGAAATGTTTAATAGCAATTCACATGTTAATGGAGGGTTACCATGGGCTAAATCCTGTCCCAGCCAAAGAAAATTTATGCACAACTCTTTGTAAACCCCATAATACCGAACCCAGGGGACACCTTCTGGGAACCTGCATCAGAGACAAAGCAATACAGTATATTTGATTATATAGCAATCTAGAATAAGATGGAAAGCTCATCAGTTTAATGAATCCAACAAGATGGAACGAATGGTCCTTGCCCACTGAGGAGAAGTATAAATCAGGAACATAATACTCATCTTAAAAAATAGTAACATGGATATAAATTCATCAGATCAATCAAGAGTGAGTTAGAATATAAATTTTGTATCTTCGGCAAAATAAGCACAAATTTTCATCCGTAGAGAAGTTTCCTATATGGAATTCATTTCTCAGCAACCACATGGAAGCTATTATTAAGCACAAATCCTCAAAGGAGCGGTAAGCTTACAAGGTAGCATCCTCTGTAAGTTGAAATCTTTTCACCAGCGCGAGAGCTTGAGACCTCACAGCTGAAAGCACAAGTCAACGCCGAGGTCAGAAATGGAGAATCACGTAATGACGCAAGCAGCAGACTACAAAGACTGTCTATAATGAATGGAAATCAAAGCAGCAATGCTGGTATACGGTGAGGATCCACATCTCGATGCTCAGTACTCTAACGCTGAACGCGTTCAAGCTACGCGTCGAGGTCGTCGCCCGGTAGATCCCCAAGAAGAATCCATTATCAGGAAACACTCCATATGAGAAAGAACTGCCATGTACCTACTATGATGACGACCGAGGAGATGGGACGGCTCTGAGCTTCCTCTGAAATGCCGGCTCCATCGTCATTGCCGGCCGCCATTACCTCTGCTTTGAGTAGAACAGAGTTCGTTTCCTGAAAGGGAACATTATGTGGGCGGCGCTTTTCCACCAAATTAGAAAAGTTTCCAGTGAACCGGGTGTACGAGAGCCCAATGTCCGAAGAGATTTAATCTCTGGGCTACTGTGATCCCGGCTCACATAAAAATCACCCATTTACGCAGACCCTCAGGGAAATTTACAAAAGCACCCCTAAATTATTGATAGTTTCGACAAATTACCTATCATATTTAATCAGAATAGACCATTATTCTGCTTGTAACCTCATGCATCAATGGGTAATGTCCTTTTCTTGCATGATTCTATGACATCGTTTATCATAATGTTTCGGATAATCTACGTGACTCATTACCATCCATTGGACATACTACTTCATGTTCACCTTCCAATCCCAACGTTGCTGCTCATCAAAATCGAGTGTGTCTCAATAGAGATGAAAAATATATTGCAGTTGCATTGCTAAGAATGCTTCATTAAGATCAAAACATGCAAGGAGATAAGATGGTTTTGATCCGACATACCGGGTCAGTCCAATGATTGAGATGCATACAATTTAACGTTTCTGTCTAGCTGAATTTCGGTTCTTGGAGACATCCAGCTATGAGCGTGAGTTGCATAATAGTTCAAGACTCCCATTTTGCAGCTATTACATATAAAGAGTTTCAACAAGAGGGAGACCTAACAAATGAGATCGAAACAAAGTCACCATCTTGAACCATCCCTTGTACCAACTGATCCGGACTATGGTGTCCATTGAGACTGCTGCGAAGGTTCGTATGTAAACAGGAACCCCACAGTACATGCTGCATTGTTGCTCACGACAATTGTGATACGCCAATCAAAGCTCGGATAGTCGCTTCCCCTTGATTGTGTTTACAAGTCTGCCAACTGCCTCACTGAGGACATTTGAAACATCAGTGAGGTTCTCATGGAATTCCTCCACAGATGGATTTCCTGTATCCACGATGTTGGTGACAGCTTTCAAGAATACGGCAGGGATTTTCAGGAGATCTGCTACATAGGCAACAGCAGCTCCCTGACACCAAAAGACATGCATTGCTGTGGTTTAGAAGGACAATATCAATGTTTTCTACTAGATCATGGGAGCATCCAATGGACATTAAATATTTTTTCGAACTCCAAGAGGGATCCTGGGAAGATTATTTACTGGATCAGATCATAGGAAATATCACCAGACTAGCAGTTGATTTCGGAAAATATACCTCCATGTCTATAAGAGTAGCATCAACAGCTCTTACTAATTTTTCATCCTCGGGACTCATATCAAACGAATCACCAGTGGACAACTTCCCAGCCTGAAATAGACAAGTAAGCATGTAAAAAAGTAGACTCTGATAAAATATGGGAGAATCTCAAACAGAAATGTTGTGTGCATTCACACTTCAGACACCTGATTTGACCATTTGCTTTCTCCATACTAAAAAAACAAGTTGAACAACTAATGAGAACAGATTTTCTGGTCTGTGTATGTTTTTATTTTATGAATGAATTCCCTTGATTAAAAAAAAACAATTTGAGCAACAGTTAGTTCAAAAGTTCCTGTGTAGAAATTTACTCGTACAGTACTTTTTCTATTTAATTTGTACTACCTGGTATCCATAAGCTCAATGGGCTCGATCAATCCAAGTTTGAGTAATGCTGAATCATTAATGGGTAAATCTCTCCTAAACATGGATTTTTCCATTCACAAAATTCAAATCCGAAACCTCACTTGAGGAGAAAATGTGTTGTACCACCTGGATCAATCTCTAACTTAGGAGTTACTGTGCATAATCACCTTAAAGTTAAGCTCCTTCAGAATAAGCGGCGTTGAGAAGGCTTGGCGCAGACCGATTCCATACAAATCGAAACCCTGATGATAAAAGCTACAAGAAATTAGCCTCAGAAAAGATTTGGCTTGCCATCCCATTGAAGATTATAATTATTTCAGGTTGCTGATCAAGTGAGTAAATAGCACAGCATCAAGCTATACATGCAATACTTGCAGAGAGAAGCAGAAAGTAGCTGGAGAGTTTTAAACCACTTACAGGCAGAGGTATCCTTCTATGATTGAAAGCAACATGAGACACGAGAAATGCATCTCCAACACCTGCTCCCTTTGACTAAAGTATGTCGTATAAGTTTCAAATACTTCACGAAGTGATAAAATAGGCAGCTCTGTTCAAATCTAACTGATAACATCAAAGAACGGAACAAGTATGACTCTATCATACGGTCAAGAAACATCAGATCTAATTTCATATGACCTTAGAACATATAACTGTGAACAAGAAACTCATGAATGGCATAAGATTCATCCAATGACCATTTCTCAAGTTATCCAATGAGATGGAGGTTGCAAAATAAAAGGATTCAGAAAAGTTTATGATGAGAAGTGTCTATCAAGCTTACACTGAGGCCACCAGCAGTCCCTGCATTAATGATTAGGTCAGGCTTTAATTCCACAACAGATGCAAAAGTCACTAGTGCTGCTGAAATTGTACCAATATTATTCCCACCTAATAACATTTTAGACCAAAGTCAGAAAGAGGACATTCACATAAAAGGAGATAAATCTAAAAGTTGTATCTGGAAGAGGACACAGCAGATTAATTGATGAACTGGCCCTTAATTGCTAAATGAACATAAGAGGCATGATAAATGATGTTCAGAATCAGTTTGTTCCATAAAAAGAATCAAGATACTACGTTTTCTTGTAGAATAAAAGTTCTCAAATCCCTCAGAAAAGAAAGAATTCTAAAACTAAGACAAATGGCCAGTGAAGTCCCTACCAAGAAGTGGGTCTTGTCCTGGCCATATTACATTTATTTCCAGGTCCTCATAAATACCATGATACCGGACCCAGGGCACACCTCTTGGGAACCTGAAAATGATGCATGAATGTGCTCTCGCAAAAACAAAGAAGCAAGATCTGAAGCAGCACAAAAAATGCAATGAATTTTCAGGAAGACCTGTCAAAATGCATGATTGTACTAGAAATTTTAGTTTAACAACTCCAGAGCAAGCCTGTAGCGTGAACATCGTGATGAATCAAGATTACATGACAGATCGAGGAAAATCTCCTACAAACTTTAAGGATGTGAAAGGTTGACAATCGGCATGTTCTACCCATATGTTGGAACACTGTGCTTCACTTATTTATTGCAAGAAGAAATTGCTTGTAAACAATGAAGAAATCATTTCCATTTTCCCCTTCAAAGGACACATACATCCGGCTACAGCCAATGAGCGGAAGAAGCTTACGTTGCAGTATCTTCTGAAAGACCAAACATGTTCAAGATTGGAGCAGCTTCAGCCTTCATAGCTGCCCATCAATGGCAGAACACAGGTGAGCACAAGGGCACTGAATACAAAGATCATACTGAAAGTCAAGGCTGAACATCAAATATGAGTGGACTTCCCATCAGAAATCAGGATCAGGGTGCGATTAGCAAGGATGGGAAGTTACAAAATTTCTAATTTTTATCTGGGAACAGAAGCTACCTGCAAAGGGTCGATAAGGAGATTCAAGGAACCATCAAATTCAGAGGTCCACAGTGAATTTCGCCGACTCGTTTCGTAGCTGTGAATAACTGTAGATAAAAATCGGGGAGAAAGAGATGCAAGTAAGTACCGACGATAAAGACGATAGTGGAGATGGGTCTGTCCTGGGCTCGGACTGCATCTTTACTCTCAAGCAGATCCATGATCTTTCACAGAGAGAGAGAGAGAGAGAGACGGAATTGAAGTCCTTTCCTCTCTTTCCCTGTAACTAGAAGAACTGTAGTTCTCAATTAAGCAGCTTTGTCACCGGCGAGCTCAGAGTCTCCAGCAGCCACTTGAGTGTGAGCTTTGTGGAGAAACTTCACGGAGCCGGTGTATGTGAGCCCAACTCAGATCAATGTGAGCTTCCGTTACAATGCAATAATCTTATCAAAATGATCTTGCCTGGTTGAAATAATCCCAGGCTGCGACCCTTTTTTCTACCATCTTACTCGGAATGGACTCCTGGAACCGTTCTGCTTCCTTTAAATTTGATCCGAAAGTGGATACAACTTTCCCACATATTCATCTCATGGAAGTGCCAGTTGTGAAATGAGCGTATATAGCTGATAAAAGTATCAAGAGAAGAACGACAGAATGATTTATCATACCATTGCAGGGATTAGCTGGGATACAAATATCGGGTGATGCCGATATATTTTATCTAGAAACTGTTCATAAGATCGTATTCATATGCTGTTGATAGACAGACCAGCGGTAAATATCATTCGATTGAACTCTGGAGTTAATACATCCCCACGAATAATCATGAGCTCCTTGAAGGCTCAACCAAACTTGCAGTGGCAGTCACGAGGAGCGAGATGAGATCTGAGCGGGAACTTTCCATCTGTTTCCTCATAGACCAACAGCGTATCATGTAAGTTACTTCTTCAGAGCTCAGATAGGGACTTCCCACTTATGAAGTCGATGACCTGGGTGATTGACCGTGCGAGTGAGGCAGTTACTGTGGCCAGATTCTGCAAGAATTCCTCAGCGGTCGGTTTTTCTCCATCCACTAAGTCTGTAACTGCTTTTATGAAAATTGTAGGAACCATCATCATGTCTGCTACATAAGCAACAGCTGCGCCCTGCGTAGGCCAAAATTTTCAAGGGACAAAGAAGGTCCGGTTTAGTCCAGTAGATTTGATGCGGTAAACAGCAAATCAAGTGCATCTGGAGCACATCACTTTCAGCCTATGACATGCATAATCCATTGGAAGACATTTTGAAAGAAACATTTTTCAAGATTTGTTTTGCTGATTGTGTCCAGTGCCATATATGTTTATGCTTTTCTTCATCTCTCTTTAAAATAGGAATGATGAAAACATTCAGTTAAGTATATGTAGAGGTGGCAAAGCTTACCTCCATATCCTTGATCGTAGCATCATTAGCAATAATTGAGGCTTCATCTTGAGGGGAAACATCCAAAGAGTCGCCAGTAGACAGTTTCCCAGCCTAGAATATGCACAAATTTGTAATTGAAGGATATAACAGAGAAACCAAAAAAAGCATACGACTGCCTCACAGAGGATGGTTGAGTCTCTGTCAAGAAATCCAGTTATATGCTATGGGCTTCCAAGACAGTGTATTAGGGTGAGGGAGAAGTACCTTTAGGTTGAGCTCCTTCAAGAGATTTGGTGTTGAGAAGGCTGGTCGCAAGCCAACTCCATACAGATCAAAAACCTGCATTTATTCACAAGTCAGATAAATTTCACTGGAGAATTATTTGCACCACTAGCTCTGATAGTGATGAGATTTATCACCAAATACTGCTAACAATATACCTATAAAACAAACAGGCTCTAGTGATGTAAAATTTCTCTTTTAGATCATGTGCCTTTTACACCAGGAAACAAACAAGTCCTCTGAAGCATCTTATGATGTCATTTCTGGGGGGATAGATACAATGACAGCAGTTTAGTTCTGCATATACCACATTTCTCAACATGATATGTTGTTGGCCAAAATCTGAATGTTGGGTGCTTACTCCTTGATACAAGAAGGTAGGAAAGACCTTGGTTCAATAGAGAGCAAATACAATTTGAGAATTTGTTTAAGCGAGGTCAGAGCTGGATTCATGTTGCATAAACACAGCTTAACACAAACCAGAAAAACTTGAGATGATCCAACATACTTTTTGTTTATAATTCAATTAAAAAACTAAGTTCTTCTACAAGTGATTATATAGAGTAAACTCACTCTAACACAAAGCAAATTCATATTATCACCACAGTTTGGAATCAGGGGTCTGACCAGTGGACCAGGTACTTACGACTCTCGGTTGTGATAAAAAGAAAAATAGTTACTTTCTGAATTATGATAAGATAGCTTGTAACTCACTGGGATAGGTATTCTTCTGTCGTGGAAAGCAACCTCAGATGCAAGAAAAACGTCACTGATGCTTGTTCCTTTGGCCTAAATGAGTCAAGGAGGAAGCTGTTAGAACCAGTGCTGAAAGAATTGCACAGTAAAGCAAATAATTGATCTTCAGAAGAATCCTAGTTTTTGGTGGCTCTTTCAGAAACTGGGTGGTGCCCACACTTTAATATACAGAAATAACATGACATGACAATAACTTAGCATTACATCAGATGAAATGTGAGTATAGAACTATGAAGGTATTCTAAAATACCTTGAAACCACCGGAAGTGCCAGCATTTATGATTAGGTCAGGGTCTAACGCACAAATAGAAGCATAGGTCACAAGAGATGCAGAAATGGTGCCCACACTATCAACCCCTTGATAAGCACAAAGAGGAAGAAAAAAGGAATCAGAATACCACGAGAGAGAAGTAGAGATTAACCATCTTTAATATGGAGTGTCATGCAAATCACACGAGTCTCTAGATATATGTCCTAGCACATACAAGAAAATCTGCATTAGCAAGAAAAAATGGTCCAAAAAATGAAAATATTCTGAGGGTCCAACCATGAGCAGGTCAGGTTTGGTCCGTTTTACAGTATAAGCAAGCAAAATTTTTTCAGCACGAGATGGTTCAGAGAAATTCAGCAGATATTGCATGGGTAAAATGATAGAAAATTTGCACAGGATGATCGCCTCTAGAAAATGTTTCACTGATCACACTTTTTTGGTGCAAACATGTCTTTCTTAAAGTCAAACATAGGATCAGTAGTATGAGAAGAAAACACAGCAATCATGTATACTTATTCACTTTAAGAAGAGAGACAAGGTGCATTGACTTTTCCAAAAGATAAGTACGATCAAAGTAGGGCTACACAAAAGAATGGCAACCAAACAAGTAACCACATTTGGCAAATTGTTTTTCAAGAGATCAGCTTACCGAAAGTTGGATCCTTTCCAGGCCAAATCAAGTTGATATTCAAGTCCTTGTAAATACCATGATACCGAACCCAAGGAACATCCTTTGGGAACCTGCACCATTGTCCATTGAAAAATGAAACCTGGTAGAATGGACAACTTATATTTTATTCCTAAACTCAAGAACTTCAATCTGCTTGAAGAGTTGCCTTCAGCACTAGTCTTCCTTCCATCTAAGCTAATGAAAAGACTCAAATAGTTCTTGACGAGGAGTCCCACTTAGAAGCACATATGGCTAAGACTGAAATTTGACACCTTAGCTCCAGCTGCAAAACTCTGGCTTAAACAGTGATTTGAGATCGAGCATTGACAATAAAACTGTCTATCATTTCAAATGATACCTGACCAGCTACACCTACAAATGTGTTTTAGAAATTCTTTTGTGCTAGGGTACCGATTAAATATTGGTAGGAAACTATTCTCTGCTTAAACAGCTTGCTCCATATACACGATCTTGCTGCATATTAGGATCGGATAACTGCTAAACAATTAATTATTGGACTTGGACCATGCTTCTATCCAGATGTATTCAGTTTCTGCATGCTTGATCTATCACTCTTATTGACCAACTTTGAGCATAGCTCTACGTGACACGGCCAATTTATCCGCTGCTCTAATCAGATGATGAAAGGTAGTAGGAATTGAACAGAAACAGCGGCAGACAATCAGGAAGTAAAAGACAGATAACTTACACGGAGTCACTGTCCTCAACGAGCTGAAACGTGTCCACCAGAGGAAGAGCTTCAGTCTGCATAGCTGAACATTGCAGAAGCCATCATAACCGAAAAATTCAAAGCAAGAGAACAATGCAACAACGCGCAAATGCCCCAGGCAGGAGAGGGAGAGAAAGGAATTGCAATCTTTATGGCTTTACCGATGATGATGACGACAGTGGAAATTGGCCGTTTCTTGAGCGGGGCAGCAATGGCTTCCCCCGCAGCTTCTGATCTGTCGCCGTGAGTAGCCATGGCCTTCTTTCCCTATACCTTGCAGGGTGTTCCAAATTCTTACCAGTTTCACGAGAAATCAATCTGCAAAAGGGTAACGAGGAAGAAAGGAAGTCCGAGGAGGTGACGGGATAAAAAAGCAGGCCAGAGAACAAAGACCAAATATGCTTGCAGGACGAATGGCGTTGCCAGAGCACTATACAGGTGTGTGTATATATATATATATATATTCAGTGATTTTGGGGCATTGTTGTCCAATCGGATAACTTCTTCTTGTTGGGTTCTCGAAGAAACCAAAGGAAACCGACATTATCAAAAATTCAAGAAGTAATCCAATCAACAAGTTGGCATTTTTCATGGGCCACCGCCGGCGGGCCAGCGCGAAGTGGACTGAACGTGTGGGACACGGAGTGTTTCATAGCATAGCTTATTACAAATCAGGAAGCATGAAATTTGGTGGCATTCACTCTGTTATTAGTCTCTCTTCTTGGGAATATACCTCTCGGATCAGTCCATGTAGGACAGAGATCTTCTCTATATCGGTTTCACTTGCTTTTCCGGGAAATATCAGGATCACATGGCTTCTTCATGCTACATGATCTCGGCTTCCATCATTTTCACCCTTATGTAATCATCTTGAAATAACTTGTTTTTATTGATTTTACGGTTTATTTCATGCCAAACTCCAACCCGGATCAATGAAATTGAGATCCGGTTCTTCCTGGTATTTGCCTCTGCCAGGTTAGATTGATATTCAAGTATTAACATCTGTAGATTACATTGTCGGTGCGATCCATCAAGCTTGCTGTTTCCTCTATATAACATTAGTGAACTTTTGGTCTATCCCATGAGCGAGTACTAACTTGCACGGCAATTTTCAAATTACGTGTTACTGTATGATGAATATAATGACAGGTAATCCAATCAACCAGAAGCTTATAAGAGAACTCGGGTCGTCTGACCATAGAGCTGCTTCCACGAGGACTAGATGAGATGTGTTGATCAACTCGGTTGATCGATTTAAGATCAAATCTCACATTCAAAAGAAGAAGATGGGTCCTCTGAATCTAATCGTCCAACTACCATCCCGTTGGGAGTAGGTTTGGCTTGTGATTCAACGCAGCCCGATTGTCGTATTGACTTCCCCCTCTCGATCAATAAATCCCATTTTGCAAGATTAAACGCATCCTAGTTGTTCTGTAGTTGCTGATTGTCCCACATGAATCTCATGCGTAGATTCACCTGATTCTATCAGATGAAAGACCCAAATTCAACACTACAAATTTTACCACGTGAAAATAGTCGAATCTGCTCACCCGGTGCACAAGTTCAAGTTCTTGAAGTTTGTTCAGCCTCCCGGTATTTTTGGGTCGATTCATGTTAGGTTGGCTAGACTCGTTACTTCTACAGGGACCCCTGCAGTCTCTTCTTTTATCATTGTATATCGATTCTCTTTTTTCAAACCCGGAAAGTTGGGATTTTTATGACACCAGAGTCTAGTTTCTACCCTGATGGTGGCGACTGGCAATCATCATTGATGATAAGTTTGTAACTGGTCGAGCATAGCACAACTTGCACGCCTGCATGTGTACATTCATCCACTTCGGGGAGCAATCAACCAGCAGCAGATGTTATGGTGTCCTTGCGTGGATGCTGGGAAGGTCTTTCATGGAACTGGTTAGACCTGGACATGGCTGTTCCCTGCAGCAGCATCCCATGCTTTTCCCTCCATGATTTTGTCGGGAAACATCTTGATCTGATCATATATATAGTATAGAAATAGGAGAATTTTCAGAATGGATGAGTCGAGAGGAGAGAGAGCACGTCGATACATGTAGTTTGGGACATAAGATTCATACAGTATACCATAAATAGGACTTTATATGCGCCTTAATCAATGGGCTTCCCCAATTGCAAACTGGCTCCACTGTGTTTCGTAATCTTCCTACAGCCTGCCCAGAAAAGAAACAAAGAAAGAATGTCCACAAGGCCCAGTTACTAACCACAAGCACTTGCAAGTGATTTTTTAGCTTAGTCAGGGCTTTATTGATCCAATCAAACAACTATAGTCAGCACTCAGCAGTAACACATCTAATTAGATACTATTAAAAGTTACTATATGCTCATCAAGGATGATATTCTCCAACCACCAAGATAGGTTTGTTAAAATGACTTCGATATCTGTACAGCTAAGGTATTGAGTTCGAATTAGTGGGTCCTGTAGGCACCCGTGTCATTCCTGGATTATTTAGAGCTCCTTATCATTCACTATTACATAAATATCCAGCAGCTAAACCATGGAAGTAAAACTCACACCTGAGAATTGTGACATTTTGTTCATCCTACGGATACATTCGGAAAGTTTCCAAGGGTATTCTATTCTCCAACACTGCACAAGCTAAACAGATGCTATGAAGATGGGTCTTTATATCAATGGAAGGTTCTGATGTTCGAGAAGGCCACTTTCCAGTATATGCAGGTGAAACCCAGAAGAAGAGATATGTTGTTCCTATGTCTTAGTCTTACATGAAGCATCCTTTGTTCCTGAACTTGTTGAGTCAGGCTGAGGAGGAGTTCGGGTTCAATCATCCTATGGGCAGTCTCACCATTCCATGCAGAAAAGAAGTGTTCACTAGTCTCACTTCTTGCTTGTAGCCTCCTAAGATATATAAAACTTTGTACTTTGACGATGGCCCCATTAACAAGCGCTGACAATGATACAGCAATTCTGGAAAGAAAAGTAAACACTTTTCGCAGTGGTTTGTCGTATACGAGACCTATTTAAAGGAAATCGCATTCAGTATCAGCTGACAATTTTCTTGCCATTTCTCTTCTTGGTAATGTACTTTTTTTGCTGCAATCTCTGAGCTGAAGTTGCTTTAATATGTGAATCAGAATCTGCACAAACTCTTAATCTTACCACTACAAATGGCATGAGGTAAGGCTTTATACATGACAATTTTGACGCTTTCTGCTGGAGGGAAGATCAATTATAGAGAGTGACAAAACGCTGATCTGTTCATTTTCATTGGTTGAACAGCCTCTTGTTGCTCTTTTATATCAACTCCGATGGTGCAGCTGGACACTGTTCATTGTCTTCTAAATTTCCTACTGTCTCCAATTTCCTAGTCAAATTCTAGCAATAAAAGCAGTCCTCACAAGTTAATCCAATTATTAATTTTTGCCAATAGTTTTTCCTCAGCTGAAAAAAGTAATGTTTCTGGTTTCACTGTTTAGCAGGTGAAATTGGTTGTATCCCTAACATCTGCTGCCAATAATTTATATGACCTGAAAAATAAGTTGCTATGCATTTGAGTTGGCTATGATGAAAATGAGAACGTGCAGAACAAAATCAGTAAATGTAGAGTCAACTCCAATTCTCGAAATAAGCTGAGGCCCTTTAACCTGAGCATTAAATAATGGAGGCTACTAGGGCAAATTACACTGTGGGGTTGGTATCAGTGCCCTCAGACAACCAACCAACACTTCTGGCCCATGTTTAGTTACTCACACATGAGCTGATTCCTTGATTTGTGACACTGAATTATAGGGTAATCTTCTTACCACAGGATTCAGCCTTTGAATAGAGCCCTTCATTATAATGGTCTGCCCAAATTGAATGCATAATAGGATGGTTGCTTTTCAAAGTCTCCAATTGAATTGGTGGGGATGACATATTTTCTTGGAAAAGTTGGGTCATACAAATTGCAGACTGTTGAACCACATCTGTATGGTATCAATCGAACACTCATTGAAGGCTGGGAGGCAAAAGCATGTGATTCTCTCTTGGGCAAATTCCCTTTGCAAAGGACATAGCTGTATAACCGTAGCCTGTAGGGAAAAGAATATCTTTATTCGACTATATATACACCACAGCTTGGTTGGAGCAAGCTCACACTCGAATCTTATCTTCAAAAACAGATCATTTCTTGTCAACACAGTTCTGTCCCAAAGGGCATATAAAAGAAGTTTCATAAGAATCGATGGCTATTCGACTCCCTAAGGTTGGCCATGCTAAGCATATGCTGTGATGTGGTGTCCTGCTGTCACCGGAAGGCTCTGTGGTTCCGAAAGGCCACTTTGCTGTGTATGTTGGAAGTCAGAAGAAGAGATATGCAGTTCCAATGTCCTACTTGAAGCATCCTTCATTTCAGAACTTGTTGAGTGAAGCTGAAGATGAGTTTGGGTTCAATCATCCTACAGGCGGCCTCACAGCTCTATGTGGGGAAGAAGAGTTCATTAGCCTTACTTCTTGTTTGTAGGCTAAAGAAAGACAGAGAATCCATAGCTTAGGAGGATTAGCTCATTGCTGAAACTGCAGCAATTTTGGATAGGAAATTGTACATTTTCAGCTGGTCTTTATGAATACAGAGGTTCTTCTCATATCAGCTTCTGATGTTTATATTCTAGGAGGTGGTTTGGCTATTTCCATGGAAATCTTGAATGTCATTTTTCACAGAAATGAACATGAAAGACCAGAATACCAGTAAAATGAACAAGTTTCTGAAATCTGAAGGCAAAAGAGAGAGAAATAAATGCTCAACTTAAAAGCCAAAATTCATCTTTTAGTCATCTTAGACAGTTAATGCTTGAAGACTACATCCCTGTCATCAAGAATTTGCCTCTAGTGTGCAGCTAAAACTGCAGAATTTCCTCTAGCATTTCCATCATTTATCCTCCTTCGAGTAGACTCTTTGGTATGAAAGAATAAAATGGAAGGAACTGAATGAACATTTTTTTCATTAACTTCATTTTTCATTTGGTTACACTTTGAGGTGCATTCTGCTGCCGTGAAATTTTATTTTCAACTTGATGCTATGAAGGCTCCTTCCAAAAAAATTCGACAATGCTCGTTCAACTGTTTCTCTCAAATGTTCTAACTCCTCACCATGTACAACATCCTGATAAACAGCATAAGAGAGAGTTCCATGCACAGGAAACTTGACATAACCTCTGCTGGTGCCATTTTGGAGATGTTTGATGCATTTTTTCTTGTTTGATGGTTTTCATTGAAGTACAAAATACAGGTATGCTAGCATTTTGATTAGCAGAGCAGTAGACAAGCTTTATTACATTTCTCATCGAAGATAAAATTGGTACATCATCGTCAGGCATGTTATGGATTTCCTCCTTCTTGTCCACATACTTTATATCTCTTTGGGCCTAGAAACAAGAGGCAAGTGACAGATGCATGATTCTTCTCTGCAGAGGATCATGAGACCACCCATAGGATGATTGAAGCCGAACTTCCTATTTCATCTCAAGCTAACAAGTTCGGGAACTGAGGATGCTTCAAGCAGGAAATGGGAACTATGGATCTCTTCTTCTTTGCTGCACTGACTTACACAAAAAAACGGCCTTTTTGGACCTCTAAACCCTCCAGCAACAGGAGGACACATCATTGTAGGATCTGCTTAGCACAGGGAGTGTCAGGGAAGCGAATTGCCATTGATTCTTATGAACTCTCTATAAATGTTGGCTAAAAATGATCTGTTTGAAACTTTAGATTTGTAAGAACTCTTATTTCGACATGGGATTTCATTCAAAGAGGGAGATATGATATATATTTTCCAATGAAAGAGCTCGCTTTTATGAGTTTATAATAGATACAGATTAATTACACCAGGGAAAAAGGAAATTACTTCACTGAACAGAGAACTTCCATATCTCATTCTCACTGATGCAGGTAAAACAATATACATATAGTCCAAACAAAATTGTTATGAGGATCAACAATGTCAGTTTTTGGGTTTTTCCTCCCCAAGCCTACAGACAAGATGTGAGACTAATGAATACATCCTCTGAGCAAGGGATTGTTAGACCACCCATAGGATGATCGAACCCAAATTCCTCTTCGGCTTGGCTCAATAGATCTTGGAATGAAGGGTGATTCAAGAAGGAGACTGGAACAACATATCTCTTCTTCTGGATCTCTCCTACGTATACTGGCAAATGGCCTTTGGGGACATCTGAACCCTCTTGTGAGAAGACTACTTGATGCCTAAGGATCTGCTTGGCATTGACAATCTTTGAGAAACGAAAAGCCATTCTTCTCCTCCTGGTTATTGAACTCTAAGAATTGGATTTCCTGTTCTCTTTCGAGGTATGTGCTCTTCAAGACTTGGTTTTATAAGGCTTGCTTTGGCTGGGGATGGCTACAATGGGAGCCTATATATATAAAGGGTTCCTTTGCAAGGACAGCTCTTGCTGGTGCTAGGGTCCACTGAATTTAAGGGCATCTGCCCTAAAGAATTCACATGGCTTTGCCTCCTGAGAATCAATGATGAGAATTTGATTGAACTAGATGCCCTGCGGGGCTTACCTTCCGACAAAGTGAGGTAGACATGGACCAGCAGAAGTTTGGCCACATAATTTTGCTTTATGGATAAGGACTAGTCATCCCATGTGATCATGTTTCGTGACTCTTGCATGGAAGGTCACTTGCGTTAGATGAACACGGACCTTACAGTTGAAGGTCCAACCCCATTTTCTCTCTTACTTTCATTTTCACTTACAGGTAGGATCCATTATTCTTTTCTGATAAGAGAGTTCTCTTTCATTTAGAGGAAGTTTTCTACACAAGACATCCACTGCAACAACCACATGCAGCATATACTTAGCATATACATATACTTCAAATATCTTCATCATGTGTAATGGCACGATTAACTAAGACTATGACAGAACAAAGTTTGAAAATAACCAACTCGATATAAGTTCTCAGAAAAATGGACTTGTTTCATGTAGAAACATTACATTCTTGTTGATGCTAATAAGTAATTTGAAGCAGGATCTCAAATGTACATATATGATAACAAAATTGATATCACAGGGTTAATGTCGTTAGCAAGTAAGCTCTCCTTGAAAGCAATTACATAAAAGAGGTGAGAGTGAGAAGTACATGTCCAAAAGGATTCTAAGGTCACACATAGAATGGTTGAATTTGCAACTCCTTTTTTACATGATTTAACTGGTCCAGGTACAAGGGATGCTTCATGCAGGAGGTTGGAAAATGCGTCTTTTCTCTAGGACTATCATCAATATATAAAACAAAATGACCTTTCTGATCACCCGAATCTTCTGGCAGTAAATTAGAGTGACAATGTAAAATCTGCTTTGGATGTGCAATCTGACCCAAATTTCTGTAATATTTCATCTACAAACTCTGACTTGTTTTCCCAGGGAGAATTTTCTGCTAGCAGTTTGACTCGAGGACTCACTTTATCATGTAAGAGTGAACTCACGTATGGATGGCCTTCATTAACCAATAGAGAAAATTGGGCAGGACCTTTATGGGTTCACTATTGTCAATAGGAAATCTCCTAAGGACTCTACTGATCTTTCCATCCTATCGAGCAACAACAAAAACCTGATTGATCTATCCATTTTGTAGCCTGCTCCTGTACTCATTCCCTTTTCTCCCTCAATTCGTGTGGCCTACTAACTTAAACATAGAACAGAAAATTTCTATAGAGATATAAGCAGGATCATACATGGGAGATCACTAGATTCAGGGGCCAGATTTTGCTGGGCAGTGGTTCTGTGTATGAGACTCTTCATTGAAGGATCAGCAGCACATGGACATGTGGACCTCACCTTGAATGTTGTTGATAGGATGAATGAATCCCATAGCTAAAATCCTGTCTGATTTAAGTTGGCGCATCCTATCTCCCACATTTTTTTCTGTCCTTTATTCACCTATCAGGCTTTAAATCTCAGGGCCATAATGGAACTTCAATCAGTCTGGTGTCAATCATGTTCTCATTACTAGTTAGATGGCAGAGCCATGTGGCTTCCTCAAGGTGCATGCCCTCAGAAAGGACCTAGGGGTGTTCCCCTGGACCCCATACATTTATTAGGATAAGGAAGGCCCAGTTGTCAAGGGCATCCTCATTACGTATAAGAGCTTCCTCAGAGTTTATCAATCTATCCCAAAAGCTCTTCTACAATATCCAAGCCTTAAAGAAACCCAACACCTGCTGCTGTAGACTGAGTACTTCCTTTCATCTTCTTCAGCAGACTCATGGCTATTCACTTCCCGAGGATTCCTCAAACTAAGCAGATGCTATAACAAGTTTAGATGTTCCAAGAGGCTATTTTGCTGTGTATGTTGGGGAAGAACTGAAGAAGAGATACATTGTTTCCATCTCTTAATTGAAGAGACCTTCATTTCAAGAGTTGTTGTTTCAGGCCGAAGAGGAGTTCAGGTTCCATCATCCTATGGGTGGACTCACCACCCCTTGCAGAGAAGAAGTGTTCGTTAGCCTAACTCATAGTATCATAATAGATGTAATACCCCATCTGACCCAGTTAACCGATTTGAAAGAAGAAGATGGTACACCATTATCTTTTGTAAAGGAAAACCTTATATTATAGATGCAAATTTCTTCTGTCATGTCTATGTCAGTTTCTGCTGCTCTGTGATGTCTAAATCTTTTTGGTGTACACTGTATTGGTTTGAGCTGATTCTTCTCTTTGTAGTGCAGAAAGCACAGATCCAGATAAAAGAAATAAAGGGAAAATATGTAACTTCGATAAATTTTTTTATAAAAGATAAAAGTTGAAAAAGAAGACAGTTAAGAAGTTTTTTAATGTTAGAGGTAAAATTAGAATTCCCCTATCCTTAAAATTCCTCAGGCATTTAACAAATAAACTAATTACTCAGATAAGGATCAAATGGTTTCACTACAAAAAGCTTTCTAAATGTTACCCCAAAAAAACTGTAATGCTTTGAGGATATGTTGGTTGTGCGCGATGCTAGTAAAAGAGTCAACTTTTAGAAACATATAGAAAGTTCCTCGGTATATACAGGACTGATGTGCCACCAGCGAGAAGAGATTATTCAATTTTCATGACATGATAGTGTGAGATGCCAAGAAAGAGCTAGCTTTTATGAATATAAGGACATAGATTGCACCAGGGAAAAAGATTATCACTTCACTGTGCTGTAAGGGCTTGGAGTGAGGAGCTCTATGGGCAGTTCAACAGCTCAGAGGCAGGAACATATCTGTTGTGCTGGTTAAGCTTTGCATGGAACACTTATCTCTACTTGGTATGGGAGAGCTCGAAATGAAATGCAACATGGAAAGGATCGTGTTTGCCCAGGTGAGCTTTGGCACACCATTTGGAGTAGTGTGCATGGCCGGTTGCTGGGTATCCTTAATCTGCAGAGATGGGTAACCACAGCCTGAACAATTGCTTATTAATTGGGGTAGATTCATTGTTTCCTTTTTCTCTTTTTCTTTGCATAAAGCACTGTTGGTTTTAGCCTGCTGGATGGGCTTAATTGAAGCCTTGTACTGCTCACTGTGGCATTTGTACTTCGATGTAATTAATAAAGAACACAGCTACATCTGTATCAGGAAGAAAAAATGAGTGAAAAAGATAAGTACTTAACCGAACAAAGAACTTCCATTTCTCATTCTCATTCATGCAGGTAACTCAATATGCATTTAGTCCAAACAAAATTGTTATGAAGGTCAATAATGTTAGCTATTGAGTTTTTCTTCCCCAAGCCCTATAGACAAGATGTGAGACTTATGAATAGATCCTTCGAGCAAGGAAATGTTAGACCACTCATAGGATGATTGAACCCAAACTCCTCTTCAGCCTGGCTCAGTAGATCTCGGAATGAGGGATCATTCAAGAAGGACACTGGAACAACATATCTCTTCTTCTCGATCTCCCATACATATACTGGCAAATGGCCTTTGGGGACATCTGAACTCTCTTGATAGAAAACACCTTGACGCCTTAGGATCTGTTTAGTATTCACGATCTTGGAGAAATGAATTGCCATTCTTCTTCTCTTGGTTTTTCAACTTTATGACTTGGATTTGCTGTTCTCTTTTGATTTATGGGCTCTTCAAGACCTCGATCCGGGAGGCTTGCTTTGTGGGAATGGCTACAACGAGAGCCTATGCATAAAGGGTTACTCTGTAAGGACAGCTCTTGTTGGTGCTAGGGTCCATTGAATTTAAGGGCATTTACCCTAAAGCATTCACATGACTTTGCCTCCTAAAAAGCAGTGATGAGACTTTGATTGGGCTGGGACTGTTCATGGCCTACCTTCCAACAGAGTGAGCTAGAGACATGGCCCAGCAGATGTTTAGCCGCATAATTTGTTGCATGGATAAGGATTAATTATCACATGTGAGCATGTTTGGTGACTCTTTGATGGATAGTTACCTGCATTAGATGAACATGCACCGCACAATTGAAGGTCCAATCCCATTTTCTCTCTTAGTTTCATTTCATTGATGAGTAGGATCCTTTATTCTTTTCTGATAAGAGAGTTGTTTTTTCATCTAGAGGACAATCTTTGGCATGAGAAATTCACTGCAAGAACCACAAGCAGCATATAGTAAGCATATATGCATATTTCGTGAGTCTCTGTCATGTGTAATGGCACAATTAACTAAGATCAAGACAGAAAAAGTCAAAAAATAACCAACTCTATATACAATCCCAAAAAAGAAAAAACTGACTTGTATTATGCAGAAACATTTCATTCTAATTGATGGTAATAAGCAACTCAATGCAAGTTCTCAGATGTACATATATGACAACAAAAGTGATATCATCAGGGTTCATGGTGTTAACTAGTTATCTCTCTTCAAAAGCAATTAGAAGGAAGAGATAAGAGTGAGAAGTACCTCTCCAAAAGGATAGTAAGGCCACACATAGTACTGTGGAATGTGCATCTCCCTTTTTACATGATTTAACAGGTCTTCACACAGGACGTTGGAAAAATGCTTCTCTTCTCTGGAACTTCTCTCCAATATACACAGTAAATGACCTCTCTGAACACCCGGATCTCTGGTAGCACATTAGTTTGACAATGTAAAATCTACTTAGGATGTGCAATCTCACTTGAATTTCCATGATGTTTCATCTACAAACTCTGACTTGTTTTCTAGGGAGAATTTTCCTATAGCAGTTTGGCTTTTAGGGACTTGCTTAGTCATGGATCATAATAGGATTGAACAGCTGGAATATATAAGGCGAATTCATGTATAGGAGACCTTCAGTAATCAACAGAGAAGTTGGATAGGACCTCTATGGGTCCACTACTGTCAAGAGAAAATCTCCTAAAGAATCAAATGGTCTTTCCCTCCTAACAAGCAACAATAAGAACTTGATTGATCGGGTCCATTTTACAGCCTGTTCCGTTTCTCTTATCCTTTTCTTCTTCAATTTGTGTGGCCTACTGCTTCAATTAGAAAACAGAAAATTTCTGGAGAAATAGGAGCACAATCTTACATGGAAGGTCACCAGATTCAGGGGACAGATATTGTCGGGCAATGGTTCTTTGGATAAAACTCTTCATTGAAGGATCAGCAGCACATGCACATGGACATGGACATGGACCTCACCTTGAAAGTTTTTAGGATGAATGAATTCCATAGCTAAAATCCTGTCTGATTTAGTAGGTGAATCCTACTTCCCATCTTAGCTTGTGTCCTTAATTTACCTATCAGTCTTTAAAGCACAGGGCCATGATCGAGCATCAGTGAGTCTGGTGTCAATCACAATCTCATTACTAGTTGGATGGCAGAGCCATGTGATCACCTCAAGGTGTACGCCCTTGGTGAGGATCCAGAAGTGTTCATTTGGCCCCCATCACAATTATTAGGATAAAGAGGGCCAATTCTTTAAGGGTATCCTCTTGTTATATATAAGAGATTCCTTAGAGTTTGTCATTCCATCACAAAAGCTTTTCTTACAATATCCAAGCCTTAAAAGAAAGCCATCGCCTGCTACTACAGAGAAGTACTTCCTTTTGTCTTCTTCAGCAGAATCATGGCTATTCGCTTGCTGAGAATTACTCCTGCTAAGCAGATGCAACAAGCTACTGTGGGTTCAGATGTTCCAAGAGGCTATTTTACTGTATATGTTAGCAAAGATTGGAAGAAGAGATACATTGTTCCTATTTCTTACTTGAAGAACCCTTCATTTCAAGAGTTGTTGTCTCAGGCCGAAGAGGAGTCCCAGTTCAACCATCCTACAGGTGGACTCACCATCCCTTGCAGAGAAGAAGTCTTCATTAGCATTATTCATAGTTTCTAGTCTCATAATAGATGTGATAAACCAACTGACCTTGTCAACAGATTTTGTAGGATGATGAAGAGTATGTAACTTAACAGTTTATCTTGTAACAATGTAAAGGAAAACATTATATTATATGGACGCATATTTTTTTCTGGCATGTCTATTAATTCTTTTTCTTGTGCACATTCTGGTATCCAGAACTTCAGTGGATGCTTATTAATTCAGGTCCAAGCTGAGTTTCTATTAATTCAGGTTTAGGCCTTTTTTGGGCGGAGTGAAAGCTGCAGAGAGCGCAGATCCAGTCAAACACTATAAAAAAAATTGTGATTTCACCAAACAAGATCATTTGTTTGTTTCCTATTTGGTATCCTGACTAGGAGAAGTTTGGAACAAAGCGAGTCTCATAGCATTCAAGGAATAATGTTCATTAACCCTTCTACTTTGTGATGAAATAACATGACCATGGATCCTGCATTTGAATGACCTGCAGCCAGCAGCCCAGCTGCAAGCGGAAATTGGAGAAATGGACTCAAGCATGGACAATCTAATTCATCACGCTGCACTTTGTCTGCTGTAAAATCACATATTTAATCAAGAATAGAGAAAGAGTAACAAGAAGAAAGTGAACAAACTTCAGAAACAATGATCTCAACTAACTTGAGTTTCAGAATTGGTCAGGTTCTTTATTCTAGGTCTTACAGTTAACTCTAATGTGATACCAGTCTTCTCATAGTTTCATTCTAATCTATCTTAATGCATCAAAGCTTCCCTATCGTTAGGAACATTTCAATATCGATTGCAACTCATACTTTCTTGGTATTCCACAAGTACCATCTTCTCCCAGCATTTTCAAGCCACAAGCTAGATACTTCTTATTGGGTAAATAATGCGTTCTTTGTTTTACATGTGATCAGAAGCTTCAAATTATTCCACGTAGGCATTACAATATATAAATTTCGGATTAATTTCTGTTGGCTCAGTTGAAGGATTTGCTCCTTAAATGGAACAGATGATGGATGTCCAGTCTCAAGATAAAGAAGTTGTAAAAGCTAAAAATTACATTATGGTTCTCAAAACAATTTCCCTTCATAATCTTTTGAGGGAGTATCATCTTTCTAGCCCACTTTCATATATAGATGTGCACAGAGGACCTGCTTCATTTTTGGACAACCAGTTGAGTGTTGTGCCATTCTGGATGCTTCACCATTCGTCTTCAGAATAAAAAATTTCTCGAGTTAATTGCATCTACAAGAAAATCCCGTCTCCACTTCATAACATGGCATGTCTTAGTTTCATAGAGAAGATGGTGATTTAACTCATTCATACTTTTCTAAGCAAGATGTTGAATATCACAATATAACACCATCTTAATGCTCATGGGATCATCTTTTAAAAAGATCTGTTTAGATATATATGGAAAATGATTGGCAAAAAAATCTTTCAGTTGTTAGATATTAACATCGGAACTGGGCAACAGTATATCAAGTACAAATATATGGAAATTTCCTAGCAAACCTGCAGTTTTGGGTCCTGAATTATATTAGTAGGGCAAATGAAATTGCATCAAGGGACAACTCCATGTGTTAAATGGGGTTGCTGTCAGTCTGTCCTCCGTCATGACCATTAATCGGCTGATTCATAGCCAGTTGCTTGACTTGCAATGGCAATAGTTGGATAGGATTCAATTCTGGTAAATTCATAAACCCATTGATTAACAAGCTCTTGATCTGATCTGTCAGAGAATTGCTAGTATAAAAGAACATATGAACGTGTCTAATCATAACCAAACCACATGACCAAACCCAGACTGCATACTGTGACGTACTTATCAAAATCTAATCTTCAATGTCAGTTGGGAGGCAAAACCGTGTGATTATCAGGAATATGCTCAATTACTATCAGAAAATAGAGGTCCCATAGCTTCTTCCACTCATTATGTATAGCAGTTTCGTTGCTAGCCCATTCACTTCTAAAGTCATTTTCCACTGATTCCAAAGATTGCCAAGTCACCTCCCTCTGCAAGCTACTGCTTTTCCATAGTTTACTTTCTAAAGCCTTTCACTGTAACTTGATGACTATCTGGTTCCCCAAGATCACTTCTCACACTAAGAAGATGCTATGTCATCGCATTCTTCTGTCACCTAACAGGTTTAGAAGTCCCAAAAGGCCATTTTCCTATTTATGTTGAAGAGACTATAATGAAGAGATATGCAGCTCCCATCTCCTTCTTAAAGATGGTGTCATTCCAGCGCCTTTTATCCCAGGCTGAAGAGAGTTTGGCTTCGAGCATCCTATGGGTGGACTCACCATCCCATGCAAGGAAGAAGTATTTTTTAGACTAGCCAGTAGCTTCTAGGCCATTGGAAGATATGAGAGCAGTATGTTTAGAGGATCATCACTAACATTAGCAAAAATTTTGTATTTTTCAGTTTGTAAATCTGATCAGATCCATATGATGTAAAGAGAAACCACTTGTACAAATGAATATAGAGTTTTTCTTTCACTATTTCGGTATTTTACTTAACTCTGCATTGTTTCTCATCTAAATTGCAGGTTAAGTCAACATGTTCTAGCTGAGATAAGTGTAAACCAATTGAACATACTTTGTATCCAAAAGCATGCTTGCAGCGCGAAGTATTTGATCTAAACCATTCCTCTGCTTTGAAAGTTGAGTTGTAATACAATCTCTTCATTTTGACATTACTCAAATGTCTTAATTAAACCATGCTGGGGAATATTGTTAATGGACTTCTCCTAACAGTCCAAATTTTCAGGAAAGTTGGTCAATCAAGGGTGTTAAAATATAAACTACATTCTCTGGTTTGTGCCTGCAGACATAAAATTTTGCAGTAAGTTACCAAGGGCATAGATATTCCCAAGGGCTATTTTGCCATGAATTAAGTGAAACTCAGAAGAAAAGATGGGGTTCCGATGGCCTTGTAGGAATATCCTTCACTTGGGACCTGTTAAGTCAATTTGAAAAGGAGTTTAGGTTTGATCATCCGATGGATGGACTAACCATCCCTTGCTTAGGGATGTCATTCCTTCACCCTGGCGCTTTCTCATCCTTGTAAATATGAGTCTACTTACACCACTTCAAATCAGCTTAATGAAGACTTATTCATTGCAAGGGATGGTGAATCCACCCTCGTGGGGTGATCAGACCGAGCTCCTCTTCAAACTTGGATAGCAGGCTTTGGAATAAAGGATTCTTTGAGAATGAAATAGGCTTAAATAAAATTTTCTTGTTAGATTATCAAGATAAAAATCTATATATGACTGAATAATGTAGAGAACAAAAAGAGGCAATAATAGTACATAACTTGTTGGACCATACATTAAAAATCGTTGGGTTAGTCTATGTTACATGTCACAAGGCACTGCCCCACAGCACCATTTTCTCTCATTAAGGAACTCCTATATTGAATTAAACTCTTGCAGGTTAAATAATATTAGAAATGGTAGTTTCGTGAACAGATGAAATGGTTGGAGAGAGACAGGATCACGTGATTGTTCTAATGAAGTTGTTTTGTTCTTGCAGACAAAATTAGAACACCATGTAAATGCTCTGTCTGACCCATGGCATGATAATTATCTCTAGGATAGTTTGAGCTGCCAACTACAGTTTTGTCCTGGGAAATGGTAGGCCACAATTGCAGCCTAGAAGCACATAGTGTGGAAATACACAAGATCTATGTAGTTGGAAGGCAAAACAATGTGATCATTTAGGGTTGATGTCCTTCAAAGGGACCTAGGATTGTGCCAAGACATCCCAATATCTGCTAGGCATTCCCTTGTTATATATGGTAACCTTTAGGGAGCCACTTCACTACCAAACTCCTTCTTGCAAATCCTGAAGCCACAGGAAACACACCTTTCCGGATATTTGAAGTTTCCAAAGCTCAATAGAAACCCTTGGCTATTCAATTCCCAAAGATTGCAGCCCACACCAAGCAAATGTTTCCACATGTAGTTGAAGGCTTGGATGTCCTGAAAGGCTTCTTGTCTATATATGTTGGTGAAATTGAGAGGACGAGATTTGTGGTTCCCATCCCCTTCTTGAAGAATCCTTCATATCAAAATCTGCTTTCTCTAGCCGAAGAGGATTTTGGGTTTGATCATCCTATGGGTGGACTGACCCTCCCATGTAGGGAAGGGGTCTTTATCAGTCTTGCTTGTCAGTTATAGAGCAATGTATAGATTGAGTCCATAATGATTGGGACCAAAGGATCTAACCCCCTAACATTACTTAACACGTGGTACAAGTTTGAGTAACATTTGACAGAGGGCTGTGTAATTTGAAGATATATCTTGCTCTTTGTATGAATATATAAGTCTTCTTCCTTTATATCTCACAATTTTCTACTATGCTTTCTACGATAGTCTCATATGATTGCAAATTAAGTCCAATGCTCCAGCCAAAACAAGCAAATTATGAACCTGATGCGGCCAATAGATAAATAGTTATTCATAAAAATATGCATACAGAATAAGTATATAGCATCTCAATCCATTCCCCACTAAAAAATCTCTTCTTGATGGAGTGAGAATGGAACTATGTGGTGAAATCAATCTCTTAGATGTATGTGCCTCTATGTTTAAAAAAATGCTTCATCGACAAATCTTTGTATATGCACCAACTTATTGTCCACTAAGGAAGAGTCATTCTCAAATCCCACATCATCCTTCTCTCCAAGCGTTTCACTTCAAACTACTTGCATGTAAATAGGGGAAAAGGTCAAGTTTGGTCCTCAAACTTGCAATGGTGACTGTAACAACTTGCAACAACCTAACCAGCATGCTCCTATCCTTCACAATCAATCTCTATTTCTACTATCTATTACAACTGAGTCCCTCTTATCTTTAATCTTTTCATTATAATCCTTGATCTGTCACACTCTTCCTTGCAAAAAGTAAGTTTTCATCAGTTTCATTGGTAGTTTATAAACATGCAATTGAGGATCAATAACATCAATCTTGCTGTAAAATAGATGTGTGCTTTCAATCTTTTTGAGGGATTCATGTAAAGAAACTCAATTATTGTAGTATGCAATTCTTCCATCATTCTTCTTTTTCTAGTAATGACACTTGAAATATGTAGTGAAGAGGTCGAACCAGAATATTTACAACCCATGCTGCTGCTTGAACTTGAATGACATCTTCGTGCTCTCTTGGGTTTTTTATTACTTGTCAAGCTTGGAAATAAACTCAAATTAGAATATCTATAGCAATTGATTATGATGGAAGATTATCCTCTAAATGTCGACATTCTTTATTTCCCCGTTCAAAGGGAAAGGATCATTTCATTCCTACATCTATCTACTATTGTTCTTTCCAAGGTGTAGAAAAAATCCCCAAAACTTTTGAGAATTTCTTCAACATAACTGAGATTTCATAGCTCTTGCATTGGATTGATTTCGTAACTGTAGTTTTTGAACAAATTAGGCGATGAAAAGCAAGGAAGCATAAACTCCCTTTATACATGAAGCTTAATGCTGAATATGCTAGCCCTTGCATCACACTAGGTCATGTTTGATGCTCATGGATTTAGCATTCAAATAAAAGTGTCCACATTAAAGAACAATAATTTCATAATCCATGTTCTTGCATGGTTTCTATTTCATGAGACTTTCTTCTCTACTGTTGTAAGGGACATTATCTTGAAAAAGGCTATTGCTCAGTATGAGATCTCACGGTGGAACACCTTGTCAATGCAAAGTAATAAATCTTCCTTGCTAGCTTAGCTAAAGAAAATTCGGTTTTTTGTTGATATCGTGAACTTGTTGAAGCATGCATAGAAACTTGTCAACATTAAGGTCACAAGGTGCCGTCCCACTTCATCCATTTATATGTTTGTTAAACACCTCCTTGATAATGAATTTATCCCTTACAATTTAAATAGCATTGCAAATGGTAGGTGCTTGGATGATAATTGATCAAGTGGTGGGAGAGACAGGACCATGAGATAATTATGGTGAAGCTGTTTTGTTCTCTTAGACAAAACTAAACCATAGATTTCATATGGAATATCTTCTCTTAACGATGCTTTCAGACACCTTGATTGCAGTTTTCTCTTTGGACATATTAGTCCAAACAAATTGCGACCTAGCATACAGTGCAGTAATTATCAAAATTGCATAATCAATAGGTATTTAGGAGGCGGAATCATGTGATTCATATGGCTAATGTCCTTCAGAGGGCCCAAAATTGTGCTAATACATCCCAATCTCAGCTGGGCATTCTCTTATTATATATGGTAATCTTTTAAGAAGCCACTTCACAGGCAAATTCATTCCTGAAAGTCCTCCTATCCAGATAATTTTACTTTAAAACTTAACAGAAATCCATGGCTATTTGGTTCCCGAAGATTGTAGCCCACGCCAAGCAGATGTTTCGATGAGTTGCTGAAGGCTAAGATGTCCCAAAAGGCTATTTTGCTGTATATGTTGATGCAACTAAGAAGACAAGATATGCGGTTCTTGTCTCCTTCTTGAAGAATCCTTCATCTCAAAACCTACTATCTTAGGCCAAAGAGGAGTTTGGGTTCGATCATCCTATGGGTGGACTGAACTTCCCTTGCAGGAAAGAGGTCTCCATTAGTCTTGCTTGTCAATTATAAATCCATGCATGGAATGAGTATTAGAAATGATTGGGTCCAGAGGATACCAACACTAACCATACTTGATAGTTGACACCATTACAAGTTTTGAATAGCATCTGACCGAGCATTACGTAATATGAAGAGAAATCTTGTCCTTCTTGTGAATATAGAAGTTTTCTTCCCTTATATCTCATGAGTTTCTACTTTCTACAGTGGTTCTCTCATAAAATTGTGAATAAAGTCTAATACTCCAGCTGTAACTAGCATATTGTGAACCTGGATGGAACCATGGGTTGAAATGGATCACTCAAATGTATGTTTCTCTATGTTTCAAATGCTCCATCAACCAATCTCTCTCTATAAATACAAACTTACTGTCCACAAAGTTATAATTAAACTCAATCCCACCTCTTCCCTCTTTCCAAGCGGTTCTTTCAAATTTTTGACTTGCCTGGAAAGAAACTTAATATCCATTTCAAATGTAATTTTGTCATAGTTTCATGGCTATTTGATCCTCAAAGATTGCTCAAGCAGAGCAGATGACTCATTTGATCCATCTCTCCACCATTAAACTTTTCAAGATGCAGAAAAAATCCCTGGACTTTTGGGAGTATCATCAACGTGGTAGAGATTTGATAGCTCTTACATGTGATTAATTTCACAATTGCAATCTCAAAACAAATTAGCCTATGAAAAGCAAGGAGGCAGAAACTTCCTTCATGAAGCTTTGTGCTAAGATTATTATCCCTTGTTTAGACTAGATTCATATTTAATGCTCATGGATTTTGCATTCAAATAGCAGATTCCATAGTAAAGAACAAAATTTCTAATATTTATTTTCTCACATGGTTTCTATTTCATGATGCTTTCATATCTACTACTGTAAAGGACGGGTGTCTTAAAAAAATGTTGTTGCTCAGTTTGAGATCCCTAAGCATTCCATCTTGTTAATGGAAAGTAATGAATTTTTCTTGCTACCTCAGCTAAAGAAAATTCGATTGTGATTTCATTCCTTGCAGGTTAATAGCATCATAAATGGTAGGAACCTGAATGATAATTTATGAGGCAAAGGGAGAGAAACAGGACCATGTGATAATTCAGGTGAAGATGTCTCTGTTCTTAGACAAAACTAAACCATGGACTATACATGCTATGATTTCTCTGAATGTTGGTTTCAAACCACCGAACACAATTTTCTCTTGGGACATGGTAAGCCTCACAATTGCAGTATACTGGCATAAAGTGTGGTAATAATCAAAATTGCATAAACTATAGATAGTTGAGAGGCAAAACCATGTGACTTGTTATAGTTGATGCCCTTCAAAGGGGCCCAGGACTATGCCAAGACGTCCCAATCCCTCCCAAGTATTCCTTAGTATATATGGTAGTCTCTAGGAAGCCACTTCACAGCCAAACTCATTCTTGCAAAACCTGAAGCCTCATTAGGATCTCCATCTTTCCAAATATTGCAATTTTCAAAACTTAACATAAATCCATGGATATTTGATTCTCGAAGATTGCATCCCACACCAAGCAGATATTTCAATGAGTCAACGAAGGCTTAGATGTCCCAAAAGGCTATATGTTGCCGTATATGTCAGTGAAACTGAGAGGATGAGATATGCAGTTCCTGTCTCCTTCTTAAAGAATCCTTCCTTTCAAAACCTACTATCTCAGACTGAAGAGGAGTTCAAGTTTGATCATCCTATGGGTGGACTAGCCCTCCCCTACAGGGAAGAGGTCTTTGTCAAATTTTCTTGTCAATTGTAAAGTAATGTATAGAATGACAACTAGAAATGACTAGGTCCAGAGGATCCAATCTCTAACATTACTTGACAATGTCACAAGTTTTAAGTAACATTTAACCAACGGTCTTGTAATGAAGAGATATCCTATGCTTATGTATATAGAAGTCTTCTTCCCTTCTATATCATGTTTTTCTACTTTCTATGGCAGTTCTCTTATGTAATTGCGAATTAAGTCCAACATTCCAGCTTAAACAAGCATATTATGAATTTCCTGATTCGAATGAACAAATTGATGTATTTTTACAAAATAAGTATATAGCATCTCAAACCTCCACCTCACTCTCCTAACTAAAACACAAGGCCATCTTTCCCATCTCCTTCATATATGGTTTTGATCAAATTGGAGCAAAATCCTTCCACTTACGCTTAAGACAACATTATATGCAAGAAATGAGTGGGAATAATTAAATCATCTAGCACATTCAATTGAACTTGACGAACCTATCATTTTTTTAAACCTACCCAGTCCCCCATAATTTTGATTATAAGATGTTTTGAATCATTAGTAGGACTCTTGAACATAGGATTTTATGATCTAGATCTCTTTTCTTAAAAACAATTAGCTTCATTGCGAGCAGAAAAATCATGATGACTGGATCCAGAACTGATTGACTAGAAGCATGTCCATATCTAAGTATGCATATATGGCAATTAGCATCTACTCCAAAAAACTTTATGTTGTATCTTCACTCTCAACAAGTACATTCGTTCAAGTTTATTGAACATAGTGAGTGTACTCATAGAATTCACTCCACATAAAGAGAGAGTCATTCAAACAGCTATTAAGAACAAATCTTTATATGGAACTATTTTCGCCTTCTACATTGTACAGTTACAAACTTTACAAGATCTATATGCAAAATTAGCAGACTGTCTAATGTTAGAACCCTCGTGCTCCTAGCAATCCCTATGAATTTATGTACAAGAGGTTAGACTGATGAAGATTTCTTCACTACAAGGGATGGTGAGTCCACCCATGGGGTGATCAAACCCAAAGTCCTCTTCGACTCGCCTTAACGGGTCTTTGGAAAGAAGGATTCTTCAAGAAGGAGACTGGGACACCATATCTTGTCTTCTAAGTTTCTCCTCCATAAACTGTGAATTGGCCTTTTGGAACATCTAAACCCTTGATGGGTTGTTGGAGCATTTCTTAGCAGGAGTGTTCTCTGGGATTTGAATAGCCATGGAAGTATAACTTGGTAAACTGCTTTTCTATTTTGCAAGAGAGGGCTGGTCAATTGTGTAATGCATCAGATTTTTGAAAGAACAACTTTGGTGGTGAAACTCTACACTTGAAACCCTGATATATATAATGAAGGAATGGCTAAAGTCCTCCATCACCCAATTGAGATTGGGACACTAGGCTCTGCCATTACTTTCACATGGTTTTGCCCTAGAACAGCCATATGCATTATTTTTAGATTCTGAGTGACATCACAATCAATGCTATATCTAACAACTTCTTTGGCCAAAAAATCACAAGGGGGAATTTCATTAGCTGGTTTGAAACTATTTGATGAAGAAAAAAAAATATTGTACTGAGATTAGGAGTACCAGTTGTGCTTAATTTGGTATGGTCAGAGAAGGGGGACATATATTTGAATGATCATATGCTCCTTGCTGTCTATATTTATTGGAATCCACTGTTGTCCTTTATCCTATGACCAATTAACCATCAAGGGACCGCTTGCATTTTTAGTAATTCAGCCATCAGCCAACTAATAATTTAAATAGATGGAATTACTAACATCAACAGGGAGCAACCATGCTCTAGAAGTCATCTAATTATTGTGCGCTTATCATTTGACAAAATTGCCTCCTTCAACAAGTTCTGATTGAAAACATCTGATCTTCATTGGACTACAGCAAATTAGTTTTTTTTCCCTCACCTGCAAGTGTGTATTTTAGTGAAAACTACAATCTACATCCACCTTATCTTATGCAGTTTATATTCCAAAGGTCCATTCTGGATTCTGGCTTTGTTCCATACTTAGAAGTCTGTCTTTCGTTAGGATGAACAAACCTGAGGATGTCTTGCTGTGAATTCAGACAGAAGAGTTCATTTGCTCATGACAGGCACACTTGACAAATAAGAGACATGAGTGATGACCTGAGGAGACTGGTTGAGCAAGTTGAATTTTGAGGACTAAATGCAGGGAACAAGTAAGAGGGTGGATCTAGGGGTGAAACAGTCATGGAAGCTGAAGGTAACTCAAAAAGACCTAACAGAAGTACGGCTTGGCTTTCAGTGCTGTAGCACGTATTAGGCATAACTCAATCTGCAGTATGAGGTTACAGAAGATGATCGAGAAATGAGCTGATGAAGCGTAAGGTTTTGAAAATATTGTCTCTGAAGCCTTGATCACCATTGTCAAAGAGATTCTGAGTAAGCAACTGTTGCCTCAATACAATGTTGGAAAATGTGTTTGGCTTTCATGGAGGATGTAGTGGAGTTATTTGGGTATATAGAATGAGTGGTATGGTTAATATGGTGCAGTTGTAGAATATAATCAGCAAGGTTCTGACCAAACCATGATCATGATTTGTGACATGGCCTTGTCTCCAGGGATTATGTCATTAAAAAATTCAACAGGCTATCAAGGCAAAGTTCAGGTTGTCTTCAGAAGGAACAGAGAGCCACAGATAAAAAGCTTCAAATATATACCAGATTTTGAGAAGGAAGAGGTACTTGCTACTGTTAAATGATATTCGAGGACTTGGTTATGAAAAGATGGGAATTCTTGCCCCAGACAGTGGGCAATCATTGCAAGGTCATCTCCATGTCTAAGTACAATGGACGTTCAGGTGATATGGAAGCTCTTCAGAAGCTAAAAAGTTGAATTCTTGTGGGGTAGGAATAGCAACTTTCTGGCGGGAAACTTAGAGGCTGGAAAGGAGATGACGTTCACAAATAAGTCCAACTAGGGCCCTGCTGAGACCATCATGAGGATTGAGTATATGACTCTACTCGAAGACCTGGACCACAAGTATCAAAGAATCCTAGTCCTCGTAAGCATCACCCACTTAGGTTAGCTGCAACATTTTGCTCTATCGGGAACTAGCATAACAGAACTGCCAAAGGATCACAGAAATTTGTCAAATGTAAGGCATCATGATCTTCAATAAAAAGTTATCTCCTGAAGGTTTTACTTAGATCCTTGCTGGAAATTTCTTTATTTAGTTATCTTGAATTTTCATTATAGCTTGGAAATTAGGGATCTCCCAACCAAGGGGATGAGGATGATCCAACCCAATTTGTGAATCTCAATCTCAAACATTTAAGAGAATTAACACTCTTGGCATTAAGATCACTAAGCTTGAGACGCTTGTGAAGCTCCCAGCTGTTGGCAATGTCTTTAATTGTTTTACAGTATCTGTATATAAAAAAAAAATGTGAAAGGACCCTATTGTACCGATTGCAGCATCCATCAACTGAGATAAGTAAAGACAGGCTGAGAAAGCTCAGCATAAACAGCTATTATGACTTGAAGTTTTTGGCAATTAGGAATAGATTGAAAGATATGTAGCTTGTATCAAGGTCCTAGCACTGCTCGGTCTCCCACGCTTGGCCTCTATTTCTAGAAATCTTATAGAGGATAATTAAGGAACCTTCACCCCTTGAATATATGGTATATAGCCACCGACTGAAGAGCGTTTCCTGGATCTTGCAGCTCCCAAGTCTTCAAGCAGTTACATATTTTGCTGCAGAGAAATGGAAGAAGTGATTAGTGAAGGAATGAATATCATGGAAAGAGGTATAGCCACATTTTCTAGCCTCTGAATGTCGTCCATCATAGATCTTCTGAAACTCAAGACCCTCATGCCGCATACATTTACTTTCCCATCCCTGAAGATTGTAGCCTGTCATTGACTGCCCGAGGTTGTAGAAACTGTAGATCAAGATTCACTGTCCCTAAAAACCAGAAATTATCAACAGTTTACGGTGCCAAGAAATGGTGGGATAAGGTCGCACATCTACTCAACTGCAAGAACATTACTTAGAGCAACAATTCTCCACCTGGAATTTTGACCCAGAAGGACCCAGTTTTCGGAAATATCCCCTTTTCTTTTGGCTAAAGCTCT
Organism: Sonneratia alba; assembly: GCA_900174645.1. NCBI lineage: Eukaryota > Viridiplantae > Streptophyta > Magnoliopsida > Myrtales > Lythraceae > Sonneratia > Sonneratia alba. The sequence continues at coordinate 3,482,901 of FWPY01000071.1, forward strand.
CAGGCATGAAAAATTCATTTTCAGTTCAATGTTTGTTAAGCCTTAAGATATCCATATCTGATCTGACCTGTAACTTCCAATTATAGAAGTACAACAGATTGATTTTAGTTCAGCTGACAAGTGATTCTTGTTCACGTATTTTGATGCAAATCCTCACAAGTTACTAGTTCACATCACTATGTCAAAATACCATTCAGATGTAGGAGCATGGTCGTTTTAAGTGAAATCTCACGTAGACCTTTCAGTAAATTATTTATTCACATTTCCAGCAAAAACGGAGACATCAATCAGATGTTGGTGTCCTTAAGAGATGAGATGCTCCAGATAGACTTGCAATAATGCAAAACTGATTAACTAAGTCCCAACTGGCAAATCGTTTCAAATGTTCAAGTGGCCATCTGTTGGCTTATGGGACATGACAAGATTTGACCAATCCATATTGTCCCTTGAAATCAAAACAAGTCCATGTGAGCTCCTCGCAGTCTCTATTCCCTGGTAGGCCCGTGCAGAAGTATTCCAAGAACCGGAGCTCTAGAGTTTGAAACTTCGCCCAAGTTGTCGAAGTACATCCCCAATTCAAAAAACTATGCGTTTAGCTTGGAACTATAAGCTAGCCGAGTAACCCTCATGACTTCTTCTTGGTCCATGTCGCTTGGGAAATTTTACTGCCAACCAAAGTGAGACTTGATGCAGAACACCTTTTGAGAAAGTTAGATATACCCTGTGACTCGAACATGTTGCAACTCTAGAGAAAGCATCGAGTCAGTACTAAAATCACTGCATTGCCCTCAGATCTGTTAGAAAAAAACGATTTGTGGTCCTCTACACAATTATGAGATAGAAAGGTGAGGTCTCACAATTTGTCATGGTCCAAGCCCAAATCTACCCAAAGCCATTCTCATTCACAGAACATGGCCAGCCACTTCATCGGATGTTGACAGCCTGCCAGTAATTCCATCCCATTTCTTATTTACCAGATCGTCAGGTTTTTCTAGCTTTCCTAATATTAGCAAAATAGAAAAGGTTTGTCATGTAAATGCAAGTCTAACCAATGAGTATGGGTTCAACTTTTCTGTCGTGTAAGTTCACCAAATAATGACTCAACCTTTACAAGTCTCAAACTTGAAAAGGAGGTGTTAAACCACTTCAACTACACAATCCAAAGTTTGGTATGTACCAACCCGACATACCCGTGATTGTGGGGGCGTGTCTTGTACAGAATTTCCCATAAGTATGAAGAGAGAAACAGAAAGAAAGAGCAAAAGACGGAGCCACAGGACACAACGCCTGCATCAGTCGTCATCTGCTTTCTGCCTTTCTCAGCCATAGAACATGGAGTCCCAACATTTTCTGTCATTTTTCATCGTTTTCAAAGGAGAACAGATTTTATTGAAGATCTATAGCGGTTGAGCGGCCCACATTTGCAGCACAGTCAGACATATATCTTCATCTTCTTTTTCCTCCATTTGAATTCTCCAAACACCACTTAAATTGGGAAAATGATATTGCAAATGGTGGTTGACGGGGAACTACAGGACCACGGAGGAATGTATTTAATGTTGAGAAGGTTGGGTCGTTCTGGCGGCAGACAATATGCCGGTGGATATAAAATGAAGATATTTCCACGAGTTGCACCGCCGCGTTAATGAGTTTCTGAACTTTCACCGCGCTTTCCTCCCGAGGTCTATCCCCAGTCCAAGTCATAAGCATTAGCAAACCAAGCAAAGCATCGAATGTGTGTGCCCCGACCGGACACATTCCTTCAGATTACGTCGGGCTGCCTGTTCCTGGCACAATCTCATCTTTCAGTCATGCGATGAAGCTCCGATCTGATGTACTGTACAAATTCAAAATACGGAAAAAAAAATTACGAACTGAAAAGGGAAAAAAGGAAAAGAAAAAGTGCTGTGTGTGGTGGGGCGGGGCGGGGCGCGGCTGGGGGGACTCTCTCGTCGCATTCCCGAGAAACACAATGTCCGACAGCGTCTCACGCGCAGTTCCAAGAGATTCTTTTCAGGCAGCCTGCGTACTGCACAGTACACTTTTTCCTTCAACCTACGGCCCCCCTAATGAATCAGACCAAGACTCTATAAACTGCTCGCAAGGATCTGTTACCACCATTACCATCACCATTTTATCAGTAAGGGTATAGATTAGGGCCAGTACGAACAGTTTCTTACGAATAGCCATCAAATCAGGAGGAAGTTTTCGTGTTCCGTCGGCTCACATGCTCCACCTCATCTGGACTGCGACAAGCACATGAGAGATCGGAAACTTCGGCTACTTCTGTCCGGAAATCTGATGGGAGACTGCAATGGTATGGTCTGTGGGGGCACAATTAACTCACCCCTTTGAATGGTACATCAACATCGAGGACACAAGTTGGGGGGAAGACTACTTACATGCAGAGGACTGGGGGTGGGTGGACCCATGCATGTGGTTACCGGGAGGACGGGCATGCAAGGGTCAGTGAAAGGACGACTTCCAGTAGGCTATGGCTCCCACAGTGTCCCTTCTCCCCCACAGCACCGCCCTAAAATTGCCTGAGGAGGGGTGTCCTCTCCTGGACCCCACGTCGCATGTGATCTCGTAAATACGCCAGATTATCACGTGGTCCTTCCGCGGTACGATGCACCCAGGCTAATTAGACAAGCACCAATAACATGTTGTCGCATGGGAAGTAAGTAATAATAGCTTTAGAGATGTTAAACGGGCCGCCGTGTTGGTCCGGAATTGAACCGGAACTGGACCGTCTAAATTCGGAACTGGCCCAAACTACTCCTAACCCAGCATATAAATGTTCTTAGTGGGTTTGGGACAGTTACGAATCAGTTCTTAAATATGGATATGTTGAACCGTAACCAACCCGAACAGTTACTTTGATGAACCGACCCAGAACCATTTAGAAACCAGTCTGAACCGCCAAAAATCCTACAAATTAACGTTCATATTTTGTCAGATCAATTTAAATTTTTTTTTAAAAATAAAAAGATGGACTGTTCACGGGTCAAACCGATCCATTTATAACAGTTTCATGCTAGTTCATATTTACTTGAACTATGACCCGTAACTGAGTTGACTCATTAAACAAACAGGCTAAACTGTAACCGGGTCAAATGGTTCCATAACCGTTTTGAACGGTTCGGACCGCACTTTTAACAATACTAAATAGTTTATCTACATAAGCATGCAGTTAGATCAGCTTAATTAGTCTCCAGGCAGCATTTATCATACACGATTTCTCTCTCAACAGGATTTTTTTTTTTTAATAATGAGACATGGAGCAAGATAAATCAGCCAAGTTTGTGATGCACAAAAGTGTTTTGGTAAATGGGATTCCCCAGGGCGGTAGTCTAGTCTAGTCTAGTCTGGTAAACTAAATCAAATTAAATTTTAAAAATTAGTTTGGAATGAATATGTGTGTTTATATAGTGTAATTTTTTAATTGAAACGATGCGATTAATTATTAAATTCAAATTATTTAGTTAACTGATTCAAACTATCGAACTATTTTTTTAAAAAATATTTTAAATATTTTAAATATATTTAAAATAAAATGTAATATATATTTTAAATTTTTTTAAATTTTTTAAAAAAGTTAGATGTAGGTATTTTTACCACTGTGCAACTTATTTTCACGATTCATTCTAAACTTTGTACTAAATATATTTACTATTCTCATCTTCCATGTTTGATTACCTTCAATTAAAATTTCTATTATTTTAACACTTTTTTTTGTTATTTTTATGTATTTTTTATTTAATTGTATTTCAATACGTTTTTTATTTCAATTTGATTTTTAAGAAAAATGATTCAAATTAATTAATTAAACTATAAAATTAGCTCAAAATAATTATATTCAATAAATTTGTAATTATTATAATTCAGAAGTATAGTATTCGAATTAAACTGAATCATTTTAATAGTTCGATAATATTCGGTAATTTGGTAACATGAACCGTGAGTATCCCTACCCTTCTTTTAGTTTAGAATTAAAAAAAAAAAAGTACTCATACTACGAAAATTTTGGATTAGATAATGGATATTTTGTTCTATAAATAACCCCCGACACACGCCCCCTTGTAGTTACTCAAGCCACATTCCTTCCTCGTAGAGAGATCTCACTGCACTTTCCTACCCCTTAAACATCCTCCTCTGCATAATACAGATCTCTGAAGCCAAGGGTGTGCCTCTCAATGGCCATCATCAGGAAGCCCTCCAAGCTCTCTCAGGCAGCACTTGTCAAGCAGATCTTCAAGCGGTGCTCGAGCCTCGGGAAGAAGCACGGCTGGTACGATGAAGGGGACGGGGGCCTCCCTTTCGACGTGCCGAAAGGCCACTTCGCCGTCTACGTCGGGGAGAACCGGAGCAGGTACATAGTCCCGGTCTCCTTGCTGGCTCGCCCGGAGTTCCAGTGCCTCCTCAGGCGGGCCGAGGAGGAGTTCGGGTTTGACCATGACATGGGCCTCACAATCCCGTGCGAAGAGGACGCTTTCGAGTCCCTGACTTCTTCGATGCTGAGATGAGCTCGGAGACGAGACAGCTGCCAGATGCATTGACAACCGATGAGGGTTTATGCAACAATGTAGGAGAAGACGTGCCAAGATGAAGCAGGACAGACACAGATGCTTCTTCTCTCTTTTCTTTGGCATCTTCCCACATTTGCGCTACCTTTGATCATGATTTCTTGTCTTACTCCTTTTTTTTCCCCTTCGTTCAATGATTTCTCTCTGTTTTTTGTTTTTCTTTTTCTTGACTTGACATCCTATAGAGGGTTCTCATTTCATGTGTCGCAGCGATCCAATTGACTACTGATGGATCCAATTAGTTCAAGTTACGTGGACATCATGATGAGGATTATTTGTACAAAATTTGATGATTTTCCTCCCAAACTCTGGAGAGGTGATTATGGGCATTGTTTTTTTATTTAATTGAAGATTTATGCAATTCCATTTGCCTGATCAAGTGTAACATCTCCAGACCTAAAATTATTCTTGTGACTGGCACATGATGAAATGTCATTTGGTGTGTTTAAAAATTACATCTGCTTTAGAGAGGATTACTAGGAGGATATGACAAGACACTTCTAAAAAAAAAATTCCGGATCGTTGGGCGACCACTTGCCTCGGCCCGTACCGCACATGACTTTTGTAGCTGTATGTATAGCCGTATAGGGGAGGACATCTCATTGTTCAAAATTCAAATCAGTTCTTGGTCCATCAGAACTCCATACCCGGGCCGTGTCACTGTGGGCCGGTTCATACTAACCTTTTGGAGCAGACCACAGCGGCAACCTTCTTGAACTAGTGGTCCCACCGGGCTCAGCTGAAGGAGCGCGGGTCGACCTCCAACTGCTCCTACTTATCATCACCACATCCATGGCACGACGTCAGGAACATTGATGTCTTTGATCAATCCATCCATGATTCTCATGTCACATGCTGAGATATTAACCATTGAGTCTCCTGTTGGTCGTGATGCTGTGATCGCAGCTCCCGACTCAGGCAGCACTCCTGCCCTTGGGTAAGCAGCCAAAGCTAGGGCTCATTAGTTCTCACTACATTGAGAGGACGTCCACTGAACGAAACCAGAGCTTCAGGACTTCGGGGTGAAGCTTGGAGAGAGGAGTATGGTTGTGGTGGCTGATTCAATTGTCAGGGGGACCTCATCCAAGACCGTGCTGATAGTAAGAGAAGTAGGGGGCCAAAGAGGTCCACAAGAGGATAGCAACCTCGCCAATCGTTGCCTCGGGGTCTATTATGGGGTTCGGGTACACTGAGTTCAGACGAATCAATATCTAACAGGATGACAGCGGAGTTTATATATGACATTAAACTCCACATAGCTGATGATACCTTTAAAGACCTCACAAGCGAAGAACTGATAAATAGTAACTTGATCAGGCTTCATTTCCTGAGATTCTTGTTGATTGAGAAATTAACCAAGATCTGCAAAAATTTTCAAGTATAATTACTTCTTCATCGAATTGCTCTCCAGCCTCAGCGGCTTGTCCCATTCCCAGGTAGGTGCATCAGCAACTTTCGCCTGGTTTTCATATCTGCCACCACCTGCAAATTTTCATCCAAGGCATCACACGATCATCAAGCAGGCAAAAGAAACTAGTGCAGTTTAATCCCAACTCTTCCGATCTGGAAAACATACAGAATTAGCCATTCTCTGCTCTGTCGTAGGCATTGGACTTATGCTTGGGGGCAAATGTGAAACCATCTGGAACCTTACCAAGAAGCATCTCGGAGATCCGAATCTGTACAAGAGGGGAAAACAGTTTAAAATTTGGTTGACAGGGTCCATCTCTAGTATCTATCTCTCAATGATTAGCAAACCAGTAATCATTACCCAATCAGCCGCAGAATCAGAGGCCATCAGTGTCTCAAGGTCATCACGCCCATAGTAGGATGGGGGCCGCCAGTTCAGTTTCTGTGGAATCACATCCAAAAGACCAACTGGAACGTATCTGTATGTGTAACTCAACCACTCCAACAAGAAGTGCCTCGTAGTTTCGACTCCTACAAAGATATTCAAGATACAGTCAGATTTTTCTTTTTCAGAAGTTGTATTGGGAAGAGAGAAATCAGTGTACCCAAGGGAAGGGCAACCCAGCAAAGAAAGAACACTTCAAAATCTGGGTGTTCAGAGCCAGCTTGAGTAGAAATCGCTATATGCCCCCAGAACAAAGCCATCAAGAAATGGATCCTTTTGAATCTTGGCCTCTTGTAGCCGAAAGGAGAGGCAGCACAAGATCTTATTGCACTTCCGGAAATCAGATGGAGAATGCAGAAAAAAAAAATTTAACAGTAAATCATTTTCAAGCATGGAAAGCCTTCAAGAGAAAATAACTCAAAATCATTTTTACTATACCAGAGACTGATGTCTCAATAAACTAATTATAAACATAAATAAGTTGAGGAGTCTACAAGGGACAAAAGAAAACCAGAAAACCTTTTCGATCAGAACCCCAATGCTCAAGCCCAAACCGAACATAATCCTTCAATATGTTTAGCCGTTCACCAGACGAGATATCCCAATGTCTCTGTTCTTTGATTTCAGTAAATATCCAAGGCTGTAACAAGGACAAGATATAGATCATTTTAGAATTTCTTAGCCTACAAAAGAAATAGGAAACACGGTACTTCAGGATCTAGGGTCATCAGTCAGAGATCAATCACCATACTTTAATTAGTGCACCTCGAGCAATCATGCATGTCGAGAGCTTAGGGCAGTCAGACTTGTGCTTCTTCCAATCTAGATATGAAAAGACATCCCCATTCCCGATGGCTTGCAGAGTATCAGGGGTTCCACTAGCGCATTGGTATATATAATCCCAATCAGCAAGTTTACTGTACCGCTGCTGACGTGATCGCCCATGAATGGTCAATGCGCTGGCTCCCCATTTGCTGATGTCTGCCACCAAAGAATCAATTCGGTTCTTGCCCTCAAAATACCCCGTTCGCACCTGTTAGGAACAAAGGACCTCTTCCATAATCAAAACCCACCCAAAAAATAAAGGATTGTAAAAGGCCATCTTTACTAAAAAAAGTTACCAAGAATGAACCAAACTGTATTGTAATAAAAATGTATCATTCTATACAGCTATTCCAATTCTGTGTGTCCCCATAAATTTGTAAGAAACATAATCAATAGAATGTAATTGTCCAGAAACTTTGGTCCAAAGGTTTTCACACATTAAACAGGAAACACTGCAAAAAGGCAGCCAATGACGGAACAGGAATGTCCACTTTATGATAAAATGCAAGAACAGCCAATATCTTCCTGTACATAAAAGGACGGCTCAGTGTAAGCAGCAAAATGATGTAGAAGTAAAAAGGGGTGGCTTGTCTATTATTCAGCTAATTTATCAGGTACCTTTATGGTTATTGGGGTCTCCACTATACTAGAAGAAGCTTCAACAATGGCTTTCATTCGCATTGGCTTCGTAAGAAGAGCTGATCCAGCACCCTTATTAACCACAATATCAATTGGACAACCCATATTTATATCGATAAAGTCCACGGTGCATTCCTGGTCAATCAGTTCCACTGTATGGGCCACAGTGTCTGGGTATGCCCCACATATCTGTACGCCAAATATATCCTCCGAGGAATGCCTTCTAAGCAATGCCCACTCTGATGCTTGACCCTACTTATGAAAATTTCACAGTTCAGCATACTGCTAAAACAAAGGTGAAAAATAACATTGACACTGTATCTGAATTCTTTTTCAAACATTTGCTTATGTTTAAATAGAGAGCAGAGTGATGATATCAAGCATACCTGCAATAGATTTGTACCCATCGCCATTTCACCACAGGTTATATCTGCACCTAAAAATTTGCAAACCCTTCGGAAAGGAAGATTTCCAACTGTGGTAAGTGGAGCAAGGTATAGCTTGTCTCTTAAATCAATGAGCTTCTTTTCACGAGGACGTAACTTAAGACTTCTATCAGTTTCCATTGCTGTACTATCAGTTAAGGCTCCCATTTCCAGCTCTGTGTGGTCAAGTTGTTCCGTCAGGACAGTAGCACCTGCGGCAAGTCTCTTGAGTTGCAGTATTACAGATCAAAGGCTTAAGAATGAAGGTTGATATAGTACAGGGAAAAAACACTGTTACCTTCATCAATAATTGAATGCTTTTCCTCCACCTCATTTTTTGCTTTCTTCAATGGTCGAATTTCATCAGTTTCCAAGCCAACTGTGCCATTCTCCTCCCTGGAAACTTCTGAAGGATGATCCAATCCATTTGATGAATCACATGTGACCCCACAATTAGGTCCATTCTCCTTGCATGCATTACTGTTATTAGGAGTTGCATCACTTTTTTCTCCCTCCAACATCTTTTTCAATGCTTTGTTTGGCCCCTGAGATGATAGCAACAATTCAACCAACAATTTGCTACATCCACTAAGGAAAAAGAAAGAAAGAAAGAGGAAAAAAAGATCAACAGCAACTGTTCTCATATCAAAATCCAATTATCCTGAATATGCATCAATTTCACAAAAATAGGACCTTGTGGAGTAAAGGAAAGGATTCTAAAAAAAATTAACACTAAAAACAAGATGGGAGATCACAAAAAATCACTATACAATTAGTCATAGCCAATTCAAGTCATTTAACATCCACATCTTTTATAACACATTGGAAAAATTCAGTCGTCTGACCATTTCAATACTCCAAAATCAACAGCCTCTGACAATGTCTAGTCTATAATTACCCCCAAAAATGAAGAAACAAAAAGTTGACCCACTATGTACCAAGCAAAAGAAACTTCATATTAGACCCAAGTTCAGACATATGGAATCAACCATCATAAGCAACTAGCAAAACCAAGACAAGTCCTCAAATAAAGTTGCATATATGACCATATTAGGCTCTAGTCACCCATTATTGCAGTAGAGTACATGGTCATGTTGGTGACAGATAGAAAGAAAGAAAGAAAAAGATCAAAACAAAGAGCATTAATACCATAAGGCCAAGTGTTTTGAGTTGGGCATCAGATTTTGGAAAGGGCATTTTATTTTTCCAAAGAAGTTTCTGAACATCTTTGTTCAGTGCGTTCATCTCTGAACTCTTCTTATGAGAACCCAGAGTATTAACACCAAGGAGACACTCTCGGTGGGTCCCAGAAAATCTGCAGGCCAGCCCAAAAGGGCACGGCTCTTCAGATCCCAGAAAAGGGCACTCTCCTTCCAAATCAGCAGGCTTCTGCAATTGAAAAATGCCAACCCGTCATAAAATAAGGCTGGAAAAGATAGCAACATTAAATGAAGGACAATGTCAATCCAATCAAACTAGTAGTTTTTGCTGAGACCAATACCTGAGCCTGAAATGCTTCCAGGTCATGGCTAAAGCGACATTTATCCTTGTAGGGGCATGAAGCCACAACACCAGTTTTTGCAATCTCGGGACAGAGATTTAGGGCAGATTTCTTTTCCTGTCAATGTGGGGCAATTTCCAAGTAATCAGGAATAAATCAAAATATTATCAAACCAGAGGAAAACATGAATTACTAGTAAAAAACATAGTAAAGACTACTTGGAGCTCCACATTCTCATGACTAATTAATCCAACCAAGCAAGTTTCATTCTTTCAGTCAATAAATCAATATGAGCAAGCTAGTTGTCGCTAATGATACATTGAAAATTTATGATAATCTTAATATATCAAAAAAATTGGAAATTTCGGGGGGTTTGATAATGCTATGTTATGACGGAGAATCTAAAAAAATATTTCCTCTCTCATGAACAAAATTTGAGTTAAGAAATGAAATGGACACAGAAAAGTTGTCTCCGGCAACCTAAAAAGAAACGTCCAGGGGTACAATCCAGTGGCAGCCATGAACATATGCCAACGAGTCCACAATCTTATGCAAGGAAGCATTTTTCACCATTTACTACTACGACAGCAGAATAACATGGGTCACCTTCATAGTAGCCGAACTATCGGACACTGGAGATATTGAAATTTTGCTGTATTTGGGAGTGAGGAGTTCAAGCAAGCAACCTGGCGGCGTTCGCGTTTGAGCTGCCGCTTCGACTTCTTCTCGTTAACAACACCAGATCGAGCTGCATTAACCTTTCTGGACTCAGCAACGGCATCGCTCTGGGTCCTGGACGGTGGGTGCCGTAGGAATTCCCTCTTCACCGGAGCAATGGCCTTGGCCACCAGCTCCTCCGGGGTCTGATGGTCAGCTCTGTTCGAGCTTGTCACGGGCTGATCGCCCGCCGCGTCCCCGATGGACTCGGCCATTGAAGCGAGTGGACGAGGTGACCTTATGGCGGTTACTGTGCTCCTCAACTTGGTCACTATCTACACGTCTAGGGTTTTTCATTAGATTGATTTGGGGGACTAGCGAACGGCGTCGTTTCTAGAGGGGCGGCGAAAACAAAGAACTTGGGCGAGTGGATTGATTTTCTTTCTTTTTTTTGGCTAAATCACTGGATTGATTATTAACACCACTTTACATAGTCGGCAAAATATACCATCAACAATTCGAAATTGCAACAGCATAACATCCGAGAGTGGCTGTCCATATGGACCGGGTTGATTTGGAGTAACACTGCCCCATCGTGCTGCCCCTTCCCACAGGGTACCCGACCGTCTGATCAGTCGGTCAAAAACCTCTTTTCCATTAGTATCTACCGTTAATTGTCGAAATTACACCTTATAACCTCAAGAGCTGTGCTCTGAAGGATCGGGTTGATTTCGAGTGCCACCGAGTCATCGTGCAGCGGCTTCCCCCAAGTATCAGTCTTCAAGTGCGGGCAACATCACATGCTTCCATCGCTCACTGCAGCGTTCCGCAGTGCTTGTTCTGCTTAACTATCAAGCTTTCTCAAAGGGGCTTGGACCCCAATCTTCCCATCTTCTCTATCTGACAGGACTCAATGCTGGCACTAGATATATAGCAGGCTGATTCAAGAGCAAGACTGAGCTGAGCTGAGCTGAGCTTCAACGGTCCACACTCGTCACAGAACATAAAATATATGCGATATATATATGTATAATAGAGGACCGCTTACATCATGACATGAATGTCTGCCCCAGAACTTCAAAATGAAAAAATATGTACGGATTACTTAGATACTTGGAAGGAAATATTTGCTGTGGCTTACTAGTAATCATATGATGACCTTATAATTGCCAGGTTCACGTAAAGACAAGCACTTGGTATAATTCTTAGATCCCTCCCCCTCCTGAGAGAGAAGGGATCAGGGAGAGGCAAAAACTAATGAATGAATGTGGTGAAAATGAAAGGGTGCGAGCAACAACCCATAAGAAACCTGAGGTTGTTCGAATCATCTTCCTGCCCAGGACTCATTGGTTTGATTCTGATTTTGTGTTTGCTCCGCTGTTCTGTTGCTGCTGAGGAGAAGACTGCTCCGCAGGCTGCTGCAGCTGCTGAATGTTTACAAGGGCAGAATGCTGTTGTTGCTGATGATGCAGAGAGAACATCTGATGATTCCCAGAGTGCTGTGGTGGTGCCATCAACTTTGACGAAGGGTTGGAGTCCCCATTCAGACATGCTGTGGCAAGCTTCAGGCGCTGGACTTCTGCTGTTAACGCCTCGTTGAGAGCTGTCACAACAAAAGCATCACAATTTAGTAACCACTGGCAAGAAACTTGCATGATAGCAATTTTTGGCCCATAAGTCTGGTGGTTTCTTCATAATCACATGCCAAATAATGAAATGAAGGCATTGCAGCCTGCAATGATGTCTTCTGGTGGTGTATGCTTTCAGTTGAATCCAAGGAGTTAGGAGTACAGGAGAGACATGGCAGAAAAAATTCACATTGCTCCGTGCAATCTATCAGGCAGGAAAGGAAGTCTGCAAACTCTACTCCAAGCTTCGCTAAGAAATGCTTCTCAGTGAAATAATCATTTACCTTAATCCTGTTGTCTCAACAGGTCATTCCTAAGCACTAATCCGAACTTCATTTTTATAATCACTATTGACCTTGAAAACTACAAGGCTTCTCTATGCAGTTCTTCATGAGAAAGATAGCATTATAAGGAATGAAAACAAACAAGGCTCATCCTTCAGGCACACTATGTCAAACAGATTGTTCAACAACATAAATGAGATACTTAAACCTACACTCGCGAGCCAGCATAGAATTTCTATTTGAGTCAGCTGCACAAATGGACATGTGCAACTGAATTAAACTTAAATCTGAGCTGCTGTCGGAAAATGAAGAAAGAAGCCATAATCTTCAAAAGAAGGTTGGAAAGAAATCCCACCAAAAGAAGTCAAGCCATCAGAACTCCATACATAAACAAGACAACCACAAGAGAAGCATGATCTATACCATCGCGGAGCTGTGCCTGCTGTTCCATTGCTTGAAGACGAAACTTAAGCTCATTATTCTGCTTAGTTAACCCAGCAGAATCTCTCTGGAAGGCATACAAGAAAGGCAGAAGAAATTCAACTAATTATCAACTGGATAGCACCGTGGGGGGTGGGTTGGGGAGTTTGGGGGTGGGGGTGGGGGAAACTATTGACAGTTCAGCACATCAATCCATCACCTGAAGAATGGTAAGCTGAGCAGACAGTGTAGTAGCTTCAGTTTGAAGAGTCTGGACCTTGTGCTCCAACTCCGAGATGTAACGCATCTTCCTCTCTTTGGAACGTGCAGCTGACTGGCGATTGGCCAATATCCTAATGCAGATTAAACGGCAGAAGTTATTTGAAGAAAATGCATGCTTCTAGCAGGATGATTAACTGAAATTAGGCAAGGCACCAAGTTCAGAAGATGGAACACGACCTTTTTGCTCGTTTTGGGTCAGTCATGGCTATTTCAGCAAGCTTGTCACTTGCTATAATTTTCTTCATTTCAGCCTCACTAAACTCACGATTCCCAAACTCCAAGCTAATGGTATTTGAATTTCCATCCATTAAGTTGTGTGGAGATTGCTGCCCAGGGTGAAATCCTGGTGAGGGAGGCAATTTTGACAACTCATCACTAAGGTTCAGCTTACCCATGAAGCTGTCCATGGAGACACTTCTGTAATGTCTGGTAGTTGGAGCAATATCACCAACAGCACTTCTCTTGATCCCTTCCCTCTTCTCTGCAGAACTGGTCCCACTTAGGTGCACACTAATGTTACTCCCATTCATACTGCTCTCTGCCTCGTTATCGCTGCTTTCACCTCCATTAGTCTTTGTCCCACTAGCCCGACTATCTATATCCTCATGAGTCTCATTACCAGTCTTCTCATCCGTCTCTGAGGAGTTCAGAGCATCGATCCCATCTAAATTCATGTATGCAGAGAACAGATCATCCACAACTTCCCCTTCCAACTTTTTCTCACCCATTCCATCCGTGCTTGTATCACCACATCTATTATCCCAGCTCGATTCCTTCTTGACCAGCTGAATTGGCTTAGCAGCGCTCAAGTTTTCTCTCCCTGAAACCGATCGCTCGAGACCACCCAGACCCCTAGAGGGTATAAGGGGCGGTGAAGATTGCATCAAAGAAGAAAGTTGCGGGATATCGCTGTTGGAACGCCTGTGTGCCTTCCGAGGAGGCAAGCTCTCGCTAACCTGGAAATGGTTTCCCCTTGTGAAGGGAGAAGGTGGCAATAGGGAATGCAGGCTCGCATCCCGATTAGCCATCATGACATCCCCAGAAGGAACATGGTCCGACAATGCTGATGCCGGAGAATCACGAAAAGGTGAGGGGCTGAGAGGAGGCAATGAGTCGAAAGAAAAGACCGAGGGCTGAGACAGTGACCGCGAATGAGTAGGGCCTGGCATCATGCTCTGCAAGCCCACTTGCTGATTCACTGGGCGGGACACAGGGATCTGGGAGAACGGCGAAAGGGGGGGAATCTGGTTTGGGTGCGAGGGCGGAATCCCAGCTCTCTTGCTACTATCAGCACCGAAACTCGGTGACGAATGCCGGATTTGAGCTCCAAATTGAGGGTTATTCATCAGAGGAATATCGAGCTGATTAAACGGCATGGGCTGCTTCGAAGTCCCAAACGGAGACTGCAAGTGCAGACCCCTCATCATTTCACTGTTAACATCCTCGGTATCCCCCATTTCCGCTCATAGAAACCACAATGCCACGCAGCAAAAACACTAAATCGGCACCCAGCAGAGCCACCCAAAGCCCCAAACAGACCTCAGCTCGGCAAAGTCAAAACCCCTCCAACCTAGCTAACAAGCACAGAGAAATGAACCCTCAAAGTAGAGGAAGAACTTACGCGTGCAGCAATCGTCAACCACAGAACTCATCTAAGCACCATCAGCAGCTCCTCCAGCTTACCCCGGGGGACAACCGATCACTCCGAGCGAGCCTCGGAAACGGCGGAGACAGCGAAAGAGGAGCAACCGGTTTCTCTTTCCCTGTCCGAAGCTGACACGCTTTCTCTCTCTAGAATAGCGCTCTCTCACACGCACACTCTCTCTCTAGAGAGAAAATTAAAGAGATTGATAATTTTTTTATAAAAAAAATCAATTTACACGGATATCGTCGCTCGCCTACGCGTGAATTCAATATGGAAAAAATAAAATAAGATTTTATTCTATTTTGGGGGGGTTTTCATTTCGGTTGAATTTGAATTTGGGGCGAATTTCAAATTTAATTCCGACTTCATTTGGATGAGTGGATCGATGTGAATTGTCAACCCTCTCCTTCTCTCTCCGCAGCATGTCTTGTTTTAATTCGAGTACTGTTGTGTTGGATTCCGGTGTCTGCCCGGCCACTCCAGCACTTGAAACTTTCCACCTTTTTGTCCCGAGTGTTTTTGCCGTGCAAGTAAAGGGTTAGATCCCCCTCACCCCGAAGCAGAAAGAATTTATGACTTTAAATATTGAGTCGACTTACGTTGCCCGATTAAATACATTAAAATACGATAAACGTTTTAATTATAGTAAGATGCTCATCGCCCCAAAGTAGAAAGAACGTCTGATTTTAAACGATGAATCGACTTACGTTATGTGATGAAAGACATTAAGGCATGATGAATATTTCAATTACAATAAAATGCTTATTGCCCCAAATGAGAAATAACGTCTCATTTCAAACACTCAAACTTACATTATGTGATAAGGACCTAAAACATGATAAATGTTTCTTATTACAATAATATATATTTTTTATTTTTGGTTGCGGATTAGTTGCATTGCTATATATGTCAGTTAATTTTGTTATTAAAAAAGAATGAGGGATGGAGCTTTGAGGTGCACAAAATGAACCAAAGAACCAAATCAGATCATGAACCGAATCGAACTCAACTTAAAAAACTAGTTCATGACAAACCAATATTTATATAGTCCTATATTTAAGTGAAGTGATACGGTTAATTATTAAATTCAAATGATTCAGTTAATTAATTCGAACTACTGAACTATTTTGTTAAAATGATCAAAATATTGTAAATATATTTAAAATAAAATATAAATATATTAGAAATGTTTTTAAAAATTACATATATCTATATGTTCTTTTACTATTGTATAGCCTATTTTCACCAATTCATTCTAAACTCCGTCCTTAAACAGGTTAAATTGCCTTAATCTTACATATTTGATTATATTTAATTGAAATTTATATGATTTGAATGCTTATCTTTCTGTTGTTTCTACGTATTTTTTATTTATTTGTATTTTGATATGGTTTTTGTTTTGTTTCGGTTTAATTTATATTCAATATGCTATTTTCTTTATTATTTTATAAGAAAACAGTTCGAACCGGTTCAATAAATATGTAATGGTCATTGTTCGAATGTATAGTATCCAAACTGAACCGAACCACTTTAACAATCCGGTAAAAAATCAATTCTACTCGGCTCGGCTCGGCGAACAGGACCATGAGCATGCCCAATGGAGTCGGAGGAGTGACAGGATGGGAATGCCTGCCAAACTCGAGAGAAGCATTGAATTTATACCATCTTGTCCATTCCGATCCCCCTTCCTTCGCTCTCGCTGCGAGTTTCGCCTCCTTTGAACTCCGTTCCCGAATGCCTCCATGCGTCCAGCACATCAGCTTTACTCTTTAAATAGGCGAAATGCTTCAACTTTACGACCAACCAAACAGACGATGAGGCGATTTTGCCAAATCACATGCTTATCAGTCTTTTTCACATGCTGTTAATTACTCGATGAATTTGGAATGGAAAAGAGACTTGCTTCTTCGATTACCTTTTTTTTTTTTTACATTTTTTTTTGTAATCAATCAATTGGGTCTCAGTCGGCGCACTGATTGTGCATGCCCCTCATGGCCGGGTCCTCACTTATCCATGTTTCCAGCCGGGTGCCAAATCGGAGAGTCGGGATTAGGGTTTCCAAAGGGTGTTAGATAATTGCATCTCGAATTTTCCGGTCACAATGATTTTAAGGACAAAGTCAAACTTGGAAGTGACTTGCGCTGGAGGGTGTAATCGTAATTCAACAAGAAACCGACGATTACAGGAATGTGGGTCGCTCCCCTCACATGGTCGGGTTACCTAAGGACACGATCGAATTCTTTTGCATAGATAGTTTGAAAATGTTCTAGGTTCACCAAACTTCCATTGACTGCCCATCAATCATTGAGGGATTTACAACTTTCCATGAGAAATTACTAATCAAATTACATGGGCAATTCATCATCATAAAAGTGGCCGTAATCATTACAAATCATAACAATCTTGTCAATATTTTCTCATCACGTCACTTTGGCACATGAGATTTTCTAGAGTCTGGTAGTTTTGGTCAATTTGCGCCTTCATTCAGCCCCGAGTGATATAATTATTAATTGTTATTTGGGCCAAAAAAAAAAACAGAGAGTGATACAATTATTATTTGGAGTGTGTCCAAGAATGGTGAACATGCCAGGCAGGGCAAAAGCAACATCTTGACTGAATCTTTCAGATCCGTGAACATTTTTACCTACTCCCAATTCCGGGATGGCCCATTCGGCTCAATATTGACTCAACCCACGAGATGAAAACCGCTGAGAATCATTCTAGCAGTGGTCGATTGCACACAGTTAATGCTGACATGAGATGTACGTGATGTTTTGGCAACTCGGGATGGAGCTGCTGCGCTAGGATTGACTGGAAAAGTAAATCCAGGAGACCCTCCCCATGAACGTGTTAGCGTAAGATGGAACGCTTCGTGCGATGCCAAATTCACCTTAGTAGAGTACGAAGAGTTCTCCAAAGGGACTAGCGAAATCCTGGTTTACAAAGGAGAGATCCGAAAGTAAGACTGGACAATGGGGAAGCCATTTTTCCAGAAGCAGCGAGAAGCCATACGGTAAATATTCTTGTAAGCTGCTGACTGTTTCTGTTGTAAGAAGGAAATGGATCTGTAGTTCTAACTTCTAAGCTTCTTATGGGCCTGAACAGTTGAACCTAAAGCTAGGCCTTAGTAATGCTTGTTGGGAACCAGAGTTACTAAAAAATTGTACTTCCATCCTGAATAATCAAAACAAGAGCACCATCGATTTACATTGTGTAGGGACAGGGAAGTGTACGAGGTAGAGATCCAAGCAATCAAGCTGAAGCTTCTTCAAGCTGTCCCTACAGGCCTCAATAACGTGGCCATTATCCGAGTTCCACAGCTGCACCGTCATAAAACCAATTTAATAGCACAAAAAGACAGGCGTCTCATGGTCTAGATTTAAGTAGTCCTAGAAAACCAACCTCAGTAGTGGTGAATACTTCCTCCCGCTTGACAAGTCCGCACCCAAAGGGTTTTGCAAGCGCCTCCCCGATCTCTGGTTCGTTCTTGTGCTTAGCTGTAGAAGAAATAGGTTATAAGAACTCCGCACATGTCTAATATGTCACCTGGGAATGTGGGGATAAAAACTAAGCATAATGAGTTTAAAACGACTACTATTTTCATGTTCACATACATCATCATGTATATATTGAATGTAGCCGCCTGGGAGGACATAATGAGCAGTGGAGAGAAATATACCGCGCAATCGAAATGGCACTAACTGACATCAATGGCCTAGAAGAGCAGGCCCTCAACGTCCTTCCCTTCCAAGCAGAAGAAGCCGAGGACCACTGTGGGCACGGAGAGGCCACTGGCAGTGGGAAGCCTTTGCTGAGAGTCGGTTTCACGTGTGTTATTCTTCTTCTTCTTCTTCTTCTTCTTCAACAACAACAACTACAGTGAATTTTGTGTTTCCTTGTGTTGTTGCAATGAATTCGTGAACGTTCAACTCTATTTTTAGGATAAACAACGGGCACTCCCAATTCACAACCACCAGATGAATTTCCACACTTCAAATATATTCCTTCTTTTTTATTGAAGATATTGTGTCAAGTTTTACACTATGGTTGGGCTGAACGCACATGTTCATAGTCAAACTTCATTATATGCTCGACCTCAGATTTTGTTGCATAAGATGTGCATTTCAATGCACCGCATGCTTATCGTGTTGAATGCATTATCTTAGGAAATATAACATTTGACAAGAACATCATAGTTGTCAACTAAGGTTAATCGAGATCTTCAGGACTTTAGCGTACTTGGTTGACATATCACATATCAAGATATTCTTTAATCATTGATTTCCAAATTAGTTCTTCTCAAGCGGGCGAGTTATTCTCCCTCTATCTTCTTCAGCTTGTGAATTTGAATAACACTTCCATGACTTCCATCCCTTGCCCACCTTGTACTTCTATTATCTTCATACTCCTTCCTTCGTCTTATCTTTCTTTTTTTTTTTTAATTAATTATCACTTTCAACCGATTTGGATTGGCTCATATGTAGATTAATTAGAGCTCATATAATTTGTGTAAACAGGTGGCAAATAGGGGCATGTTGACTTAGCATAGGTACTAGTTCTAACCAAACTTGATGGTTGTATCATTGTTGGTTAAAAAGTTAATTACGATGGATTGAAACTTTTCTATTACTTAGACACATATTATATTCATAGACTAAGTTTCGATTAATGAATATCTCGCTGATTATGTTCGAAACTAATTCATCATCAGTGGGTAGTAGATAGAAGAAACATAAACATTGCTTACAGGCAAATAGATTAATTATGTCGATAGCAATACAATCTGATATCCAATAACAGATAACTTCTACACGTTATATATAGAGAGAAACCGATCAATCTGAAGCCGGGTTGTCTTCCTCTTGCAGATGTCCTCTCAGCTTCCCTCGCTGGATTCCTCACTCAGCAGTGGCTCGCAGTGTCACGGATCCATTTCAACACGACACTCATTCGATAGAGTTTCTATTATCACACCCCCCGGTGTTCCAGATGCACTTATTCTTGACTCCTTAGAACTACATACATGCGTAGTAAACGGTGCAATAGATGCAAAGTAGCTTCAGCAAATCCCATATTATGAATGTTCCAGAGCAAGAAGAGCCCCCCATCCAATAAGACTCAGCACTCATGCATATATGTCGACTCCCCAGAACTTCCCGGGCTGATTCGTCCTGTAGTTCTTGTCCATGGTTTTCATCAGTTCCATATCCTCTTCCGCCAAGTCGAAGTCGAGAGCATGGAAGTTCTCCTCCAACCTCTCGTGCTTTGAGGTCTTGGGTATGACCACCGTATTCCGTTGCATGCCCCATCGAAGAACGATCTGAGCCACAGTCTTGTCGTATTTCTTCGCCAAGCCCTAATTTTCACGAAAGACATATTTACTTAGACCTGTTTGATAATTGATCGACCTCGCGTATTTTGGGAACTTGTATGCCAAGATTAGACTTAGTTTGGCGAGCAAAGGTAAAGAGTGGCCTCTTGTTGTCTTTGTCGAAAAGGGTAAGATGTGCTCTTAGCCACATGGACTGGAAGTATATACTTACTTTCAGGACTGGATCATCCAAACATGAGATTGACCCAAACAGCTCGGTGTTGGCAGTGGCACCTCCCAGAGGGGTGTGGGCCACGACTTGCACACCATGTTTCTGGCAGAACTTGACGAGAGAGTCCCGCTGGAAGTAGGGGTGCAGCTCAAGCTGGTTCACAGCCGGCTTTATCTTGGAGTAAGCTAAGCAGTCCCTTGTTAGGAGGAGGCTATAGTTGCTGCAGTTATCAGCAAATTAGAATTAGAGTCCGAACGTCCAATTTAGATATTAAGTTTAGGAGGGGTTTTTTTCTTTTATAAGATTGACCAAGATAACTATAGTTCGGTCAAAGATGTAAAGATCGGGGGCCCATTCTGTTTCCTTTTCCAAATTGGTCACAAGTTGAAACAGTACCTGATGCCAATGCTGCGAACTAAGCCCATGGAGACGAGAGCTTCCATAGAACGCCAGACACTTTCCAAGGTTATGGTCGTGTTAATGTCCAGCACTCCATCCTTCTGAACACTGGCCACTGCTCCCACTCCTATTATGCAAGATGACGGTAAAACATTAGAAGTTCCAATAGTGACTCAGAGGATAATCCTCAGGCAAGTAAAATGGAACGTGTAGTTCAATTCGACCCCGGCAGAGAGACTCTCCATCACCCATCAGTAGGAAAAAAGGAAAAGAAAAGAAATAATTCTTCGATTTTAGAACCCCCATGGGCCACACCCTTTTCGTCCTTTCCCATTTATTTTGATCCCTGTTGATAGGTTATTTTCATGGGTCCGGCTCGAAGTCCGTGGACTCAACGCAAGCAAACAAGGCATCTAAAAATTCAATACCATTAACATGAAAGTAAATATTAAAATTGTAATCATTCAGGATAATAATATTTTCAATGATATTCAACCAACTAAAGGCTAACTGTAGCACATGAATGTTATAACAAGAGGGATGGGGAGAAACATTATATGTACCAGTATGGGGTGTGGGGACAGGGAAGTGGACGAGGTAGAGGTCCAAGTAGTCAAGCTGGAGCTTATTCAAGCTGTCTTGGCATGCCTCGATTACATGGCCATGATCCGAGTTCCACAGCTGCACCGGCGTAAAATTGTTCAAATAACATGATAAAACAAGCCTCTCATGATTCTAGGTTTCACTAGCTAGTCCCGAGAAACCGACCTTGGTTGTGATGAATACTTCCTCGCGCTTGACAAGTCCAAGGCGGAACGCTTTTGCCAGCGCCGCCCCGACCTCCGCTTCGTTCTTGTACTTAGCTGCAGAAGGAACAGGTCATGAGAAAGAGGCGGACATGTGCAAGGTGTCACCTCGGAAAGTGGGACGATAACGAAGTACAACGAGCTCAAGACGACCACTACTTTCATGTTCACATCCATCATCATATATTGAACGCGGATACCTAGGGGAGGGTACAGTGGGCCGAGGAGATAAATATAAACGCGTACCAGCACAGTCGAAATGACGATAGCCGATGTCGATGGCCTTGAAGAGCAGGTCCTCGACATCCCTGCCTTCCATGCGAAAGAAGCCGAGGCCAATTGTCGGCATGGAGCAGCCACTGTTCAGGGTGATGGAGCTGGAGAAGCCACCGTTCATTGCCAGCGGCATTGAGTAGCCATTCTGGAGAGTCGGTGCCATGTGTATGCTATTCTTCTTCCTCAACAAGAACAATGGCTACTCGGGTTTCGCTGTGCTGTTGCCATGAATGCTGGAGCCTTCAACTCTATTTATAGGACAAAGCATGGGCCCACCCAATTCACAACCACCAGTTTTGCGATGTTAATTACAAGGTGATACTATCCATCGTCCCCCGGGAGGGGAAGAGAATGCGGTATCCAACTAACCTATGGACTTCGATCCTCTAGCAAGTGTAAATGTTTGGTGATATGCCAATGCAACTTTAAATAGGATAACATGTCTAGAGATAGATCAGTCATAACCCAATAACTTATGAGCACTCACACAAAAAATGAATATATATACATATTTGGTTATGCATTTGGCTATTTTACTTGTAAAATAATAACTTCGGAATATTTCAAACTTTCTGTATGCATTATATTTACAAGGTGAGGGAATAAGATGTTCCCAGTAGTGGGGGTGGGGTAAATTTGTCTTCTGGTAGAGAGAGGGTCAGCCAAGTCCGTTGATCTTGCACACGTGGCAGCCGGTTAGGGGGGTACGTGGCTCTTGAAATGATTGGCATCGCAAGATGTCAGATTGAGCTCTATCGCCCTCGAACGCCCCCTCCATTTTTACCACCTCCTGGTTCCCATCCCAATACCGGATTGAATCGAGATTAGTCGCATCCACCGTCGGATACAGGAGTTGTACATTCGGTCCAAAGTTAGATGCGAATTCTACCTTATTTTAGGTGTGAAAATGGGGGTCATCTTCAGTTTAGTTTTCTTTTTTGGTTTTTATGTTTTTTTTTTTTAATTTACGGGTAGCAATAATCTCCTTGTCGGGTCGCGACACATTCCGGGTAATCACTCTGTGGATGAGATGTAATGGAAGAGTAGTGCTATGAGGACCTCACATGCCTGCTCCATTTGTCCTATTATAGGCGAATTTGCTAATTTACCCTCCATCTTCCTCGTGTCCCCTGCTTGGCGGAGTTCAAGTTTTATATTCTCACATCTTCTTTCAATAATTTAAATTTTCTTTTGTTAGGCGCATATTATTCAGCAATACACATCTTGAGAAACCCACTTAAACACGCGCAGCAAGAATTGTCACTCTAAAATAGGATTGACTAGTACTCATTCATAGACGAAGGAGAACAGTAACTGAATGTTATGCATCTTTCCTACTGTTCCTCATAAACCCATACTATATGCTTGATAAATAAGATGGAATGGCATCCAATCGAATGGAATGGACTTTCTATTCTATATTTTGATATTATTATAATATTGATAATTAATATATTCATCCTATTAAAAAGAATTTTATACTAAAATTAATAGAATGATCATTTTCCATCACTTTTATCAAATTTCCATCTATTTATTGAACTCATTTCATTTCATCCCATATCCCCATTAATTCCTAGCAAATATAACGATAAATCTCTCGTCTATATGATGGAAAGAAAAGAGGTATTCTAATGATGATATAATCTGTTTATGGATGTACGCTCAAGTTCCAATGACATAATCGAACAGCGTGATCAATGGGCCTGCCAAGAGTACGGTGCAATGCATCGCATGTCTCAATATCAGATATCCGCACGATATGGTTCATCACCACTCCTACCCTATCCGCATGGTTGTCTAATTTACAAATATTTTTCCTCGGATATGTTTTTTTTTTTGTGAGCAGCTAAATTATATATATTTTTTAAATATGTAAAGGGAGGAATGGGTGTCCTTAAGGTTGCCTAGTGCTTGATATGCAATTCTCAAATGGTGCTATTTATTCTTGCCATCTCTTGTAGTATCTCTAAAAGAAATGAATAAGAACGCCAGCAGAATCTTACATATTTCTGATGAACTGAATGACCGGCGTTTAATATTATCCATGTTAGCATAGTATCATTAATGATATGATGGTTCATGCGCGAAGAGCACATTTCCATTAGGGAAAAAAAAAGAGAATATAAGAACTCATTATCATTAAATTGTATAAAAGTAAATTTTGAATAATAAAATTACCACTTTTAACGGTTCTTAGGCTATTTTTTCGGTGGCAAAATGGGGTGAAAGCCCAATAAAAACTAAAGAAAATTTACATAAGACATAAATCCAACTATGTTAGTAAAATTAAAGAGGCACGCTCATAATAAAATAATTAAGTTTTACTAATTAAAATTAACTTTAAAACTAAGATTTTAATAAATAATAATTACACTTCATATTTGATGGACTTTACTACTCCAAATAATTTAACAACTAGATGAAAATAAATTATTACTTACATAATATGTAAGTACAATATACCCAAAATATAGGGAAAAATCACATATATACATTTATAATTTATACAACTTATGGGGGGAAAACGTGAATGTAAAATTGACTGTAAACAATGGTAGAAAGGTAAATACGATATTCAGGTCAAATTATGACCAAATTAAGTAAAAAAAAAAAAAGTAAAAAGGACTTGATTGAAATGAATTTACTAACGATTCTCTCCGCCTACCAATGAAGCCCATATTAAAATTAAAGATTAATCATGATATAATTAAAAATTTTAAATTAAAATATAATATTTCATCAGAAAAATAAAACTACAACAAAATAAATTTGATACAATCACATAACTTCTCAATACAAAATTATTCTTTTTTATGTTCCTCATTATTTTTATTTGTCATTTATATGTACTATTAATTATTCATCTTAACTGATTTCTATTTAAACTGAAATAATTTAATAAAAGATAAACCTCTTTTCATATAATTTTTTTAATTTATAAAACTTCAACTTAATGTTATATTATTTCTGCATTTTCTTGACTTTCTTACCGTTAAATATATATATATATATATATATATAGTGTTTGTCAGTTGGAAGACCGTGCGGTGCACATAGACCCGAAGGGCTATTTTCGATGCTTCCACCTTAGAAAATAAGTCATTGTCGTACTATTTAATATTAATTATTCTTCTCATTAAAATCAGCTTTTTTTTAATCCATAGCGTACTTCCGAGTTACGTAAGGGAATTCCATTGATTTATGTCATTTATTTTCTTTTTTTTTCCTCAGAATATTTGATGGTATTTAGAAGTTGTGGATTGGAGTTGCGGTGGATGGGTCCCTCACCTGGAGGATTTAATTAGTGCCATGTAGCTTCCCACCACGTGGCAAGCGTGACGGGGGCAACCATAATTCGCCGAGTAATCTATGTTTGATGTGTACAAATAAAACTGTAAATTTTATCGATAAAGGGAAATAATTTGATGAATAAATTGAAATATCTGTTATAAATAAAAATTTTAATAGTAAGAATGGAGTTTACAATTTTTGAAATTTTCAGAGTGGACAGCGTCAGCTGTAGCCGTCTTTTTCATGATTAATAGTAAATCATCTTCTCATTAAATTTACATAAACATAATTCATCCCGCTTATTCTATACTTCCAAATAAAGAAGATCAATATATATGTGTGTAAATATTTTTAAATATGTATATTCAATTAATTATAAACTTATAAGTAATTATATTTATTTCATATAAAAAAATTAAATTAATAAGTGGTTGTATATAATTTTTTCATAAAATTATATACTATTATCTATAATATCCTTTTTTTATTATTTCCAAAAGGTTGCAGACCTTGACGGCCCGTTCATTCCCTTTTTATTTTCATTTTTTTTTTATTTTACACCCTCCAAAATAAAATTTAAAACGGCATGTCCTAATTATAATTTTAGTGAAATTGGCTTCGAGTATAACCACTCAACGGTGTGAATTTTATATTAAGGGAAGCGGAGGGAATTTAAAGATATTTATTGAATAATTTGGTGATTAGACAATAAAATTTTTTGATACGAACACAATAGTGATGTAATTTAAGCTTTAGAACAAAAATAAAATAGAAGTTCCTAGGCCACATATATTACATGTGGGCTAGAACTTATAATAATTATTATAATAGGATAATGTGTGATTCTACCACAATCACGCGTCAAATCACAATATGTAAAATTTTATAGTATTAAATATTATAATGATTGCATTTGGAATGTACTTAATTGTTAGATAGTAAAATATTATTGAACGAATTCAATTCGAACAAGTTCGTTTTAACATGAAAAAACCTCTTAATAATGGTTATTTTCCACTCAAAAAACGTCAAACCCGAGACTTTGAGGGGAAAAAATGATACACTCAACCAGTTTAATGGAGTTTATCTTATTGTTTAGACAAGCTTTTTTATAGTTGGCTGATGGAGACCCCAAGAGGACAACTTGTGTTACGTTGCTCACCGATATCTTATTATTCGTGAATACGACTCGTTATTCAATATTATCTTGACCCGTTGAAGATGTCTAGTCACATTGTGTGGATATCTCGAGCTGTTGTCGAGTGGTAAATTTACTGGTCTTACGGTCATAAGATGTGATGAGAGTTAGTAGTTCATATGAGCAAGTTTTAACTGTAGTACTACTGCAACGGCTTTAGGTTCGTAGGAAGCACTCACCTTGTGAAGATTAGTCCCGACATGTCGACTGGGTATGTTCGACAAAGCTCGTGCTCTATAGGCTAAAAAAAGGAGAGGTGTTGATACTAATTTTAATAAAGTATAAAAAGATTTTGAAAATTATTATTATTATTATAAATTCTTTTTTATAATATTTATAATGGTAGATATTATAATAATTTATTTATTTATTTATTAAATAATATATTATATAATCTTTAAAATATATCATCAATTTTTGAATACTAATTTTAAATTTTAAATTTAATATATTATATATTATTAGATTATTGGAAACCCAGCAACCGTTCTTTGTAGACGCTTCTTCCTGTCCTTTTGTGAAACCGGAGCAATTATTTTTTGTCGTCGAAAAAAGAGAAGTACTCGTCGTGGAAGTACATTTTTACCCTTTATGATTGAGGGATCAGGAGGTTCTTGATTTTCATGTCTTGCCAATGCAGAATATATATATATATATATATAGATTCTTATTAATATTTTTTATACGGTCTCCATTAAAAAAACAAAAAAAAGAAATTGATGATTGGAATCGGTGGATGTTGTGTGGATAAAATTCCAACACTTTAAGGTAACAATTAACCTTCATCACACGAACACACACACACACACATATACATATGTGAAAAGAAAGCCTTCAAGAAACATATGGACAGTACTGAACAACAGACGTGCACAAGTTACAATCAATGTTTGATTGGTACGTGCACTTTAAGATAGCTGGGCACTGGCCAGGAGATGTGGTGCACATTCACCCATGTTGTCTTTTTCTGGGCCAAGGCCTAAGGATCACATGCCGTGCCCCCACGAGGGCGGAATTTTTTTAAAAATAAATTAATTCTTATTAAAAAAATTTAAATATTTATATTATAACTACTGTGAAATCAGAAAGACAAAATAAAAAAGAAGAAAAGAAAAGAAAATCGCAGTATAGCGATCTGATGTGAAGGAAAATTAACACATCTAATATCACCGTCCCAACAATGGTCTGCGAGCATTTCATGTCGCGGCGGAAAAGCAGTCAGCACCCGTTCAGTGTCTCACCAGTACTCACCATCAACGCCGCCCATTCAGAGCCTCATCAGGACAGCGATGAATGCAGCAGCCATCTCCGATTTCCCAATATCTCCCGACAATCAGGCCGTGAAAGCTCATGACCTTATGCCACGTGTCTCGCGATTATGTCAGTGAATTGACAGACGTCCGCCCGAATTTTTGCTCGGTTGGGCCCGATCTTCCTCTTCCTTTTGGGGACTTATGGTCCCTGTCGCCACGTTTCTTCGGGATTCACAACTCCGAAGCTAAATGTTTAAGAATCGAAATCCAAGGTTAATAAGTAGTTGTGCGATGATTAGCATCTTCCTTCCTTTCAAGTAGATATCGTCACGATAGATATCAAAGGAAACATTTTAATTGGATAAATTCAACGTTCCCAGTTAGAATCTATCTCCCATTATTCAATGTAATAATTCCTCCTTGACATAGTCGATCGAAATCCGTACTCAAACTAATCTAAACAATTCGCACACCATCAATCCGGCCGCTGACGAGCGAGGAACGGAGCATACATTTTGGATTAATTTTGAACTCAGCAGCGCATAACCCCTCGAGAACGGACGCAACCACGTATGCAACTGGATTTAGCCAAGGATACATCACCATATCACTGATGAATCATCCATCCCATGAATGGGGGTAAATCAATGGTCGGGCGAATTAGTCAAATGCGATCACATAACATTAATAGAACGAATAAAAAATGAGAAAAAAAATTATATGCATAATGAACCGAGCAAATCAGCAATGGAGATGCTGAACTGGATCCGGCCGGCAACGACAGAGACATGACAATGGGACAAATCAGTGACAACGGCTCAAAGCCGAACGGATGACGACAGGAACGAAAACAAAACGGATCAGCGACAGAAACGAAAAAGGCGAGACAGATCAGCGACGAGAACAAAAAAATAACATAACAGATCGGCGACAGAAACAAAAAAAATGGAAGCAAAATAGAACAGAGATGCAGAGATGAGAGGTTATACCAGCAGCTTTAAATCAACCCACAGTGATGGAGGGACGAGCTGGAGCGTAACGGAGAGAGCAGGAGCGACAACAGACGAGCAGAGCAGGGGCAGAGCGAGCTGAGCACAGCAGCGGGAGAACGGCAGCAGGGAGAGCAACGGCGGGAGAACGGCAACAGAGGAGCTGCAGAAGCAGCAGCAGAGCAGCGTCAGAACAATGGCGGCAGAGCAGCGGAAGGGCTGCAGTGCGGAACGGAAAGCGACAGCAGAACAGCAACAGAGGAGCAGTAGACGAACAGAGCGAGAGGGCTGCAGCAGCAGCGGTCGACGGGAGAGGAAGCTGCAGCAAAGGCGGCGGGGGCGGGCGACCTGCAGAAGCTACGGGAGGAGAAGGAGCTGCCAAATGGAGGAGGTCAAGCAAGAGGACGCAGAGAAGACTGCTGAACGGAGGAGGCCGAGCTGAGGGAGGTTGGAAGAGCCATTTCCTCTCCGTACTCCTTCAGCCTTCAGAAAGAACCCGCAGCTTCTCTGATCTCGTTAGGGTTTTTCCTCCTTCCCACTCTCTTTTTCTTTTTTCTTTTTCTATTGGAAAGGAACCCCACAATTGGCATGTGTATCCCTCTCCTTTTTTTCTTTTCTTTTCTTTTCTTTTTCCATTTGAATGATTTTTCAGACAAGTTTATCATGTTTTGAACCCTGTAGAAGGAGAAATTCACGAAATGCTCCTTGAGTTTGTAGAATTTGTGTTTTCGGCCTAAGCTACCCCAACCATGTCTGAAGGCCGAAGCCGCTTCCTTTTTGCTTAAAACTGGATTGACTCTAAACTGGTCATACTTGTGAAGTATTTTTTTTTCCCCTTAATCTACTGAGTTGGGAGCCAAACAACATCAGCCTGGCTCAAAATCAACGTTCTCATAAATAGTTACGAGTTTTTTTTCCCGAAACGTGTCAAAACACAGTTACTATTTACAGTGTGAATAGTTTACATTCAAAAAATTGTATCTAATCCTTCGATATGAATTATGAGGCCTAAAAGGTGCCAAATGAAAGCTAACTCAATATTCTTCGTGACGCATCTAAGTTTGTAACGTTCTTTATAGCTAGCAAAGAGTGGTACAGCACCAAAAAATTGTGTCTAGACCGGTGTTTTTAAACCACCTGATTTTTCGGGTCGTGCTGACACGATATAGCCAGAAAAAAATCATGCCAACCCGGAAGCACAAAAAAATTATAATAAGTAGAAAATTATAAGAAAATTTTTAAAAAGTGATTAATTATACACATATAATTATATTTTATTAGTTATTTAATTATTTTATTTAAATTAATATAAAATTTATATTAATCGGTCAATTATATAATAAAAAAATTTATTTTAAAATATAAATTATTTAAATTTATTTTAAAAAATAATTATTTACATAATTCGTGTAGGTCTAGGTTACCCGAATCACGAAAATTTCATTCCCAAGATAGCATTTTTGGACCTCCCGATTTTTCGTGCCGTACCAACCCAAATTACTAGCTGTAAAGTTAGGACTAAGTTAACCTGGTCAAATTTTCGTTGAAAATTTAAAACTCTCACGGATTAACAAAACTAATTTGCTATTGGATTGACCTCAAAGTCCCGATCCTCCTGGGACGTGGCCAAAGGGAAGAGGAAGATCGGTTCCGGCTGAATTTGACTCCACGCACTCCGGGAAGAAGCATCCGTGAGAAAAACTTCGGTTCACTCTCCCTTTGTCGTTTTACATGGGAAAAAAAGGGGACCTGCATGAGGCCCATCCTTCGGTGACTGCACAATAATATCATTGCATTCCCATTCACTGGATACTGATGGGAATGGTTCGTATTGCCCTATCGACTCGGGGATGGCCCGGGCATATCTTAGACCTTATCGAGTCTCCTCGAGTCAATACAGGAGAATATCCACGGAACTATTCCTGTTGGAAGTCCTTGATTGGGGTCCCGAGACATCTTTGCTCGAATGACCTCAACCAAACATTACCACGGCGAGTTGCATTCGCAATACCATCAGCTTCGGGATGGATATATACGAAATGCTCTGCCGTGCTTAATCTGGTACATGCTTAACTATAGCAAAGGTGCTGTTATAGACGCACATAGCGTAAAATGTTGACAGCAATACAATTTGATATCCGCTGAGAATAAATTCATCCACATTACATCTCGAGAAAACCGATCCATCTGAAGCCAGGTTATCTTCCATTTGTAGAAGTCCTGTCAGTGTCCCTTGCTGGATTCCTTCCTCGACGGTCACTTGTTGTGTCGTGAATCCATTTCAACCAAGCTCTTATTCGATCAACTTTCTACTATTGCTCTCTGCAATCTACAGGATATGTTGTTATAGTTTGTTGACTCTTAAGAACTGCTACTGCATATGTAGTAAAAGATGCAGTTGAATATTTAGTTGGCCCTTTCGTTAGTTAGTGGAGACCCGAAAAGGACAACTTGATAGGTCATGGGATGTCTCGTTGCTATTGATGAATACCATCTCTTATTTAATATTATTTCATCTCGAGAAAAAGAGAGTTTAAAATGATAATATTTTTTTTAATTTTAAATTCAAAATATTATATATGTGACATTTATTTCTCTTTTTAAATTAATTTTTACACTTATAGTTTCCCACATAATAATAATAATAATAATAATAATAATAAATATTCTCTCGGCCCATCGCGACTGTCCAATCACAACATGGGGATATCAAGATTCGAGCTGTGGTTAAAAAGGGAGATCTACTATTTATATATAGTTGGCAAGATTTACCGGCAATTGAACCGTTTTAGAGTCGTAGGAAGCGCCACGGGGCGGGGGAAACTGGCGCCTGAACGAGCATCAATCTCAACATGTTAGTCGATCGACGTAGTTCGGCTGGCAACGCTTGTGCTCTATAGGCTTGCCGGTTTAGACATATTTACTCGAATTCTAGCACCGGCCGATCGTGCACAGCTACTGCTGACATGGGACGTACGTGATGTATTGGCGACTCGGGATGGAGCTGCTGCGCCTTGGATTGACTGGAAAAGAAAATCCAGGAGACCTTCCCCATGAGCGTGTTAGCGTAAGATGAAACGCTTCGTGCGATGCCGAAAAGCCATACTGTCAATATTCTTGTAAGCTGATGACTGTTTCTGTTGTAAGACGGAAATGGATCTGTCCTTCTAAGGTTCTTATGGGCCTGAACAGTTGAACCTAAAGCTAGGCCTTAGTAATAATGCTTGTTTCCATCCTGAATAATCAAAACAAGAGCACCATCGATTTGCGTTGTGGGGGAAATAAGGGATACACAAGTGGGATCGTCGCAAATTCAAAAACTATTCGAGGAATCGTTGCACCTCTTTCCACTTATTTACTAGTATCTTGTGGGGGCACAAGCCATGGAAGTTTGCCAAGGTGACCGGAGGCCATCAAGATGCACGACAGCTTTTCGCTTTCGGAGGTCTGTAAATGCTCTGCTCGGCTTTGGTACATAGCATACATGTTGCTATACAAAAGAAGAATGTCCATACACCACATGCAAATAGCATAACCATGTTGATAGCAATACAATTTAATATTTCCTGATGATAAATTCTTCCACGTTATATCTTGAAAAAATCAATCTGTCTAAAGCCAAGTCGTCTTCCTTTAGGAAGATGTCCTGTCGATTATTCCCCCTTTTTTACTGAAGATATTGTGTTAAAAAATACTATAGTTGATAATCAAATAATATATGTCAACTAGGTTAGTTGATAACTTTAGGATTTTATTGGATTTGAGTGAGATGTCATTAAGATATTATGTAATCCTTAATTTTGTCATTAGGTCTTCTCTAGAACCTATAAAGAAGCAAGACATCTGTGTGTTTTCTTGAGTTTGCATATATAAATAATATTCACGCAATTTTGGTATCTGGACCGCTACACATATACTTCTATTATCTTTACTCTCTTTAGCTTGTTTTTTTCTTATTTTAAAATTTTATTGCGGTATCAAAATGCAAGTTTGATGCATCTTACATGCAAAAATCCCCTAATTAACCATTTTTACTTAATGGACCTCCAAACTAATGCAATCCACTCATAAATGGAGTATTCAATAACAAAATAATAATAAATTATCTTTCCGAGTAAACAGATACACGACCCTCAAATTCCGTGGCATCATAACAGGATAATCAAGCCATTCAAGGGAAGATAAAGATGGAATTCAGAATATTCATCTTAACCCCGGCCTCTAAAACCAAACAAGAAAAGACTGAAACCAATCTATTAGACTAATGATGGAAAGGAACCTCCGGTCAACATTGATTCTCGATCTCTAAAGTTAGAATTATTAACTCAACTTGCACATTATGGTTGGGCTGAAGGCGCACATGTTCATGTTCAAACTTGATTAGATGCTCAACCTCATATTTTTGTAGAACAAGATGTGCTTTTCATTGCACCGCACGCTTATCTTAAGGGAAGTGTTGCCTACATTACCTTAGAAAATATAATATTTGACAAGAACATCATATTTGTCAATTAGGTTAATTGAGATCTTCATGATTTTATTGTATTTGGTTGACAAATCACATATTAAGACATTCTGTAATCATTCATTTCCAAATTGGCTTTTCTCTTGATGCTGCAAGTAGGCGAGTTCTCCCTCTATTATCTTACGGCCGATTCTCATCCATAGATTAAGATGACAACTCACGCGCAAGTGTTGGTATTTTGGGAGTACATGTGGCTATTTTGTTTCTAAATGATAATTACGTAACAGAGAAACAAAATTCTTCTAAATTATAATTTCTTGATTGAACAAACTTCATAATATTTTAAATAATTATATGCATTATATTCAAATGATAAATAATAATAATAATAATAATAATAATAATCTTAGCGAGGGGGTTAAATTTCTCTTTTCATAGAGAAACGGCAATGAAGACCACCATTGATTTTTTTATATATATATTATCAGATTTATTTTATTTTCTATGTCCTCCGCAGCACCACCACCCCCCCCCCCCGACCACTCAAATCTTGACTGTATCTGGAATTTCTGGAATTATGTTACACGTCCAAGTTACAGATGCGCATCCTATCCCTAGTTTGTACGGAGGAGGTCGCGAGACCTGATGCCGTAATACGAAGGGTCGTCAACTTCGTTTCTGCTGATGCTATGGAGTAATATAATCTGGATGCATGGATCCTCTTCTGCTCTTCTAGTCTTCCGTTATTTTCTTCTTCGTTGACCCCTCCACTATTTTCTTAGGACTGGTTTTGTTGGCCTGAATGATTCGTTGCCTCCCTTATGATTGACGACATTGGAAAAAAGCACCAGCTGCATGCATCCCGGCCAAGTCGGGCTGGTGCTGGCAAGTTATGGTGAGTTTATGGCGCATTCCAATTGCTTAAAGGTTTCCCTCACGCTGTCCTGCTCATCGGGGGCTTTCTCTTGCTGCTGCAATTCCTAGTCGATCCCTCATGATCAGTGCTGGCTTTCTGTCCTAGGAAGGAGATGGATTTGTAGTTTCCAACTTCTAAGGCTCTTATGGGCCTCAACAGTCGAGCCTAAAGCAAGGCCCTTGCAATGCTTGTTGGGAACCGAAGTTACTGAGCAATTGTGCTTCCATCATGAATAATTAATACAAGAGCGCTGCCGATTTGCACTGAGGGGGGATAAGAGGATCGATACACTGGTGTGATGGTATCGTCGCAAACTTGGAAAAGAAAACTCGAGGAATCATTGTGCTATCTTTACATTTATTTACTTGCATCTTTCAGCGCAAATGTCATGGAAGTTCGCTAAGGTGACTGGGGTTCGTCACGCTGCACAACAGATTTTCACCTTCAGGGGTCTGTAATAGTTATGCATTTGGCTTTGATACATAGCACAGATGGTTGTTCTAGAATAGAAGAACGTTGACACACCAAAAGCAAATAGATTAATTATGTTTATAGCAATATAATCTGATATCCAGTAAGAGATAACTTCTACACGTTACATATAGAGAGAAACCGATCAATCTGAAGCTGGGTTGTCTTCCTCTTGCAGATGTCCTGTCAGCTTCCCTCGCTGGATTCCTTCCTCAGCAGTGGCTCGCAGTGTCATGGATCCATTTCAACAAGACACTCATTCGATAGAGTTTCTATTATCGCACCCCCCCCTGTGTTCCGGATGCACTTATTCTTGACTCCTTAGAACTACATACATGCGTAGTAAACGGTGCAATAGATGCAAAGTAGCTTCAGCAAATCCCATATAATGAATGTTCCAGAGCAACAAGAGCCTCCCATCCAATAAGACTCAGCACTCATGCATATATGTCGACTCCCCAGAACTTCCCGGGCTGATTCGTCCTGTAGTTCTTGTCCATGGTTTTCATCAGTTCCATATCCTCCTCTGCCAAGTCGAAGTCGAGAGCATGGAAGTTCTCCTCCAACCTCTCGTGCTTTGAGGTCTTGGGTATGACCACCGTATTCCGCTGTATGCCCCATCGAAGAACGATCTGAGCCACAGTCTTGTCGTATTTCTTCGCCAAGCCCTAATTTTCACGAAAGACATATTTACTCAGACCTGTTTGATAATTGATCGACCTCGTGTATTTTGGGAACTTGTATGCCAAGATTAGACTTTGTTTGGCGAGCAAAGGTAAAGTGTGCCCTCTTGTTGGCTTTGTCGAAAAGGGTAAGATGTGCTCTTAGCCACATGGACTGGAAGTACATACTTACTTTCAGGACCGGATCATCCAAACATGAGATTGACCCAAACAGCTCGGTGTTGGCAGTGGCACCTCCCAGAGGGGTGTGGGCCACGACTTGGACACCATGTTTCTGGCAGAACTTGACGAGAGAGTCCCGCTGGAAGTAGGGGTGCAGCTCAATCTGGTTCACAGCCGGCTTTATCATGGAGTAAGCTAAGCAGTCCCTTGTTAGGAGGAGGCTATAGTTGCTGCAGTTATCGGCAAATTACAATTAGAGTCCGAACGTCCAATTTAGGCATCAAGTGTAGGAGGGGTTTTTTTCTTTCATAAGATCGACCAAGATAACTATAGTTCGGTCAAAGATGTAAAGAGGGGACCCATTGTGTTTCCTTTTCCAAATTGGTCACAAGTTGAAACAGTACCTGACGCCAATGCTGCGAACCAAGCCCATGGAGACGAGAGCTTCCATAGAACGCCAGACACTTTCCAAGGTTATGGTCGTGTTAATGTCCAGCACTCCATCCTTCTGCACGCTGGCCACTGCTCCCACTCCTATGATGAAAGATGACAGTAAAACATTAGAAGTTCCAATAGTGACTCAGAGGATAATCCTCAGGAAAGTAAAATGGAACGTGTAGTTCAATTCGACCCCGGCAGAGAGACTCTCCATCACCCATCAGTAGGAAAAAAGGAAAAGAAAAGAAATAATTCTTCGATTTTAGAACCCCCATGGGCCACACCCTTTTCGTCCTTTCCCATTTATTTTGATCCCTGTTGATAGGTTATTTTCATGGGTCCGGCTCGAAGTCCGTGGACTCAACGCAAGCAAACAAGGCATCTAAAAATTCAATACCATTAACATGAAAGTAAATATTAAAATTTTAATCATTCAGGATAATAATATTTTCAATGATATTCAACCAACTAAAGGCTAACTGTAGCACATGAATGTTATAACAAGAGGGATGGGGAGAAACATTATATGTACCAGTATGGGGTGTGGGGACAGGGAAGTGGACGAGGTAGAGGTCCAAGTAGTCAAGCTGGAGCTTATTCAAGCTGTCTTGGCATGCCTCGATTACATGGCCATGATCCGAGTTCCACAGCTGCACCGGCGTAAAATTGTTCAAATAACATGATAAAACAAGCCTCTCATGATTCTAGGTTTCACTAGCTAGTCCCGAGAAACCGACCTTGGTTGTGATGAATACTTCCTCGCGCTTGACAAGTCCAAGGCGGAACGCTTTTGCCAGCGCCGCCCCGACCTCCGCTTCGTTCTTGTACTTAGCTGCAGAAGGAACAGGTCATGAGAAAGAGGCGGACATGTGCAAGGTGTCACCTCGGAAAGTGGGACGATAACGAAGTACAACGAGCTCAAGACGACCACTACTTTCTTGTTCACATCCATCATCATATATTGAACGCGGATACCTAGGGGAGGGTACAGTGGGCCGAGGAGATAAATATAAACGCGTACCAGCACAGTCGAAATGACGATAGCCGATGTCGATGGCCTTGAAGAGCAGGTCCTCGACATCCCTGCCTTCCATGCGAAAGAAGCCGAGGCCAATCGTCGGCATGGAGAAGCCACTGTTCAGGGTGATGGAGCTGGAGAAGCCACCGTTCATTGCCAGCGGCATTGAGTAGCCATTCTGGAGAGTCGGTGCCATGTGTATGCTATTCTTCTTCCTCAACAAGAACAATGGCTACTCGTGTTTCGCTGTGCTGTTGCCATGAATGCTGGAACCTTCAACTCTATTTATAGGACAAAGCATGGGCCCACCCAATTCACAACCACCAGTTCTGCGATGTTAATTAAATTAGTTAACATCTTTACGATTTAAATATAATCAGTATATTTTAAAAAATTATCGGTAGTTATCTTGAGCTTGGATATGACTCCATGTATTGTGACAAACTCAATTCGTAGTTTAAGGTGTTTTATTTCTCTACGGGCTTACTCGAACCTTATCGGTCGGATCTGGCAATTTCCCGGTAGAGCTTCCCTTTTATGGAATAATCTTCATATCATAGTTCAATCCGATTCATACATAGATCACTGATTAGAGCTCATAGATTTTTGTGAGCAAGTGGCACATAGAGGAGGTATATTGACTTACTTTAGGTGCAAGCCCAACCAAACTTGATGGTGGCATTATTGATTTAAAAATAAAGTAAATTACCCCTACGCTATCACACCTTCATAGGATCGGAGGTTGAAATTTTCTATGGCCTTGAAACGTATGATACGCATTGACTAACTTTTGAATCCTAAATACCTTCATGGTTATACTCAAGGCACGACTGAATCGAACATATTGTATTTCTAGGTTAGTTGCATTCACCGTCGATTACAAGAGTTGTACATCTTGTCCAAAGGTGGATACGAATTCTACCTTAGTTTAGGTGTAAAAATAGGGATCATCTTCAGTTTTGTTTTTGGGTTTTTTTAAACGGGCAGCAATAATCTCCTTGTCGGGTCGCGACACATTCCGGGTAATCACTTTGTGGATGAGATGGAATGGAAGAGTTATGCTACGAGGGCCTCACATGCCCGCTCCATTTGTCCTATTATAGGCGAATTTGCTATTTTACCCTCCATCTTCCTTGTGTCCTCTGCTTGGCGGAGTTCAAGTTTTTGTCGAACTCCACATATAAAAACAAAAACAGAAAAAAAAGTCTAAATTTATATTTCCTTTTATATCATATTAAATTAAATACTATAATATTATATTCTCACATATTTCTTTCAATAATTTTTTGTTAGTCGCATGATATCGAGCGGTATATACAGTGCCAAATAAGCAGAAATAATCAAAGTTGTATTTATATTTTTTTTAAGATAATATCGGTTTAGATTGTTCCTATTTGTCGGATAAACATAATTTATCAAGATAAATTTGTTGAAATAATTCGACATATCTTTTTATTGTTAAAACAATTATTCTATATGAGTTTTGTCTTAGTAAAATAACCAAACTCAAATTAGATTAGTTAGTTTCAGTTAAGTTTTGTATACTAGTGATTTATAAATAATAATAATAATAATATTATGCAATTTCTTATCATAAAAACAGTGAATATAAATTCCTCTTCATGAAGAAGGGCAGAAATGTAACTACACAAACAAAATGTTTAGTTGAAAACTACAGCTAAATTAAATAAAATCGATCTGATTAAAACAAATTTACTAAGATACTCCACCTGCCATATGCACACATAATTA
The DNA here is from genome assembly GCA_900174645.1 of Sonneratia alba. Classification (NCBI taxonomy): domain Eukaryota; kingdom Viridiplantae; phylum Streptophyta; class Magnoliopsida; order Myrtales; family Lythraceae; genus Sonneratia; species Sonneratia alba. Next base: position 3,521,311 of record FWPY01000071.1, read on the forward strand.
GTTCAAAGATTAATGATAGCCTCATAAATGATTGAAAATTGAACCACTAACTTCTCCACTTTTTTTTTTTTTAGCTTTGAATCTTCCCTAAGACAGATAATACAAAGAATTACTATCAAATACTTTCAATGCGAATCAAGCGTTGAAATTGAACACGAAATATTAAGTATTAAATCACCACAAGATTACATTGTGAGAGTATCACTTTTAATTAGATAATCATTATTCTTGAGCATGGCATTCTTATGAGTGAGTCTTGTCATACCTCTATTTCCTTTTACTCATGATTACATATCGAGCGATATTATTCATCAACTGTAGACCACAGCAGGATCAGTTGCTTAGTTAGATTAAGCCTGATCACAATTTTCTATCATGAAAATGATAATTTGACACAAATTATTCATATATACTATTTATATTTGAATGGAAACAGTCCACTAAAATATAAATTTCGTTTAATATAGACATTCTCCATCCATACAACTCAACCCTGATATCATATTTAAGAAAAAAAATATATCAAATCATCTCGATAACTAACATAATATTTCTCTATTTTTCTTCAAACTCACTGTTAACGCGCGCGCGCACATATATATATATATATATATATATATAGTGTTTGTCAGTTGGAAGACCGTGCGGTGCAAATAGACCGCAGGGGCTATGACAACTTTTTCGCACCATATAAAATAAGTCGTTATCGTACTATCTAATATTAATTATTCTTCCCACTAAAATCTTCTCTTTTTTTTTAATCCATACTTCCCTAAGGGAATTCTATTGATTTATGTCATTTTCTATTTTTTTCCTCAAAATATTTGATGGTATTTAGAAGTTGTGGACTGGAGTTGCGGTGGATGGGTCCCTCACCTGAAGGATTTAATTAGTGCCATGTAGTTTCCCACCACGTGGCACGCGTCACGAGGGCAACCATAATTCGCCGAGTAATTTATGTTTGATGTGTACATTTAATGAAGAATAAAACTGTAAAATTTATCGGTAAAGTGAAATAATTTGATGAATGAATCGAGATAGCTGTCATAAATAAAAATTTTAATAATAATAACAGAATTCATAATTTTCAAAATTTTTAGGGTGAACAGCATCGGCTCCAGCTATCTCTTTCATGATTAATAATAGTAAATCTTCTTCCTATTAAATTTATAGAGCATAATCATCTGTATACTTTCAAGTAACATAAGATTAATATATATATGCCCATATTTCTTAATATATATATATTTAATTTATTATAAATTTATAAAAAATTAAATTTATTTTTTATCTAAAATTTTAAATAAATAAATAATAATAATTAACTTTTTATAAATTTATAATTTTTTTAATTATATGATATTAGATCATATTACCTATAACATCTTCTTTTTAATTATTTCCAAAAGTTTGCAACCCTTGACTGCTCTTTCATTGTTTTTTTTTTTTACACTCTCCAAAAAAAAGTTTAATAGGGCATGCCCTAATTATAATTTTAGTGAAACTGGCTTCGAGTATAATCACTCAACGGGGTGAATTTTATAAATTTTGACTTAATCATACGGTACATAATCAGCTATACACATTAAGGGAAGCGAAGGGAATTTACGATACCCATTGAACAATTCAGTGATTGAACCAAAATATTTTTTGATACGAATGTAATAGCGATATAATTTAAGTTACAAGACAAAAATAAAATAGAAATTTGTAGCCACATATATAATATGTGGACTAGAACTTATAATAATTATTGTAATATGGTACTCCATGGTTCCACCAAAATCACATATCAATCATCACGATACATGAATTTTTATAATATTAAATATCATAATGACATCATTTGAAACACACTTAATTGCTGAATAGTAAAATATTCCCTGTCATGACTAACATGCTCATGATTGATCAATCAATTTGACGACACCATCATCATGTTTCACGGCCATAATTAAAGAGGAATTTCGTTGGCCCTTTTTTTTCAAAATCATTTTGGAAAAGAGACAACGAATGCACTTGTTCGAAAGGGACCGCGATTCAATGAACGATTGTGAAGAACTCGATCCATTTGTTTTGATACCAAGAACAAAATCGGCTAATCTTTTAATAAGGCTATATTGTGACCCACCGTGGGTGTGGTAGAGTGGTTCGGCACTCATCATCCTAATAGGAAGACTTGAGTTCGAGTCCCACCTGCGGCGGGGAGCTCTTAACCCCTTAAATGGGCCGACCCGAGACGATCCGGATTAGTCAGGTGGATAAAGTTCAATTGGATATCGACGGTTTATATAAAAAAAAAGTTATATTATGACAATGAAATATAAGTATCGATGAGAAAATATTAAAAATTCAAAGAATTACCTCATAACATAGAATCCTGGGACATATGAGGTGGTAAAATAAAAGAAAATTATCGGTTGAATTCCTAATAAATTATGCCCAAATTGAACACTAAATCGCACCATAATGTTAACTGTAATATTAAAGATAATATTTGTACATGTATTCGTTAAAACAACGTATTCTCAAATGCTTCCCTCAGTTATTAAGGTAGTCCTTTCTTGATTTTAAAAAATGTTCACATGGGACTAAAGCCCATCCATACTCCCAATACAATTTATTACACTTTATGTCCTACACAGCCATAAAATTTTTCGTCACTCGGTCCGTCGAATTGCAATGGATACCGATTGATACAAGATTTGAGCCGAGTTAGTTTTCTAAGGGTAATGGTAAGACTCTCCCTATAGAAGAGTTTCCCTCGAATCGGAAACTTTATTCAAGAAAAAAGAGGGTACCGATAGAGAGAGGGGTCATAAAGCATTCTTCCTTGGTTTGTTACGTGATCAACTGATCTAACCCACTAAACGGTGAGGAGATGGACCCAGTCTGATTGATTCACGAGAAGATGCTTCGATAAGGGACAAATCTTCCCGGAAATATGAATCAATAATAGACGGTTTCATGTTCACTTCTGCTGGGGTAGTTAATTTCAGTTGGGGCCTTTTTCTTCCAACCCTCTCAACAACAAGTTAAATCACCTTCTAATTCGACTCGAATAAGGTCAGTTCTAACACGTAAAAGCCTCCTCACCATAAATATCATCTATTTAGAACATTAGACCCAAGACTTTGAGAAGGAAAAAAAAATGGCAGCACTCAACCAGTTTAATAGAGTCTATCTTATTATTTAGACAAGCCCTTTTGTTGGCTAGTGGAGACCCTAACAGGACAACATGTGTTACGTCGGATGTCTTATTATTTGTGAATACGACCTATTATTTAATATTATCTCGACCCATGACAGACGTCCAGTCATATCGTGAGAATATATCGAACTCTCGTCAAGAGGTAAATTTACTGGTCTTACAGCCATAAGGTGTGATAAGAGTTTGTTTGTAGTCCATATGAGCAAGTTTTAACCCTAGTACACCTGCAACGGCTCTGGGTTCATAGGAAGCACTCGCCTTAGCGAAGATTTGTCCCTACATGTCAACTGCGCATGTTCGGTAACGCCCGTGCTCTATGGGCTAAAAAGGGAGCGGTATTGACATTAATTTTAATAAAGTATAAAAAGATTTTTAATCTAATTATTATTAATAAATCTCTAAAAATAATTATATAAATAATATTGTAGTAACCGACTAATTCATTTAATATCATATTACAAAATATGAAGTCCATCATCGATTCCCATGTATTAACTTCAAGTATTTTAAATTTTAAATTCAACTTATTATATACTACTAGTCTACTAATAAATTGACCCGCCTCTTAAATAGCCACTTTTACCTTCTTCCCGTCCTTTTCCGAAACTTGACTAACTATTTTTTGTGGTCGAAAAAAACACAGTACTCGTCGTGGAAGTACATTTTTACCCTTTATGATTGAGAGATGAAGAGATACATGGGCCACATAAATAACACTTACATATAGATTCTTATTAATATTATTTTATACGGTCCCCATTAAAAAATACCAAAAAAAAGGGAAATTGATGATTGGAACCGGTGGATGCTGTGTGGGTAAAATTCCAGCACCTGAAGGTGACAATTAACCTTCATCACACGAACACACACACACACACACACTCTCTCTCTCTCTCTCTCTCTCTCTCTCTCTCACACACACACACATATACATATATGAAAAGAAAGCCTTCAAGAAACATATGGACAGTACTGAACAAGAGACGTGCACAAGTTACAATCAATGTTTGATTGGTGCGTGCACACTCACCCATGTTGTCTTTTTTGGGCCAAGGCCCAAGGATTCACATGCCGTGCCCCCACGAGGCCAGTATTTTTTTAAAAAAATTCGGGAAGTCAGACACGTGGCCAAAGGGAAGAGGAGGATCGGTTCCAGCTGCATTTGACTCCATGCACTCCGGGAAGAAGCATCCGTGAGACTGCACATGCAATCCTGCAAAACTTCGCTTCACTCTCTCCCTTTGTCGTTTTACATGGGAAAAAAGAGGACCTGCATGAGGCCCATCCTTCAGTGACTGCACAATATCACTGCTTTCCAACGATATCCATTCACTGGAGACTGATGGGAATGGTCCATATTGCCCTATCGACTCGGGGATGGGGCCAGGCAGATCTTAGACCTTATCGAGTCGATACAGAAGAATATACGCGGAACTATTCCTGTTGGAAGTCCTTGATTGGGGTCCCAAGACATCTTTGCTTGAATGACCTCAACCAAACATTACCACGACGAGTTGCATTCGCAATACCATCAGCTTCGGGATGGATATATACGAAATACTCTGCCGTGCTTAATCTGGTACATACGTAATTATAACAAAGGTACTGTTATAAAATAGAAGAATTTCCACACACCAAATGCAAATAGCGTAAATATGTCGGCAGCTATACGATTTGATATCCGCTGAGGATAAATTCATCCACATTACATCTCGAGAAAACCAATCCATCTGAAACCAGGTTATCTTCCATTTGTCGAAGTCCTGTCAGTTTCCCTTGCTGTATCCCTTCCTCGACGGTCACTTGTTGTGTCGTGAATCCATTTCAACCAAGCTCTTATTCGATCAAGTTTCTACTGTTGCTCTCTGCAATCTAAGGGATATGTTGTTATTTGTTGGCTCTTAAGAACTGCTACTGCATATGTAGCAAAATGTGCAGTTGAACATTTAGTTGGCCCTTTCGTTAGTTGATGGAGACCCGAAAAGTACAACATGGTAGTCGATTGATGTAGTTTGGTAACGCTTGTGCTCCATAGGCTTGCCGGTTTAGACATATTTACTCGAATTATAGCATCGGCTGATCTTGCACAGTTAATGCTGACATGGGACATAGGTGATGTATTGGCAACTCGGGATGCAGCTGCTGCGCTTGGATGGACTGGAAAGGAAAATCCAGGAGACCTTCCCCTTGAGCGTGTCAGCGTAAGATGAAACGCTTCATAAGATGCCAAATTTGCCTCAGTAGAGTACGAAGAGTTCTCCAAGGGACTTGCAAAATGCCGGTTCACAAAGGAGAGATCCGAGATGCCATTTTTCCAGAAGCAGCGAGAAGCCATACCGTCAATATTCTTGTAAGCTGATGACTGTTTCTGTTGTAAGAAGGAAATGGATCTGTAGTTCTAACTTCTAAGCTTCTTATGGGCCTGAACAGTTGAACCTAAAGCTAGGCCTCAGTAATAATGCTTGTTGGGAGCCAGAGTTACTCAAAGATTGTACATCCATCCTGAATAATCAAAACAAGAGCACCATCGATTTGCATTGTGGGGGGAAATAAAGAATATCCAAGTGGGATCGTCACAAATTCAAATAAAGAATATACAAGTTGCATTAGTGATGAATACTTCATCCCGCACGACAAGTCCAAGCTGAAAGGCTTTTGCGAGCGCCTCCCCAATCTCTGCTTCAATCTTGCACTTAGCTATAGAAGAAATAGGTTATAAGAATACCGCACATGTTTAAGGTGTCACCTCGGAAAGTGGGGTAATAACTGAGTTTAAAACGACCGCTATTGTCATGTTCACATACACCATCATGCATATATTGAATGTGGCTACCTGGGAGGGCATAATGAGCAGTGGAGAGAAATACACGGCTCAATCGAAATGGCAATAACCGACCTCAATGGCCTAGAAGAGCAGGCCCTCAACGTCCTCCCCTTCCATGCAGAAGAAGCCGAGTCCCACTACGGGCATGGAGAGGCCATTGTTACCGGTGACGAACTTTGAGAAATCATTGTTCATGGGCACTGGCACTGGGAAGCCTTTGTTGAGAGTCGGTGCCATATGTGTTATTTTTCTTCTTCTACTTCTTCTTCTTCTTCAACAACAACTACAATGAATTTTGTGTTTCCTTGTGTTGTTGCCATGAATTCGTTAACATTCAACTCTATTTATTGGATAATATTCACGCAATTTTGGTATCTTAACTGCTAAGTACTTATATTATCTTTAATCTCTTTAGCTTGTTTTTTTCTTATATTAAAATTTTATCAAGCTATCAAAATGTAAGTTTGATGCATCGCACATGCAAAAATCCCCTAATTATCTTTAGAGTAAACAGATACATGAATCTCAAATTCCAAAGTATCATAACAGGATAATAGAGCCATTCAAGGGAAGATGAAGACGGAGTTGAGAATATTCATCTTAACCCTGGTCTCTAAAACCAAACAAGAAAATATTGAAACCAATCTATTAGACCAATGAAGGAAAGGAACCTCCTGTCAACGTTGATTCTCGACCTCTAAAGTTAGAATTATTAAGTCAACGTTTACACTATGGTTGGGCTGAAGGCGCACATGTTCATGTTCAAACTTGATTAGATGCTCAACCTCATATTTTTTGTAGCACAAGATGTGCATTTCAATGCACCGCATGCTTATCTTAAGGGGAGTGTTGTATACATTACCTTAGAAAATTTAACATTTGACAAGAATATCAGATTTGTCAATTAGGTTAATTCAGATCTTCACGACTTTATCGTATTTGATTGACAAATCACATATCAAGACATTCTGTAATCATTGATTTCCAAATTAGTTCTTCTCTTGATGCTGCAAATAGGCGAGTTCTCCCTCTATTATCTTAAGGGTAATGTTGTTCGTCGTCAGCGAGGAAGAGGATGAAGTATCGAAGCAATTTACGGCCGACTCCCATCCATAGATTAAGATGACAACTCACGCGCAAGTGTGGGTATTTTGGGAGTACATGTGGCTATTTTGTTTCTAAATGATAATTACGAAACACAGAAAAAAAATCTTCTAAATTATAATTTCTTGACTGAACAAACTTCATAATATATTAAATAATTATATGGATTATATTCAAATGATAAATAATAATAATAATAATAATAATCTTAGCGAGGGGGTTAAATTTCTCTTTTCATAGAGAAACGGCAATCAAGACCACCATTGATTTTTTATATATATATTATCAGATTTATTTTATTTTCTATGTCATCCGCAGCACCACCCCCCCCCCCCGACCACTCAAATCTTGACTGTATCTGGAATTTATGGAATTATGTTACACGTCCAAGTAACAGATGCGCATCCTATCCCTAGTTTGTACGGAGGAGGTCGCGAGACCTGATGCCGTAATACGAAGGGTCGTCAACTTCATTTCTGCTGATGCTATGGAGTAATATAATCTGGATGCATGGATCCTCTTCTGCTCTTCTAGTCTTTCGTTATTTTGTTCTTCGTTGACCCCTCCACTATTTTCTTAGGACTGGTTTTGTTGGCCTGAATGATTCATTGCCTCCCTTATGATTGATGATAATGGAAAAAGCACCAGCTGTATGCGTCCCGGCCAAGTCGGGCTGGTGGTGGCAAGTTATGGTGAGTTTATGGTGCATTCCAATTGCTTAAAGGTTTCCCTCACGCTGTCCTGCTCATCGGGGGCTTTCTCTTGCTGCTGCAATTCCTAGTCGATCCCTCATGATCAGTGCTGGCTTTCTGTCCTAGGAAGGAGATGGATTTGTAGTTTCCAACTTCTAAGGCTCTTATGGGCCTCAACAGTCGAGCCTAAAGCAAGGCCCTTGCAATGCTTGTTGGGAACCGAAGTTACTGAGCAATTGTGCTTCCATCATGAATAATTAATACAAGAGCGCTGCTGATTTGCACTGAGGGGGGATAAGAGGATCGATACACTGGTGTGATGGTATCGTCGCAAACTTGGAAAAGAAAACTCGAGGAATCATTGTGCTATCCTTACATTTATTTACTTGCATCTTTCAGCGCAAATGTCATGGAAGTTCGCTAAGGTGACTGGCGTTCGTCACGCTGCACAACAGATTTTCACCTTCAGGGGTCTGTAATAGTTATGCATTTGGCTTTGATACATAGCACAGATGGTTGTTCTAGAATAGAAGAACGTTGACACACCAAAAGCAAATAGATTAATTATGTTGATAGCAATATGATCTGATATACAGTAAGAGATAACTTCTACATGTTACATATAGAGAGAAACCGATCGATCTGAAGCCAGGTTGTCTTCCTCTTGCAGATATCCTGTCAGTTTCCCTCGCTGGATTCCTTCCTCAGCAGTGGCTCGCAGTGTCACGGATCCGTTTCAACAAGACACTCATTCGATAAAGTTTCTATTATCGCACCCCGTTGTGTTCTGGATGCACTTATTCTTGACTCCTTAGAACTACATACATGCGTAGTAAACGGTGCAATAGATGCAAAGTAGCTTCAACAAATCCCATATTATGAATGTTTCAGAGCAAGAAGAGCCCCCCCATCCAATCAGACTCAGCCCTCATGCATATATGTCGACTCCCCAGAACTTCCCGGGCTGATTCGTCCTGTAGTTCTTGTCCATGGTTTTCATCAGTTCCATATCCTCTTCCGCCAAGTCGAAGTCGAGAGCATGGAAGTTCTCCTCCAACCTCTCGTGCTTTGAGGTCTTGGGTATGACCACCGCATTCCGTTGCATGCCCCATCGAAGAACGATCTGAGCCACAGTCTTGTCGTATTTCTTCGCCAAGCCCTAATTTTCACGAAAGACATATTTACTTAGACCTGTTTGATAATTGATCGACCTCGCGTATTTTGGGAACTTGTATGCCAAGATTAGACTTAGTTTGGCGAGCAAAGGTAAAGAGTGGCCTCTTGTTGTCTTTGTCGAAAAGGGTAAGATGTGCTCTTAGCCACATGGACTGGAAGTATATACTTACTTTCAGGACTGGATCATCCAAACATGAGATTGACCCAAACAGCTCGGTGTTGGCAGTGGCACCTCCCAGAGGGGTGTGGGCCACGACTTGCACACCATGTTTCTGGCAGAACTTGACGAGAGAGTCCCGCTGGAAGTAGGGGTGCAGCTCAATCTGGTTCACGGCCGGCTTTATATTGGAGTAAGCTAAGCAGTCCCTTGTTAGGAGGAGGCTATAGTTGCTGCAGTTATCGGCAAATTACAATTAGAGTCCGAACGTCCAATTTAGGCATCAAGTTTAGGAGGGGTTTTTTTCTTTTAGAAGATCGACCAAGATAACTATAGTTCGGTCAAAGATGTAAAGAGGGGACCCATTGTGTTTCCTTTTCCAAATTGGTCACAAGTTGAAACAGTACCTGACGCCAATGCTGCGAACCAAGCCCATGGAGACGAGAGCTTCCATAGAACGCCAGACACTTTCCAAGGTTATGGTCGTGTTAATGTCCAGCACTCCATCCTTCTGCACGCTGGCCACTGCTCCCACTCCTATGATGAAAGATGACAGTAAAACATTAGAAGTTCCAATAGTGACTCAGAGGATAATCCTCAGGAAAGTAAAATGGAACGTGTAGTTCAATTCGACCCCGGCAGAGAGACTCTCCATCACCCATCAGTAGGAAAAAAGGAAAAGAAAAGAAATAATTCTTCGATTTTAGAACCCCCATGGGCCACACCCTTTTCGTCCTTTCCCATTTATTTTGATCCCTGTTGATAGGTTATTTTCATGGGTCCGGCTCGAAGTCCGTGGACTCAACGCAAGCAAACAAGGCATCTAAAAATTCAATACCATTAACATGAAAGTAAATATTAAAATTTTAATCATTCAGGATAATAATATTTTCAATGATATTCAACCAACTAAAGGCTAACTGTAGCACATGAATGTTATAACAAGAGGGATGGGGAGAAACATTATATGTACCAGTATGGGGTGTGGGGACAGGGAAGTGGACGAGGTAGAGGTCCAAGTAGTCAAGCTGGAGCTTATTCAAGCTGTCTTGGCATGCCTCGATTACATGGCCATGATCCGAGTTCCACAGCTGCACCGGCGTAAAATTGTTCAAATAACATGATAAAACAAGCCTCTCATGATTCTAGGTTTCACTAGCTAGTCCCGAGAAACCGACCTTGGTTGTGATGAATACTTCCTCGCGCTTGACAAGTCCAAGGCGGAACGCTTTTGCCAGCGCCGCCCCGACCTCCGCTTCGTTCTTGTACTTAGCTGCAGAAGGAACAGGTCATGAGAAAGAGGCGGACATGTGCAAGGTGTCACCTCGGAAAGTGGGACGATAACGAAGTACAACGAGCTCAAGACGACCACTACTTTCTTGTTCACATCCATCATCATATATTGAACGCGGATACCTAGGGGAGGGTACAGTGGGCCGAGGAGATAAATATAAACGCGTACCAGCACAGTCGAAATGACGATAGCCGATGTCGATGGCCTTGAAGAGCAGGTCCTCGACATCCCTGCCTTCCATGCGAAAGAAGCCGAGGCCAATCGTCGGCATGGAGAAGCCACTGTTCAGGGTGATGGAGCTGGAGAAGCCACCGTTCATTGCCAGCGGCATTGAGTAGCCATTCTGGAGAGTCGGTGCCATGTGTATGCTATTCTTCTTCCTCAACAAGAACAATGGCTACTCGTGTTTCGCTGTGCTGTTGCCATGAATGCTGGAACCTTCAACTCTATTTATAGGACAAAGCATGGGCCCACCCAATTCACAACCACCAGTTCTGCGATGTGATATGGACGCAGTAAATCTTATGGCTTGACAAAATGAGTTTCCAAGCATTTAAACGGCATGTATGGCAAGTTAAAATGAAATTAAATCAAAATTGCTATGCCGGCTACCATTCCTCTTCCTAAGTTTTGTTGCGGCTGAATTACTATTCACCCCCCTTTCTTATGAATCTATTCCGACCTCACACCCCCCAAATTGGCATTCGGTCCGTTGGGTGAACGTTTCTTTGTGGGCCATTTCCTTTTTTTCTTCTCTATATTTCAATATTTGATTGTTCTCTTACGATTGTTCATTACCACTCCTATCCTATCCACATGCATGCATGCATCCTCCAAATATTACTTTTTAAGTGTTATATATATATATATATTAACATTACAGTATTTATAAGACTGTAAAGGGTGGAATTGGTGTCCTCCAGGTTGCCTTGTGCCTGATGCGATTCTCAAATGGTGCTATTTATTTTTGTCGCCTCTTGTACTATCTCTAAAAGAAATTAATAACATTATCCCTGTTAGCATAGTATCATTAATGATCCGATGGTTCATGTTCAAAGAGCACATTTCTGTTAGGAAAAAAAAAAGAATGCATGATCTCATTATCATCAAATCATACAAATAGTAAATTTTGAACAACAAAATCACCACTTTTAATAGTTGTTATGCTTTTTTTAAGTAGCAAAATGGGGCAAAAACCAAAAAAAAAAAACGAAAGAAATAAGATTTTAATAAATGATAATTACACTTTAATATTTGATGGACTTTATTACTCCAACTAATTTGATAAATAGATGAAAATAAATCATTACTTAAGTAGCAAAATGGGGCAAAAACCAAAAAAAAAAACGAAAGAAATAAGATTTTAATAAATGATAATTACACTTTAATATTTGATGGACTTTATTACTCCAACTAATTTGATAAATAGATGAAAATAAATCATTACTTAGATAATATGTAAATACAATATACCCAAAATATAGGGAAAAATCATATATATACATTTATAATTTATACAACTTATGGGGAAAAACCGTGAACGTAAATTTGACTCTAAATAATGGCAGAAAGGTAAATATGATATTCTGGTAAAATTATAACCAAATTAAATAAAAAAAAGGTTAAAAAGGACTTGATCGAAATGAATTTACCAATGATTCTGTCCGCCTACCAATGAAGCCCATATTAAAATTAAAGATTAATCATGATATAATTAAGTTTTAAAAATTCAAATATAATATTTCACCAAAAAAATAAAACTACAGCAAAATAAATTTTGATACAATTACATCGTCTCCTCTCCTCTCGATATAAAATTAATCGTCCTTGTGTTCCTCTTTGTTTTTATTTGTCCTTTTTTCTATATATGTTATTAATTATTCATATTAATTGATTCACATTTAAATCAGAATAGTTCAATGAGATATAGATCTCTTTTAATATAAATTTTTTATTCATAAAACTCGAGTCTATCATCGTACTTAAAAGAGAAAATAGATGAAATTATCTTTATAACCTACACATTTATATTATTTCTCTATTTTCTTGAAACTTGCTGACCGTTAAATAAATATATATATATACATATAGTGTTTGTCAGTTGGAAGACCGTGCGGTGCACAGAGACCGAAGCGCTATGACGACTTTCACGATATTTCCACCGTATAGAATAAGTTATTATCGTACTATTTAATATTAATTATTCTTCTCATTAAAATTTTTTCTCTCTCTCTCTCTTTAATCCATAGCGTACTTCCGAGTTACGTAAGGGAATCCTATTGATTTATGTCATTTTCTTTTTTTTTTCCTCAGAATATTTGATGGTATTTAGAAGTTGTGGAGTGGAGTTGCGGTAGATGGGTCCCTCACCTGAAGGATTTAATTAGTGCCATTCAGTTTCCCGCCACGTGGCATGCGTCACGGGGGCAACCAAAATTCGCCGAGTAATCTTTGGTTGATGTGTACGTCTAACTAAGAATAAAACTGTAAAATTTATCAGCGAGATGAAATAATTTTATAAATAAATTAAAATATCTGTCATAAATAAATTTTTTAATAATAAGAATAAAATTTATAATTTTCAAAATTTTTAAGGTGGATAGCATCGGCTCCAACTGTCTCTTTCATGGTTAATAATAAATTGTCTTTCCATTAAATTACAAATCATAATTCATCCATCTTATCCGTTACTTTCAAGTAACAGAATATATATATATATTTATATATATTTAAATATATATATATTCAACTAATTATAAATGAATTACATTCATTTTTACCTTAAAATTCAAATTAATAAATAATTATTTATAACTTTCCTATAAATTTATAAATTTTATTTTAATTATTTGATATTAGATGGTATTATCTATAACATCCTTTTTTTTCCCAAAAGGTTGCAAACCTTGACTGCCCTTTCATTCCTTTTTTTTATTTTTGTATTTTACACCCTCAAAAATAAAATTTAAAACGGCATGCCCAAATTATAATTTTAGTGAAACTGGCTTCGAGTATAATCACTCAACGAGATGAATTTTATAAATTTCAACTTAATCATACAGTATATAATCAACCATACATAGTAAGGGAAGATATCCATTGAATAATTCGGTGATTAAAGCATAAAATTTTTTAATACGAAACAAACTAATTTAAGTTATAGTACAAAAATAAAATAGAAGTTCCTAGGCCACATATATAACATGTGGCCTAGAACTGACAATAATTATTGTAATATTGTACTATTTGGTTCCACTAAAATTGCTTACCAGGTCATGCCAACACGTGAATTCTTATAATATTAAATGTCATAACGATGATATTTAAAACATACTTAATTGCTTATAGCAAAATGTTCCCCATCACTTGTATGACTAACATGCTCATGATTGATCAATCAATTTGACGACACCATCATCATGCTTCACGGCCATAATTAAAGATGAATTTCCTTGGCCTTTTTTTTCAAAATCATTTTGGAAAAGAGACTACGGATGCACTTATTCGAAAGGGACTGCAATTCAATGAACGATTGTGAAGAACTCGATCCATTTGTTTTGATACCAAGAACAAAATCGGCCAATATTTTAATAAGGCTACATTGTAAGTTTGTAACAATGAAATATAAGTACCGATGAGAAAATATTAAAAATTCAAAGAATTACCTCATAACATAGAATCCTGGGACAGGTGAGGTGGTAAAATAAAAAAAATAGCTTGAATTCCTAATAAATTATGCCCAAATTGAATACTAAATCGCACCATAATGTTAACTGCAATATTAAAGGTAATATTTGTACATGTATTCGTTAAAACAACGCATTCTCAAATGCTTCCCTCAATTATTAAGGCAGTCCTATCTTGATTTAAAAAATGTTCACGTGGGACTAAAGCCCATCCATATTCCCAACCCAATTTAATACACTTTATGTCCTGCACAGCCATAAAATTTCTGGTCGCTCGGTACGTCAAATCCCATGGATGCCGACTGATACAAGATTTGAGCCAAGTTAGTTTTCTGCCGACAGGGGTGAGGGTGAGGGTGAGGGTGAGGGTGAGACTCATCGGATCGGGGAGTTTCCTCTTTTACGAGATTCTAATCAAAATTTTTATTAAAAAAACAAAGTATCTATCGAGAGGGGTCAAAAAGCATTCTTTCTCATTTTGTTACGTGATCAACTGATCTAACCCACTAGATGGTGAGGAGATCGACCCAGTCTGATTGACTCGCGAGAAGATGCTTCAGTAGGGGACAAATCTTCCTGGAAATATAAATCAATGATGGACGGTTTCATGTTCACCGCTGCTGGGGTAGTTAATTTCAGTTGGGGCCTTTTCTTCCAACCCCTCAAGTCTGGACCGCGAGTTTCATCCAAGAATTTAAATCACCCGGTGAATCCGAATCTAATAAGGTCGGTTCTAACATGTTAAAACCTCTCAATCATGAATATCATCTATTTAGAATATTAGACCTAAGACTTTGAAAAAAAAAGATGTACTCAACCAGTTTAATAGAATCTATCTTATTATTTAGACAAACCTTTTTGTTGGCTTGTGAAAACCCTATCAGGACAACACGCGTTACGTTACCGGGTGTCTTATTATTCATGAATGCGACCTATTATTTAATATTATCTCGACCCATAGCAGATATCCAATTGCATCGTGAGAATATATCGAACCCTCCTCAAGAGGTAAATTTACTGGTTTTATAACCATAAGATGTGATAAGAGTTTGTTTGTAGTCATATGAGCAAGTTTTAACCCTAGTACACCTGCAACGGCTTTGGGTTCATAGGAAGCACTCGCCTTAGCGAAAGATCAGTCCCCACATGTCGACCGAGTCTCTTCAGCAACGCCCGTGCTCTATGGGCTAAAATGGGAGAGGTATTGATATTAATTTTAATATAGTATAAAAATATTTTTAATCTAATTATTATTAATAAATCTCTAAAAAAAATTATATCGGTGATACCTAAAATCGTAATAACCAACTAATTTATTTAATATTATATTATATCGATTATATCTGAAATCATTATAATTAACTAATGTATTAAATTATTATATATCAACCTCAATCATTTTAAACCTTAAATTCAACTTATTATATATTATATTCTTCCAATAAATTGACCAACCTCATAAATAGACTTTTTTTACCTTCTTCCTGTGCTTTTCCCGAAACCTGACTAATTATTTTTTGTGGTAGAAAAAGGAACAGTACTCGTCGTGGAAGTACAATTTTACCATTTATGATTGAGAGATCAAGAGGTACATAGGCCACATAAATAACACTTATATAGAGATCCTTATTAATATTTTTTATACGGTCCCTATTAAAAAATACAAAAAAAGGAAATTGATGATTGGAACCGGTGGATGTTGTGTGGGTAAAATTAACAATGAACCTTCGTCACACAAGCATCCTCTCTCTCTCTCTCTCTCTCTCTCTCTCTCTCACACACACACACACACACACACATATACATATATGAAAAGAAAGCCTTCAAGAAACATATGGACAGTACTGAACAAGAGACGTGCACAAGTTACAATCAATGTTTGATCGGTACGTGTACTTTAAGATAGCTGGGTACTGTCCAGGAGATGTGGTGCACATTCACCCATGTTGTCTTTTTTTGGGCCAAGGCCCAAGGATTCACATGCCATGCCCCCGCGAGGGCAGAATTTTTTTTTAAAAAAATAATTCTTATTAAAAAAATTAGGGAAGTCGGACACGTGGCCAAAGGGAAGAGGAGGATCGGTTCCAGCTGAATTTGACTCCATGCACTCCGGGAAGAAGCATCCGTGAGAAAAACTTCGGTTCACTCTCCCTTTGTCGTTTTACATGGGAAAAAAAGGGGACCTGCACGAGACCCATCCTTCGGTGACCGCACAATATCATTGCATTCCCGTTCACTGGATACTGATGGGAATGGCTCGTATTGCCCTATCGACTCGGGGATGGCCCAGGCATATCTTAGACCTTATCGAGTCTTCTCGAGTCAATACAGAAGAATATCCACGGAACTATTCGTGTTGGAAGTCCTTGATTGGGGTCCCAAGACATCTTTGCTTGAATGACCTCAACGAAACATTACCATGGCGAGTTGCATTCGCAATACCATCAGCTTCGGGATGGATATACACGAAATGCCCTACTGTGCTAAATCTGATATGTGCTTAACTATAGCAAAGGTAGTGTTATAGAATAGGAGAATCCTCACACACCAAACGCAAATAGCGTAAATATGTCGACAGCAATACAATTTGATATCCGCTCATCCGCATTACATCCCGAGAAAACCGATCCATCTGAAGCTCGGTTATCTTCCATTTGTAGAAGTCCTATCAGTGTCCCTTGCTGGATTCCTTCCTCGACGGTCACTTGTTGTGTCATGAATCCATTTCAACTAAGTTCTTATTCGATCAAGTTTCTACTATTGCTCTCTGCAATATAAAGGATATGTTGTTATTTGTTGATTCATAAGAACTGCTACTGCATAAGTAGTAAAACATGCAGTTGATGCCGGGCAGCTTCTATAATTCCCTTCTTATAATATTCCAGAACAGGAAGAACCCTGTCCCAATTGGACTCACGACACTCATGCATACATGTCGAGTCCCCAGAACTTCTCGGGTTGATTCTTCCTGTAGTTCCTGTCCGGACTTCTAATCAGTTCCATGTCCTCTTCTGCCAGGTAAAAGTGGAGGGTACGGAAGCTCTCCTCCAACGCCTCGTGCTTTAGCGTCTTGGGTATGACAACTGTGTTTCGTTGTATGCCCCATTGACCGAAGTACGATCTGCGCCACATATATACCTCCTGTATTTCTTAGCAGAGCCCCGATTTTCACGAAAGGCATATCGACTCGGATTTGATTGAACTAATTAAGCTACAGTACATTTCGGGCGTCCCCCATTGTTTGTTTGATTGAAAAAGGTAAGATGTGCTCTTAGTCTCTTATTTTGGAGATACATGCTTATTTTCAGCGCTGGGTCATCCAAACAGCTTGTTGTTGGCAGTGGCGCACGGTGTCAGCCACGACTACTGGGACCCCATGTTTCAGGCAAAACTTGACGAGAGAGTCCCGCTGCAAGTAGCGGAGCAGCTCAATCTGGTTCACAGCCGGGTTTATCTTGGGGCAAGCTAAGCAGGAGGAGGCAGTAGTTGCTGCATTTTTCAACAGTCATAATTAGTGCCAAGAAACTCAATCTAGGCATCAAGCCTGCTTCGATATGCTAGATAGAATTAACTAGTTCAGATTAAATCTGAGGAGGGGTCCATTCTGTCCGGATTCTGCACGTTGAAGCCGAACCTAGATGCCGATGCTGCGATCTAAGCTCACGGAGACAAGAACGCTTCCATAGAACGCCAAACACTTTCCAAGGCAGATATGGTTGTGTCAGTGCCCAGAACTCGACCCTTCAGAACGCTGGCCACTGTTCCCACTCCTATGGCGCAGAACGACGGGAAAAACATTAGAAATTCCAATAGTACCTCGAGGATAAAATTCCAAGGCACGTAAGATGGTACATGTAAATCGTGTTGGAGTTCAATTCGACCACGCAGCAGAGAGACCTTCCATCCCCCATCAGATCAATCGACATGTTTAGAATTTTGATAGATTTGATTGAAATGTCAGCAATGACATCGATAATCACCATCATCATATTTCGATTGGAGAGGAATTTTCCAACCCTGGTTCTGCAAAAGTGTAATGGATAGCTGCTGATACCGCATATTCGAATCAAGTCACTAACACAGATGAGGTTCTTTCTTCATCTGTTACGTGATCAACTGATCTAACCCATTCGATGGCGAGGAGATGGGTCCCTGACTGATCGATTCACGGGAAGATGCTTTTAAGTATGGGACAAATTTGTAGCTATTCCCTGGAAATCTAAACCAATAACAGAATGAAAGGGTCCATGTTCTCTACTGCTGGGGTAGTTAACTTCAGTCGGTTTCTCTTTCTTTCTTTTCTCAATATGCATCACATATATTTAGGAATTCAACAACGCCCGACCAATATGGTCGGGAAGTGTTTAATTTTTTATCGGATAGTATTTTCACAACCATAAATATTTTCATTATAAAACATCAAAATCGGATCATTAAAACAAATATATAAAAATATAGATATACTAAACCAACTGAACAGGTTTGATTTGACATTTAGTTGGCCCTTTTGTTGGTTGGCGGTTACCCGGAAAGGACAAGATGATAGGTTATGGGATGGCTCGTCCTGTTGATGAATAGGAACTCTTATCCTTGTGTCTAAATAATAGAATTTAGTGTAAAAATATTATTTTTAATTTAATAATTAAAAATTTATATATTTTATTCTTACCCTATAACTTATTATTTTATTTATTTCCTTTTTCATATCTATTTTTATATTATCACGGCCGTCCAATCACATCATGGGGAGATTGAGATTCGAGCTATCTACTATTTATATGGTTGGCCAGATTTACCGGGGGCTGAACCGTTGTAGAGTCGTAGGAAGCTGTGGCCAAAGGCGCCTGAGCGAGAATCAATCTCAACATGTTAATCTATTTGACGTAGTCTGGTAACGCTCGTGCTCTACAGGCTCGCCGGTTTAGACATACTCACTCGAGCCCGTGGCGCACGAGCGGGTCATGATCAAGAAAAATACTGAGACACTGGCCAACGCCGAAATCCATCGATCGTGTTCTTTGGGTCTTCTATCGGATGATCCGGAGTCAATTAAATCTTTGGAAACCCAATTCCCCCTGTTTTCGATCCTTTCTTAGACCAAGGGATGCAAGAAGCTTCCGAGTTACCTTAGCAGCATCCAAGATGCTGGCTGCCTAATCCAAAATTCATACGTGTAAGTTTGTAAACTGTCCATCTGTCGCCTAGTAACTAGCTAGACAAATCTGCACAACTAATCAAGCGTCCAACCTCGGTAAAATTTAATGTTATTATTGTATATTTAATGGTTCCTTTCTATCAAAATCTTAATATATATTGAAATCAAATACAAAAAATTAATATATAAAATTTTACGTCGGCCAATTGTATAAGCTATGGCCAAAGGCCAGATGCCTCGGTAGGATGGTAACCGAACTCGGAAAATAAGATGATGCAGCCACATATAAGTTGTTTTGCACTTAATCATAATTATGCATGTTTTAAAATAATCATTAAATAGTATATATTTAATTTAATAATATACTTTAAATTATAATTTTAACTACTCATTATCGCACCATATTTGTTAAAACTGTTAAATTATACTTAATTTATTTATTAAAATTAGAAATTAAGGGTAGGATAAGATTATGTATATGTTTAAAATAGATATCTTTAAAAATAAAATAAAATAAACCAAATAAAAAACATAAAGTGAATTCCTGTTAAAAAACCTTCAAGAAATATGTGTCACGAGAGGAGAGGCACATGTTCCAATCAATTTTTCATTGGTACGTGTGCTTGAAGATGGCCGAGTACAGTCCACGAGATGTGGTGCACAGTGCACATGCACCCATGCTTCCTTTTTTTCATTTTTTTTCATTTTTTCTTTTTGGGTTTTGGCGAAGGATTCACATGCCATGCGCCCCAGCGAGGAAAATTTCTTTTTTTTTTTAATGAGTGATATTATAATGATCGATTTTAATTATTTATAAAATAAATAATGGGAAACCAAAACGACAAAAAGGAAACCACACTGTAGTGATTTGATATAAAGCAAAATTAATATATTCCGTGTCTTACCCGTAGATCTGTGAAGGTGCATTGAATGAAGAGCTTTCGGGTTCCATCCCCGACAACGATACGCCCCAGAAGAAAGACAAGTGTCCCTCTGAATGAGACTGCCATCCTCCACCGTTTTCTCCTCTTCGAACCGCCACGCGGCTCCCATCCGCAGGCAAACGAGTCGACTCAAGGGTGATTGATGGGAAGCGATCACTTTCTCCTCACGTCCACGAGCTTCGTGTGTGACAGCAAGACAGGACCCCGTACACATATCAGGAGACTCCCGGGCATGAAACCGGACGAAGCGAAGCGTGTGGACGACAAAGCATCTCTCGATGACGCTCTCACATGGGGTGGTGCCGGCGTTCGTCGATGGAGTTAATTGGGTTGGACTCCATCTTTCCTCGTCCTTTCGGAGACGTGTCGGGCTCTCCGAGAGATAAAAGCTCTCCCTCATGTTTAGATGTGACGAGAGACGACTTGACTTGCGCGTGGCCCACCCTTGCGTGACTGACTACACGATAGTCACTGCATTCCAAATGGCATCCCATTCTTCGGATAATAATGGAATGGCTCATATTGCAGATCTCATCGAGTCTCTCAAGTCGATGCAGAAAAAAAATGCACACAGCACAACGACGTGTGTCAGAAATCTTCGTCCCGTGGTGACGGGTCCCGACATATCATCTTTGCTTATAGGGCCTCAATCAGACGTTAGGTATTAGTTTCTGTTGATGCAGATCACGAAATGGGTGAAACCATGAAATTTTATCCAAGTTAAGGAAATTTTGGCGGATGAGTGAGTGTGACGTTACAAATCGCATCAAGAAATTGCAGGGGACAGTATGAGCTTGCCTTTTTGGGCAAAGCGATTCTTTTTCTCTTTTTTCCCACAGAAGTGGGGAGCAAAGTGGAAATACCTTCAACAGGTGTCCTCAATATTAAGGTCTCTTTCTCGAGAAAACCGGAGAGGGGACAAGAGAAAGGTACGTGTTGATCCTTCAATTGTCGTGTGTCACTGTCGCTGTCGCTGTCACAAATACACTAGGCAACTATCGTTCACTCAAAATTAAAATAATAATAAAAAGAAAAGTCCAACCACCTTTATTAAAAACATTTAATCAAAAATCCACATCCAGGAGGAGCAGAGGACAGGATGCTGAGGGTCATGCCGTCAGACAACGGTGGCTCGGGACCAGCAGCATCGGAGCTAATTTTCGTTCATCGGGTGCCGGCGATTTTGGTGGGATGGAGGTGGTGGCGGCGGCAGCCTCCTGGTGGCTGGAGGTGGACTGTTAAGTTTGTGAACAGTTGGATAATTTCTCCCCAAAAAAACTAAAATGTGGGGAACAAAATAGAAACTTCATAAACATTTGTCCTCACTAAGCAAGTGCCCCTTTCAAGTTTTGATTCTTTTTCTATCACCACGGGACCGACTCCTGTCGTGTCAATGTCACGTTTGGCCGGGAGATCAATAACACCATAAGAATGTAACACGTGGCTGATCGTTGAGAGCCCCAAAAAAAATATACAAATTTGCAGGCGCGACAAAGATAGATTAAAAAATAATAATAATAATGATGGTGAAATTCATAGAACGCTCCGTAGATTTCCCGGAGGATTAACGTCCACTCAGACCCGATCTCGGCTTCCTGCACGTTCAGGGTATCGGAAGCTCATCTGAGTCCCCGGTAGCCCATCGGAGTTCATCGTCGAATGTCCGGAGATCATCGAGATAGGATGTTTCGTTCTCCCTCAAGAAGGCAAGAACATCACAAGGCTTCATTATCCTCCTCGAAATGTATATGTCGGCCCGATCTGTGCAAAGCCCAATGGAATATCCGAACCGTTCAGCCCAGGCCCAATAATGGCCCGAACCGTAAAATCACAACCCACCCGATTTGCACACGCCGTCGTCGATCAACTATTTCACGTGAGGAAAGCGGAAGCGATCGCACCGTTGCGGAGGAGGAGCAGCCGATTCTGTTCGAGATCTGGCCGGTGCTGCGTCGGATCGGAAGTCGAGCGATGTCGTCGGCATTCAGCGGCGATGAGACGGCGCCTTTCTTCGGTTTCCTCGGGGCCGCTGCTGCGCTCGTCTTCTCCTGTACTGTGCTCCGAACCCTAGCCCTGCGACTACTCTATACCGTCTGTGTTTCAGCTTGTCGATGTGCGATCCGGAACGTAATTATTATTATTGTTATCACGTGCTCGGGGATCGGTTTCGATTCGATTGGCTTGTTATACCTGTGTGGGAGTAGAGTGTGACGCATCTATGCTTATGCTTTTGAGAAGCTGAGACGACTGGATTGAATGCCAATTTGCGGTCTTATAAGCTTTGATTATTGGATATCGTGTGTAATCATCTCGTTTCATCATTATCGTCTATTGTTTGAGAGTTTGGATTTGCAGTAGAATGAGTAGATTCTTTACCAATGCTTTTACCCTTTGTTCATCCAATCGAGCTCATTGAAATCTAGGAATTCAGTTGGAAAGTCGCGAAAGTGAGCTCATTGCTGGTGATTTAGTCTTACGGATATGTTATTTTCAAGCTAGGATCTTCTGCTGCCATAATTCTTCAACTCAACTTCGTGAAATTGTTGATCAGCTACTTGAGTTGATCTGAGTATATGATTTTAATTTGCTTTCAAACAACAATATTGAGATTTTTCTTGAAAAATAAAAAAATATATATATATCTCAAAAATTGATTTCTCGATATTTTTAATTAAAATGACGTATAATGATTCTTTTGGTGTCATACCTTGAGAATAGTTTTCAAACTGATAGTAATGGCTGTAAACTGGTAATGAATTTTGGTGCTTGCAACTGGTGGCCAGAGATGCTAGTCATGGTCGGTAGCAGTGGTCAAGGTGTGTGGTGATGGAAAGAAAGGTTTGTTCTTGGAACATGAAGAATTTGGTTTCTGGGGAAAAATTGTTTGAAACAGATTCTGGAGACAGATCTGAAATTTGTTTGTGAAAAATTTTTGAGGATAAATTCTTCTCTCTCTCTCTAAAAACACTCATGGGTAGTTGCGTAACGGTACAGTTTTCTTCCAATAGTGGAAGAAGACTCCATATCTGCAGCTAAATGAGTATTATGTCTGGTCAGGTATGGGAGCTGCCTATGGAACGGCTAAGAGTGGAGTTGGAGTTGCGTCCATGGGAGTGATGAGGCCTGAGCTGGTTATGAAGTCTATCGTGCCTGTCGTTATGGCTGGAGTGTTGGGTATCTATGGGCTAATTATTGCTGTTATCATCAGCACCGGGATTAATCCCAAGGCTAAGTCCTATTATCTTTTTGATGGATACGCACATCTTTCATCCGGCCTTGCTTGTGGACTTGCTGGACTGTCCGCAGGAATGGCAATTGGAATTGTTGGTGATGCAGGTGTTAGGTATGCTCTTCTTCTTGTCTTCTGTCTTCCCTATTCCTTTTGATCTGGCTAATGTACAAACTATGTATAGCTGATACTGTAGATTCTTTCACCCGCAGATACATATTGTTTATGTTCATCCAGTGAAAAGATCCATCTGCACATGTTTTGATTTAAAATGCATGAAGATTGCTGGACCATTCCAGATGTGCTTGTTGGAGTTCAATATGTTCTCATATTACTTCTAATGATTTTTTTTTTTTTGGTTATTTTGAGTAGCAGTCAATAAAGAAAATTCATTAATATCGGATCAACTTCTAATGAATTGTATTGAATATTAGCCTCAGTTACCTGAACTAGCAAATTGACTGTCACCGAACCAATGTCCTGATACAAGACATACATCTCTCTTTGCGGTGCAGAGCTAATGCCCAGCAGCCAAAACTTTTTGTTGGGATGATCCTCATACTCATTTTCGCGGAAGCCCTGGCACTGTATGGCCTCATCGTGGGAATCATCCTGTCATCTCGGGCAGGGCAGTCCAGAGCCGAGTAAGGAGCAAGAGCTGCCCTGAGCTCATGATTTCTTCATTCTATGTATGGGTCGTTTCAGTTGCGAGGGCATTCTGACGGTTGAACATGGGGGAGCACACACCCGATGCCTCTTACTATTATGTTAGTATCAATGATATGACTTGAGAACATCCTTTGCACTTCTTTCCGTTTCTGATGCACGTAAAGCTCGCAGGGCGGGCACTGAATTCCGTCCTCTGCTTGTCATGGTTAATCTTATATTCTTCGTTGTGTATCTGCTTGACCGAGTGCTATATCCTGCACTGATCGGAAGGGCAGATGTTTGTGTGGATTGATTCCGAGATGCCAGCCCGTCGAGAGGCTTGCATTTCCATCGTGTATGGTTCAACTGAAAGACGGCGTTATAGAAGCGTGTGTAGTTGGACATCCACAGGATTGGCAGCTAGGCTGGCCCAAGAACAATATGGGCTTGGAAATTCAGTGATCGGTACCCACTCGAGGAGAAAAAGCTCGATTGTTAGGTTCACATCACAATGAGATCCAAAGGGAAAAAGCATATATATATATTCAATTGTACGAAATCATAGCCCGTATAGGCCTGAGCGGTGACTGATGAGGCCCTTCTAGGCACACAATGTATAATAATACTATATAACTTGTGTACGTAAGTCCTTTTTCCCCCCTTATTGATCAACATGGCATAATTCGGTTGATGTGTCGTGTCTTCCCCGCTTGCAGAATCTGAGAGAGAAATACACCATAACTTATAAAATTATGCAATTTTTTAAATTTAAGTAATAATATTTCCAAAATTATTCTTACAATCGTAAACTTTTATTTATGTGACTTAGATAAATTATCACCGTAATGGGCCGTTAAATTGCTCTGACATAGTAATGGTACGTTAGATGCCATGTCATTATTTCCTTACAAAAAAAACAAAATTAACTTGTCACTGTCACGTCGACATTTTATTAATATCATTACATTCACACAAGTACGATTTAACGATCTATTATGAAGGTAATTTAAATAAGTTATGAAAATTAAGTTTTATGATTGAGAGAGTAATTTTAAGGAGTCTAAAACTTAAATTTAAGTGATTGCATGGTTTTAGGGCCGTGTTAAACTTTTCCTTTGCAGAATTTTATGTTGGAATCCTACTAACAAGAGCTTTGTGGCAGGGTTAGGTTTTTTTTTTTTCCATCATTGAACAGTCAAACTTAATTTTGAATTCAGATAAATTTCATTAAAATTTTAAATACGATAATGAAAAAAAAAAGTAGCAGTCTATGAGAAGTCTCTTAAAACTCATCTCCACTTAAACTAATGGGCGTCCCTCTAGAAACTTGAGACAGCCTCCAACTGATTAATTGGAGAGGGCAGACGAAAGAAGGAGACGCGCAGATTACGATGAGGAGAAAGAAAGAAAACTCTGGACGCCATGGGACTTTTCGTGATCGTGGATGCCTTTTCCTTTCCTCTTTTATCGTAATGCTCCGTACGTAAACAGGGCTCGTATCGTGTTGCAGACACGATCAGAGAAGCCAAACGCGCCGGTAAGATCGGTTATTGTTTGGTAGGGGGGGGGGATGAAGATCGCTTCGTCGATGAAACGACTGATGAGATCCCGCATGTATAACTGTTGCCTGAAACGGCATGGGGTCCCGATTGATTGTCGGCGTGTGACCACCACAAAAAATTAGGTCGCCGCATGTTCCTCCCTTCTGTTTTTGTGTGTGCGTGTTTGCGTGTGTGCTCCTCTAGGCTTCTTTCGCTGTTTTTTTTTCCTGTACACCCACATGGACTGCCTCGCACGACGGCGCCCACGAGGTCCGGTCGCTCAGCTGGTGGCGCGTCGGCACTCCAAATCCGACGTTAGCGACACGGCAGACTGGGGGAAACGTTAAGTTGCTTGCTGCAATGGAATTTGTTTGATCTCGTTTTGTGATTGTCACGCCAATATATAGGTTTTGCATAGTTTTTAAAATCGGACTGGATCGTGAATTGGTGTAGGTACAGGTTCACGATTTGTGGGTCAGATGGAGATTTAATATGTCGAATCATATTTAATAAATAATATTAATAATATATTATTAATGATAAATTTATATAATATCATAATTTAAATATTAACGTCAAAGTTTAGTATAAAATATAAATATCAGTCTACTAAAATAAAATAAGTACATTATAATTGTTCTTATTTTTTTAAAAATTTTAAGTTTACCAATTTGATTACCGGTTCAATTAAATTTACCGATCCGACTGAAAATCAACCGATTCAACCGAAGTTGATATCATTTAAAGTACAATTGAATTTTTTTAGGAATTAGACTGAATAAGTAACCAATTTCATTAAACTAGTCAGCCTAGTTCAGTTTTTATAAGTAATTAATAATGGTATGATGTAGCTGCAATCATCGGCGGCAAGCATTCCATATGGACCTTTTTCCACTTTTCAATCTTTTTAACCGATATATAATAATAAATCATTGGCTGGCCCTAATTTCGTGGCTGGAGATGAACTTGCCGACCCCCCCCCCTCTCTCTCTCTCTCTCTCTCTCTCTTTCTTCTTTCTTTTTTTTTATTTAAGAAAAAAAAGTTACCATTATCGTCATAATAATTATATCGATAGGTGCACATCGACTCATCGACAGAAGACCCACGGCACATGTGACGTAGTTTTATGCAAGCCGATGCTGATCAGCTGCTGGCTAATCATCCACATTCATCTAATTAAACCCTTTTTTTCCAACATTAGAATGAATTAAGAGAAGACGAGATTAAAGAGATATTAAGAGTCTTATAATAATAATTGAATATATAATCTATGTATTATTAGGTCCAAGGGTCTCACTACACCAAATCCATTTTTCAAATTAAAAACCAATTTAAGATTTGAGTCGGCTGCTCACTGAATGAGAAAAATAGGAGCAAACGAAGACAACACACACATATATATATACACACTCCATATCTTAGGTACACTTTTATATATATATATATATGATATGTGGCGGTATATATAATAATATCTTTTGCTCATCAGACGTCACGCATGCACTTCAATTCGAGCCTCCTCGAAATAGGCATTGGGATAAATTTTACACAAAAATAAATTAATATTTAGAAATTTAATAAATCACAATATATACTTTGGTGGACCTTTATATTAATGTTAACAAAATTCAAATTCAAATGTTTACGGTAAGAAATTGTCAGATTATTTGAAACAGACAATCAAGAAATGTGAATGGGTGGATGTTTTATCATCTGCATGTGTGAGTTAGTGTGTGTGTGTGTGTGTATGTATGTAATATGTGGATGATGATAAGACTAAACGGCCTTCACGTAAGAAAGCACCGGGGTGGGACCTAGCTGGAGGCCAGAGGGGCCTGACCACTTCATTCAGTTGATATATATATATATATATATATAATTGCTAATAGTATAGTTTTTAACATAATTTTTAAAATTGAATTGGATCAAAAATAAATGTAGACATAGGTTTATGGTCGGACCAAAAATTTAATGATTTAAACCGTATATTTAATAAATGATATTACTAATAAATTTATATAATATCATAAATTGAATGTGATTTATAATTATTAATATAACAATTATATTAAACAAAAATTTAACGTAAAATATTA
Organism: Sonneratia alba; assembly: GCA_900174645.1. Lineage (NCBI taxonomy): Eukaryota > Viridiplantae > Streptophyta > Magnoliopsida > Myrtales > Lythraceae > Sonneratia > Sonneratia alba. The sequence continues at coordinate 3,549,069 of FWPY01000071.1, forward strand.
ATATAAATATAGTAAAATAAAGTATATGCATTATAATGGGTATTTATTTTTTTAAAAATTTTAAGTCGATCGATTTTTCTACCGATTCAATTGGGTTTACCGGTCGGATAGGAAATCGGCCGGTTCAACCAGAGTTGACCTCTTTGAAATTGCAATTGTGTTTTTTATAGGAACCGGACCGGGTGAGAGTGGGTATTGAAGGAGAAAAAAATTCAGTATCATGAGACATTTTTAGAAAAATAGATATTTTTTTATTAAATATAGACACAAAACTCTAATAAATTGATTATTATTTGACAGAGCCCTCAAAAAGTGCCCTCTTAAGACAAAACAAATTAATTTCTTAATTTTATGTGCTCCAAATCGATTCTTGATGGATCTGATTAGGTCTCACGATCTGCCCGAAATCGAATATATATATATATGTATGTATGCATGTCATGTTTGTGCACTCAAAAAAGATTAGAAGAAAAATGTGTCTCAAAAACCTGTCCACGCAATGTACCTTTTCTCTTTTTTTTTTTTTAAAAAAATATTCGGATTAATTTATTTCAAAATCTATTCGATCCTTTTTTTGCACGAATTATTTCTGTCCATAAAGGCCCGAACCGAATTAAAGGAAATCATGTGTAACCTTAGTAGAATAAGGGCCGAGTCCGGCATAAGATCGGGCCGCACGGTATGATTGACTCGGTCAAGACGAGATTGGTAAGTTGTCTTCCCGAAGGCAAGAAGGGACCGGAATCGTTTGTCCGATACCTAAGTCGAAAAGGGCACATGGAAGATGGACCGTCGTGCGCATGAGATAGGATATATGTATTTTCGTCATGATCAATGACCTACCTAATATATAAATATGATATATATATATATACACAACGAAGACGACGATTAACATACTAATAAACAATGAGCGAGCACTAGATTAAGCGGTCGGTACGGTATCAGATGCCACCGATATCATTATTAATATAAGTAGAATACCATATTACAAGAATTAATTTTAATTAGATGAGGAGTATACACATAATTAGGATGTGCGCGTCCCGGTAACCTGCAATTTTCGTGGTACCCAGACCCTGTCCCATATTGGACCGACTCCCAAGTATTGTAATCGAGCTTTACCATGCTGGTCTTAAGAATCGGATCCTACCCGGATCCTATAACATGTTAAAATTTATTCTTTTTTGAATAAGACAAAATACTTATCGAAAGATGAAACCAACATATTTATTACAAAATAAAATCTAACTTTGATTATGAATATGAAATTCAAAAAAATAAATTAGTACCAAACTAATGAAATTTATTTATTTTTAAATATTTAATATAATAGACTATAATATATATTTAATTTTTATCTCATCTTTCAATTCCAATCCTAACATCTTATCTAGTGAAATTTAAATCTATTTTAACTTTTAACCGGTTCACCTTCTCCTCACGCATACCCTACCATAATTTATTTCATTGGTGTCCACGGCTGGATAGATTCCTGTCGATTCTAATTATACCCGATATCCGTGCACGATCTTGCTAATAACGAGTGACTCTCTGGAATATTGGCTCGCTCTACGAGTTCGGTTACTGCTTTTAGGTTTGGCAGTGGCCCCCACTCCTGCACTAGTCTGTCCTAACCTTGGCCGGTGCTAAGTGGGGATCTATGATGTGCAGGAAAGCAGATCCTCTGTCAGTGGCCGCGGGCCCCACTCAGGACACAGCGGGGGAAGACTTAAAAAAGAAGTGGATTTCATACCTCCACATTATTATTAATTTAATAATTATAATTTCTTATTTTCTTACCTTCTTTTTCCCTCTCATCTTATTTTAAAATTATAAATTCTTTATATAACCAAAAAAGATAAGCATAGTTGTGCTCGTCGTCTTCAATAATTAGTTCGTGATTTGATGAACACTGAATATCTGGTCTCCTTAACCGGGTAATTATTATGCCTTGGTCGCCGATTCCAGCGGTACACGTGGCGAGCATCTGACGCTCCAGCTTTCTTGCATCATTTGCCACTCGTCCGCCTTAGGCAGCGCCGGTCAGGAGTGCAGCCACTTTTTCTCTGGGCAACTTGGAGGCTGACCAGTTGTCCCGTCCCCGCAATGCATCACCCTCTTCCGTCGTTATAGTGTCCCGGTCCGGTTGGGCATACGTATATCACACTCTCTATAATGTTTATTTAATATTATAATATTTATTTAAATACAATAATAAAGAAGTTATTAAGATTATTAGTTTGATTTTTATCGTATATCTTTATTTATCTTTTCTCTCGTTATTTTCTGAACTCATTAGTTTTTTATGGGGGTAAAAAAGAAATAGCCCGCCCAAGACTCTCCTCCAGTCTAATTGCCTCCTTTGGTGTGACATGGAAAATTCAAAATGCAAATTCAACTCAAATTAAATCGAAATCCAAATCAAATTACGAATTTTCTTTCCATTAGTCAAGTAGCGACGGAGGATGGACGACGTCCCATACTGTCGTCCCATGTGAATCATGTGATTTGAAAGGGGGGGAAAAAGTGCTCAGGTTCGGTGTGCTTTATAGGACAACAATACCCTTCGCATAGAAATGTTTCAAAGTCCCAAACACCATCGTCAATCGAGCCGCTCGCTTGCCCCTTTTTACCCCCGTGACACATTTCACGTGAGTTGATCTGGTCATCCTTTTACCTTTTCCGTGCACTGCCTGTCAGCGATTTAGGCGGTCGGGTTGGGAATTTCATGGGATTAATTTGAAATACTTGACAAGATCTCAATGATAAATAAACATGTCGAATTACATTTCGGGAGATAATCAGGTTATATTGTTCTTAATTTAAAGTAAAGAAATCTTTAAATTCGATTACAATTTTTGCATGTATACTTATTTATTATTCTTTTTTTTTTATCGGAGTTTTGTAATCCGAATAATCCCATATTCATACACGTTGAAATCGAAGAGATATCCATCATATATAAACATAAACGGAAGCGTATACGAATTGGGGATTGGATGCTCAATCTCCTCCATCCAACCGATGGGATATCAGAAATATCGGATTTGAAATGCGCGACTCAATGACCGTAATCCTAAATTGTACATAAGTGCATGTAGTTTATTAATTTTTGATTTTACCACCGTAGAAATTGGAAATTACCCTTTTGATTTATACATATTGATTCCTATACTTTACGAGTTGTCTATTAAAATCTTATTACTTGAACTTTATAAGATCGTTTAACTGGATAAACTATTTGAATGGAATAAATACACGATTAATAATATAATTTTTAGACTTTAATTATCGGAATAAATCCAATATTTTTATACTGTTCCAGCTAGATTTATGAGTAGCATGTAACCCGCGAAAGGAGAGATGCTGCTGGTGAACGGGGGGGTGCGAGCCGAAATCTTGGAATGGAGGGGAGAGTAGCATTAGCGGTCCGCGAGGGATAACAGTGCCCCCCCCCCCCTGCTGACGAGTGAGATTAGACATGGAGGGTGGATCGGTCATGTCAGGATGTTGAAAAATTGTTCTTTTTTTTTTTAATCACCGAAAAAACGCCAAATTTGGAGCGGTCCAAAAGGGACCGTTGGACCTCGGCAGCGACTAATGATTGCTGGTGCTTTTTTTATATCGAAAAATTAGAGCACATGTTATGCTGTGGGGGTAATAAGGGGAAAATGGAAATAAGGTTGTTATCAAAATTCAATTTTATGTAATTATTAAAAAGATAATGTATAGTATTACGCCGAGATTCCGCGGAGCGCTCCCACGTGTAACCCAAGAAGGACGTCTGTTGTTCGGGAACCCAAGAGGTCCCGGTGGTCCTCGGCCAGGTCGAAACCCAACAAAAGATCTCCGAGTGGGTTACGGGTAAAAGATGGAAGTTTGTATCTTCTCCATTCCACAAGTTAACAAACAAACGAAGTCATCGCACATGCATCACTGACGGTAGACCCCGGTCTCCTACTTCCGTGATCGGTGAGTCACCATCGAAGACCAAACCACGTTCGAGGTCGGAATTGCTGTGCACATGTTAAGAAAAAGTATCAATTAGAACAGACAATCCATGAAGATTGCCATAGAGCTTTTATAGAAGAAAAAAGAATTGAATTTCAACGTAAGTGATAGGTAATTTATTTTAAATGATATTAGCCAACTCCTTTATTATTTTATTTTTAATTTATCAGCAAATTTTGATTTTTTTTTTCGGTTGGAAATAAGGAGCATCAATTATTCCAAATTACATAAGGGTCGATGGACTTTTCCTCGGATCTTTCGACTAGCACCAAGCAAGACACGCAAGCCATGGCGTTAGATGGTTTAATCAGTCAACGCGGAAACCAAACGACGCGGCGCTTTTGTGTTGCCGAGCGGAGCGGAACTGGCCAGGCACCATCCATCCATTCATCTCACCCGTGAATGAACGGATCCATCGCTTGCCCATTCACGTAGGCTTTCAAGATCCTCCTCTTCTTTTTTTTTTTTTTTTTTCTTCCCTCCTATCCTATCCATCTTAAAGGGTTGTCTTGTCACTCCCACACCCTTCAGATTTTCCTTACTACTTTTCTCTGAGCCAATTGCTATAGCTACATATTGGCCTCTCGCCTTTCATTAGGGCGTTATTTCTACACGCTGATTCCTTTCTCCCATCCCAATGATGCTGACCGCAGGTGGCACGGGTCGTTCTCTAGTTTCTTTTATTCACTACAAAAGTGGCAAAAGAAGGAAGAAAGAAAGAGGACCCATGAGTCCGTTGGCCGGCTTACGAAATCCACCATCAAATGGGGTCCCAACCAGAAAATTTAAGCATCAAATCCGAAATTGAATACTCTTCTGGGGATAAGATTAGCCCCGGCAGGTCATCACTCCCTTGCTAACCAACAGGTTAATCAGACCTCGGCCAAAGGATCGATCGATCGATGGAGGATTTACCTCGAACAGAAAAGATCATGAAAGGTTGTGTAAACTTCATCGAACCAATTATATGTTCTTATTTTATAGTACTCACCGTGGATAGAAAAGATTCCCTCGTATTTCTCATCTTTGCAATAAAGAACTGTCGTCAGGGGTATCCCGAGGAAATTCGTTTTACTTAAGAAAGGCGCATATTTATGGAAATCCCCATTTCCTCCTCAACTTTTTCGGAAAGTGCCGATTAGACGAGCCTGGACCCGACCTGGAGGGCAAATGGGTGAGGCGGCCAAAATCGCCATCCACGTGTCAAGATCGAGGCCGTCCACTGATATCACAAGAAACTTCGTGCTGCCTTCCTTTCCCCCCACCCCCTCAGTTTCTCGCCGGACGAAAAGAAGAAAAGGCCCCATCCATTCCTAATTTCTCGCCTCCCGAGAAAATGTAGTCCTAGGTGGGCTTCATACTGGTGAGCTATGCGGCTACGCGACGTCGATTTATCGGCGGGAATCTTTATTTATTTTTATTTCCTCTTTGCACCACCTGCCAAATCAATCCCCACTAGCCATGCGAAAAAGAAGTGGAGAATGAAATTGAATTAAATTAAAATTTTAATTTGAAATGAATAATTTTTATATAATATATATTTTTAAGACAAAATGTTACTATTAATTATTAAATTTAAATTATTTAAATGATTAAATTATATATTAAAAAATAAAAAATGGTATAAATACACTAAAAATAAAATATAAATATAGTAGAAATATTTTAAAAAATTTTAAAAATAGTTAGGTATATATTATTTTACTATTATATAGCATATTTCCTATAAATTTATATCAAACTTTATTCTAAATAAATTAATTAGTCTTAATATAATATATTTATTTTATTTTTAATTAAAATTTTTTAATTTTAATTTTTTTAATTATTTTTATGTAATTTTTTATTTTCCTTGTGTTTCAAATCTTTTGATACAGTTTTTATTTAGTTTATACTCACTTTGTTAATTTTTTATTTTAAAAAAATACTTCAAACTGGTTACCCAAACAATATAATTTATTCAAAATAATTTGATTCAATGGATGTATAATAGTTATGATTTTGGGATATTATACCAAATTGAGGCGAACCACTTTATTAGTCCAGTAAGATTCCGTTTCGTTTCGGTTAGGGAACCGAACCATGAGCATCCCTACCCCTACCCCATAAATCCGTGTTTGACTATAGTATATATTCATAATAATACAATTAAAAAAACTACTTTAAAATTTTGAATTCTATATTTTTATATTTTATAAGATTCAGAAAAGCAAAATCCGAGGCAAGTTAATTAATAAGACGTCTGACTGGCGGCCGAGGAATCTCCAGACTAGCGCCCTTTTTAACCAACCGCAAAGAGAAAAAGAAGGAATTGCAAGAACACCCTTCAACTATTTCGACTTAGCAAATTGACCTCTAAGCTTGCATACTATTTTTTTTGGAACAGTTTTTGATCGAACTCGAGAAAGGTTCGCACTGTTCTCCTTCAAGGGAGGTTGACGTAGACTGATTGAATTTCCCACCTCCCTAAGGATAGTATTGAGACCCAATTTCTTTAAATGGATCGATGATGAGACTGCACCTCCAACTTAGACCTCGAAGTTACGATTGCACTCATAATTTTTGAAATCGAACCGAAAATTTAACCATATACAAGATGGATCTACAAGTTTGTGAATACAATCGTGCATAATGGATTGAACCGGGTTCCTAAAGAATATTTAAATAACAGATAAAGGGTATACTTAAATATATTTATGTAAGTTAATGTCATTAGAAAACAATTAAACAATTAATGAATGATAATATATATATGATTAAATGAGTTGTATAATAATACAATACTTTAATAACAGAACCGAGCTGGGTGAGCACCCGGTCCCCCACTGAAACTTATTCGACCGGACGGTCTAATCCTATTTGAGGACTATAGGAAAGGAGAAAATGGAGCACGAGAAATTGAGAAGATATTTGTCGCTGCGGCCCAAAACGCTCCCCGTTTTCCCTATAAATTGCCGCCTCCTCCGCCCATGCAATCCTCGCTCACTCAACAGAAAAAACCTTCACAGGTTCTCGTTCACGTCTCTCCTCAGAAGCCGACCGAGGGAGGCGGCGAACGACGGCGCCCGACAGATTTCTAAAACCCTCGAGAGGTCTCATCTTTTGATATCCCCCTCCGCCGCTCTCTCTCAATCCGTCGAGAGAATCTCCTCCGCGGTAGCCTCAACGACCTTATCCCCCAACTTGCCAATCTCAGCCTCGTGTTCTCTCGGATCCAGCCGAGCCCGGATCCTACTTTCCCGATACGATCGCCACCCGGATCATTTTCGTTGATCCTCATTCCTCCTTTTTCTCTTCCTTTCTCGGCAGAACCTGCTGCATCGCTTCTCTTCTCCTCCCAATCCTTCAGATCCCGGCCTCTGGACCTGCACCACAGGTTTCGCTTCGCCGCCTCCGTTTTTCCGATCCCCCCGAACCCTATCTTCACAGATTGTAGCGAGTCTCCTTTCCTCTCTGCTGTGAGATTTGCATGGTGAGTTGCTCTCTCCGTGCGCAACCCGTTGTATTTTCATTGCCGACCGAGGTTATTCTGCTGCTCGCCGGTTGAGATTTCTCTTCTTCTGAGGTGTAGGCGTGGGTATTATTACGGGGCTTTACAAACGTGAGAGTGAGGGGCGTTGCTCTAGGATTCAGTTCTCTTACTGCTTCCTTTGAGGGGGTAGCCGGGGCCCCGGCCTCGGCGGCTTTTAATGCCCCCACCTTTACAGGCCGATTCCGAATCCCTGAAAACAATCATTCCGCCCCTCGGGCATTAATCCTGTTCCTTTTCCTCCCACCTGGAAAAAGAAGAGATGCCCGCTCTGGCTTGCTGCGTGGACGCCGCTATGGCGGCTCCACCTTTTCCTAGCGTGCCTCTGACAGCAGCAGACCCAGCTGCCGCCTCTTTGTCCGCTGCTTCCATGGATGACATGTCCTGTTGGTCCCCTGCACATTCGGCGTCCCTCTATCGGGTGGACGGGTGGGGTGCCCCTTATTTCTCGGTTAACTCCTCAGGGAACATCTCTGTGAGGCCCCATGGAGTGGAGACCCTACCCCACCAGGAGATTGATCTGCTGAAGGTTGTGAAGAAGGTTTCCGACCCAAAATCTGCCGGTGGCCTTGGTCTGCAACTCCCTCTGATAATACGGATGCCCGACGTCCTGAAGAATCGACTTGAGTCCCTTCAGTCAGCTTTCAATTTTGCTATAACAGTCTCAGGACTATGAGGCACATTACCAAGGTGTTTTCCCAGTCAAATGCAACCAGGACCGTTTTGTTGTGGAGGATGTTGTGAGATTTGGGTCCTCATTCCGCTTTGGGCTTGAGGCTGGCTCTAAACCAGAGCTGCTTCTTGCGATGAGCTGCTTGTGCAAGGGCAGCCCAGAGGCTTTGCTTGTCTGCAACGGGTTCAAGGATGCAGAGTATATCTCCCTTGCTCTTGTTGCTAGGAAGCTTGCACTGAACACAGTGATTGTTCTGGAGCAGGAGGAGGAGCTCGATATAGTTATCGATGTGAGCAAGAAGCTTTTGGTGAGGCCAGTGATTGGTCTCCGAGCAAAACTGAGGACCAAGCACTCTGGTCATTTCGGATCAACTTCTGGTGAGAAAGGCAAGTTTGGTTTGACCACAGGGCAAATTTTGCGTGTAGTTAAGAAGCTTGAGCAAGCCGGAATGCTCAACTGCCTACAATTGCTGCATTTCCATATTGGGTCACAGATCCCATCCACCACCTTGCTCACAGATGGGGTCGGTGAGGCTGCACAGATCTACTGTGAACTCGTCCGCCTCGGTGCCCAAATGCAAGTTATTGATATTGGAGGTGGTCTTGGTATTGACTATGATGGGTCAAAGTCTGCTGATTCTGATATCTCTGTTGGATACAGCCTTGAAGAGTACGCTTCAGCAGTAGTTCGGTCTATTCAGGTCGTCTGTGATCGCAGATCCGTGAAGCATCCTGTGCTATGCAGTGAGAGTGGCCGTGCGATTGTATCTCAACATTCAATTTTGATCTTTGAGGCTGTGTCTGCAAATGTTTATGATGCTCCTGTCATGTCCACTCTTGGGTTACAGTACTTTGTTGAGGGCCTGACTGATGATACTCGTGCAGTCTATGGAAACTTGTCTTCTGCAGCTATGAGAGGCGAGTATGAAACCTGCTTGTGTTATGCTGAACAATTGAAAAGAGAGATGTATCGAACTGTTTAAGGAAGGTCTGCTTGGTATGGAGCAGCTTGCTGCAGTTGACGGGTTGTGTGACCTGGTCTCCAAGGCAGTTGGTGTTTCAGACCCTGTTCGGACTTACCATGTCAATCTCTCTATATTCACTTCAATTCCAGATTTCTGGGGTATCGGTCAGCTATTCCCATTGTCCCTATTCACCGACTTGATCAAAGGCCTGGTTTGAGGGGTATCCTATCTGACTTGACCTGTGACAGTGATGGGAAGATCAACAAGTTCATTGGTGGTGAGTCAAGCTTGCCCCTCCATGAACTGGAAAGTGAAGGACGTGCCTTATGCTGGTGGGCGTTACTACCTGGGGATGTTCTTGGGGCGGGGCCTATGAGGAGGCCATTGGTGGGATCCACAACCTTTTTGGTGGCCCCAGCGTTTTACGGGTCCAGCAGAGTGATGGCCCACATGGCTTTGCTGTGACCCTCGCTGTTCCAGGAGCATCCTGCGGAGATATCCTTCGAGTGATGCAGCATGAGCCCAAGCTCATGTTCGAGACTCTCAGATGCCGGGCAGAGGAGTATGGTGGTGGGCGGGACCATGATGAGATGGCCACTATGGCCTTGGCTAATGAACTTGCAAGATCCTTCCACAACATGCCTTACCTTGTCCCTGCTTCCTGTGGTGGGTTCAACCCTATGGGTATCAGTGGGTTTTTACTACTGCAGGGAGGATGATTACAGTGTGAGCGTTAGTGATGCTGCTGGAGATGATGAGCAATGGTCTTACTGCTATGCTTGAGACTCCTCCTGGTCCTTTTAGTATGTCCTACAGGAATCTTTATGTATGGCTAGTATTATTGGCTGTCAGTTAAGGTCCTTTTTTCTTATCCTTTTTTGCTGTTTCAGTCTTCTTTACTGTTATGCCAATCTTCTATTTCAAGAAAGCAAAAGATAGCAAGGCAGCACTGGAACTTTTTTTGCATGGTGCGCATGGACAGCATTCGTTGATGTCCTCTATCAGACCTTCTCAGAGCTTTATTTTTAACATTACCTGTCAAAATCTTCTCTTTCCGTTTTCATATAGCTATCATGAATGTGCTCCTCTTTCTGTTACTGTTGATTGCTACTGGTGGTCTTCTGTAATGGGTGCTCGATATTTATTATCTTTCGTGGATGGGCTAGGATCTTTGGTAGGCCCCAGCAGTTTGTCTGAATCTGATAGTGAAAGATGGGTTAGGACGTCAGGCTGCGGCATGCTTCTGGTCAGCTGCAACAATTGGCTCGAGCAGTTGTTCCCAAGTTGACCGAAAGCCTTTGCCCTTGAGCTCTTCTATTGATGACAGTGATGTAATTGTGCAGTGCTTTTGGCCTTCTCTACTAACTGAGTTTGTTAGATTAGACGATTTAGGAAATTTACCTGGTTCCTACTGCAGGACTTCCTCGGATATACGTAAAAAGGTTCGGGGTTGCGGTCTGGGTCGCTTAAATCAGTTGTATTCCCGGGATTAGAGGCGCGAATCGGTCCATTCGAACGTTTGTGGCGCAGGTAGGTGAAGGATTTAGTGGAATTGGCATTTAGATTTCTTTCTGTTTATCTTTCGAAGGGCAAATTATGAATTTCGTGATCCTTCCAAATGTCGGGTAACCATAAAGGAATATATATCGTGGATGAGTTTTATTGACTCAGGTCTAAACGTAATTACTTTCTTGCAGCATGGAGCGAGGGGCAAAATCATCTGTGGAGGGCAGCTGTGAAAAGACATAGGTGCAGGAAATGGTGGTAGTCAGATTGCGTTCTTTATGTTGCAGGGATATTGAGCAAAGTACGATAGTTGTTGTTCACTGTGTGTTACTCACATGTTCATCGGATGTTAACCGGTTTGGGGATCGGATAGATGAGGAATTAAGACAGTATTCTAATGTACGTATGAGTGCGACTTGTTAGAATATATGGCAGGGTATGTTAAGTTTATTGATGAGGGGAGAACCGACGTGTTGAGGCAACCCTCCTCAAGAAAGACTTCTCTATTCGGACGAACAAAGTCTCTCTTCTCTTCCCCTGGAATCTCTGCCTTTTCTGGCTAGTTCGGGTTGAGGTTTACGATATTGTTTTGATAGAATGAAATATGATTCTCATTCAGTTTTCCCGATTCTTGACGTGGAGATGTTGGGTTGGAAGGGATGGGTCTCGATGGGTTCGGGTGCTGCTGTTCTTCAGTTTAATACATAACTGTGTCGGGTAGAATTGATTTTGATGTTACGTGCATCTTTTGCCAGTTGATTTTCAAACGTCGAGGTATTTAACTTCAAGTAGTGCCTTCTATCTGAGGAACTCAACTTAAGATTGATCTCTCCCATTGCATTCTGTTTCTGTAGCTAAGTTCGCGACTTTTGAGCTTATTTTCATTGTATCGGGTGAAAATAATGCTTTTGTACTTCTGTGTTTAATTTTCTGCTTTTTGTGCAAACTGGTAAAGATGGTAAATCGAAGTGCTGACTGTTGTTTCCACTGGTTTAATCTTGTTTTCTCTGGTTTGCTCTTCATAGTACTTGAAGTGCGGTCAACACCTATAGGGCGCCCGAATGGTATGGATTTATGTTATTATTCATTTTTAATATAAAGTTTTTACGCCAAGGTGCTTCTTGAGAGCCTTTCGTTTTTTTTTAATGGGACAGAAATTTTCTGGTGGCTTTGTTGAGTTTTGTTTTGGGAGATATTGTAATTGTGATGTAATTGTAATCAAAAGGGATTTTAATTGGAGTTCGTGCTATGTAGAATAGCGATCTCTTAGGGCAGAGAAAATATCTAATTCATGAAGCGACTGTCGTCGTTCTAGGATTCAATAAAAAATTCAAAACGTCACTATCGTGTCTAGGGATCCTGTGCAGCATGTAATAATGAGCTATTTAGTGGTGGGCTTTTTCTTAGTATTTTTACTGTTTAGGCATAGCTTGCGTTTCTTTAATAGGTGAAGTTTATTTTTTATGTATATACAGAGCCTTGGAGTATGATATAAATGATTTTTCTGTAGGAAGTACAAGCTGCAAATGTAAGATTATGAAGACTAGATCTTGAAACTCATTGTTTCTATCTAATGTGTAATTGTTTTATGTTCGCCGTAATTCAAGCTAATGATCTTGGTTATACAAACGCGATGACGATTTTTAATTTAATGGGTTTTTGAAAATGCACGAGTTTAGTAATTTGTGATTATTGTCATAAAGCTGAGGTAACGCCTGTGTCCAGTAAGTGAGGGATTTGGGGAATTTAGAAGGGGAGGTAATGAGAGGAATTGAGTCATTCTGTTTATTAAGTAAATTAGGAGAGGTTATAGAAGTTCTGTAAACTCNTTGTCACTGTGTGTTCACCACATGTCCATCGATTATCACCGGTTCTGGGAAATCGGATAGCATGCAGGCCATTAGACTAGTATTCTAACTGTACGTATGATCTGTACTGTTAGAATAAATGCCAGGGTATGTTACAGTATTGATGAGGAGAAACGACGAGTTGACGGCAACCCCTTCCCTCAAGAAACGACTTCTCTATTCGCACTGAAACAAAGTCTCTCTCTCTCTCTCCCCTGGAATCTCTGCCTTTTCCTGCTCAAGATTCGGCTTGAGGTTTACGGATATCTTTGTTTTGATAGATGAAAATATGATTCTCATTCAGTTTTCCCGATTCTTGACGTGGAGATTTTGGGTCGGAAGGGATGCGGCTCTCGAGGCGATTCGGGTGCCCTGCCTGTATAACCTTCATTAATACAATCAAACCTTGTGTCGAGTAGAAATCTGATCTTTGATGTATCTGCCTCTTCTGCCAGTATGATTTCACACCGTCGAAGTATTTAACTTCAAGTTAGTCTCCTCTCTGCAGGAATCCTCAACTTCAACTTGATCCTCTCCCATTGCATTCTGACTTTCCTTACAATTGACTTTTAACTTATTTTCATTGATCGGTGAAAATAAATGCTTTTCTACTTTCTTGTTATTATTTTCCCTTTTTGGTGCAAACTGGTAAATGGTCAATCGAATGCTGCTCTGTTTCCACTGGTTAACCTTGCTCTTTCTCTGTTTGCTCCCTTCATAGGGTAGCTTGAAGGGGTGCGTCAACAACCTAATAAGGGGCGCCCCCCGAATTGGTATGGCTTTATGTATTATTCATTTTTAATTAAAGTTTTACGCCAACGGTGCCTTCTATGAGAGCACTTTCGTTTTTTTTAATGGCGACAGAAATTCTTCATGGGTGGGCCTTTTCGAGTTTTTTTTGGGAAGATAATTGTAATTGGATTAATTAATCAAAAGGATCTTTACATTGGAGTTCGTCTATGTAGCATAGCGACTCATGCTATACAGAGAAACCATAATGAGCTAATTCATGAGCCGCACTGTCGTCGCTTCTAGGAATTCAAAAAACTTCAAAACGCTCTACAGTGTCTAGGGTACTCCATGCACCAGTAATAATGAGCTATTTCGTGGGTGGGCTTTTTCTAGTATTTTACTGTTAAGCATACCTGCGTTTCTTAATAGTAGAAGTTTCTATTCTATTAATATACAGAGCCTTGGATCATATATAATGATTTTTCTGTAGGACAGTACAAGCTGCAAATGTAAATTAAAGAAGACTAGACTTCTTGAAACTCATTGTCTTCTATCTAATCACTGTAATTGTTTATTATCCGTATCTCAAGCATAAATACTTTGGTTATAAACCAATGACGATTTTTAATTTATGGGTTCTTTGAAAATGCACGAGTACTTAGATATTTGTGATTAATTGTCATCAACTGATTTGCTAACCCTGTGTCCGTATTGAGGGATTTGGGGAAATTTAGAAGGGAAAGTTATGAAGGAATTGAGTCATTTCTGTTTAATTAAAAAATTAGGAGAGTTATGGAAGGTCCTCTATAACCCTCTGACAATCATATATTTTTTTTCCCTTCGATTTAGGAAATATGGAGGGATAATGGATGAATTTATAATTGACACCTCCGATATAATAGTTAAAGGGGATTATAAATTATATAATGATTAATTTACATTTTTTAATACCCACTTCCCTTCTCCTACATAACTCTATCCAAATAAGAGTTACAAAAGTATTTCCTATACCTTCAAAACCATCCATAAACCTCCCCTCCAAATCCCTTAAACACAAGGTAAGTGGTTTAGAGACAAATCTTTGTTGTATTGTTGATTCTTGATCATTAGATGGGCAGAGTTACCAAACAAAGATCAGATTTTTTCCACTGGGTAGGCTGAGTGAAGATAGAGATGGTTCTTTTTGGTTCAAGAGATATTTTATGTGCTAACCGTGAGGATGTGCAGAAGCTGCAAATCATTCAGTATGAAGAATGAGAACCTGGTTACAGCAATAGCATAGCATTGTATTTTGTTTTTTTTTGTTCTCTGTGGCATTGCTTGCTGATAATATCAACACTGCAGTATTTCGGAGGTGGATATGGATATCATGGGACCTCATTTGAGCAAACATATTGCTGTAACTCTTCCCAAGGGAACATACGTTAAATTGCAACCTCACACAGAGGATTTCTTGGATATATCCAATCCCAAAGCAATGCGAGTTTCATGTCCTTTTCAAATATTCTGTACTTTACCTTCTTTGATGTCCGTTGACATGAGTAGCACTTATTTGGTACCACTATTGAGCTGCAAGTATGGAACTATGATAATTGATCCCTGTCCTATCAAAAAAAATAGTGTCCTCCGCCAACCTTTGCCTGTACTTTCTTAATTCAGTTTGACAGCCTTAGTCCCTCAAGTTTAAGAATTTGTAATGGGCATTGGTAAGGTAATGAACAAAGGCATTGCTGATTTTCCTTTGTATCCTGCGCACTGCCAATTATATTTCCTTCACTTTTGCTGTCGTTACTGCTTTAATTTCTCCTTATATCGGCTTACCCATGTTTAGTGCAATATCATGTATTTTGGGCTTGATTTCTTCTACTGTTTTTTATTTTTATTTTTATATAACTTCTTATGTTAGATATAACGGATATATGGTATTTCTGTTGTGCCTTGTCATTGATTAATCTTTTTGTCCTATTTGACCCTTTGATTCTGGGGATCGTGCACAGCTTGGAGACTACTCTGAGGAGTTACTCCTGCTTAACTACAGGGGACAGCATCATGGTTGCATAAAACAACAGAAAATATTACATAGATATTGTAGAGACAAAGCCATCTAATGCTATAAGAATTATTGAGACAGACTGTGAAGTTGATTTTGCTCCTCCATTGGATTACAAAGAACCTGAAATGCCTGTTGCTCCGGTAACTCAAAGCAAGGAACCAGCCGAAGGTTATTTATTTATTTGTGTGTGTGTGTGTGTGTAATTTGCAGTATACGTAGTTGGAAAGTGAAGCATCCTTTTCTAATACTAGAAAGGGGCATATTGGCTATATCCATTTCAATTCAGTTTCCAAGTATAGGAGAATCTTTGACCTCTACCAGCTCATTAATGCTTAGGTCCCGAGTTACTCACTGACTTATCTTTCATGGATTGCTTATAAAGGTGATTTGCATTTTATATTGCGCATAAAGTTGACACTAGTACAATCCGAGGGTCGTTTCTGTTTGAATGGCATTCTTTCTGCGTGTTGGTCGGTTCTGTCGTAATTTATATTATTGACAATAGCGTGCAGTTGAAGCAGAAAATGCTGATGTTAAACCGAAGTTCAACCCTTTCACTGGAGTAGGGGGACGTTTAGATGGGAAACCATTGCAATATCAGCCACTGCCTGCTTCTTCCTCTGCTTCCAGAGAGAGTAAACCTCTTCTTGCCAGAGGTAAGGGGCAGGCTTCCGCTGTGCCCACCTCACAAAGTTAAACTGCTCGGAAATCTTGGGGGAAACTCGTGTTTGGTTCGAACGTGGAACTGCAGCACATCTAAGGAAATGCGGAAGGTACTCTTATCTACATCATTCGATGAGGCCATTGAATGTAGGCATAAATTAAGCATTTTCTTCATATCTGCATTTCCTTGGAGATTCTTGTAGGAGGTAGTGGAGGCCAAGCAGGTGCCCCAGAAAGAGGAAACTGAAGTTCCAACCATTTACGGGGAAGAAGTATTCCTCGAGGGGTTGACGGGGGTAAAGTCAAGACCTCATACGAATGTAAGCATGAATTTGCCTCGGTCTGCTTTTAGTTTGCTCCCAGCCTTTCGATAGTTAAAGAACATATTCATCTGTATTCTCACTGGTCCCCCCTGAGACGTAAGGAAAAAATGGAACTGCAGGATTTCCCCCCTCCCTCTCTTCCTCTTCTAATGTTGACTAAATATATTTACTCTTGTTAGGTGATGTTTGTGTACATTCGTGACGTAATAAGAACTGAAAGCATTCAGTTGTGGGCTCCGATCGTTATCTCTCAATCCTTCCTTTTTGTTCAACGGACGCCCTGATACGCTAAAGTTACTACAAGTGAAGTAACAGGATGCAGAGGCTATGATACCGTGGAAGAAAATTGTGGATATTTGATCCTTCTGACTCTCAACAAATATGGACATGCGTCTGGTCGACCAATGCAATCCTTCAAGGAGCATAACATTTCTACTACAAGAAGAAAGAATAACAAATGGCTCGTGTCACGCAGTCTTCCTTGTCATGCTATCTATCCATCACGGAAGGATGGATCTTAACGCGTCTTTTACGTATGGATACTTGAAGGAAAAACCCAACTCCCTGGCTTTAGCAGGAACCACCTTTTGCCCTTCCAGAACCTGAAGCCAACCCCATCTTCAGCAAGATGTCACAGAAACAAGCATCTGCATGCAGGCACGCATGGAGAAAGAATAACTAGTTTTCCAAGCAAGAAGATCTTACAACACAAGCTCCCTCCCCCAGCACAGCTTTGAGAGCAAAATCTGGCACAGGAAGCCATGAGGGTCGGCCTAAGACATCCCCCAGATGCTGGCACATCTCAGACATTCGAACAGGATTCGGTGCAGTTCCATTGATTATTCCTACATTAAGAGGTTAGGTTAGATGCTCTGGACACTGCCAAAGAAATGCAACAGTTGGGTTGGGTTTAAGGACGAACCCTGACTACATGAACAGATCATTATTTTGCACAAGGATGGAGGAGACAGTACCATTGCAGCAAACAAATTGGCAGGAAAACTACTTGCAGCTGATTTACCAAACAAATACATTGTTAAAATAAATGGATACCTTTATAAGAAGGATTAGATAGAGCTTCATAAATCAGATTCACGATGTCATCCAAGTGTATCCATGAAAACCTACATCACAAATTAGAAATATGGAGATGTTAACATGGCAAGACTTTCAGCATTGATACGAACTTAGGAGCAGCACATTGAAAAGGAAGATACAATTACCATTGTTTTCCAGAACCCAAAGGTCCACCAGCAAACATCATAAATATCGGGATCATTTTAGCTGCAAAGGCAAAGACAGATAAAATGGAATATAGCAGGCAAAATCATGATTTCTTTCAGTAAAATCTCCAAAAAGACAATCATAGAGATTCTACAAGTTTTTGAGAGCTCTTCTAAAACCAGACTGATGTAGTCAATAGAGTTTTAAGGATGTTAGCTCTAGCTGAAAAGGGGCCGCTTTTGAACAAAAAGAAATAGATCTGAATAAATTCACACTGATGTTACTTAATGTCATGAAAAGTGCTTCACGAAGAATCATAAAACAAATGGGGAGACAGAGAAGAGAACTTCCATGATATATATTTAACTAACACGCAAAGAAGAGGTCTTTTTTCTTGCCCCTCTCCCTCCCACCTTTTCTGCCTCAAAAGGGAAGGACTGCATGAAATTAAAGGGTACTTTACAGAATACATATTAAACATACCTAGAGCACCACCATCTTTACCAAGAACAACACCAATTCGAACAAGTGCCACTCTGACATCCTTGTTTACTCTAAGGGCTGTTGCTTCCCAGTCTCTACAAACCTGAAGAGAAGAGGTCTCAGGCAAAATCAACTATTGATAAAACGATCTAGGCTAAATGGGGACTGTAATAATCGCAACACTCATATTTAAGTAACAACTCACTCTCTGCCTAATTTCAAAATTGTATGCTCAAATTGTTGGCTAAATATGACTAGGTGCTGAATAGCTTATTCACTTGTATAACTCATGCGATGGTGTACCCATAGTTCTCCTTAGTAGAGCATGAAAAAACCAAGGCCTTAAAAGAGATTGACAACATTAAGTGTATAGAGGAAGAATCTTAACATGAGAAATTTAATAAAATGAGAGTGGAGATGGCTCAATAAGCATGCAAATAATGGACAATATTTTGCTCAATTTGCAGTTTTTTCTTCCCCGAGCCATTGTGAGCAATCATCATTAAGAATTTTTCCTTTTCCCTTTCTTTTTTTTTCAATTCTTGTGCATCAAGACAGCACTGCAATTTCTTTAGCAGTTGCAGATGAGATATTTTGAAGGAAGTTGAGTATGTACAGAAGTGCAGCATTTTTGCACAGGAAGATCCAGAGTTGAAGCATTAGTGGATGATGGCTAGAGTATCAAGTAGAATCCATATTAATCACCCAGGCAACATTTATGCACATTTTTCTTCATCAATTGCATCTCCTCCAGTCAAGATCCAAACTATCAGAAATATTTCATTTTTCAGAAGAGTAAGAGAATCACCCCCATGATAAGTTGCCACATCTATTCTGAATTTGTTGAAGTCAGCCTGTTAATACCAAACAGCACAATGTATTTTCTACCATGAAAGAACACTTGCCAATATCATTGCTGACTACAACTTGAACTCACATGAATGAAATCCTGAAATTACTAGATAAGTCATCTAACTAACCTCTGCCAAGTAATCGTTTCCTGATGGACTTTGCTCATCAAATACTTTTGTTTCACTGGTACCTGAACATTCAAATGAAAAACATACCTTAAATTGGAAATTCATGGCATTGGGCTATCTCCATAAAATTTCATCGAGCAATAATAGTAGTAAACATACGGAAAGATTAGACAAATGAGAAGGAAAAGAATAAAGAAGTCCAAGCCAGAAAGAGACCATAATAGCCAACAGCAGTTGCGCTAACCAAGACAGTAGGTCCAGAACCTTCAGGTGTACTGTTTATGAGATCTACAACCTTTAGAACCATTTGGAAATCAACAACACAGAAGTAAAGTGAATCCTTTCATATTTGAACAATTCACATCTTTTTTTTTCTTTTCGGCATGGAAAAAGTTAAGGATATTCTTTCTGATGATTATGATGTGCACAAATTGGCAAGCAAGAATTTCCTAACCTTTGAAGTGACACTGACCCTGCTCGCTTTGATATCATGTTTGATCTGCAGTAGATTAGGAGGTCATTTAGGTCCCTATGATACTCGTAGACATGCATGCATGTATCATGTAATCATTATATAACCTACTGATAGGTATGGGAAACTGCAGGATAGAGATAAACAAGTATTTTAATAGCCTGGTAAATATTTGGCCATAAAAAACTGATAAATGCAATATCACTGCATGCAATACGACCAAAGAAATGGCTTGTTCTCACAGTTCGCCATATTTGCATTGCTGGAACCTCCAGTAAAAATATCGAGATATTATGGTACTGATTTAGCAATCTTGGCTGGAAAAGTTTCATTCAAAACAGTAACACCATATGCTTCTATCACATTTTTGTTCTGCAGAGTACAGTACAATACATATTATTCGAGAAAAGTCCCTATTTTCAGAAAGGAAACCACATCACTCAGTCTTCACGTTAAACAGAGGCCACTATAATCTAACAAGATTAACCAACAGATTCAGGCAATAATTGAGGCTACATCTCAACCACTATAATCTAACAAGATTCACAAACAGGTACAAGTAATAACAGAGGTTACATTCAGTAAATAGACTGAGAACTTTGATAACAGCTTATAATTCCATGGTATATGCAGTATAAAATTGCTATGGTGCCCAAAGCAGGCCAGTTCCAATATAAGCATAGTGGGTAACAAATTCAAAGCAATTCACTTAGTTTGTATAACTACCTCAGGAGACCACCGAGTACTGATGGGTGTTCCAGCCAAATTAACAACAGCATTCGAACCTTGAATGCTATCTTTCCACTTAGGCTCATCTGCAATCACTATTCCCGGAAAATCCCTGACTGTGTTTCCCACAAGATCCAAAATTAAGTCAGAGTCGCATGTGTGTGTGAGGTAAAACATGAGAAAGAACCTAATATACAAAAAATATTTCAGTGCTCATAAAACGCGAGAATTCTGAAACTTGAAACATCACCCATGACTAATGGAAGATGAACAAGAAAATACTGTTTATAAACAGTGAAAGCATAAATTATTTTTTCCATAGGAATATTGTGGATACATTGGAGATGCCCCTCAAGCAAGAAGTGATTTAGATAAAACAGTGGAGATAGCACAAAATGATACAATTTTGGAAAGGCTGCTTAGGTCAGGAAAATGATCTGAAGCTCATTATCTAGCAGATCCCAGCTTTGTTTTGTGAAAGCATAAGAATGTAAATTAATTAACATCCATTACCTTCTTACCAGGAAATATTAACTCCGCTTTGGATCTAGAGCGAGTTAAGACATGCACTGTATGGTTATCTGCATTTCATAATTAGTTCAAAGCTGAATTAGTTCACATATACCATATATCAAATTATCAGGATATCCGAGATTCTCAATCACATAAAGAAAAGAGCAGAATATATATGGGCAGGGTGGATCTCAATATGCAATATGCTCAGTAAAATATGACTAGAAATTATCAAACCAAAATTCTATACTTGCTAAAGTTCCATTCCTATATGCAGATCACAAGTACCTCCTGACTTGACCATGCGAACTTAAATGCCCATCAATGTGCCATCTTCAATTCCTAACCTTTCATTTTCCATCCCAACCACAAAAGAGAAATGTGCAAGTGATTGCATAATTATACATACCATTATGACACAGTAAAGAATAGATGAAGAGAAGGAGAAAGTTTCAAGAAAATCTATTTAAGCAAAGAGATGGATATCAATTTATAGATAGACTGCACTGCAGCACCAATTCTTACATAAGATATATAACAGAATCTTCATCAGTGATCCACTACTATCCCATGTAGACAAGGATTGAACAAAAATGGATAAATTAATGAAAGACGACAATACATCCAGAATTTCACATAGTAATGCTTGATATGAGCAAGACCTGCATGAAGTCGCTGCACCAATTTTTTACCGATAAACCCTGTCGCTCCAGTTACTGATACAGTCATCTGATTAACCTACAGGATGACCCAAAGTGTTTCATTAAGCAAGGCCGACTAGGTGACATCAAGTTATAGCTCAGGTTGGAGATATAAACAGAGCCAAGTTCCTTTCTCCCTTATGTTTCTCCATCCAGTTCAGACAATGCAAACAGTCACACTTCTTTGTATTTACTAAACTAGAAGCTAAGAGGAACACCACTCAGAGCAATGAAACCCAAAGCCACGACTACTATAAGAATTACATGAAATTACATTCATAAAAAAAAAAGTCCTACCGTGTTCAACTTTAGGGTAGTTGTGTTATGAACTAGTTTGCTTGGAACAACAGGGTTGCAATAGAATGGCTGCAGACGGCTTTACTGCTTCATTCCAAAATACTCATAAAAAATTCCGAGTAACTACCAAGTCAAGCCAGTGGAGTGGTTCAAGGGGGTGAATGCATATTAATGGAGCGGCGTTCAGCTTTATTCTGGACCATCATACAGTTCATAAATGGCAATAAATTCAAATGATAAGTGATGATGATGATAGCAAAATCAACAATTTTGAGTTGGAAATAAGGAAAAATAATTCATCGACAGCTCTCTTCCAGATTAATCTCCGCTTGTGTGGAATAATCTCCCAGGACACAAGATATTATAGACATATCCAACAAGAATTGGCTGCATGAATGAGAATCCGTTAATGGGTGTCTTTTATCCCCCAAGCTTATCTTATTTAAAGCAAACGGGTTTTACACGATGCGATGAAACGTGGAGAGCATTAACCGGTTCAAAGGAAATGGAACGCATTGCACCTTCTGGGACGGATCGACTGCGCAGCATATCCTGAGCCGCCGAGTTTCACAGGCCATCTACGCGTTAACATGGGAGCCAAAAAGTGAGAATTTCAAGATAAAAGAGGAAATGCAAGTGCAAGCGACAAAGAGTCTCCCTTCGCCGGCGGAGAACAGGACGAGGGGGAAGCTCTTACGGAGAAAGGAGGATGAGGAATGTGAACAGCAGGTGAGATGGAGCGCGCCCATGTCAGCGCCATAGCTCTCGAGGGGGGAGAGAGCTCCATGGACATCATCGCGGAGCCTCGAGCGTGCCAGCTCGTGGTTGATTAATGGCGGAAAGAAAGAAGACTGTTGAGTGGACTGGCAGGGAAGCAGGGAATGGATGGGGAGGAGAAGATCGTGTCCGATTTGGCACCACAGCTTCTCACCTTGATGGGTGAACGATTGGCCGGAAGTTATGTAATATGCCAAATGGCCCAATGAGGACAAA
Source organism: Sonneratia alba (assembly GCA_900174645.1). NCBI lineage: Eukaryota > Viridiplantae > Streptophyta > Magnoliopsida > Myrtales > Lythraceae > Sonneratia > Sonneratia alba. Next base: position 3,571,765 of record FWPY01000071.1, read on the forward strand.
AGGGTTCTTACTTCTTAGGCCCCGAGTCAATTGTGGCCTGCCTGGGGTTTCTCAAATTCGTGCTCAGGTGCCAATCTTTCGAAGCCCTTTTACTTCTCTGTTTCCTATTTCCGTACGTGACTAGAGGGCCTTCAGCAGGATAAAGAATACTGTTAGCGATATTATGAGTCAATTATCGATGTGGATATGGATCAGATTTTAGGCAAAATCCAAAGCAATTTCTGTTCAGCCACTACTGACTGAGGCATCCCAGGCGACTTGGTTCTTGCTCGAGGCAAAAGGTTCTTAGCACGAGCCCAACGATTAAACAAGTACGGCTAAAGAAAGCAGAAATCCGACTACCTCCCTCTCAGGTTGGTTCAGATGATTTGTCAAAGCTCCAGAACCGACTGCATCTCATTGAACTATCCATGTGGCTGAGAGCCCTCACAGCCCTGTCACAACGACGCAGCATTAACCGGTCTGAGCTTGGCTGAAGTGTGGAGCAATGATTCATGCGAGTAACACTACAGAGGCCTCACTCTCAGAGAGAAGAAGAATGAGATTTATTTTAACGCAGAGATGAAAATAAGTTTTTCTCAGCAAAATAATCTCTCATGATGGGAACATCCATGCACAGAAAGTGCCCCAAAATACATATAGAGAAACTAAAGTTCAGTGTCAGCAACTGCCTTCACTTGGCAACAGAGACAAGATACTTGACTAGCCAAGACTAGGATTGTGCTCCATCTCCAACGAATGTCTCTCTGCCTGCATCACAAGATAGTATATCATGTTTCTCCAAACGACATAAAAAAAATTTCATGAGACAAGTGCCAACCCCACAGATACCAGGAAACCTAATTGAGAGACTGGACCCGACAGAGAAAGAGGGGGGAAAAATGAGAAGCCAAGGCAGCAGCATCACTGGCAGATTCTCTCTAAGGAATGATCTTCGTGAGGTGATCATTTCACCACGAAAGAAAAGCGCTACTCATCGCATGCTCTTCCAAGAAAATGTAGGAAGAATAAATCTCCGAGGAAACTGACCTTTATTAATTACAATAAAACGGAATTGCTTCTAGTCATTATCTTCACGCCCATAATCATAAATGATCTCAATCTGCATTGATGATAAAACAGCAAGAATATCAGAACTCATCTTAGGAAGGGAACATGATGGACAAGCTTAATCTGCTAGGAAGTCATTGCACCAATATAGATACTTGCCATGGACATCATAACAGTATGCCTATAATATATAAAATACATAAAGAATGAAAAAAAACCAAGGAAAGAGAGGAAGGATATGAATACAACAATGAACTCCATCATGTTATGAGGGATAGGGACAAGGCACAGAATTTTTGAACAAGACTACTGGAGAGAGCAGGAGGAGCTTTCCATCTTCCTAGAGAGTTCGAGCCCTAGTGCTATACTAGGCAACACATGAAGATGGAAGCAGACAGGCAGTCAGATAGAGCAATAACAGCTTCATCAAGCCAACCCAGTAAGGTATAAAAAGACTAGCTACAGGTGCATCGCATTAGATTCTAGCAACTCATGTATCTCATATCCAACATGGACAATGCTGGTGAGAGCTGCAGGCTCCACCAGGAAAATGCAGAAAGGACAAGTTCTTACATTAAAGGGATCTTAATTCTATCTCCCAAAATGCCTATGAACCTAATAAATTATCATAATTCAGAATTCAGATTCAAGTGAATCTATTGCAGGTGATTCAGGACTACCATAGGCATTATCAGCCAAAAATAAGATACAAAAGTGACCTCTAAAGTGAAACAATGTAACACATTAAACTGACAACTGATTATGAATAAGATAAATATCAAGAAGATTACCCCCCCAGGTGGCGTAGGGTTTCGAGTGAACTTGGAACCACCAGGAGCCCAGGGAACTGCCAGAAAGATACAAAGGTGAGTTTCTGTCACCGACAATAATCCGTCACAAATAATACTAAAAAAAAATGTCTTCCCCAAGAGCCACCTAAATGTTGTAGGAATGAGGAGATTCTTGGTCAAATAAATAGTGAATTTCTATCAACCCAATCGCTATTGCTTCCACTCTGAAAATAGCTTCTGCTCAGGGTCGATAACAATTATTTGATCAAACCCAGGAAAGAACTTTCAATATTAACAGTATGGCACTTACCAATGTAAGGATCAGGGTGACGCCACTTGTCGTACGAGGCTTCTCCTTCAGCAATCATTCTTTCAATCGTATCAAGATCCTCCTGAAATTTCAGATAAATGAAAATGGACCTGATCAGCCAATAGTCTATGTGCAGGAAGATATCAGGTGCCTTGAGACCTACCATTTCAGACCTTAGGAACTCCAAACACTGGTTAGGTTCTACGTCGCCCATCTAAATCTCTCCAGGGACAAATAATCTTCTCCAGTAAGATTTTCTCCTCTTTTTTCTTAGAATTAGCTCATTTCATGCTACCCAGAATAAATAAAAGGAATGACACACCAGCTAAATAATTCTGTCCTCTCAATCGGAGGCTCAATTCAATCGGAGCAAATTTGAGAAAGAGAGACAGATGCCATGGCTTTATCTAAAGACAAGCAGTGAATAAGACCACCAGACATGAGCTACAAAACAGAAACGCACCACATTCTTGTTGGCGTCGAACCGCTCGCGCAAATCAGATGCCTGGGGACGTTAAACAAAATCGACACAGGAACAGAGCGATCGTGAGAACAACATCGAGATCTGAAGGGAATACAGGAAATGCTGAGCTCCAGATGAGACGATTGGAATCAGAAGGAGAGAGCTACAGGGACAGAGAGCTCACGTCTCGGTAAAAGAGGTGTCGGTGCACCGCCCAGTTCAGAGTGTCCTTGAGGGCACGCCGGTAGAGAATTCGAACCCTCTGCTTCTGCGACGCCCTCCGGGCCAAGTACGCCGCCGCTGTCGTCGCCGCCGCGCTCATCTCTATCACGCCAAGTTGCTGGAGTCTTCGATTTTCGCAGTTTCGACTAAACGGCGATGAGCTCAAACCGGTTGTTCGACGTCCGGGCCTAAACGGCATGCCGTCTCACTTCCTCACAATTAGTTTTTTGACCCCAAGTCCTTCTTTGTGAAGCTTTCGAACCCCCAAACTATGCAGTGGGTTTCAAAGTGAGGCTCATAAGGACCGTGATCATTGAAGGATAATTAACTATTAGATACTGCCGACATTTCATGAAGATCTAAGCCCGCCATCTCCGGGATGAATTAGGAAGAATCCCGGCTCGGAGTTCCCATTTGATGCAAATTGGGCCGAGGAGCCCAATAAGTGCAAGAGCCCCTTCAGCATCAGGCCCCGAAAATGATATATTGCAATGGGCTGGCCCAGCCCGTTTGAAATGACGAGAATTAATCACGTAGCCACCCGTAGCCCTCCTCAGCTCTCCCCCCCGCGTTGACGTAATTGCACATACATAGTTCGTATAGGACAACTGACTGGTTTCATGGCACCTTCGCCATATCAACCCGGTGGGAAACGCTGTTGAGCATGTCTCCCAATTCGTGGCCCGGTTTCAATAATCGACCCGTGTAAATTTCATAAACCGTATGGGCTATAAATTTTTATTTGCATATCATTGCTGTAGTGATTCCATGATAGACGTATTTTACGGTGCATTGTAGTGCTTCTTAAGAAAAGAGAAAATTGATATAGCGGTGGGTAATGTTCGATTGGTACAACAGGTATCGTTATCGAGTGGAGGTCAAGAGTTGCTAGGGGACTACTTCCATAATGGATGTGGAACTGGTGGCTGTGAGCAGCTCCCATCATAGTTTTTAAAACCGGATTGGGCTGGAAATCGGTATAGGCATGGGTTTATGGGTCGGACCGAGGGTTCAATGAGTTGAACCGCATGTTTAATAAATAATATTACTAATAAATTTACATAATATCATAATTTGAATATGATTCATAACAAAAATTATTAATATAACAATTATATTAAATAAAAGTTTAATATAAAATATAAATATAAGTTTAGTAAAATAAAATATGTACATTACAATATGTTTTTTTTTAATTTTAAGTGGGTCGGTTTTCTCACGAGTTCAATTGGATTTATCGGTCGGACCAGGAACCAGCCGATTCAATCGGAGTTTTTCTCTTTTAATGTGCAATTGAATTTTTTGAAGGAACCAGACCGGGTGAGTGGCTAATTCCTGATCGAACCGGCTGCCCAGTCCGATTTTTCAATTCATTGCCATATTCCCCACGTCGCCAATGCCTCCCTTCCATAAAAGATTTCGTGGGTGTGGATGCTCCACCGTGCTGGGGCCTCCTCAGTTCGCCGCCGCCCCCCCCCCCCCCTTGGCTAGAAGCAGAGGGAACGCGGTGTCATTTTGCACCAACCCGACGGTCCAAACCCAGTAGAGATTATCTGCTGGCGCATGGATGTATCCAGAACATCGATTCAAGTGGGGACGAGAAACTATAAAGGATCATTACGATAAATCCATGCAGGGGGATAATCTACTAATAAATTGATGAAAAATAAGCAAATTTTGCATAAGATTTCTAGAGCTTTCTCGATTCATCCCTGCCTTGCATGCATGCACGATTTGCCAGATTAACTACGAGCATGCTAGATTCGTGCTACTGGTTTGCATCTCCAATTAATAAAGAACGCACGATTTTATCATGGATACGGTTTATGCATCTCCAATTAATCGCACCATGGGGGCATCGCGTGGAATGTGGATAAGAGGTTAGGAAGAAGAAGAAAAAAAAAAACAAATAGAAAAAGGTACTTTTATGTCTCTGAATTGATATACTAAAAATTTTCCCTATTTTTAATTAAATTTTATGTTAATCACATTTTTCACCCTCGAATCATTTAAACATGATAGATTTTGAATGCTACTTGCTCAAGTGTATATCATTTTTATTTGATTTTTTTAATAATTTCTCATGTGTATTATTTAAAAAATATTGACATTTGACTTTTTTTGGGGGATAATTATAATTTTCTTAAGTGGGAGTTTATTATTATTATGTATAAATTTCTTGACGCATGAAAATTAAGAGATTCCTGGAAATTGTGTAATCAAAATTACGATCACAAGCCAGTAATCACGTGACAGGTGCTTGCATTTTATCCTCTATATTATATGTGAACCGAGCGTATGTACACCCTTACGCTTGAGAATGGGGCCCACATCGAGAATATGCGTTGTGCGCACGAGAGCCGGGTGCACACAGTGAACAAATTCAAGCAGGCTGGAAAGAGAAAAGACGGCTCAGTTTCAGCTTCAGTTTCACTTTCAATCGTCGTCGTCGTCCTCCTCCTTCATCACCATCTCGGAGCTGAGCTTGTCTGATCCTCAAATGGAATTTTAATCCAATCTCATCAGCACTGCCTTGATTGCGGCCTGTGATTTCCATCCAAAGCTCCGGCAGGTCCGTTTCTCTAGTTTACTCTCCGAGAACCATGACGTTTAGCCGGAGAAGCGAGGGATGACAAGGAGACGGAGAAGAAGAGTGTGCTGAGCTTCCATTGCTACGTAAGCTTCATGTAGAGAGGAACCTGGTTGAGAGGGAGAATGCGAACACTTTGCGACGTCTGCGAGAGCGCCGCCGCGATCCTCTTTTGCGCGGCGGACGAGGCCGCTCTGTGCCGCGCCTGCGATGCGAAGGTCTAAAATCATCTCCTAACTGCTAGAATTTCCTTCTTCAATCGGCGCGTGAAATTTTCTGATGGCAAAATCCCCTGTTCCAAACCTTACTTTCTGTGGAATTCGGTTGCGCGTTGCTATATCTGATCAATCTCAAAGCTTCTTTTTGTTTTTTTCACTGGGTCAAATGGAACTGAAGCGAAGAAGCTTAGGCCTCGATATGGGATTCAAGCTTTGAAATTTCCAGCACAATTGAGCAGAGGGAGGGAAAATGCAATATAGATTTCCCACTGTTTGTACTTTTATTTTTATTTGTTTCTTTCATCAGTATGTCTTAAGTTAACCTTCCCCGTTTCTTGGTCAAGACCATGCTAAAGGTTGAATTTATCCCTTTTTTTTTTGCCAACTAAAAATGTTAAATGGGTCTGTGTCTATTTGGAGTAAGGTCCACAGAGTGGATTTTGGTTTGTGGGGTGGGGGTTGGAGGGGGTTCAAGTTTGATTTCTATGCTCCATTACTCGGAAAAATGGAAGTGGTTGTTCAGTTCTTTACAAGGAGCATTGCTTTTTTTTCCTCCCCTCATCTTATTGTTATTGTGAGTGCTATAATATCATGCACTTGAAGTCGTGGTTATTTAGCTCTCCCGAATTTCAGGAGCATCTGTCTTGCTCTATGTATACTTATTCCCTAGCCCTTTCAAATCATCAAACTAATATAATTCACTAGTCCTACATCTCCATTTATTCCCTCTCTCAAGAAAGTTGTTTCCGTTGGTGTGTCCACTCAATTAACTGAATTTCTCATTTTCTTCGCAAATGCATTTATTCTCTATGATACTCTGTTTTGTCTACCATTTTAATACACTGGTTAGCTTTCAGAACTAAAAGTCCTTATAACTGTTTTATGAGATGCAGGGTCCTTAATTTAGGCCTAGTCATCCAATCAAATACCTCTAGATATTTATCTCCATAAGCAGCAGGGGAATTCAACTTCCTTGAAGCCAAGCTTTCATGATGGTAAAAGGGAATGGCTAAAATAATAGGCACTGGATTCCAGAAGTATCCCTGAATTTCTACTGCAACCAATCGTCAACTTCATGATGGTGTTCACTGCAAAAGTTGCGTTTTTTTCCATGACTTCTTTTGATATTAGATGTGAGAATCCATTCACGAAGGACAATCTGCATGAGTTGCAGGTCCACTCGTGTAACAAGCTCGCTAATCGGCATGTTCGGGTTGGGCTAGCTGATCCCAGCGATGTCCCCCACTGTGACATATGTGAAAATGCACCTGGTATGGAGGTTCATTTATTTATAACTTTTTCACTGTAAATTGTATGTGTTAGAATTGTACTGCAAAGTCTGAAATTGCTATGTCCTTGGAAAAAAATGTACCTAGCCTTCTTTTACTGTGAGGTAGATGGCACTTCTCTTTGCCTGCAATGCGATATGATTGTTCATGTTGGTGGTAAGAGAACTCATGGAAGATTCCTCCTGCTGAGGCAGAGAATTGAGGTTTGTGCCCTTGCTTAGAGAGAGAAAGTTCCGGCTTTGTTTTGTGAAGGATCTCTTGAGTTCAATTCTTTTTGGGTGTTCTTCCAATAGTTTCCCAGGGACAAACCTATTCAGGTGGAAGAAACTGGGTTACAAACTCCTGATCAGAATGAACTAAAGAGGGAACACAATCGACCCCCCGACCTTAAAACAAGGGAGAGCCAGCAAAGCCACCTCATATCACTAGTCAAAGATAAGGAGACCAATGCTCAAGCTGATGTCAGGATGGGGAATAAATTGATTGACCTTAACTCAAGGCCTCAGCGGACCCATGGACAAGCTTCAATTAACCAGGTCTTGGATTTTTCACTGCCACATATGCGTAATACCTCAAGTAATTGCATACTATGAACGTAATTTGATCCTTCCTCTTGGGTTGTTATCTCTTGTGAAAGAAACAGGATGCTGTAAGTGGCTCTAATCACGAATCAATGAGTGTTGTTCCTGTTGGATCCTTTATAAGAGGGCCTGGAAAGTAGCAAGGTTCACCTTCTATTTCTTATTATTCTAGATTTTGTATGTAAATACACATTTTTAGTCATTTTGCTAGTGCATGTCTTTGAAATTCCCAGTTTTTACTTAAAAGTGTGTGCTGAGGCTAATACTTTTTCAAAGTATCTGACTAGTGTTTAATCTTATTCTGGTGGCTTCTCCAATATCCAGGAGGTTCTCATGATAACTAGTTAGTTTATGATAGTTTGGTGCTTGACCTGCGAAGTATTTGAATATATACAGAGCTTTGATGGCTTTAGAGCCACTATCTCGTTACAATAGTGTATAATGTATGAAGGTTTGACTTGAATAAAATGTAGAAAGAAGAAAAATGGATGCTATTTTGTTTGCGAATAGGTATAGACATTCAGTACATTGGATTAATTGATGTTAACTAGCACCACATATCAGGGAAAGTCTCTGTTTTGCTAGTCTGTGTTATGAACTGATCACTTCTTCGGATGCATTATTTTTGTCTACTGTGACGCTGTCAGACACATGAACTCATGTTGCTTTCACTGTGTGATTTGCAGATCATATGCCAAAACTATAAACCGATGGGCCCCCTCCATTTCAGCATCTCTGAACCTACTTTAAACATTTCTTCTGCTCCACTAGTCAGGTTTCAATTTGATCATTCCCTTCACCTGCAGGGTTTACTTGGTAGAATCTCTTTCTCATTGAATGTTTGAACATGATGAATAAATTCTTGATGAGAGCAGCACATTAATAAATTTAATCAGTAGGATATATTGGACATGCGCTTCAGAACCCTGGCCACACTCATTGGTTCAAAAAGTTATGGTGACTTTAGTTTTCATCTTTTCGCTCTTCATCCAACCCCATCAATTCTCATGTTCAAGTAATCTTGGACATTTACTTCAGCGATGAATGTGCTCCGTATGCTGCCTGTTATGTTATGAAAATGTAAGGTTGATGCTGTTTTATAACCGGATAGTTTATGCTGCATGTTTGGTTGGGAGACCCATCAGTTTTAAAGCCTTAAATGCGAAGCATCCCGACTTTATATGTGCAGTTTGACATATGCTCATGGCCATGTGTATCTTGGGGGTGTTGAATCACTGAATTGCCTATGCTTGACATAGCGCATTTTTTCACCCTAACCTTTTTGTCAAAATCTGCATTGACCTCGAATCCGTATGACTTTGTTGACATTCCTCTTTCTATATCTACATCAAATCTCCACATGGTATAAACCAATCTAGTAAAGTAAGACAGACTTGGCCACGTATGGAAGCTGTAAAACTCAAAATGCAAAAGGAATAAGGATTGTTCACGAGGCAGCGTTGTAGATTGGCTTACTGCAGGTGTCTTGAATACCCGAACTGGACCAAAATTTTCGGGTTTCAACTGATTCAATTTTGATTCTTCTTCGTATGGAGGGATTGGATAAGTGTAGAGGGTCTTGGGAGTAATCTGCAGCGTCATGATCGGGAGGACTACTGGGTAGTATCCAGAGAAGATCTTAGGAGCTTAACACCCAATTGATCGCAAATTAGTATAAGATGGAGATGCACAAAGTACACATGAAGATGAACAATAATCTCATTAGCTAGTCCAGAAGAAAAGTTCAGTGGACCAAAATTAAGTCTCTGTGACTACTGACCCTTAACACACTCAGAGAAATTAACATTCTTATCCCTTCAAGGCTCCAACGTCACCAGTATCTTCCACCAATACCCAAATTCATCACAGATTCGCTTCCACATTGTTTAACTTTGAACGGGGTGACCGCTCAGTAGACGTATCCCTTGACGAACATTCCTTCCTTGGCCTCCTCGGACTCTCCCTCGCCAGTGTACTTTCCGAGCTGGGCCAGGGAGTTGGCCTTTGCCCGGATGAGCAGTGTATCCTGGGCGGCCTTCACATTCTCAGGTCTGCCTCCCCATGTCTTCAGGCAGGTGTTCTGGAGCGCCCTAGCATATGAGAATGATACGTGCCATGGGTTGGGCGCCTGGTTCATTGCGTTCAGGTTCAGGGTCGCCTCGACTTCGGATTGCCCTCCTGACAGGAACTGCAAGAAAGACAGGAGCTTTGCGTCATTATCATCGCTGGCGAATGCAAAATCGTGCTTGGTGTCAGAAGACTGAGCATTCGCGGTTTCCTTTAGAGCAAGTTCGCACAGTAGGTAAGAAACAAGAGGCAAAAACTAAGATAGTTTGCCAGGTATGGCCAGGGCCGAACAATATTTCTGCAGAAACCAGGAGTTACCATGATGCCCGGGACAGCTGGAGGGATTCTAGTGTGGAGGAGCTTGAGGGTGTAAGCAGCAACTTGCTCCGGGGCGGCCTTGTCCTTGCACTCGGCTCCTGGGGTGACCATGCTGGGCTTGAGGAGGATACCCTCAAACATCACATTGTTCTCCGCGAGGTAGAAGAACACCTCGGCCCACACCTTCCGAGCCACCTCAAACGTCCTGTCAATCCCGTGGTCTCCGTCAAGCAGGATCTCTGGCTCAACAATGGGGACCAACCCGTTGTCCTGCCAATCGTCATCACCCGCCAATGGATGGAAGAAGTCAGATTAAGGCATCAAAATGTTCTCAACCATTGCCCTTTTTGATCATATGGTAGAATCTACCTGAGAGATGGCAGCATAGCGGGCAAGACCCCAGGCAGCTTCCTTGACAGCAAGAGCAGATGGGCCGTTAGGTATGCTCACAACGGTACGCCTGGTTTGATTAACAGAAAATTTAAGGTTGAGTCGTATTATCGAATTTCCTATATAAATTTGCAGACAAAAGCTTAAAAAGGCGGTGTAAGTATTCCAGGACAGAGGGAGATCATACCATTTAGCAAAACGAGCTCCCTGCTGGTAGTATGCAGCAGAACGGGAGGCAAGGCCGTCGAGACCCTGGCACCACGACTCATTGTTCGATCCAGCAAGTGGCACAAGACCCTGTCCAAGTATTTTCGCCGATCTTCAGACTCCCCCACAACATTACAGATATGTCTTCTTGTTTCATAGCAATTGCAGTACAGCCCATAAGTTACTTACCTTGTCGACCTTGATACCGGGAACGATGCCTTGCTCAACGAGGACATCAACCATCTTCTTTCCATCGACAGTAGACTGGTAGAGAGTCTCCTCAAAGAGGATGGCACCGGAGATGTACTTGCCGAGCCCAGTGGCTGAGACCAACAGGGTCCTGTAGGCCTGGCGGTTAGCTTCAGTGTTCTCAAGGCCTATCGAGGCCAACCGCTTCCCACAGGTGGCATTTGACTCATCCATAGCCAAGATCCCGCGCCCAGGAGAGGCAATGGTTTTCTACAATAACCATCCATCAGAAGATGAAGACAAAACATCATCCGAATCTTCTCATACAGGAAAGAAGCTGTTCCTCTCGAGGATGAAGACTAGACCCAGAATATTTTAACTATCTATTCGAACGCAACCAGCAAACTGCAGATCATAAAGCTTGATGGAACTAGAGACTAGAGAGCCTACTACTTCGCCAATGTTTCCTACTTCCTGACTGAATATCTCGAATATAAACTGAAAGAGTTATGTTAAGAAGCCAAGCTGCTCCAAGTATCATACATATAATAACTGAGACAAGCCGTCGAGTCTAAGCTGCTAAATAACTCTATTATGTACTGCTTGGGCTTTGTTTCGTAAGATTTTCCCGACTTACAGCTGTCTTAACGAGCTCATCAGCATAGCTCGCACGGATGGTGACGGTGGTGGGCTGGCAGCGGACAGCAGCGGTTGAGGGGAGGCGGATCGACTGGCCTCCCTTCACCCACTCTGACTTCCCGAGAACTGGGGAGGAGTTAAGCAGAGATGCTGATGCCATTTCTCCCCTTCTTCTTCTTCTAAGTTCTTCAGCAGCCTCTCAAAGGACCAAAAGAGCAGATGCCACAAATATATAAACCCTCAACGATATCTCTTATCTCCTCCCCGCGCTGAAGGGCTCTCTCTTACCACATAAACGGAGACGCTCCAGTGGCACTCTTTGGAAATCTATGATTGCCCAATATGTACCCTCGAGATGTACCATATGAGGCTGTAGTGAGCCGGCCAATAGGCCGATGCCACATGGGTGATAATCCGATGACACGGCAGGTTGAGTCCATGCCTCCATGGTCGATATATTCCCACTTCCCAAATAAAGAAAGACAAATAATTGTTGGAATTAAATTGTAGCCCCATAATTGTGCTGATATTTTGTTGACAGAGACGACAGACGTATCACATTCACCCATGTCAAGCCAAATCTTTGGAGGAATGTGAATATGAGGCTCCTGAGGAGACATTTCTTTGTTTCTTTCTTTTCCCCTTGTTTTACTTTTCTTCCTTATTGTTTCTCAGAGTTTTGTTCTAATTTCAGTGGCCGCGGTTGGACTGGGTGATCAGTAGAGGGGAGAGTGAGCTCTACTGAGATCGACCCGCTGCCATGAGTCCAGAGTGAGGTCATCATGAGGTCCAAGAGTTCCATTCACCCCGAGAGACTTTCTACAACAAAATTGTGTGGACTCTGCTCAAAAGGGAACAACATTTTTGGACAGACCTTTTCATGTCACGGGCTATGGACTCGTCATGCTATGTCAAGCTGCATGTTGTATCAATGGTAGGAGATCTCTGCTCGTATCAGATCCTCATTCAAACTTGGCCGTCGCTGTTAATTCTCATGAAGGGCCAACACTGATTCAGAATTTTGCATTGATTAGCTGCCAAAGAGGAAGAATCGATTGAGAGATGCCCAGCCAAAAAGAAAGGGGAGTTTCAATATTCATTGAACTACTTGTGGATGCACTTATCGATGAGAACTCTTCTCCGAGAAATCAGGGCATCTTGTGATTGACCCATTAGGCCAGGATCGAAGCTGATACCTTTCTCCAAATAGAATCATGTAGACTCGGCCTACGTGAAGACCATGGGGCTTGCGCCTTATTGAGATCTATGAACTCAATATCCTTTGCAGTATTTGTCCTGTGTTAGTTCATCATATGGATATTGCCCATTACATCCAAGATGGCCGATGAAGATGGAAGAAAGGGATGAGATGAGACAAGAATGGGCAGCACCGTGAAGTCGTGAAAATAAGTTTGGAAGGGAGGTAGATCACCTGAGACCTTCCCTGAAGTGATCAAAGGGTTGGGCAACAAGGAAGATTAGGTAGGAAGAAACACGACCTCGTCCATTGTTAGGTGAGGAATGCAACACTAACCTACACTTCTTGTTCGTCGTGTAACTGATGCTTGGAAGATCCCACGGTTCTCAAAAAGGCTATTCAACCCGTGCTTTCTACTGTTTGCTAACAGCTGGAGAGAAGAACCCACCAAGACACATAAATTGAAACTTGGTTCACGTGTTCATTTTTCTACTAAGAAAGTCAAACCTCAAAATCCACTATGCACATCCTCCAGAACTGTCGTGCTTGAGTTGAAAACAGAAAAACAATAAAAAGAGAATGTACATTACATACGGTTAGGTCGTTCTTGGAGATATCTATGTTGAATTCCCGGCTCATAGTCGCACTTGCTCCTTCTTCTTCATCAAGGAATTCCTTGCCGTTAGGCGGACAGAGAAACAAAACTTTGTGCCTCAAAACGTTCATCAGCTGGTGAATTTTCACTGTCTTCATCTGCTTTAGCTGAAACAAAGGGAATAATGAGATCACCGTCATCATCTGCTCCTGTGAACTTCATCATTTTGGACTCTTCATCAGAAGGGATCATGATCCTATCGACTTCCGTTATCTTCATTCTATCTACTGTAACTTTCAGCCGCTGAGGATTTGAAGTTGGTTTGGAAGAATCCTAACCACCGAGAACTTCCAGGTCTCGAGTAAGACAAGAATCAACCCATGCAATATCGTCGTGGAAGAGATCTTCACTCTGCTTGAGATCCGATGAAGAAAGAAGCACAGGGGGGGATTGAGCCTGCAACGTTTCCATCTTCAACAGCCATATACGTTAAAAAGAAGAACGTGATAATATGTCGACCATTACATACCGCAAAGTCAACCAGTTAAGTGCAGCATCATCAGGTTTTCAGATGACAGACTGATATATACACCAGGTACAGATTACCCAGTGAGCATCTCAAGCTCAGCACAACTTGGTGCTATGCAGACTCGAAGCTACCATACACTTGAAACCAGGGAGTCAGGGACGACTACCCTATGGACACCTCGTGAGGGATAATCCAGGCTGAACATACATAACTTTTAATCACACAGTTATCAAGGCTAAAGAAACGGGGGTAAGCACAACCAGTGCTTCATTACGACATCTCCTAAGCATACAAGAAAAGCAGTGATAGCAGCTCAATCTTTGATTTTACAAAGCAAAAGAGATAGACAGCAGCAGCACCCGGTGTGCGTCAATGCAACTCGACCTTGAATCTCAGGCAATTGCTTTTTTGACTGCAGAGTTGAGCGGCTGTCACGGTGTATGGTCGCACCTCTCAAGGTTCGGAGAATAGTAGGATATTCTTTGATTTAGAGTCACTGCCTGCCTAGATTTGAGGGGGGGGCGCATGGTGTGAACTTGCAACTTGACATGAGCGCAATACTGATCATGACGGGAAAGTTTGGGGGTACTCTTGGCAAATATAGTATTCTTTTGGGGAAGAGGAAAATTTTGGGCAAAACTCAATTTTCCGTTGCCAGGACTCGAACCCGGGTTTCTCGGGTGAGAGCCGAGTATCCTAACCAACTAGACTACAACGGAACGTGATATTTGATCCACAATATTTTAGATTGTTCTATTCCGTTCTCGATTACTGTTCAGATCTTCTGCGGCTCGTTTGGGAGTCAACGGATCATGAGATGATATTTTACCCCATAAATTAGAATGGAACTTCCTCATTTAGCTAAAAATGGTCGATCACTTAAGGTCCGAATCTGGTCAAAACTCAAAGGGCACTCTAATTAGGCCTATTAGCCCTTGGGCGGGCTTACTTGAGTTCAAGCCCAAAAATAATATGCTGCATTAGCAACTCTCTTTTTCTCAGTCCGTTCCACGTATTATCTGAAAATGTCCGGTTCGATAAACTTGACCGGTCAGTCTAGTCTATTACCCAATGAAAAAGGTAAACCCCTTTGTAATCTTGGAATCTAATTGTTTATAATGACTCTAAACTAGTTGCCCCGTTTGAGCACAGAATCGCTGAAGACACATAGACCGGTTTCCAGGACTGCAAGAGAGGATCTCTGGGCCCGGAAACAGGAACTGTACGTAAGAGCACGGCCACGCCGCCGGAGCTCACGAGACAGCTCTCCATTAATTCCGGCAGGTGATGGACACAGAGAGTGCTTTATCATCTATACCAAACTCTAATTCTCGGTTCTGAGTTATCGAGTCGGAGGAAGGACGTGAACCCCGTTCTCTTTTTCGAACATGTCCCATCATAATTTTTTTTATTGCGTTGCGTTGCGTTGCTACAGTTACTCACGGATGACGTTTATTACTACTTGCGGTGTCATCGGCAACCGGCAACGGAGTAAATACGGATGAGCACTTACGTGATTTGCGCGCGGGACTCCCGGTGAGCCACGCGAGTTTTGAGCTCTCGGTGTCGGTGTCTCTTGAACAGCAGACATTAAGTCCCACTCCCCCATCTCAATTTTATGGGCATATGTCACAACTTGTTTATGTGAACATGGTTTATCCATGTTATTCGACATGACTTGCCGGTTGCCATCCGGGAAACTCCGATGACAGAGCTCCCTCTACCCCTCGCATTGTGCAATTCTCTCCGAGCAGGAATCTAGCTTTATGTATGATTATCGAGGTAACAGGTATCTGTCGAGCGCACTCAATTGTCCGGAGATCGAGTAGGAAATACTTCCTTGAGGATTGAGAAGTTAGGGGGTCTGACGTTTTGAAAGTATGAGGAACGGGTGAGAGCCCAGCCCTCGGACGAAGCCTTTCACAGCACAGAATGCTCGCTTGAATCAGTGTGCTTAGTTAGCACTGAACAACTAAAATCATGCCGTTGTTTATTGTTCTTTTAATATGAAATCGATACGGATTGTTTGAAGCTGTTGGGTAGGGTTAGGTCGGATAGTGGAGAAAAGGAGGAGAAAGCAGGAGATTGATTTCCTCACTGACAATAACATCAGTTTGAAAGTAGGCACAGCAAGAGAGCCTCTTCCTTCTCAGGCTTTCCGCTTATAGCCCGAGACGAGAGACGCCTATTTACCCCTATGTAGTTGCTGCCAGGTAGTGATGCCATCACCAAGTTTTCTTCTTCTGCTTCTTCTCTTCCAATCTATCTATTTAACCACAGTTCCCATGAATCATGTGTCCGCCAGGATGCGGACGTCAGCTCGGATCGGGGTTAGCAGCCATATATGCAAGCACCCCGACAAACGGAGCATTGATATAGGTGGTCGGTTCAGACTTCCTGAAATCGGCTCTGTTGTCCTCGTATGCATCGTCTTCCCCAGGCCCGCCGACCACCGCCCCGATCAGGATGTTCGGGTTCGGATCCGAAGAGTTGAAGTAGACCGATCCCTCTTTGCAGGCAATGAACTGGGGGTGGCTCCTGGTGGAGGGAAGCGACGAGCCCCGGTGGTGGATCCGCTGCGGATAGTAGTCCCCGTACCCGACCATGTACGACATGCCCTTGGGGTTGTTGCCGAGGATGTAGTCCACCTGGCGCTTGGCCTGCTGGCGGAGGGAGCCAGGCCCCACAGAGATGCCTCCACAGTTGACGGAGGCCTGCGGCGTCCGGGAGAGGTAGTCGGCATAGACCAGGAGGAGGAAGGCGATGGTGGTTGCATGCTGGAGGTTGCTGCCACCGGGCTTGTAGATGAGGCCGCCCGGAGTGTACTGGATGTGGGAGGAGGTCGACTCCGGGACGAGGGTGCACATGAAGCTGTCTGCGTAGGCCTTGTAGGACTGGAGGCTGTACATGTTTCCTTCCAGGAATTCCTGATGCATAATTAATTAGGAAACTTCCCCTCTAAGTACGAGAATCAATTCTGTACAAGATTAGAATTTTACACTTGAAACGAACCAACCAAGAGAGTGATCTAACCTTGGACACGAGGACATTGAGACCGGCATGCTTGTTATCCCAACCAAACTCATTAATGTTGTCGTCGGCACCCAGTGTCTTGCCATTGGTTTGGATATAATTCAGGTAAGTGTCTCCCTGGGTCGCTCTCCTCAGCCACGCTGCTCCCCACAGCAGCTCATCCTATCGCATTTCCCAAACAGGAAAAAACCAAGCACATCAGTAGTTTACAGGACGTGAAACCCAGTACCTATATATAAGTGTAGAGATTCAATGGTCAGATCTAAAATCTTCGATTGGAATGGTGGTCCAGCTACTTCATTTCAGCTTAGTTCCCCGTGTAATTTTGTCCCCCCTTTTTTTTTCTGGATGAGTTAGTTCACTTTGTCCGTTTGTTACTTAGATCAGCCAGCCATACAAAGCGGGTTTTTTTGTGTCACAATAAATTATTATCTGTTAAATCAAAGCTATGGGACAACTTGTGCAGACAATGCTGCAAGACAAGACAGCCTCCCCAATCACCGTCAATGTCAGTCACAAATCACGAGGAATTTTACCAGTCCACCAGCTGTAATCAATAATTATCACCAAACCACAAAACACTCAATTTGTTAAATTTCCTCCGTCGCATGCGCCTTCACATAGCAACTGATTACAGTAGGACATAGATTATTACCTGATACCCATCGAAATCGCAGTAGAACGGGCAAACACCGCCCCTGATGTTCGCATTGTCGCTATAAGCTCCCCTGTACGTATCTGCAAACTCGAACGCTTTGATAGCATTTCTTAGAAGGGTCTCTGAGTATCCCGGGTCCGATGATTGGAAGGCCATGGAAGAAGCTGCCAGCGCTGCTGCAGTTTCTGCGGCGACATCAGAGGCGGGATTCGGTGCATCGACTGCATAGGCTGTCCTGGCCGTGTCCATGTCCTCTGGTCTCTCCCAGCAGTTGTGGTCAATGTTCGGATCACCCACCTGAGCCGAAAGGTAGACATGAGAGCTAACCACTCATCAGCAAGAAATTTACCGATTCTTATCTCCGAAAATTTAGTCAATAATATATATACCCCGAAAATCAACAGCTTGATAAAAAAAAAAAGTGTCACGGAATAAATAAAGACGACAAATGACCATTTTCTTTCTCGGACTAACAGCTGCGAGGGCCGGGAACGGCCTCCTGGGGAAACACAAGACAGGATGAGGACGACTCCTTCTAGACTGCAACAGGGCAGCTCACGGGCCTGAGAGAGAAAAGTGGTCCAATCTTTAATTAACAAATGAGCAAAAAGATGAAAACGATTGCCGCATCTTCGTATTGTCCATTTATGTGCTTCACGGGCAACCGTCAACTGTAGGGACGTTCGTGCTCGACAGTTGCACAACTACTTCGTACACGACAATCACTCGCACAACATATCAGCGAGTAGCCATCTTGAAGAATTTTAACAACTAGCCATCAGCTGGAAAATGGACATTAAATTAACAAACTTTCACTCGGTACGTGATCTTTCACAGCTCAATGCTAAGATAATCAGTTCAGGAACAGACAAAACCTAGATTTTTAGAAGTTCATGCATGATAGGAGGTCCAAAGGAGAAGGTGTTAACTAGTGATCAACTTGCAATTAGAGGTAGGGAAGAAAAGATGAGGATCTGACTCTCACAAAGATTTTACTGACAGAAATCAGACAATCCCTGCAGCTTATAATAATCATACAAGTAAACAACTCCAGGACCAGGGCTGAGACTCTACCGAAAACACAGGCACCCATCAAGGACTGGGAGATGGGAGGTGAGGCGCACGAAATCCTAATTGAATTTACTAGGGTAATTATTTTTTAATATCTAAAAATTCATTAAACTCTAAGTAATTTAATTGAATTCATAATCCATACTTTAAACTAATTTATCAAGTTTCGCTTTTAAGAAAGAGGCTATGTGGAGCCCAGAAGGGTCAGCGGAAGACAACTTCTGTGGACTCCTATCTATCTCTCTCTCTCTTCCACCGGCCCCACCTCACCTTCCCCCCACCGGATCCTCAATTCAGTCCTTCTCACTCATGCATTTGTTGAAGTTCAACCGTGCTTATGTGCATGAATAGGAGGATCACGGCCCACACCTCTCCACGCTACCACAGCCACCTCTCCTTTTTGTCAGCATCACGCCATGCATGTCCATTCCATACTCCTTTGAGGGCACAGCAACGTTATCGTCTCAAGGCAGTTGAATGGCATAGTTGAATTCGATGTGAAGAATTCAAGCATTTGGGATATGGCAGTTGGATTCACCGGGAAACATGCACCGGGCCGACATGGCTAACGGTAACAAGATCACCACGGTAAGAACTGGATTAAGATTGAAACTGCTTGAATGTGCGATGAGTTGGGGATCGTAAGACCATTTGGCCAAGAATTCCGAGGAATCTTGGGACTCTTCTGGCTATAATAGTCCTCTGAGGCTCTGACGGCGTCCTATCTAAGGGTACGTACATCAGGAATCTACTAACATCTGTCTACGCATGTCACGGGTTAGGAAATTATCAAGGAAGGTCCATGAAATTCTCCCGCTGCCCCCCCACCAACAGAAAGCACAGAAATTACAGAAGTGCCATTGGCACTGCGATGCCACGAGCACCACCGTCATTACTGCTCTCCCTATCTCTGTCTCCGTTCTCAATCTGCAAATGCACTGAACTAAACCACGAAAATTACCTGGACGAAGATCCGATTGGGCTGGGAGACGGTCTTGAGGAGGTAATCGGTGGCCCAGCGTATGGCGACGAGGGCGTTCCTCAGCTCGGCGGGGGGCATCAGGTCGCCGAACTCGATGACGCTCCAGGCGAGCATTGCGGTGGTGAAGGCCATGGGGAAGCCGAACTTGACGTTGTCGCCGGCGTCGTAGTACCCGCCGGCGAGGTCGGTGTTGTATGTCCATCCGTCGGAGAGGCCCGAGTTGGCCCTCCACGTCATGCGCTGATCGCCGGGGAGGAATCCCGAGCGCTGGCCCTCGAAGAAGAGGATGCACTTGGAGAGGGCATCAGCGTAGTCGTGGGAGGCGGAGGATGGGGCGGCAGCGAGGAGTAGGAGGAGGAGGAGGAGGATGCACGGGATCAGCTTCATCGCTCGTGATAACAATGGCGGGGTTCTCTCAGCTGTCGTGAACGGGAGAAGATTGGCTTTTATGGTGGGAGAAGGGAGGGAGAGAGAAAGATAGAGAGCAGAAAACAGCAGATGAAACCAACTAGTCACGGGGATGGATAGAAAGGGGGGGAGATTGGAGGGAAGGAACAGTGGAAGCGCCGAGACTCTGTCCAGATGGAGGGAGAGAGGCCATGGGTTTACTCCTCTGGCATTAGCCGCAGCCACCGCCGCCACCGCCGACGATCTCTGAGTCTTCTGGGCTCCTTCAAGAAGACTCCTTCACCTTGCTGCTGGGATCTGGGGTCTCTGTAACTGCGAAATGGAGGAAGTTGAGGTTGAAGGATGCAGTGGATCCGATTGTGGGTTGCTTTTACAATTTTGCTCCCGTGGTGTAACGGAAAGGTTTTAGATTGGCAGAGAAGTGGAGGCAGTGGACTCCTCCCTTTTTCTGACACGGGCGGTTGGGCAATTAAACCGTGATTCCCGAACCGTACCGAACCGGATAAAATAATCGGATTGTTAGGAAATGGTGCTCCACCGTGGCGAAGCATCGGTCCCGGCAGTTGTTTTGTCTGGATTAATTGACTAACCACGGTTAGTCAAATCAAATCGCTCCAATTAAGTACTTGATTTAATTTAATTACATATCTACTGGCCTAACATTGTCCTGTAGTACTATTGATTGGTATCAGAAAACAATCCTTGTGGCTCTTTTCTTTAGGACTTGTTGCCATTAAAGGAAACCACAGGATAAGGAAAAGCACTGACATTTCCTGATATCTTCGAGAGGGGTGGCGATGAGCGATCCCTCCAATCGAGGCTGCGGAAAACCGTGAGATGTCTTTGCTACCCATAGAACGTACCATTTCTCTCATTGAAATCCATTTTAGGATTGGGATGTGGACAACTGAATGGTGAAAGTAAGGTCTCACGGGACCAATGCGGGGATTGAATTTTTTCGCGTCCCGTTGGCGTTGACAGCTCCGTTTGCCAACCAACCCTCACTCACAACCGAGTTTTGATGTCATCTGGCACACGATCACACCATAACGAAACGAACATGAGTAATATACAAAGGGAAAACTCCACTTGTATTCACAATTTTACAAGTATGAAAAATATTTTACAAGTGCAAACTCACTTAACTTGTCGAGTATATGTCTCATGAACTCGGTGCCACTTACACTCCTCACTCGGCACACCCTAACTTGACACACTTCGGCGTTACAAGGGTAAATGGGACTCACCACCCACTCACCGCTGAACTACAACTTGCAGCAGCAACCTATGCTCTACCTCCCATGCTCTCCCTCGTGTCTCCTAGCTCTCTCTAGCTGCTCTCCTCTCTAAGATGCCTTGAGACTTTTGTGGTTTATCCTCTAAGAATTCTGGATCGCTCCCTCTCTTCGCTCCCCTCTTTCGAATGAGACTAAACCCCCTTTATATAGAGGTACTTGACAAACTAGATATGACAGCTGATATACTAGAATCCTTTGATTCTCTCTATCCGATATCAATCCATCCAATCTTGGCCCTTGATCTGCAATCTCTAAGATTGTTTTCATAACAGATTGATTTACCATTTCATAGGAGAATCTTTCCCCGATTGTCTGTTATCACATGATCTTCTATCTTGATCATGTTCGTCCCACCTGGACAGCGTTTTGGCCGCACCTAGACAGCTTCTCGGATGCACTTGGACAATTGCGCCCCACTTGGTTCCTGATTGATCACCAGCCACTCCACATAAGGAAACAATCGATCCCTTCCATGTTAGTGTCAGTGATCCTTATCCTGTGAGCACCGATCCTATGCTCCACAACATATCATGCACCTTCTGTGAGTAGTCATGCTCCACACACTCGATCATCGGGTCCTGCATGATCAAGACTTCACTTGCGTGGCTGCATCTCCACTCATCCATCGTGCACTGTCGCGACCAGCAACATATGGTTCCTTTGATCAACCTAGGCATGAAGTGATCAAGCACCTCTCAATCACTCTCCGCTCATGCCTTAGCGTTCCCGGGCTGTCTTTAGCAATCATCCACCTTGCATTGGTCAACCAGCATCGACCCCAAGGCCACAGCACTTGCCTTTCGTCCACCAAGTCCTTGCTTTGCACCGCTCCGCTTGGTTGCTCGAGCAAGTCTCTTGTCCAACTTAGCCTCTTGACCACAAACCTTCTCTCCATGTGCCTCGCATTAGCACGTATGTGCTCCCACAGTCACAAGGTACAACCTGCAGTACGCATTACTCCGGCTCATAACTCATGGCCGTAACACAAGGTTTGACCGTGCCCATTGTTGGCTAGAAACATCGTATCCCTTCATTCTTCTATTCCTATAGTGTCAGTTTTCATGAAATAAAAAAGGATAGCCACAGTGCATTTATGCTATTATAGGTTGGAGGGCTCACTGGTCAATTTATTTCCTATTTTTCCTTTCCTTCCCACCATTATGAGATTTTAGCCGTACCAGTGTCCGGCCGCTTAGGAACCAATGTCCTCATTGGTCATGATCATAGATGTTAAAATAGGCCGGATTGGCCCGTAATAGGACTAGAACTGGACTATCCAAATCTAGAACCGACTTGAATTGCTCCTAACACAGCCCATAACTGTTTCTATTAGGTTTGGGGTGGTTACGGGCCGGTTTAGAAATATAGATCTGTTGAACCGTAATCGGTTGGGATTGTTACCCTGCTGAACCGGCTTGGACCGCCAAAATCTCACAAATCTACGGTCGGATTTTGTTTGGTCAATTTAAAAATTAAAATATATTCATGTAAAATAATTTTTTTAAAAATTAAAAAGATGAACGGTTCACTGGCCAAACCGACCCGTTTATAAAAGGTTCCAGGTTAGTTCATATATTACTTGAACCGTGATTTTGTAACCAGTGAGCAACCGGACCGAACCGTAATCGGGTCTAACAATTCCAATAATATTTTGAACTGATCCGGACTGTACTTTTAACAATACTAGTTATCATCACATTGGTCACGGCTAATACCTCCTTCTAGGTCTAAGCCACCACTTCACACAATTTGTTATGAATCACACGAAGGAACTCTGGTGCTCATTTGCTCATATATTTTATTATTTCATCATAAATTCATGTCTTTTATATAATCAAAAATAAATGAAAAACTCCAATAAAAAAATCTAGTCTATCGAATGAAAGAGTTCACCGATTTATATATTTCATGTTTTTCTTTTCCTTCCCGCCGATGTAGGATTTGACTTCTCTTTATTCTCTCATTTTGACTTCCCCGACTTTCAATCCTCACTGACTTCATCCTCTTTTCCCCGCACAACGTTACCACTGAGTGGGGGATTCGTGAGCGGATGCCACTGGAGTCCAATAAATTTAACCATATATTTAATAAATAATATTAATGATATAATATAATAATTATATTAACTCAAAGTTCAATATAAAATTTAAATGTAAATTTAATAAAATAAAAATAAGTATATTATAATATATTTTTAATTTTTAAGTTGGTTGATTTTTTCATCGGTTCAATTGGATTTGCCGATGTAATGGGGAATTGGCCAGTTCAATCGGAGTTGATCGTGTTTGCAATGTGGTCGGACCGGTTGGATCGATCGGTCTGATCCGATTTTTAAAAACTATGTATCGGACGGTTCATATTCAGTCGCATCTCTTTTCCTCCAATCTATACGATAAATATAGATATAGAAGGACCTTTAGGAGTGGATTGGAGATCTACTCCGCCACATGATGAACAATAAAATAGATAGTTCCGACATTATCCTCGCCGGCATCGCAAGCAAGAGGGGTCCGCTTCTTTACTTCCCCAGAAAAGGAAAAAGAAAAAAAAGAAAAGAAAAATCCACAAAAAAGGAGGGGAAAAAAACTTGTACGTTTCCAGGAGGAGAGACGAGGACGGCCCAGCTTTCGGCCCATTTTCATCTCCCTAAGCTGAGCCCCTCCATTAATTCTTCTCCTCTCGGCCTCTGCTCGTCGTTCGTCGTCTGGCGGGTGTTGGAGATGATCCTGCCCGCTCGAGCCTCCGTATAGCTTACGCTCTGGCCCTTTTCCCTCTCTCTCCATGCACTACTTCCTCTCGTTCTCGTCGACCTCTGGTCTCTTCAACCTGCAGCCGTTCTGTCATCTTCCAGCTGAAGTGGAATAGGTGATTGTTTTCATGATTAGGGTTTTGCAGATCTATAGAATTTTCTGGCCTGCTAATTAGCGAATGGGTTGATGGATTTCGAATAAGTTCTTCCTCTATCGATGATGGGCTAATTAACCCTACCCTGTATTTGTCCTTGATTTGCCTTGACCCTGCTTCTGATGCAATTCAAGGTGCTGTACTCTTAAAATTTATTTTATAGGTATTCTCGGATCTAGGTGGGTCGTCTCATATTAATCCTACACCTGTTAATGAGAATCTTGTTGCTGAGTCCTTAAATTTGTAATGACCGCTTCTATAAGTAGGTTTTTAAGTACTTGTTTTGTCGATGCTAGTTGAGTCTGTACATGATGGGCGTGGAGAGTGAGTTCGGCTTCAATGTTATTATTTTTTGTTGGTGAAATAATTGATTTCTCAAGCCTTGACGACAAGGATATTTTACCTCTCTTGATCTGATCATTTTTTCCAACGGTAATGCCAAGTCAGTTGTTGTTCTTCTTTAAAAAGGTCTTGCAAGTTGTGGTGACAGGAAGCCTGTGGACCTCCCATCCTTATTTAACTGATATTCGATGCAGTGCCCTGTGTATGATGAAGTCAGTCCAATAGTTCTATGAGTGGCCTGCGCAAAACCATTTTCGTGCTTGATACATATTATTGTCATGTCACCAACTCGCAGGTGTTATCTTAAACTGGGGGCAGGATATGCCATGTCATGTCATGCAAGACAAATTTGATTCTCATTAAATTTGGTATGTTCAATTGGTTGCAGTTCGAGAACTGTGATTTCTTATTTGTGGACACCAGACTAGACTCATATGCATCATGTTGTTGTAGTTTTGTGTGTTTGTTTTTTTGGGGGGGAGGGGTGTGGGGGTGGGGCAGGCATGGGGTTGGTTGGGGGTGGTGATGGTGTGGGGTTCGGTGGGGGTGTTGGTTTGTGTTTTGGAGGTACTAAAAGCGGGTGTTGAAGCTGATGCTTGACAATGCTGGTTGGAGGATGTAGAGCAGCCTTTCTCCTGACAAGCATCTCCCTCATGCAATCAGTGCTTCAAGCCTGTAAAAATTGTATGCAAAAAGGGGGAAAAATGCACTTTAAGTCTTGCTGCTTCGTGTGAGCAAAAGTAAAGTTGTTATATGGTGGCGATTATTTTCCTGCTGCAGCCATCTGCTATCTCTGATTCTCCACTAATACTTTCAGAAAGGGAGGAGGATGAATTATTTGTTTTTGCTAAATTACTTCTGAAAACTTCATAGTTGAACATGAACTAAATGCTACTTGTCATATATGAATCACAAGGAGAAGGTAAATATGGGAAACTTTTAGTGAAGGCTGGGTTAAATGTATTGGTGCTATGGAACTTAAATGATTGTGGTGAGATGGGTTGTTATTTTACGATGTTGGGGTTTGGGATTTCTATTTGAAGGGGATGTTAGAGGATTTGCTTTGGCTGATTGATGGGTATGACATTCGGTGTCTGGTTGTGATGTGGACAGGAGCCAGCAGCTGTTTTGGTGTCGTGTTGGTGTCATTGGAGTGGAAGAGTTGTGGTGGGAGTGTTTTAGGGGTATACCGACATGAGTTCAGTCAGCAGGAGCCCAAGCAGGAGCCGCAGCAGGAGCCCGGTTGGTCGTAAGATTCGCTCTGATAGATTTTCATACCGTGATGCACCATACAGGAGAGATTCCAGAAGGGGGTTCAGGTTTCTGGCTTCATATACATTAGCTTTGCAGTATGCTGTTTATTGAGGCACAGAAGCCAAGGATGACTTTGAGTTGTGGTTGAGATGATTAGTCATTCAGATGAGTTGGAAATTGAAGTCCCGTTGATTAAATATATTGAACCAGTTGCATGCTCAGGATTAGTTTCAATTTTTTGATCTTGCTTCTTGATAAATTACTGTGATTACTAGTGCTGTGTGATGATCTGTAACTGCACTACAAAGAATATGGCAGGGCACACTTCCTGCCTTCTGGCTAGTTATTGGTACTTGATGCAATAAAATGTTTGTTTGATATGTCCAGTTGATCGTGCTTATAATGCAGAAGGTCCATGGAATACTATGTACCTACGCTTTTATTGATTTTGAATGTATGCACTTTCCCCCTTTTGTCAGAGGAGGAAGTGTTTCAATATCCCTTTGTAAATTGCCATCACCCTATCATGATCTTATATGAATATTTGTTTTCTCTAGAAATCTTTGGCAGCATTGCAGAGAAAATGGCTTACTTTGTGCTTGTACTCGTCAATAGATGTTAATGTTTAATCATCTTGTTCACTACTAACTGTCCCTTTTCTTTTATTTTCAGCGGAGACCTTTGCAAAAATTGCAAGCGACCTGGTCATTTTGCTAGGGAATGCCCTAATGTGGCAATCTGTCACAATTGTGGACTTCCTGGGTGAGGAAACTTGCTTTCCTGGTGCACTGTATTTACACAAACATTCTGTCTTGCTTGTTCACAAGCTGGAACTGAAAGCATCTTTGGGGAGGAAACGGAGCACATCTACTTTGTAAACATTAAATTTGTAGAAGTATTTGTTGAAACCTAATTATTGTTGGTTGGTTTGAGCTATAAAACTGGATTTGTTTTCTGCTCTTGATTCCTCTCCCTATTTTTTGTGCCAAACATGTTTTTTTTTTTCAGTTTTTGACTTCAAAATTCCCATGTTGGTAAATTGTTGAAATTCAAAGAATAGGAGCATTAGATTCACAGGGAAGTTGGTGGCAGAAATTATCGTGTCTCCAGAATTGGTTGTTTGCTTGTATTAGTACGTCTATTGTATTTATTGACATGATAATTTTACATCCTGCTTCATTGGGCTAGGCATATTGCCTCAGAATGTACCACCAAGTCCCTGTGCTGGAACTGCAGGGAACCTGGCCACATGGCGAGCGACTGCCAAAATGAGGGCATCTGCCACACCTGTGGAAAGGCTGGCCACCGTGCCCGGGACTGCACAGCCCCTCCGTTGCCACCAGGTGACTTGAGGCTCTGCAACAACTGCTACAAGCAAGGCCACATTGCTGCTGACTGCACGAATGAGAAGGCTTGCAACAACTGCAGGAAGACTGGTCATCTTGCCCGGGACTGCCCGAACGAACCCATCTGCAACCTGTGCAACATAGCTGGGCACATGGCACGGAGCTGCCCAAAGGCCCATTCCATGGGAGGAGGAAACCGGGGAGGTGGTGGTCGGAGCAGTGGTGGTTTTAACTACCGGGATGTGGTGTGCAGGAACTGCCAGCAGGTGGGCCACATGAGCCGAGACTGTATGGGGCCGCTAATGGTCTGCTACAACTGCGGAGGAAGAGGGCACTCTGCATATGAATGTCCTTCTGGGAGGTTTATGGACCGGTATCCTCGGAGGTTCTGATATGAAGTGCAGGTCTATCTGTCCGTCTTAGTTTCCATGGCTTTCTTTCCCGCGGAGTCCAACATGTAGTTTGAACTTCGGATTATTCAAGTTTGAGGGTTGCTGGACTTGATTAACCTTTAGATCTGTTTGTTTTGCCCGACTTGACAAGATGCCTAAAGTTTGCGGCGGAACAAAGTTGATGAGATGTTTATGTAATTTCCAGTGTGAATCTTGTTTGTGAAGTTGACTGCCATGACCTGACCTGACCTGACCTTGTCTTTGGATCACCCTGATTTTATCCGGTTTTACATGGTGATGCAGACTTGTGTTGGTTCGATGTTACGTATGAGCAAGGGTAATGACTGCCTCGGGAAGGTAGCCTAAGAATGCGCTCTTCAAAAATTACCTGTACTTTCAAAGATCCTCGATCCAATGGATTCGGTCCCAATAAAAAACTAACCGGCGGGCGGGCGGCCGACTCTCTAGATCATCAAGGATCTGGACTTAGAATGTTCAAGTATTTGCTGTGGACTGAGCGGAAGAATCCGACCCGAAAGTCTAGTCCATGCGATGGGACAGCTCACCGATTCATATGGTTCCTATTTTCCCTTCCCTTCCAATCGGTGTGGGATTAAGCCGTAGCGGTGCCCCCGCTCGAGAACCAACGCCCTCTTTCTCGGTGCAGGCCACGACGCGACTCCGAGCGTGGGGTTGGCTCTAATACTATTTGTTATGGACGACCTAGTGGGAGAACCTGACCCAAAAGTCGTACTCTGTCGAGTGGGAGAGTCCACTTGTCCCATATATTTAGTGTTTTTATTTGATTGGGTAACTCAATCAAAATTGAAGTAATCAGACCAATAATACTAGTGAATGAAAATTTAATATAATGGTTATAGATTAAAGTGATATGGTATTTT